>CM056995.1:0-1200000 GCA_029891345.1 Dryococelus australis
AACGTAAAGAAGTAGTACAGCGACAGGAACGTAAAGAAGTAACAGCGACAAGTACGTAAAGAAGTAGACAGCGACAGGTACGTAAAAAGTAGTACAGCGACAGTACGTAAAGAAGTAGTACAACGACAGTACGTAAAGAAGTAGTACAGCGACAGGAACGTAAAGAAGAGTAAGCGACAAGTACGTAAAGAAGTAGTACAAGCGACAGGACGTAAAGAAGTAGTACAACGACAGGTACGTAAAGAAGTAGTACAGCGACAGGTACGTAAAGAAGTAAGTACAAAGACAGTACGTAAAGAAGTAGTACAGCGACAAGTACTAAAGAAGTAGTACAGCGACAGTACGTAAAGAAGTAGTACGCGAAGTACGTAAAGAAGTAGTACAACGACAGTACGTAAAGAAGAGTAAGCGACAGGACGTAAAAAGTAGTACAGCGACAGTACGTAAAGAAGTAGTACAGCGACAGTACGTAAAGAAGTAGTACAACGACAGGTACGTAAAGAAGTAGTACAACGCAGGTACGTAAAGAGTAGTACAGCGACAGGTACGTAAAAAGTAGTACAAGACAGTACGTAAAGAAGTAGTACAGCGACAGGTACGTAAAGAAGTAGTACAATGACAGGTACGTAAAGAAGTAGTACAGCGACAAGTACTAAAGAAGTAGTACAGCGACAGTACGTAAAGAAGTAGTACAGCAGAGATAAAGAAGTAGAAAACACGACAGTACGTAAAGAAGTAGTAAGCGACAAGTACGTAAAGAAGTATACAGCGACAAGTACGTAAAGAAGTAGTACAGCGACAGGTACGTAAAGAATAGTACAACGACAGGTACGTAAAGAAGTAGTAAACGAAGGTACGTAAAGAGTATACAGCGACAAGTACGTAAAGAAGTATACAAGACAGGTACGTAAAAAGTAGTACAGCGACAAGTACGTAAGAATAGTACAGCGACAGGTACGTAAAGAAGTAGTACAGCACAGGAGAAAGAAGTAGTACAACGACAGTCGTAAAAAGTAGTAAGCGACAGGACGTAAAGAAGTAGTACAGCAACAAGTACGTAAAGAAGTAGTACAGCGACAAGTACGTAAAGAAGTAGTACAACGACAGGTACAAAGAAGTAGTACAGCGACAGGTACGTAAAGAATAGTACAACGACAGAACGTAAAGAAGTATACAGCGACAATACGTAAAGAAGTAGTACAGCGACAAGTACGTAAAGAAGTAGTACAGCTACAAGTACGTAAAGAAGTAGTACAGCGACAGGAACGTAAAGAAGTAGTACACGACAGGAACGTAAAGAAGAGAACAGCGACAGAACGTAAAGAAGTAGTACAGCGACAAGTACGTAAAGAAGTAGTACAGCGAAGACGTAAAAGTATACGCGACAGGTACGAAAGAAGTAGTAAAGAAGTTACAAGAAGTACAGAGAAGGAACAAGAAGTAGTACGAAAGTAGTAAAGAAGAGTACAGGACGTAGTAAAGAAGAGTACAACGACAAGTACGTAAAGAAGTTACAGCGAAACGTAAGAAAGACAGACGTAAGAAGTAGTAAAGAAGTACGTAAAGAAAGTACAGCAAAGAATAGTAAGACAAACGTAAAGGTACAGAAATTAGTAAAAAGTAGTAAGCGAGAAGTACAAGAAGTAGAAGCGACAGGAACGTAAAGATAGTACAGCGACAGGAGAAAAGTAGTACAGCGACAGGTAAAAGAAGTAGTACAGCGACAAGTACGAAAGTAAAAAGTAGAAGAAGTAACGAAAGAAGTAAAAGGACAGAAACGTAAAGAAGTAGTACAGCGACAGGAACTAAAGAAAGACAGAGAAGAGTAACGAGAGTAAAGAAGTAGTACACGAAAAACGTAAAGAAGTAGTACAGCGACAGGTACGTAAAGAAGTAGTACACGACAGGTACGTAAAGAAGTAGTACAGCGACAGACGTAAAGAAGTATACACGACAGTAGTAAAGAAGTAGTACACGACAGGTACGTAAAGAATAGTACAACGAAGGATACAAAAAGTATAAGGATACGTAAAGAAGTAGTACAAAAGTACAGCAAAGTACGTAAAGAGTAGTAGCGACAAGACTAAAAAGTAGTACAGCGACAGGAAGTAAAGAAAACAGGAAGGAAAAAGATAGTACAGCGACAGAGTAAAGTACAGGAAGTATAAGAAAGTACGTAAAGAAGTAGTACAGCGACAGTACGTAAAGAAGTAGTACAGCGACAGGTACGAAAGAAGTAGTACAGACAAGAAGTAAGATACAGCGACAATACGTAAAGAAGTATAGCGACAGGACGTAGAAGGTACAGGACAGTAGAAAGAAGTAGTACAGCGACAGGAACGTAAAGAAGTAGTACCGACAGTACGTAAAGAAGTAGTACACGACAATACGTAAAGAAGTAGTACACGCAGACGAAAAAGTAGTAACGACAGACGAAAGAAGTAGTACAGCGACAGGAACGTAAAGAATAGTAAGCGACCCCCCCCCCCCCCCCCCCCCCCCCCCCCCCCCCCCCCCCCCCCCCCCCCCCCCCCCCCCCCCCCCCCCCCCCCCCCCCCCCCCCCCCCCCCCCCCCCCCCCCCCCCCCCCCCCCCCCCCCCCCCCCCCCCCCCCCCCCCCCCCCCCCCCCCCCCCCCCCCCCCCCCCCCCCCCCCCCCCCCCCCCCCCCCCCCCCCCCCCCCCCCCCCCCCCCCCCCCCCCCCCCCCCCCCCCCCCCCCCCCCCCCCCCCCCCCCCCCCCCCCCCCCCCCCCCCCCCCCCCCCCCCCCCCCCCCAAAAAAAAAAAAAAAAAAAAAAAAAAAAAAAAAAAAAAAAAAAAAAAAAAAAAAAAAAAAAAAAAAAAAAAAAAAAAAAAAAAAAAAAAAAAAAAAAAAAAAAAAAAAAAAAAAAAAAAAAAAAAAAAAAAAAAAAAAAAAAAAAAAAAAAAAAAAAAAAAAAAAAAAAAAAAAAAAAAAAAAAAAAAAAAAAAAAAAAAAAAAAAAAAAAAAAAAAAAAAAAAAAAAAAAAAAAAAAAAAAAAAAAAAAAAAAAAAAAAAAAAAAAAAAAAAAAAAAAAAAAAAAAAAAAAAAAAAAAAAAAAAAAAAAAAAAAAAAAAAAAAAAAAAAAAAAAAAAAAAAAAAAAAAAAAAAAAAAAAAAAAAAAAAAAAAAAAAAAAAAAAAAAAAAAAAAAAAAAAAAAAAAAAAAAAAAAAAAAAAAAAAAAAAAAAAAAAAAAAAAAAAAAAAAAAAAAAAAAAAAAAAAAAAAAAAAAAAAAAAAAAAAAAAAAAAAAAAAAAAAAAAAAAAAAAAAAAAAAAAAAAAAAAAAAAAAAAAAAAAAAAAAAAAAAAAAAAAAAAAAAAAAAAAAAAAAAAAAAAAAAAAAAAAAAAAAAAAAAAAAAAAAAAAAAAAAAAAAAAAAAAAAAAAAAAAAAAAAAAAAAAAAAAAAAAAAAAAAAAAAAAAAAAAAAAAAAAAAAAAAAAAAAAAAAAAAAAAAAAAAAAAAAAAAAAAAAAAAAAAAAAAAAAAAAAAAAAAAAAAAAAAAAAAAAAAAAAAAAAAAAAAAAAAAAAAAAAAAAAAAAAAAAAAAAAAAAAAAAAAAAAAAAAAAAAAAAAAAAAAAAAAAAAAAAAAAAAAAAAAAAAAAAAAAAAAAAAAAAAAAAAAAAAAAAAAAAAAAAAAAAAAAAAAAAAAAAAAAAAAAAAAAAAAAAAAAAAAAAAAAAAAAAAAAAAAAAAAAAAAAAAAAAAAAAAAAAAAAAAAAAAAAAAAAAAAAAAAAAAATACGTAAAGAAGTAGTACAGCGACAGGTACGTAAAGAAGTAGTACAGCGACAGTACGTAAAGAAGTAGTACAACGACAGGTACGTAAAGAAGTAGTACAGCGACAGGACGTAAAGAAGTAGTACAGCGACAGGATACGTAAAGAAGTAGTACAGCGACAGGTACGTAAAGAATAGTACAGCGACAGGTACGTAAAGAAGTAGTACAGCGACAGTACGTAAAGAAGTAGTACAGCGACAGGTACGTAAAGAAGTAGTACAGCGACAGTACGTAAAGAAGTAGTACAGCGACAGTACGTAAAGAAGTAGTACAGCGACAAGTACGTAAAGAAGTAGTACAGCGACAAGTACGTAAAGAAGTAGTACAGCGACAGTACGTAAAGAAGTAGTACAGCGACAGTAACGTAAAGAAGTAGTACAGCGACAGAACGTAAAGAAGTAGTACAGCGACAGACTAAAGAAGTAGTACAGCGACAGTACGTAAAGAAGTAGTACAGCGACAGATACGTAAAGAAGTAGTACAGCGACAGGTACGTAAAGAAGTAGTACAGCGACAGGAACGTAAAGAAGTAGTACAGCGACAGTACGTAAAGAAGTAGTACAGCGACAGAACGTAAAGAAGTAGTACAGCGACAGGTACGTAAAGAAGTAGTACACGACAGTACGTAAAGAAGTAGTACAGCGACAGGTACGTAAAGAAGTAGTACAGCGACAAGTACGTAAAGAAGTAGTACAACGACAAGTACGTAAAGAAGTAGTACAGCGACAAGAACGTAAAGAAGTAGTACAGCGACAAGTACGTAAAGAAGTAGTACAGCGACAAGTACGTAAAGAAGTAGTACAGCGACAGGAACGTAAAGAAGTAGTACAGCGACAGGAACGTAAAGAAGTAGTACAGCGACAAGTACGTAAAGAAGTAGTACAGCGACAGGAACGTAAATAAGTAGTACAGCGACAGGAACGTAAAGAAGTAGTACAGCGACAGGTACGTAAAGAAGTAGTACAGCGACAAGTACGTAAAGAAGTAGTACAGCGACAAGTACGTAAAGAAGTAGTACAGCGACAGGAACGTAAAGAAGTAGTACAGCGACAGGAAGGTAAAGAAGTAGTACAGCGACAGGTACGTAAAGAAGTATGTTTTAAGAATGTGAAATACTTACTTTAAAAATGATGAGGCGATCAGCGCATCTTTCGTCGTATTGATTACCGTCAGCACTTCGATTAATCGAGCTCCGTCTCGATTCCTTTCCCTCTCCTAATTCCTCGGCTATGTCACTCCTATTTCACCTCTCTTACTACGTCACAGGAGGGTATGCTTACTTATATATGTGGGTGCACAGCCCATATCTCCTTGTACTTCAATTTGCTCTCGACTTCATTAGCCTCAGCATCAGAAACTATGTCATTGTGTGCACGCCTTCTTAGGAGGTTCGTGTAAGACGATGGAGGCTGTTCATGACTTCCGCATGAGGCAGGATTTCAATTTTTTTACTGAGGTCATCAGCTGGGTTACAGCCTTTACTGAGGTCATGAGCTGGGTTACAGCCTTTACTGAGGTCATGAGCTGGGTTACAGCCTTTACTGAGGTCATGAGCTGGGTTACAGCCTTTACTGAGGTCATCAGCTGGGTTACAGCCTTTACTGAGGTCATGAGCTGGGTTACAGCCTTTACTGAGGTCATCAGCTGGGTTACAGCCTTTACTGAGGTCATCAGCTGGGTTACAGCCTTTACTGAGGTCATCAGCTGGGTTAGAGCCTTTACTGAGGTCATGAGCTGGGTTACAGCCTTTACTGAGGTCATCAGCTGGGTTACAGCCTTTACTGAGGTCATCAGCTGGGTTACAGCCTTTACTGAGGTCATGAGCTGGGTTACAGCCTTTACTGAGGTCATGAGCTGGGTTCCAGCCTTTACTGAGTTCATCAGCTGGGTTACAGCCTTTACTGAGGTCATGAGCTGGGTTACAGCCTTTACTGAGGTCATGAGCTGGGTTACAGCCTTTACGGAGGTCATCAGCTGGGTTACAGCCTTTACTGAGGTCATCAGCTGGGTTAGAGCCTTTACTGAGGTCATGAGCTGGGTTACAGCCTTTACTGAGGTCATCAGCTGGGTTACAGCCTTTACTGAGGTCATGAGCTGGGTTACAGCCTTTACACCGCATCATCGCAAACAGTAAGTCGTGGTCCCATCTAAAATGTTTGACGTTTTGATCAGTGAAATTGTTTCGCTTGGTAGTGGGTTAACGACCATTTCGTTATTTGAAATTTGAGTTTCTTGCGGCTATCTAGATTTCTCTTTAGGCTAAACTGAAATGTGTGTCGTCGCACCATGGCTTGGTTAAACTGTCAGTGAAGGTAATGAGCGCGAATTCACGAGCAGGTCTTTGAAACCATGACTTCTTGCATGCAGATCGTCTGGCCGCTTCAATATTAAACATTTCGCCAGACGACTTGATAAAATCGCTTGTGCAAGTACAAAACTGTTTTGTCGGTAACCTTGAAAATCAGACGGCTATTTCTGGGTTACTACAGCCCATCGACTATGATTGGAGTATTGAATCGATGGTATAGTTTACCTACCCATGTGTGACCATGGAACATTTGGTAGTAGCAATTTGAACGCAGCTTACACCTACGGTAATGCCAATTAATTGCATCCAACAATTTTGTCTGAGTAAAATGATAGTTGAGAGTATTAAATTGCAGGGTTTGTTTTTCTTTGCTCTGCTATTTGACTGACAGGAGTTCTTAGGTCTCGAGTGTGACGAGACTTTTCGCCCAAGGTAGTGACATAAAAATACATCTTGGTTTTGAGAATTAATAAAAAATGTCAGTCGAGAGCCACTGATCATGCCAAAAAAGGGAAATAAAATTGTTTGCGACTAAACGAATACTGATAAAATGCAGTGGTAATAATTGGTTGCAGTTGGTAACTCTTTGTCATATTCAACGAGTGCATCTTTCATGTAAATGATAACGATTTACTGGTAAATAAAACGCATCAAAGGGTGATTACATATTTTTATAAATAAATTGTTTGTAATTCCTTTTAGTTTCATGAAAAATCAGCGTGGTAATATTGGATTGTAATTGGTACCAGCTGAATCACATAATTATTGGATTCTAGACACTGTTACTTATTGAGAAAATTTTTTGAGTATAAACATAATTATGATCTTAGAATTGTCTATAGTTTGCATTTATATATGTTTGGCAATATTGTTTGGTATCATATGCTAACGTACAGATCCCTAAGGCTATGAATAGTAAACTTTTTTGGAGTAACTCCGATTTTTTTTTTAAATATTTTCTATGATCTGGAATATATCAGTATTTTATGATCATATATGCCTAATTAGCGTGCTATCCCTGCATTACTTGTGGTTTGCTAAAAGTGTTTTAATCACCTTTCATTCATAATCTGAGTTGAAGACAAGGTGGTGTTTGCTCGCTATGGTATTGAGCTATGAGAATTTTGCTATGGAGTTTTATATTAAAGCAACCTTGTAATATGCTAGAAATTCAAGACTGTGAGAATTTTTTAATATGGTTGTTTTAGTCCACTATATATATATATATATATATATATATATATATATATATATATATATAATCCGTATTTTACTTAAAAGCTATAGATTTTTTCAAAATGTTGAATGTGTTACCTTTATCGGAAATGTTATTTGTGAGCAAGTATCTCGATTTCAATCAAATGTGTATCGATTTTGATTTGTAATTTAAACTTGTTCTCTTAAGATTGGAACAGTCATATTATTTCAGTATGCGAATGTGGTCTATACCATGAAATTAATTCTAACTTAACTTTGTATGCTAGCAGCATATATTACAACCATTAAATGTGCTTACACAAAGTCTGTTGTCAGCCATTTTGTAAGACAGAATCACATGACAGGTTAATATTTGTATTCCATATATCCGGTGAAAACCAACAGACTCCCACCAAATTTGACAAACCAGTAACACTACGGTTGGCCATGTAAATTTATATTTTTTGAGTGGGTCAGACCCTTATTTTTAAACTGGTGATAGTATAGAGATTTCACATCAGTATCTCATATCAACGAATAAACTACGAAACAAATTTGAAATAAACTTTGTATGCTGGCAGCAGGCCTACCTATTATAACCTTAAAACTGGTTTATACAAAGAGTCACTCCTCCGCCATCTTGTGAGATAGCCCGACATGAAAATATACATTTTTTTGTCACATCTCGAGAAAAAAATCAACCGATTTCCACCAAATTTGGGGAAGAATTTCAACTGCGGTAAGCCATATCAATTAGTATTTTGAAGTGTGCCAGACTTATTTGTTCAGAATGAAGGCACTTAAGCTTAGTGTGCTAAATCTAATAAACAAATTTGAAACTAACAATTATTTACCTATCTCTGTATACTGTATCTATGGCAAACATTGAATATACAAAGATATGAACATTTGGTCCTGTAATTATGAAGATTTTCACATGAAAAGAAATGGAGTTTTTATGCCACATATCTGTAGGTCTAATCAACATATCTGTAGGTCTAATCAACATATCTGTAGGTATAATCAACATATCTGTAGGTCTAATCAACATATCTGTAGGTATAATCAACATATCTGTAGGTCTAATCAACATATCTGTAGGTATAATCAACATATCTGTAGGTCTAATCAACATATATGTAGGTCTAATCAACATATCTGTAGGTCTAATCAACATATCTGTAGGTCTAATCAACATATCTGTAGGTATAATCAACATATCTGTAGGTCTAATCAACATATCTGTAGGTATAATCAACATATCTGTAGGTCTAATCAACATATATGTAGGTCTAATCAACATATCTGTAGGTCTAATCAACATATCTGTAGGTCTAATCAACATATCTGTAGGTCTAATCAACATATCTGTAGGTATAATCAACATATCTGTAGGTCTAATCAACATATCTGTAGGTCTAATCAACATATCTGTAGGTCTAATCAACATATCTGTAGGTCTAATCAACATATCTGTAGGTATAATCAACATATCTGTAGGTCTAATCAACATATCTGTAGGTCTAATCAACATATCTGTAGGTCTAATCAACATATTTTCTAACAAAATGTTACACTTAGTAGTGTTACAATAGGTACAGTCGGTCTGGGGCGTGGGAGGTTCTGGGTTCGAATCCCAAGTAAGGCATGGGTGTTAGTTTAAGTTAGGTCATAAGTTAGTTTGCAAGCCGTCCCATAATCAGCCTTCAGGCATAATACCGGCGGACGTTAATAAGCCATATACAATATAATTGTATTGTGTTAATACAAATAATCTAGGTTAAAGGCTGTTCACGATAAAGTGAGCACTTTTGAAATCAACCTTAGAAAAAAATCACTGCCCCTGCCTACATATACATTAACGGGCGCACTGAGTGGCATGCGCCCAGTAGAGTTGGTAACGATGGAAAGAAAGTAGTTCCATATTTCAACATTGAATAAAAAGTGTTAGGTAACTATTTGTGATAACTCAAATAATTGTTTCTATCACTTTCTGGTTTATTTTTAATGCATCGAAGTGTAGGAATAACCATATCTGTAAAATATTTACTTTGGTAATATTTTTAGTTTCATTTGACTGACACATGAATAGTGATGAGGCACATGGCATTATTAATTTTACATAACGCGGAAGAATACACAACGTGCATACAAGTAGATCTTAAGCAGGGCTTTCAAAAGTGCTCATTTTACAGTGAACAGCTTGGCCTATAGTAACTAATATCTATTAAAAAATTTAATAAAATTTAACCTAAATTTGTATACTAACAGTATTCATTACAAGTATGAATTATGAAATCAGAGATTCTCTTGTGGCGGTCCTTTTGCATAATAACGCCAGGTGAGAAAATTGAGCATTTTGACATATTTCTAAAAAAATTCATATAATTTTCACCAAATGTTACACTCCATTAGTGCTACAGAATGCCATGTAAACATACATGATTTAAGTAGGCTCAGGCATTGATTTTCAGAATGGAGACAGTATAAATATATTGTTAAATTTTTCATATCAATTAAACTAGTTAACGAAAATAAACGAAACGTTTTGTGCTTGCGGTATCTATTACAAACATCGTATACAGCACCTTTATAAACGTATTACAAACATCGTATACAGCTCCTTTATAAACGATATTGTAAGATAACACCTAATAAGAAAACAATGTTTTATGCTTGCGGTATCTATTACAAACATCGTATACAGCACCTTTATAAACGTATTACAAACATCGTATACAGCTCCTTTATAAACGATATTGTAAGATAACACCTAATAAGAAAACAATGTTTTATGCTTGCGGTATCTATTACAAACATCGTATACAGCACCTTTATAAACGTATTACAAACATCGTATACAGCTCCTTTATAAACGATATTGTAAGATAACACCTAATAAGAAAACAATGTTTTATGCTTGCGGTATCTATTACAAACATCGTATACAGCACCTTTATAAACGTATTACAAACATCGTATACAGCACCTTTATAAACGTATTACAAACATCGTATACAGCTCCTTTATAAACGATATTGTAAGATAACACCTAATAAGAAAACAATGTTTTTTATGCCATATCTCAGAGACCAGTAAGTCGATTTCCACCAAATTCTTCACACAAGTGGCGCTACGGTGGACCCTGTAACCTTCCGTCTTTTAAGTGTCTCAGGCACTTACTTTCAAAATGGCGGCTCTGTAAATATTTCAGGTTAGTAAACACTGTTATCCAAAACATAACACTGTTATATCCAAGATTGATGCTTTGAGTCCGACCCCCGTAAAGCAGTTCATTTCACACTAGCTTGTGGTATGAGGTTCTGTGGGTTCGAGTCCCGGGTAAGGCACGTGTTTATTTGTAATTGTCTCACTACCGTTGCATACGTTTCTGGTTTCATCTCTAATGGTATTGCTGTCAACGAGACATTAATGTCTATCTACTATCTAAGCTTCTAAGAACTTCATTAAAAACTATTTGCACCTTTGTAGAGGAAAGAAGACTCATTAGTTATAAGAGAAACTTGTCCTTTACTTGTGTACCTCAGCCTTATAGTTTATACCTTCGTCCTTCTACTTCTGACCTGACACACGCTGTGTACACGTGGTTGAGCTCTTTTCAAACTCAGCTATATTCTCGCATCAAAGTTTTTATACTGCATTTTTTTTTTCCGTTATCGAATATCAAAATCACAATTTGAATGTTTTTGGGACGTACAAGAAATAAGAACTAACTCATTTACCGAAATGAGGTACTTCACATCGAAAGAAGATGTTATAAGGGAAATCTTTTATATCACTCAATGAAATGTTTTATTGAATTTTTTTGAATTGCTTTAAAATAAGAACATTTTTGCATATTTTTTATTTGTGGCGGTCAATGATAAAAAAATGACTTTCGCTAAGCAAAAATTTAAAATGAAATAAAACATGTTTTCTAATCACCCTTGCTTAATTTTATGAATATTATTTCGTTTGTTTTATTTGCGGATTTAGAAATGCATAAATGAGGGGGGGGGGGATCAATTTTATGGGCGATGAGCTGTGTATTACGTTTAAGACTCATGCTTGCCAGCAATAATTCAGTTTGTAATGCTCATGCAAAAAAAAGTTGATAAGTAATTAGTTAGTAGGTTATATATTATATATATATATATATAATTCTTGTTAATATACTATGTGTTTGTCATAACACAGCAGCATTATTAACAATGTACTTGTTTCAGGAATAATGTCATAACTACTATCCAATGTAAAATCAAGCACCATGGGAGGGCTGAACAACTTACATTCGCCCTTGGCATCTTCCGAAAGCACCATGGGAGGGCTGAATAACTTACATTCGCCCCTGGCATCTTCCGAAAGCACCACGGGAGGGCTGAAGAACTTAAATTCGCCCCTGGCATCTTCCGAAAGCACCATGGGAGGGCTGAAGAACTTACATTCGCCCCTGGCATCTTCCGAAAGCACCATGGGAGGGCTGAATAACTTATATTCGCCCCTGGCATCTTCCGAAAGCACCATGGGAGGGCTGAAGAACTTACATTCGCCCCTGGCATCTTCCGAAAGCACCGTGGGAGGGCTGAATAACTTATATTCGCCCCTGGCATCTTCCGAAAGCACCATGGGAGGGCTGAAGAACTTACATTCGCCCCTGGCATCTTCCGAAAGCACCATGGGAGGGCTGAATAACTTACATTCGCCCCTGGCATCTTCCGAAAGCACCATGGGAGGGCTGAAGAACTTACATTCGCCCCTGGCATCTTCCGAAAGCACCATGGGAGGGCTGAATAACTTACATTCGCCCCTGGCATTTTCCGAAAGCACCATGGGAGGGCTGAAGAACTTACATTCGCCCCTGGCATCTTCCGAAAGCACCATGGGAGGGCTGAATAACTTATATTCGCCCCTGGCATCTTCCGAAAGCACCATGGGAGGGCTGAAGAACTTACATTCGCCCCTGGCATCTTCCGAAAGCACCATGGGAGGGCTGAAGAACTTACATTCGCCCCTGGCATCTTCCGAAAGCACCATGGGAGGGCTGAAGAACTTACATTCGCCCCTGGCATCTTCCGAAAGCTCCATGGGAGGGCTGAAGAACTTACATTCGCCCCTGGCATCTTCCGAAAGCACCATGGGAGGGCTGAAGAACTTACATTCGCCCCTGGCATCTTCCAAACCACTAAAAATGTGATTTCGACGTGCTTTACTGCAAAATATTTTTTTGTTATTATTTTTAGCCATTCCTGCAAATGTATACTGACCTACTTTTATATTTTTGTTCTTGTTGATATTTGAAATCTAATGGATGTAATATCTTTGTTAGGTTATTTATGATATTGGAAAAATAGTTTTTATTTGTTTGTCTGGGCTATTTTTTTAAAATGGTCAAATTTATTGTTTTGTTTGCTTTCTTGTTTTACTTGTGTGATACGAGATACGTTTGTTCAATATTTTTCATTCTTTTTTTTTGTGTGTTTTGGGTGTCTCAATTTGTATACAGCTATCTTGTTATATTGAATCTTGGTATGGTGAGGGGAGATCTTCTTCTTCTTGTGTTTAATCTTCTGTTTCTTCTCTGTCATCTTCTTCTGTGGTGTTAGTTGGTATCAGGTTTTCTGGTCTCACTTCTTTAAGATGCAGTGTTGAAAACATGGGCGGGTTCAGTTCTGGTATAGGTTGTGATAGTTGGTTTATTAGAGGATTTCTGGATGTTGTGAAATTATTGGTGAATTGTTTGATCATGGTTTTTATTATGGATATTGTTGTTGGTATTCTGGTCTGTAAGTTGATCTGGGTGCGTGGACTTAGAAGTGGGGTGAGTTCTCTAATGGCACCTGTTGCTCTGTCTGCTGCCTGCTTGATGTGTTGTTTGAATCGTAATTTTGAGTCTAGAAGAATTCCTAAGTTTTTTTTTTTTTTTTTTTTTTTTTTTTTTCCATGGGACTGCTGTGCCTTTCAAGTGAAGTGATGGTACTGTGGTATGTAAGTTCAGCCGTGAGAAGTATATTGCTTGTATTTTATCTGTGTTGAGAAATTTGCTCTGGAGGTGAAGAAGGAGTCTATGGTGTTGAATGAGCATGCTAATATTCTTTTCCATTACTTGTTGCTAATATTGCCGTGTCATCTGCATATAATGAAATAATGTAGTGAGGTGTAGTAGGTATGTGTGTGAGGTAGAGTGCAAAGAGGAGAGGGCTTAGTGGAACCTTGTGGAACACCTGCTGCTGCATGATGTGGCAATGAAAGTTAATTTTCTATTCTTATGTGGAAAGATCTGTTGGTTAGGAAAGAGTGAAGGAGGCGGATGATGTGTCGAGAAATGTTTGTAGAAGAGATGTTGTCCATGAGTGCACCATGATGTACTGAGTCAATAGCTCTTGTGAAGTCCAGTAATAGCGCTCCAGCTCGCTGTTTCTTGGTGTACTGTCTTGGTGATTCTTGCTATGGCATGAGTTGTGGAGTGATCTGAGTGGCATCCGAATTGAAAATTTGGTAGAAGTTGATCTTTGTTGACTGTTTATGTTATTCTTTTTATGGTAGCTTTCTCTAGAATTCTGGTAAGTGTGTGTAGAAGAGCTATTGGGCGGTAATAAGGAGCTATGGAGGGATATTTGTTGGGTTTGGCGACGGATACTATGATGGCCCTCTTCCAGATGGTTGGGAAATGTGAATGGATAATGGCGGTGTTGTATATGTGAGTCAAGAGAATTATGGCCTTTCTAAGTAGATTAATTAAATTGGCATTCGGGATGTTGTCGTTTCCTGGTGCTGTTGGCGTTTTAAGAGTTTTTGTGAGGATGAAAGTGAGTTCACCTAGTGTCACAAGTTCTGTGTCTGGGGTGTGATCTAGTATTGGTAATATCGTGGAATTGTTGTCTTCTTCTTCACTCTTACTTGGATGTGGAGAGAGAGAGAGAGAGAGAGAGAGAGAGAGAGAGAGAGAGAGAGCATATGGAAGGTTCAGTTGTGTGTATGTCTGTTTAAAATGTCTGGCGAGCTCTTCTGCTTTCTGTGGTGGGGATTCATGGTTTTCATTGCCGTTTATGAGAGGTGGAATGTGCTCAGGTTTGGCTTGGGATGAACAGATGTGTTTCCAAACTGCCCCTCCATGTTTCGTTTGTGATTTTAATTTATTTTCTGCTTATTTTGTTATCCATTCTTTATAAGCTTGTTTGCATAGTGTTTTTAGCTGAAGGAAATGATCTTGATGTAATGGGTTTGTTGTCCATTGCCATAGTCTCCTGCTCCTGTTTCGTTGTGTTAGTAAATTTCGTATATATATATATATATATATATATATATATATATATAATTTGGTAATGTGGGGTGCATGTTTGAATTATTGACTTTCGGGATGGCTATGTTTGAAACTGTATATATGGCTGATGTTAAGGTTTCTGTTTTGTTAGCTATACCTTGGCCGTTATTTAGTGAAATGTTTAGGTGTATTGATTCTGATAGAGTGTTTTGGAATAACTCCCAGTTAGCTTTTCGAAAATTAAATTTTGGAAGTGGAAGTGATGAGTGATAGCAAGAGTCTAGTATTCCTACTACTGGGAAATGGTCAGATGTGCCGGAATAGTTTGCTTGGATGCTTTTGGTGGATATGTCGGATGTTGACATAAAGAAGTCTAGTATTGAGAAATGGGTAGTATTGGGTTTTTGGTAAGTGAAGTCTGTAGGTGCGTGGATTATGCGGAACATATTGTGCCAATGCAGGTCCAATTCGATTGATTGTGGTCCATTTCATGATGAATGTGATGCATTGAAGTCAGCTAAGATTATCAATCTTTGGTCCATGGTATGGAGGGCTTCTAAGTCTGCTTCTAGAAATTCAATGTTAGGGAGGATGTAAGTTTCAGCTATCGTAATAGGTCCATATGAGTTGAATTGCTATAGATTCTATTATATCAAAATGTACATTGATTTAGTTTGATTGGTAGGGCTACTCTACCTCCTTGTGCTTGAATTCGGTCTCTTTTGATGGTGTTGTATGGTGTTGTAGCCTCGTATTTTCAGTGGTGTTGTAGGTGTGAGCCAGGTTTCTGTGAGTGCAATAATATCTGGTATTTATTCTATTATAAGGTCTTGCAGTTCATCAATTTCTTTTACTATTGACCTTGCATCCCATATTATTAGCTTTAAGACTTTATGCATTATTTATATTTACCATTGGTGAGAGGATGGTCTGAGTTTATCTTTCAGCTCTGTGTGTAATGAATTGCATGATTGGAGTTAGAGCTTAAATATATGTGTTGAGTAATTCTATGAGTTTGCAGATTCCTTCGAGGAATGATTCTTGTTGTGGTGTTTGGTATGGTATTTGGGAGTGTGGAAGGGGTTTAGGGTGAGAGGTTGGGTAAGGATGTATACCAGGAAAATTGTATTGCGTTTTCATGGATGCTAATGATTTTTGAATCTCTATTCTGATTTTTTTGTTTTAGTCATATCGTTGAGAAATTGTTTTTTTTGTGATTCGTGATGCCTGTGGAGTAGAGTTTGTGTTAGTGTTTCGTTGTTTTAGTGCTGGGAAATATTTTCCAGTCCATAGGTTTTGAATTATAGTTGATGTCTCTGGAGCGGTTGTGATGTTAATTCTTCTTCGGAGTAGCTTTTCCCTTTCTTGTCTTTTTGGGCATAAATTTGATCCTCCTTCATGGTTGTCGCCACAATTAGGACATGTGTGTTTTTCGTCTGATTTCAGTGTGCATGTGTCTGATGCATGATTCTGAGAGCATCTTTTACAAGTTCGTTCTCTGAAACAGTTGTTTGCTACATGACCATAACATTGGCAATTCTTGCATCTTTTTTGGTGTGGTTGAGAAGTATATTTCAATATGGACTATGTAATGGAGAATGTTGCGGATTTCGTAGAGTGCAGATCCTTGTGATTTATTTGGTAGGGTTATGAGTATGGGAGTGCAGTAGTATGGAGAGCGTTCTATGTTAGGGTTACATAGTATGATAAGTTGTAGATTGATGAAACCTTTTTCTTGGTGTAACACAACACTTTCACTATCTGCACCCATTTGTAATACTTAATATAGTATTTATTATTTTTATTTTTGCATTTTTCATGTGATTAGAAGATTTAAACTTAGACATACGAATGGCAATAATTAATGTTTATTGAAATAGATAGCTAAATTTTCTTTTGTTTATATTTTTAATTAATAACATAGTATTTTGTATTATTTTTGGTCTCATATTTATTGTTAATGTTTCAGGGAATTTCTTGTATAATTTTTTATTAACGTCTACCAGACCCGTAACTCTATGGAACAGGGATTTAGGCCGTTTTGGAGTGTGTAATTTTAGATCGTCAGGAAGCCTTGCGATTGGCTAACAGGTTCAAATCCTGTTCTCCGATTGGCTAGAGAGCTCAGCATAGGGTTAGGACGAGCGGGCCGTTTGAAAGTTCGCTCTCCCTGCCACCAACCTTCAACTACGCTATACGTAAGGCTAGGATGCTCGTCCTA
This sequence comes from Dryococelus australis, assembly GCA_029891345.1. Taxonomy (NCBI): domain Eukaryota; kingdom Metazoa; phylum Arthropoda; class Insecta; order Phasmatodea; family Phasmatidae; genus Dryococelus; species Dryococelus australis. The sequence goes on from CM056995.1 coordinate 16,780, forward strand.
CAGTTGGACGCAGTGGAGGAATTATAATTAGAGTTAGGGTGTTCTAGTTTCTAATAGCTTGCAATGGTTTTTTATTTACGTTACGCCGGGCGTAGAACATTCTACGAGCACCATGTTAGCAAGACAACTAAATTAGCTTCAGCCATTTTAAACCATAATTTAACCTGAGAGAGAAAGTCAAGTGTTTTAACGTAATGTGACAGTTACATTTTTTCTGAACTATTTTCAAGATATGTTATTTTTGAGAGAGCTATATTAATTTCAAGCTCATAAGTCAGACTGTTAATTAAGAGCCACATGAGGATTTTTAAATATGACCTTAACGATCATGACCACTTCCTAACGGCGACTTAGTTTAAACATTTTTTTTTCTTGCGCATTGCCATTCAGGGATTTTTAATTTTTCTTTAATTATTTTTCCAGCTTATTTGAAACAGATATTTTGAATTTGCACATTTGGAATATTTTGAATAAATAATTTTAAGCTGGATTTGACATGCCTGACACTTCTTCTGAATATGCACGTTTCATCCTATCCCTCCTCTATACATTTTCAGTTGCAAATAATTAAACAAGTGCTTTAGTATGTGTGTAGTTCTGTACATGAAGTTTCTCAGCTTTATATGTGGCAAATAATCGTTTGCCAGTAACGAAGGTGTTGTTGTAAAAGGTGAGTTTCTACGCATCTTACATACTGGGTCCTAAACTGAGCACAGCCGAGCATAAACATATTTCTTTGGAACAGCATTTATTTCATTTTATCCGCTTACTGAATCACAAGTATTGCCAACACACATAATATTCTCTTTTGTCATGTGGTGCATAGACTAAAGTTCTGGGAGTTACACTGAGTTGGCCTAGGTTATGTTTTGCATATTTTCAGAATAAAAAGTGGTCACTCCAACATATGAGCTATTATGATACTGTGTTTACACCAGATAGCACTACATGTTACATAATTTTAAGAGTGCCGCGCACCTCATTGCACAGTTACAGTGGAGATCAGCTGCGATTTCTGATAAGTCTACACCCTGTGGAATAGTTTGTTTTATTATGACTCTTGCTGATGTATTTTTGCCAGGTGGATTGTATGTAAAAGGTTGTGCTCCTTTTCCCCCCAAAAGTTCCAGTAGGGCTTGGTGTACTACTATTGTGTCTCGATCAACTCGAATTTTTGTTCGTTGTTGCAAGATTTGGAATTTTCCTATTTGTTTTTTGAGTGACGAGAATGTTGCACCTGCATTTTTTTCCTAGCGAGAAATTTTTGAAAAATTTTGAATGTACTGAATTTCTGTTTGGTCTGTTGTTGTCTTTGATGATATCTTTCTTGATACGAGTGCTGTGGTGAAAGCGGTGGTCGTGAGCCTTTGCTTTGTGTCCAGTTGCATTCAGGTCGGTGGATTAATCAGAGGTTGTTGGTTTTGTGCTTTCCTGGTGGGTCGTTTCTTTCTCCTTACGGTGTGAAATTCTTCATCATTGCTGTTAAGGTCATCAGAGCCATCACTATCTGATAATTGCGAGAATTTGTGTGGTGATACAAATTTGAGATTCATAGAAAAGAAAATCGTTGGTTTGCATTTCTATGTTATCTGATATAATTTGTTGAGTATACATTAGTTTTGTTGAGATTTCATTCGAAGTGCCTGGGTTTTGTAGTGTTTCATTGGTTGCTGTGAAGGTGGCTCTGCAGTTAATTTGGGTGCCTGTAGAGTCTCAGAACTGTGGGGTGCGTTTTTGCACTGCTAGATTTGTGGGTAGATGTTGTGAGGAATTTTGTTCAATTTTGTATTCGTGATGATTTTCTGGGGTTCAAATTTGGGTTTGATTTGAATGCTGGAGCTGGTATTCTTGTTGTTTGATCGAGAAGTGTGCTGGTTTTTAATATCATAAGGCTGCGACGAGCCCTTTGCTTAGGGCTGTGTTTTATAAGTACCCCCTCCCATGAAGATGAGGGGGTGGAGGGGTCGATTTTTCGCTTGGAAGAATGTCCCTAAGGTTGTGTAAAATTATTGATAAAAAGTTCTTAGTTTAAGAATAATGTCGAAAAATTGGTTCGTAAAACTTTAATTCCTACTACTCGCTCTAACCCCCCTCCCCCCACCTCCCCTTTTTGATCGGTGGTGGGGCTGGGGGTCGCTCAACGAGAGTGCTGATTGATTCTAAACCCGCACTACAAAGAGAAACACTCTGTCGATTCCTATTTCTCTTTGCTTTGCTAAATGCCTTCTACAAGCCTCCATTTCTCCTAGGAGGCATTGTGTTACTGTGGCACGCGCTTGCAAAATCTATGCAATATAAAAAATGTTATGCGAGAAAAGACAATACTGGTAGGTAATGTGTACATAGTTTTGCACAAATATAAAATAATGAAATTTTTGTTGACCACAGCGGAATGTTTTTAAAGTCCATTTTTAATCCTTCCGCCGTTTGTAAAATTAGCTTTGGCATGTCCGTGGTCACTTTATTCATCCATTCTACAAGTGAAATGTGGACTTGTTCAGAACAACTTTTGCAATTTTATGTAACGCCTGTGGTTACGCCATCTATGATTATTTATGCACTCTTGCTAAATTGAACTAATTTTATTTGATTCCAATATTTTTTTAATATATGTAGTAATATTTATTTTAACGTCATGTTTAACCACATAATTTATTTTTATTATGTAATAATTATTAAGATTTAATATATTTCGCTGTTATAATTGTTTACAGTTGTTACTGATTTTCAGTCACGCTGTATTAAACATGAGCCGTTGTTGATGGTTTCCAGGGCAACCTCGTGACGTACTGGATTAGCCGCACCACGATTGGAGAGTCGCTTTAAGCTACCTCATAATATGAGATCGCGTTAGAGGGAGATTTTGCTGTCGATTAGGACCGTCAGGCGGGCTGTGACGGTGTCGCAAACTCCGTAGAGTTTTATATAGTTATGAGAAAGGAAAGTCAGCGTTTTCATCGTTGAGATGTAGCAGACAGCCTCCGGATGAAGACCCAGGGTTCGATGACCCGAATGTGAGGGAAGCTTTTTGGGGTTGCATCGAGGACCAGCGACATCGCAGAAGTTCAGGATGACGCCCGGATGAGGATTGGCGAGACGACTACGGAATTTTTAAGATCTAATCAATTTTTGGAAAGATGGCCGCGGATTATGTTAATGGAGTGATGCTATCCGGAAGCCATTTTGTGCAAGCTATAGACGCTCGGTATGTTCACGCTCAGTACGAGCCGGCAGATATTCATTCCAGGTAGCTTATTGGTTGAGCAATGGCAAGTTTTGCCGGGTTCGGCTATACTCCAGTTGCGGTCACCACAATTAATTATTTGATTTTTATAAGTTATGATAAAATTATATTCCAAACTGCCACATATTGGTTTTGCACCTACTCACTTTCAAACGTAAATTAATTTTATTAACATTCAGAGTCATTACAAATTTTATTGTCTAAGGCAGATGTCAGGTGATGATTAAGTTTTTATTGAAAATTAGAACAAAATCTGGATAAGATTTTCATGGCCAGTATTTCTTTTAGTAGCATTTGGAAATTGAGCTATTGTTTTCTATTAAATATGCTAAGGTGTGGATATGTCATCCAGCATTTATCTCTAAGGTAAGAGAGTGTTATATATGCTAAGGTGTGGATATGTCATCTAGCATTTCTCTCTAAGGTAAGAGAGTGTTAAAGAGAGAACGACAAAATGGGTATTCGAGAGGAACGCAGTTTCTGGCCCACATTAGCCTACATGGTTTGTGTAAGTTGGTAATTTATCCTACACTGTAAGTATCTCAGTCTGTCATCACAACTAACCTATACTTGCTATCTGAACACCGGGCATTTACACCAGTTTTGATAGCAAATTACCTTATTCCAATTTTTAAATATCTATGTACGATCTACTACACTGAAAGTAATCCTATGATATAATAGGGCGATCTCTATCTGTCTGTCCGTCCCTCTTTAATACTTCTAAGTCCCTTGAAACTCAACAAAAGTTCTTCAAATTTTGCAGAGTGAACCCTCGAGGTAAAATACAGGTCAAGTTAGAATTTCAGCAAGATCATATTTCGCAATCATGACCTTTGACCCTAAAAACTCATTTTTTATTATATCTTTCTATATAAAAGTTTTGTATTAATACATAGAGATATGAAGGTAATGGAATATCTCGCTCGATGTTGAGTTAATTTGATATCAAGTGGGGCCTTAGTGGCCCAGTGCCAAGAGCAATTCCAAGGGGGGCCTTAGTGGCTCAGTGGATAGAGCGATTCCGAGTGGGACCGCAGTGGCTTAGTGGATATAACTATATCAATGTTGAGTTAATTTCACATAATTTCATTATTACTTAAATATCTCTATGTCATTTTTTCTTCAGTCTTTGTATGGAAACCAATTTTTTTAACATTGTAAATATTCTAACCACGTGACCATACAGAAAACACAGTCACGGGCTAACCCCTAGTAAAGCTATAAACGTTATGTTAAAGCCGTACAATGCACATTTGCGGTTATACGTAGGTACTTTGTGTGTATGAAACAAGAAATACTAACTTCATTGGCCATAAATGTTAACATGGCACAGGCAACACAACCAATAAGGTTAGAGAAAATCCGGTACACTGCGACACTAGCACTTACCATGTGGCGATACATTTTAGTTGCTAAACAAAAAGCATTGATCTCCCCAACCTGTAGTGTAAACGACCTCAACAACGCCAAGGTCAACGTTAAGACTTGGAACTATTTGTTTTTCATAACTTGGCTGACAACTTAGCTGGGGTCAGGAGCTTGGTGCGTAGATGGGCCTACAGGCAATTCATTTTTCCAGAGTCTCATTTGAAAAGTGCTCACTTTACCGTGAACAGCCTTTAGAAGTAACGACGTGCGTGGTTCATCTTCACTTGACAGTGTCGGTCGATGTCGAAGAAACATGGTTGTAGGAGCCATCAAGACTTTTGTAATTAGAACAGCCAGCCATCTGATGGGTTTTAGATACCATTTAAATATATCCAACATAGATAGTAATAACAACAGAACTGTTTGTTCCATACCTGTCTGCGATTTTATTTACTAATGTGCACATGCCTGCTACTACAAAACAAATGGTACCTCCAACAGAGCAACGATATTTCGATTGTTCCCACAATTATCAGAATTGTGGTTAACTAAAATAATGCTATGTTGCTGATGCTGGACAGTTCTGCAATCGGGTTTCAGATTAGCAGAGTCAATCCCAATTGTCGTGGGAATAATTGAAATATTGTTGATGTTATTCTGTTGGATTTGCAGTGCTCTGCTATAACAACCATATGTACCTACAGCAGCGCAAAGTGGGGTAGGAAGATGGTAGGTAGGTAGATAGATAGATAGTTGGGCTTAGCGTCTCGTCGACAGCGAGGTCATTAGAGACGGTGCAAATTGCACAGGTAAGAGAGCTTGGGGAAGGAATTACCTTTGTTAGGGACCCATCCCAGCATTCGTCTGGAGCGATTTCGGAGTTAAATGCTGTTCACGGTAAAATGAGCACTTCTGTAAACCCTGCTTAAGGTATATAATGTATGCACGTTGTGTATTATTCCGCCTTATGTAAAATTAGCATTACAATGGGTCTCATCACTTTATAAGTGCGTCGGTCAAGTGAAACTGTAAAATTATTATAAAAAGAAATACTTTACAAATCTGCAAATTGTTATACTTCTGTCCATTAAAAAAAAACTGAAAGCGAATGGTTAGCTAGCAATTTTTTTTCAACGTTAAGATATAGAACTACTTTCCATCCATCGTTACCAACTTTACTGGACGAATGTCACTCAGTGCGCCCATTAAAATATACGAATGCAGGGGCAGTGACTTTTTTCTATGGTACATTTCTAAAGTGCTCACTTTATCGTGAACAGCCTATACCACTGCGCCACCTCGCTCGGTGGGTAGGAAGAATTGTATACTTAGGGGGGGGGGGGGATGCGGGGGGTTATTAATAAAGTAGCGCCTATAAAAGTTTTTGAGCAACAACAGTCGATGTAAACACTTGTATTTTTATGTTGATTATTTTTAATGGCTTATTGTAGCCTACCGTTTTATTAACTCAATTTCTAATTTTACTGGTAACTGACAACTGACTGTTTTTCTTTTTTTTTTTACCTATACTTCATACTTAGGAAAGGAAAAGGGGAGTTTGATTCCCAAACACCCCCCCCCCCTCCTTCCACACTCCCTCTCACCCTTCCCGCCATGTTAATGTCACTGGTAGACAATACCGTCACATACAAATAAAATAGTTCTGTTGGTATTACAATCTATGTTGACGATATTTATATGGTACCTGCAATCCACCAGATGGCTGTCTCTATTTTAGCGGCATTGATGATTCTTACAACCATATATTTTCCTCCGTGCGGCAGTGGCTGCGGGTTCGAGTCCAGCGCGAGCTGTCGAAGGATATGGGCGGATGTTGCGCGCAGTCCGCGACAGAACACAATCAGAAGGTGTTGGATCCTCCCCGCGTGTGTGGCATTGGGCCGCCGTTTTGAAAATAAATAGTCTCGTGTGTGCTGGTCGTTTAGTTTGAATGAGAGTATTTATAGGGCTCGGGTGGAGGGTCAGGCTGTGATTGAAGGGCGAACAAGAACTTTGTTACCTACGCCTCTTCGCGAGCACCCCTACCTTTCCCGATGATTGATCGCCTTTTCAACTATCCCGATCTGCTAATGAACTCCTATTTTTTCACAATAAATCAATAATTGATCACCGTCTAGGGGTTCCGGAGATGTGAATGTTTGATTTAACGAAGTAGCCATTGTCTCTCCGGGGATGATGTATGGCTGGTGTTGAAATGTACTGTCGCTATCCGTGCAAAGTGGACACTCTCTCGCGGCACCTGAGTGTACGTCAGCGGAACTGCCTGCACCTGCACGCGACAGCCAATCAGCGCCTAGGAACGAACATACTGAACGCCGCCCGAACCGACATGGTATGCTCTGGCGAAGTTTGGATATGTTGCAAAGGGAGTAGTGCCTGTCAATGACTATGCACTGCTCCGGCCAATAGACTTCTAAGTGTGGTGTGCTATGATTGGGTACAGAAAATCTCGCAAATTGTTTTGAGGACAAGCTAGTCTTCAAATACGCGTACATCTTAGTCACTTTAGAGATTGGCTCTTACAGTTCATTAGGCATACCATGGACGACTCTGCGCCAATAGCCGACCTACATGACAACAAGCACCGAGACACGTGCTGCCTTGTCGAGGATATAACTGGCTACTCACTAGGGTGGCAGCCAATGAAAGAACAGCTGAGGCTCTAGCGTAAAGAGAGTCCAGCATTATATACCATCTAACTAGAGAAACTTCCCTGTGTGTATCTGCGGTACACTTTCCAACTAACACAGTACTAGAGGCGAGTAAATATTTATCCAGTAATGTCACCTCGAACTTGGTAACGCATATTCATTTGCTGCACACGTCGAGCACGCTTAAGAAAGGACACATGATTTTAGCAAAAAAAATCCTACTTTCATACCTGCCGGTTTCTTTCTCTTACTGACTGCGTATTTCTGCGAGAAGACACTGGGCGCGTTCAGCTAACAAAGCACTGCAGCAACTATTTACGCTGCATGTCATTCAGCTGCAACTCAGGAATGTCAATCAGCTGCAACTCAGCGATCGTGTAACGATTGCAGATGGAAAAGTGTGCAACGATAATCTCAGAAATATGGCACTGTTGTGTTTTTGATGGAATTGTGTACATTACTTTTGGAAATGAGATGTTCACACTCCAGGATGATAAAAATGAGCACGGAACTATGGCACAAGGTCTGCGTTGTTGCCAACTCGGGCAATCATTATTTTTGTTACTTTAGATTCGCAATTCACTTCTAGATACATCAAAAACTTCCATTTTCAGTATCTCAAAATCCACGTAGCAGAAACTGAACAAATAAACTTGATTATTTTAAAAACAATATATTGTCACTGGCAGCGTTTTATTCATCAAAACCTGTAGCGTTGCTTGGATGAAATAACCGGCAGCGCTGCAGCATCGCTTTTCCAGCTGAAGGCGCCCATTGCCTTGTATGACTTGGCAAGTAAGAATTAGTTTAATACGTTCCTTTACGCCTAGAGTTAAGGGCAGACACCTAAGGCGTGTAGCAGATCACTACCATGAAGGTGATGCTGAGTTAAAGTGTTTTTTATTACAATCCCCCATAATATCTGTTCGCGAAAATTAGGCGTGCCTACGTGTAACAGTGTCATCTGCTGAAAGCCATGTAATAACAGGGATGGAGGTCAGTAACCTAAAATTAGGGAGTAGGTGGTCGCCTGAGTTATACTGAATGAATCATTTTCTCTTTGGTAATTTATACACACGTACCAAGATCACGTTGACTGTTGACTGCATTGACATTACATTCGTATTGTGAGTTTATAAATAACAACATAAAACTGGTTAAAATGGGTAGGGAAGAGCTTTTTTAAATAACTTCTAAAGATATTTATTTACCTTGTTAACATCTACTACAAGTAATTTCGGGTGTTAATCACGCAATAATTGAGTGCAAATTTTTAAGGACAGAAAAAATTGTGTAAAGGTAGCGCTAAAAAGTCCCCCCCCCCCCCCCTCCCCCTTCTCCCCAATGTCAATATGAAGCGGTTTGTTTCGTCAATGACAGCTTTCCCTGAAAAATTCTCATACGTCGTAAGAAAGAGCCCGCTAGACGTTTGGCGTCTGTAACGTCTCCTGTTCTGTACCGCCGGCGAGACGTAGTAGTTGCAGACGCGGCCGCTAGAAGGCGCTGGTTACGGTGGGGAGTACCGCTTCTCAGCGCTACTCGCGGCTGGCTCTCCAACTACTAGACAAGTCATCGTCTCTGCTCATGGGGATAGTTAGTGTAAGCTCTCGCACAACAGTCGCTAAAATATATCCGGAATCATCTTTCTCGTGGCCTCTCGTTATCTGTATACAGCAGTGCTGAATAATAATCTCTGTAAAATATTTGTCGGATTTTCCCTTGCACAGCCCCTTATGAACGCTTAGCATTTTAAACACGGGAGGCAAGACATTAAAAAGCCGGCAAAAAATAAAAGAAAATACAATAAAAAGATTTTCGATTATGTTTTATTTATTTCTTTTTAACTTTCCCGCTTTATGTCTAAAGGATGAATGGAAAAGTTTCGGGTGTAAGGAGACTTAACAAGTTATGGAGCAGGATATACATTATCCTCTACTAAATCTGGGAAAGGAGTGCCAGGGAACCTTAAATGAAGAGTAAATGGGCCCCATAACTACGATGAAGGACTGAAGAAGTATAATAAAGGAATATACACGTTTAACACGAGACACGAAAGTTTGAACAACTTGGCTATTCTACACACAGGGGCATGTGTTGTGATTTTGTAAATAATGACTAACACATTAAAGTATTTCGGAAATAATTTTATTTCAATTTAGATGTTTGCAATAATAATGGCTGACAATGTATTTATCACTGTTATATACATATGAAATTCTATTTTGCTGATATTGTTTTATTTTTTGTACCACGTATCATTTAATTTTTGATCCCGCCAAAATGAAATTTGAAATCGGAACGAATTGTTTAGGAAGTTGTCAGTCCAAAGTGTTGCCCCTCCCTAGGTTGTAATAATTGTTCAGTATTTATCTACACGTGGGCCCAATATGACAGTTTCCTAGTCTTACAACGGGAATCGAACCCGAAACATTAGAGTTAGCGAGCTTTGCCTAGGAAGATCGCCATAGAGAAGAGTATGGGCTCGGATAATGCCGGAAGCTCTCTACAAACTGTTCGCTATTATACTACACCAGTGTAACCTATGCGTATAGTGAGAAAGAGCGGATGGTCGAGTCTTTCTTTTCCCATACATTTATTAAAGCGCGCCTACATTTGCGAACGAAACAGTCGAATGCATAGGGAAGTTGCCAATTATATATTCTAGCGGTGCTAAACATTACTGTATTTCAGCCTGATATGTGGTAATATTTCCATACTTTGTATAGGTTAAAAACGTCTATTACAGTTTAGAAAGTTTTCTAGAACATTTTTACGGTATACTTAGGAGAAATGAATGCGTTTGAAGACAGATGAATTTCATATGTGAAACAACATACAGTCGGACGACAAGAACATTAACCTTACTTCCTGCGTTAAGGAATCAGGCCTCTTTAAGGCTTAAGGGGACTCAGCATATGAGTAACAGCGAGGCATTGGTTCGAAGAAGGATGCAGTGTCTCTTGAGCCACTTTTGTCCGCTCGCAGCTTCAACTGGAAAACTAAACTGTATAGTCTGTTCGTAGTATCGTAATACTTTTTTAGTAATCAAACCTTTGAAAAATCACGCCCGTATAAGGCGACGTATCTGATTGTTTCGTAAATATCTCATGTATTACACCCTGCTTATACTTATGTTCACATAATGGTATCTAATTCTCTGTAAACTGAACTTTTAATCACACATTGTCAATAAATTATATTATTTTATTTGTAATTAATACGAATAAGAACAGAGAGGAAATAGGTGTGTTGGTGATGTCTAGTAATAAGAAGTTAAAATTACACATATTAATAAGCTGAGTGCGTGCGAAAGTGATGCAATGTCTCTATGGCGTAGTCTTCACGGCGGAGGAATATCTTGAAAGAAGAACTTCAGCAGGCCAGGCCAGACTTCAGAAAAAGTTGGATGTAAACATGAACGCACTATATGTAAATGACATAGGTACAGTATATGGTGGCGGTGCTGTACGGTTTGTTGCAACCTAGGAGGGCAGTCACAGGGCTTCTGTGGCTTCCGAACTACTATGCCGACGATCATGCGCCTCCCCCCCCCCCCCATCATCCTTCCCCGAGTACTTAACTTAATTACTCGTTTCTTCATAGAATTGATATAACGTAACTCATGTGAAGAATGATGAACCAGATGAAATCATCTCAAGTTCGGACGAAAGTGCGGGAGTATATGTATGACAAGTTTATCTGCAGATTTTTGTACTGGTTAAGTGTATGGCCACCTGTTTCTCGCGGAATAGACTTCAATTCACCATGTGCACACTTTGACTACTGGCCGTTTGCTTTGTGTGAAGACCGTCTGTTAGATGAGTGAGCCAAACATATTTCAGGTTCTCCTATACTAACCATCCGTGATTCGCAGGCAGGCAGACAAAACGGGTATAGGCTATTCACGGTACAGTGAGTCCTTTCAAGGCCCTTCCAACAGGCATTAACCATCAATAAAATGTTTTATTGCAAACATCAGACGTTGACTTTGAGAGTGTTGAAATGTGTTTATTAGTCACGTAGCAATGTTTAAAGTAAAGAGTGGCGCAAAGATATAAATTGGCTGAAAGAGAAAATTTAGCAGGGCCTTAAAAAGTGCTTAATTTACCGTGAACAGCCTATAACAGTTGAAATGATCCCATCTCGAAAGTGGTTCTGAACTAAAATGTTTTGGAACACAACTTGTCCTGAAATATTTTCGCGAAAAACAGGTGGCCCTAGTTATGTGTAAGAAATGATTCTGCAAGGAAGATGTCGACACTAATTTCATAATTTTTTTTAAGGGAAAGTCTTTAAGGGGGTATATTTCCCTTTTTAAATATGCTATACAAAAAAAATCAATTAACTCGTCATATGAAACACTTAAGGAATGAAGAATTCAGCGTCACATTGCTTGGTCGCAAGTGTAAATATAAATCTACATTTCTTAAGCAGTTTGTTGTGCATTTGGTTTGTAACGACACTTCTTACTAGTTTTAAAAATTGTTATTTTTTTCTAAGTGTTATAAAAAAATGATTGTGTATGAAAAACAGTCCACGGTATTGTGGACCTGAATCCTCCACCACTTTATTACGTATTTATATATCTTTATTTATTTTATAATATGAAAAATATTTCACTATAAATCTGAAACAGTGAAATTTGAGCCAAATCAGTGAAAGTTAGTGGAAATGGCGCAGCTGGTAATCAACGCCAGATAACTAATTAAAATAATGGCTGAATTTCGCAGAATTATTTTTGGTTGCCCCCGAATGTCGGGAATTACACAGTCATAAGTCACTTTTTCCCGGTTCATTTGCATTATTCGTCGGTCGGCAGTAGCTTATCAACTGACTTACGTAAAACATGTCTTTTTTTTTCATTGGCGTCCGCTATTTAGATGTTTCTAGTTATTAAAAGAGTTTAAGTTATTAATAATTAATAATTTCCTCTTCAAGCAACCCAAAAATCAGATAAAGCTTACGGACTTATAAACCACGAAATTTGAAGTACCTTTTCACATTATTAACTTTCCGCGCAATGAACAGTGACTTTGAAGATTGGCAGAGTTCGTGAGTAGAATATAGAGAATATTTTTTAAATTTTCAATATCCTGGATGTAGTGACACTGTCAGTTTGATGACGACGGATAATCGACGGACGGCTTGCAAACTGAATTGGCCAAACTTACATACGCAAAAAGACAAAGATACGTATCTTCGGTTTATCAGGAATTAAAACTCCGGAAATTGGCAGATATTCGCCATACAAGGAAAGAGCACGAACATGCATATGGCCGTCTACATAACCACTTTGATTTGAATTAGTTAACCCGTCGTGTCACACATTTATTTCTCAGTTCCAACTGTTGCAGTCACTTTTTTCTACGCGGGCTGCTCTTGCATCCGGCGATTTTATTAAAACCAATGAACTACGAGCTGCGTGCTCTACAATATTTGCATTAACCATTCATGTCCAAGACTTGCAGAACATTCCACAAATCAGAATACACACATGGGATGCTTGACAATGAGATCTGCTGTGTACAACACCGCTCATAAGTATAATTGTGTACAACACCGCTCATAAGTATAATTGTGTACAACACCGCTCATAAGTATCACACATGTGTAACGTCATCGCGAGCACGCTGGCTGAACGGATTAAGACATTTTGGATAAAAGATAATTCGCCCCTGACATTTTCAAAGCGCTATAATTTTGGAAAATGCCTATTGATTAATATTTATAGAGAGCTGCCAATTCACGTTAATATTTGAATACATTAAACTTCAAACACATATGTGAACATTTAATTTTGTCATTGGACAATATTTTGACACGTCCTACACTGTAAAAAAATTGCTTGTAAACTTCATAAACTGTAATGGAAGTCTTTAACCTATACACTGTATTGTAATAATACCACACATCAAATTGCAGATATAGTAATGTTTAGTAACGATACTATACAAAGTTGGGAACTTCCCTATGTATTTGACGGTTTCCTGAGCAAATGAAGGAACGCTACAATGAATGTATAGGGGAATACACTGGTATGGCAAATTTCTGAATAATGTCGTAGAGTGTAGACAGTTTTGAATCAATAGGAAACTATCAACGATGTAATGGCCAAATGACTTGCAACCAAATCATAAATGAAAATTGGTCCTCGCTTGAGGCGGAAGCCAACAAACAAGTGACACAGGCTCGATATATACAAGACGTCAAAGTCTTACTTGCTGCCAGATAATGACGCTAATTTTGTATGTCCCTAACAATGTGCTTTTTGTATACCAAATTTTGCTTGCCGACAAAAGTCAGGCTCAATTGCTTATTTGGTTGTTATTATTTTACCGAGTCTGTAACTTATTATGCTTGCTGACTTGTATGCATTTTTATCGAGTCTTAGTTTTCAAGGTCATCCGAGGTCATGGAGCCAAGGTCGAGGTTATCTGCATTCAATATGGCGGTGTTAGCCTGTAACATCACATGCTTGCTGACTTTTATGTATTTTTCTCGAGTTTTCGTTTTCAAGGTCGTTCAATGCCATGGGGTCAAGGTGAATGTCATCTGCCTCCAATATGGCTGCTACAATGGCTTGCAGCACCAAGACTGCTGACTGGCTATGGGCGAGGGGTTGGAGGCCTGTCGACTAATTTGATTCGCTAAGGGGTGGTGAAGGGGAACCTCAGGAAATTAAATTTTTAAATACATGTTTTCATAGTTTTTTAAATATTTTTTTTTTTTTTTGCAATTTTTGAGATATTTTTGGCTTTTTTGGGTCAAAGGTCAAAACACGAGGTCTAAGGTCAAATTTCCTGACTGGTTTGCTTGCCCTGACCCAAGGCCACCTTGGTCGCTGATTCGCCTTGCCTGCTCCGGGAAAAATGGGAACTTTCTGGGGGTCATTTTTTTGCAAAGTAAAAAAGAGAAAATTTTAGGGGAATTTTTAGGGAAAAAAGAGTAAGTTTCAGAGAAAAAAGGGACATTTTTACGGTAATTTTGTCAATTTTTGGGGCGATAAAAGGTAAATTTTGAGGGTAAAAGGGGAAAAATATATTGAACGGATGACGTCACAACATGGCGGCCCCCGCTCCTGTGCTCCTACGCCAGACGCCGATGACTCAGACGCCCCCGTTTCCTACTACTAAGACTAGTAGACAACCCTACAGTATTTAAATATAACTTGCCTTTAAAGCTTTTCGCGAGATTTCACTGTCCATATTAATAACCCTCGCGTAAAATTAAGCAAAACAATTAACAGTCATTACAATAACTAAGTAACCTTATGAAACAAACAGCTAACTGTAATTAAAAATGAGAAATACGACAGATTTAGTCAACATGTTTCTGAAGGAAAATCCTTTTACCCTGTGAGTGAATTTCTTGGATATGATATTGTTATACAAAATGTTTACATTGGCACTAGAGAAACCTAGTCCAAGTGTGTATGTTTCTATTTGTTAATCCTATGTTGCACTAATGTTCTTATTTAACTGGTAATATTTTAATTCTTAATCACTTACGTATTTAGTTGTATATATTATGACTAGGGCAGTGTATTTTCGTGAAAATATTCATGATTATGCTTTACTTCACTATCCTACGTCCACAAATAGAACTTATATTGGTCATTGGCCGCGCGTCTGCATGATGAAACATGTTGTTATTTGACTGTGCCAATCGTAACAAATTACTCCTATACTGAAAGTCCGTGAGTCGCGGGCAGATAATTGAAGCGCGTGACATTTAAAAACATCCAACCACGAGACTGCATATGAACTAAAGTGTTTTGGAGTACAACTGGTCTTGAAATATTTTCGTGAAAATCACGTGCCCCTAATTATAACATAGCCTAATGCATTGTAAAATGGTTAATAGCTGTAAAAATAAATACGTAGCAAAAACCATATCAAAGGCTACACTACACCACCCCTTTCAAACACATCCCCTCCCCAGCTGCATCCTCGCAGGACCGCCCAGAGCGGGTGGTAGCCACTTCAAGAACGACTGAGACTGTAACATAGCCATTCACGATCGCATAAGTTGACTTCATTGTTGAATAAGATAATCGATGAGACTGTGGGAAGACCCCGCTCGCAGAACAGGAACATGGTAACTGAGGTGTTGCTGAAGCTGGAGTGTGCACGCATGTCACGTGTTTTCTCTGCAGGACTCATACGTCACTGCAGCTTAGGCTTACCCACAATTCAGCTGATATCCGGAGTGTGCTTCAAGTGCAGGCTGTTGACCGCTGCCACAAACGTCATGCGTGGAATTAGTTCTAAGTAAATGGAGAGATGAACAAGAATAGTATATCATAAAGATAATATATACCAGCTCAGTTGCGAATTAATTTACGAGTTGAAGTGTTGCATTCGTTTGATGTTTTGATGACTGCTTTACCTTTGTCGAGCTTGTTTCTCATAAGAAAAATGAATAGGGACACCCAAATGCGCTAAAATATTTCATGATCAGTTATAACACTTTAGCTGAGAACACTTTTTTTGATTGACTGATCTAGTGTTAGGCGTCTTAGATGTGTTCTCGTGAATCAGACGTACAGGATCGGAGTTACCTAATTCTGATTGGCCCGTCAAGTAATAATATGTCTCTTCATAAAGACTCGCTGCCAATAAGCAAATGGAAATTGCTAGCACGCCGGTAGGCTATGTCCAGCATGTACGAAAATATTTTCGCGAATTGCGGGTGTCCCTAGCATTGAATAACGTTGTGAGTGTTCGTAGCTGACTCTCACAAGGAAGACAGTCAAAACACTGGCCAGTGATCCCTTGCCGTGTACAGTACCGACCATGATACTCTTCATTTGCAACATATCCTCGAGGATTATACGGCGACTGAGAGGGTTAATATACAGGCCTACAGAGAAGTAGTCTGTTCATTGTCCTCGCGATGAGTCACCGTTTCTGGGATTGTCATGGGAATGTTGTATAAAAACTATTCAATGATTTATGTAGCAAAGAAGAGATGTTTGGGTGGCACTTACCATCGGGGTATTGAGAGAATGTATGTAACGTATACGAGTGTAAGAGACGTGTTACTTAATGCACGTAGCTCATGCAATATAACTGAAATGTACTTGTAACAAACATAGCACTAAACCCAAACGCATTCCACGCAATAGACTTAACAATCAATTTCATAATCCAGGATGATTCATAAGACAGGTGACACAGGGGAGAAATATTTTTCTGTCTGTGCAGATGTGTGGTGACCGATGACATCATTAACGAAGGGCGGGTGTGCATCACGTGCCAGTCATTTTCAATTAAGAAGTATAAGAGATAAAATGTCAGTAATGGGTCCTAATATTTAATATTGTGTGAATATTTATTGCTCTCGATGCATTGAAAAGACCTTTCCCTGGCCATTTTGGTATGGCCTTTTAGATAAACACTGAGCAAAAATGTACATTCTGCCATAATATGACCAAACTTTCGTTAATGACAAGAAATTTTGCCTCTCTGTTCCCTGAAGTCACCGAGGAAACTTTATAATATCATTCGAAAATGATTACATTGCAGACATTTTGTGGCGTATAATATGCACGCTGAAGAACTGAGCTGAGTTCGGTGTGCTGTCATCAGTTGGCATCTGTGGCTGTCTATTTCTTCTGTCATCAACACGAAGCTGTCTATATGAAGTTTGCCATCACTTAGCGTGATAGCTACTAGGGCGGGATGTGGAGATCATGAATTCGTTCATAACTTGTTGGTATAGTCTGTCCACGTTAGAGGTACACTTCTAAAAGCCATGCTTAGTTTTACTAGTATGCGCGATTTGTATTTTTCCGAGCATGTAACATTAACATTGCAATGGGCCTAATCGATTTATTCATGCGTCGGTTAAGTGAAACTGAGGAATTATTAGAAACGTAAATATTTTACGAATTTGCTTCAACTTGTACTTATATGAATTAAGAAACACAGGAAAGAAATGATTTCAGCATTTATGAATGTTCACCGGACAATTTTAATTCCGTTTTATAAAGACATGGAATTACCTTCACTACGTCGTTGCGTTCTTTACTGAACGCATGACAGTAAGTGTGCCCCTTTAATATATAGAGAGTGTCCATGAACAAGTGTTGAGAATTAATATGGGTGGTACATGAGATAAAATGGAACATGTTCGCATATTCGGAAATTATTGGTTATACTACAAATGGCGATAATAGCGTAGAGAGAGGGGGGGTGGGGAGTATTAGATATTAATAAAGTTGCATATAAACTTGTGTCTTAAATCAGGTTGAAGTAGTTTGTACGCACGGAGAGAGTACATCAGCTGTTCCACACTGTCACCTCCGCAATGGACGTATACTTCGTGTTGCAATGCACAAGATGGCTGGCGTATCCTTGATGGTCTTGAATGCTGCACGAATCCTCGCCTCAAGTTCGTCTCTGGTATTCACAGGAGTGCCGTACACTAGTGTCTTTACTCGACACCAAAGGTAGAAATCCAAAGGCGTGAAGTGGGTGAAATGTGGGGGGGGGGGGGGGTGGCAAGACAGTGGGAACTCACCGCCTGATCCACCGATGTCCCCAAGCGCTTCTGGTACAGCCTCTCAGCTTCTCTGTCATTGCTGCCAGCTGCGGAGTCCCGCAAATGTGTAGCGCGGCATAGTTGGTGCTACTGTGAACGTCGCATGTCTAACGCCCACAGTGGATACCTGTAGTACTCTGCGTCAAATGGGACAGTGCACAAACACATTCAGTCTACACATCAGAGGCGTGTGGAGAACTGTTGCAAAGTAAGCTGTGTTTTGCTCTGTGCTATACCTAGAGGTGATGGGAAATCGCGGGAAATTTTTGAGCCAACACTCTAACTAGTTTATTGTTTCATGATTGGATGAAGAAGGTCTTGACTCGGCTAAGTTATTTGCAGACCAATCACGAACGTTCTGCCTTGTAGTATCAAAATCCTCATGGACCAGTGAAATGGGATAGTATCTTCATATATACATGACAGCCATTATAAAAGAAGACTGTCGGACATGTGTACAGTACATTGAATCCTAGTAAACAGACAACTTTTCCCACGATAAACCATCATCTCTAGCTCTACCTAATTGTTTGCTAGTTTACACAGTGGCCACGTGTGTAATGGGTGCCTCGCCGCTCTCTCGTGAGTGGCCGCAGTCGAGCCTCAGTACATTCAGACTGCGTTCAAATTGGCACTTTTCGTTACAAAGTGGTCACGTGACCTGTTTGGTCTACAAAATCTATGACATATTTTTGTAATTGGCGTTTTGCTTTTTGTCATCTTCGAAGCTGAAAAATTACAAAATACGAACTACCAAACCACCGCCATGTTAGCTGCACTTTTTTTTTTCGTACCTAGTTTAAAACAAAAGGATTTTGGCTATTTACGCATTCGAAACAAATTAATTACAGACTTAATTAAATATAATTTTGAAGTATTTATGTAATTTTTATATGTACTCTGAGAGTTCTTAGATAGATGTCACGTATCACATAAAAATTTTTAAAATTGTTTAATTATGTTTGATACAGCCATTTTTATGTTTCATCAAATTCAGAAGAAGTTAAAGTTCTATCCCTCCCCCCCCCCCGTTTTTAATAACTTTTCGTAATATAAGCATTCGTTAGAAAATGTTTTAAGGTTATAATGAACTTTATGAATTGTCTTGTACTAATGCAAGAACGTTCGCGCGAAAGTAATGTGAGAATATCTCAGGTATTTTAATACAAAAGTAGAGAAGTAGAAAGTCTACTTCTCTCCTGTTGATATTCCTCTGCCATTTTTTTAAATTTATTCTTACACTTTATAGCCCTGAACAGTCAGTTCTTAATTGTCTGGGAAACGAAGAGTGTAAATCGTCGTTCTGTTATCTTTCACTAACATTCCCCGTTCACAGCGCTTGTTTCATTTTCAAAGTTTTCAAAACTTCGCAGATATTTTTCTTGAACAATGATGGTAAAGTGGATTTACCTAATTGAAATCTATTGTAATTAAAACGCTGGCTATTAATTTATTGTTAGTTTAAATTTCTAGCATAGTTTGTCCGCAGGTGTCTATAAATATTTACGAATGAATAGTTTCGTTTTATACTTATATCTGCACTTCGCTACATTGGCATTCTGTGTTAACAAACAATAAGAGGAGATTTTGAGCATGATAAATCTTTATTGTTAGAGTTAGTAAAGTCTTGATACGTTTATACTTCTGTTTCATTAGCATGCCCAATATGCTAGTAATTATCAGGCTTTTTTTTAAGCGTTTTGTCTACGAATTACAAAACGAAGATAAGAAACAGCTGTCAACAAAATCTCCTCACTAATTTTTCTTTTTTTTTTTTTTATCTTTACCAGTCATGGTGAATCACGCAATTTTCTTGTTAACCCCGTTACCTTCTGAGTAATACAGGGGTATGGGATGTTCCATTTTCTAAATAACTACAAAACCATTACATAATTGCCTAAAAAGTATTTTACTAACGTTATAGCACATAATTAACTTTCTAAAATTGCACCGAAACGTCGCCTACAGATGTCTTCGAACGAAATAACTACTATGATAAAAACAACGACAATGATGAATTTAGAATCTTTGCCCAAGCGAAATTGCTGCATAAAGATTTTTGTAAAAATATTTAATTGTCCAAGAATGTAGGGTAACAAAAAAACTTATTAATTAATTATTAATTGTTCTCTCGTTGCATGGTTAATCGCTTCTATTACACTCGTATACGTTACATAAACAGTTTGAAGATAATGTGGTATTTATGACACATCATTCCAACAACCACCTCTTACTTAGCAGAACTTCTGGGTAACAAAGGGGCCATGGTGGCTGAGCGGTTAGCCTGCTCGCCTCCCACCAAGGCGATCCGGATTCAATCCCCGGCCGGGTCACTCTGGATTTTCGCATGTGGTAATCGTGCCAGACGATGTCGTTGGTTGGCGGGTTTTCTTGGGGTTTCTCCCGTTTTCCCCGCCCTTGTATTCCAGCGTTGCTCCATACTCACCTCAATCACCCTCATCGGCTCAGAAGACCTCGATGTTAAGAGCCGCCAAATCTCTTCACTCCATTCTGGGAAACCAGTTATGCATAGTTTAGTGAGCTGACGTTGATGAATACCAGTCTACCACTGGACGCCATAGTTGAGTGCGCGATTACAATTTTACCTCTTTGACACACCATATGTGTATATGTAGTTCAAGGTAAACTGAGCACTTTCATATGCCCTGCTAAAGATCTACTTGTAGGCACATCATTGTTTAGTCTTTCAGTGTATGTAAAATTATCATTGACATGGGCCTGATTAATTTATTCCTGCGTTGCTCAAAGAAAACTGAAATTATTTGAAAATTAAATATTTTACTTGACTATTTACTTCTCCGTGCTGAATTCAGTTTAATCTGACTGGGGTCACCCATATTTCACGCGCGTAGACACACACACACACACATTCACACAAATATGTGTGCATCTGAGTGCTTGTTTTTTTTTTTAAATATAGTCTACATCTCTATTCCACAGAACCAAACTATTTTATATTAAGTGTGTTATATAAAAAATTAATCAAAACGAGAACGCGATTCTTTTAGTCTATGGACGAGTAACAATTTTATTTAAAAATAAATTACAATTGTGACAAATAAAATTCGTATTCTACGACCGCATAGTTGTGCTGCACAGAAATATATTTGTCGAAATAGTCAGTTTAATGAAAGCCTGGAAGCATAATATTATTATGCAGTCTTCTTGGTGAAGAGGGGATGCAGTATTGTAATGATACTCTGAAACTACTTAAGTTGTCCTAAGATGACGAGTGATAGTCTAACATGGCGAGTGATGGTCTAAGACAAATAATTTATAAAACATCCATTAACACGTGTTATATCTTCTAATAGCAAATGCATTTTTCACTTTATAAATATTAATGTAACGCTTTGTAAACATGCCAACAGCCACCAACAAAGTGAGCACGCATATTATAACAGCAAATTCGTACGGAAACTCTTTTTGATTATGTGATTAGTTTTCCAAGGCCAGATTCCGCTTAAAGAATTGTTCAACAAAAGGAAATGTGTCATGTGCACATTGTCCTATCAAAATTATAGTAGCCTATACATTATTTTGGCAAAGATCTAAAATAATGTCAAATGTAGTGGATTTTTATATTTTTTTATGTATTTCCTTTTTTAAAATACATTAATTTTGTTAATGAGTGAGTAAAGTAATTTGGACAGCTCTTTACATCGAGGTCTTGAGAGCCGATTAGATTGAAGCGAGGTGAGCATGGAGCAGTGCCGGAATGCAAGGGCGATGGAAACGGGAGATCCCCGAGAAAACCCGCCGACTAGTGGCATCGCCCGGTACAATCCCCACGTGCGAAAATCCGGGCGCGACCCCGCTGCGAATCGAACCCGGTTCGCTTTCGTGAGAGACGAGTAGTCTAGCCACTAAACAACTGCGGCCCCATCTTGTTGGTAAAACCTATTATGTGCAATACATTAAGTATTCTTATTCGCTTGCATCACGGAAATTATTTGCTGAATTTATATGCTAAATTATGTTAAAGGCTGTTCACAATAAAGTGAGCACTTTTGAAATGAACCTTAGAAAAATGTCATTGCGCCTATCTGCATATATTATAATTGTCCCACTGAGCGACATTCGCCCAGTAAAGTTACGATGGATGGAAAGTAGTTCCATATCTTAATTTCGAATAAAAAGTGTTATGTAATCATTTGTGATAACCTTAATAATTTCTTTAGCTTTCTGTTTTTATAATGCAGCGAAGTGTAAAAATGATCAGATTAGTAAAATATTTACTTTCCTAATAATTTTACAGTTTTACTTGACTGGCACATGACTTAAGTAATGAGGCCAATGGCGGAAGAATACACAACATGCCTACAAGTAGATCTTAGGCAGGGATTTCAAAAGCTCTCATTTTACCGTGAATAACCTATGGGCGCGTTTCAGCCACCTGGTACAATATCGCTTTCAAACCAGAAACTCTCTGCCCACCTTTGGCCGAGGAACACTGCTGCGAAAAAGACATTTGCAAAAATTATAATACTGAGAAAACTGCGGGTAAATTAAATGTTTCAACTAAAAAAAATAAAAAAAATAATAAAACGCAAACTTTTATTAATATACTCCTACTTGAATATGGTAGGTAGTTTTGTTTTGTTTTGACTATGTATGTACACGGTTGGCGGTTATTTGAAACACTTTTTGAATCACTGCTTAGGATCCACTTTTCAGCCGATTATGAATATTTCCAACATATGTAATATCATAGATTACTTTAAAACTTGTAATTGTTATGAGCGTAAATGCGGTGCTAATTTGAAGCAGCGGTTAATTTTCGAAGAAAATACTTCTAAACAATGTGTATTTCCTAGATACAGTGCGGTGGTTCATCTTTCTTGATTGGTTGAAATATGTTTCATCGTTTGTTAACTGCTTACAAACAAATACGTAGGTTCGTTGCCGAAGTTAGCGAATTATCAGTGATAACAGTGTTCTCGCACAGACGACAGCCAGTGGCAAATAACCACGCGTATTCACATAATATTGAAGTTTTATCATGTGCTCATTTTGTTTCGTGAAAAATAACTGATTCTACTAACTAATATGTGCATAAAAATACAGGAATCAAATAAAAATTTATTGAGTTACTACGAATTTTAAAATGACATTTTTAACACAGTATTGTCATGGGACTACTTTCGCACATCACTGTCAACTTTACTGGGAGACTGCCGCTCAAAGCTTTCGTCAAAACATGCAATTGCAGTCAGGGATATTGTTTTCAAAGGTTTATTTCAAAAGTGCTTTATTAACCGCGAACTAGTTCCAGGCTATCCGTTGCACTTTCAATTACATGAGCATTTTTGAAATCAACCTTTGGAAAATTTCACTGCCCCCACCTACTTATGCAAGGGGTGTTTGAAGAACAAGTCAAAATTAAAACCACAGCATCTATGGGCTAATAGACAAAAATTATAGCAACAAACTTTTTGGTAAGTTAATCTACACTAGTATTTTTAAGTTTAAGTTGGAGTTAGGCAAAACGACGCAGGGAGTGGGCAGCTACACTTACCTGCGTGTCGTACAAGTTGCATAACACGAAGGCGAAAGGAACTGGTGCGCTATGTGGAGAGCGCCTGCACATACAACATAAACTCGAGATATGTGGGCGCCGCTAGAGGTTGGTTGTTAGTACACGTGTGTGAACTACATGTGAACAATGGGAGATTAGTAAAGGATGTCAGAAGTAATTGTATTATATTTCCAACTACACACAAGCAGTATTCGCATTATAGGGTGAGCACGTATTGTAATGGCGGCCTATGTACAGGCAGTCGTCACATGTAACGGAATGTTTGCCTTCGAGATATGCAACTTGCAACGCACGCAGAAACGTGAATTTCTGGATTCCCAGATCTGTTTTGCTAACTCCAATTAAAAATTAAAAAATATTAGACGACCTTTCCAAAAATTCTGTTACTAGGATGTGTTGTCTATATTAGTCCATAGATGCAGTGGTCTGAATTTCAACATTTATTAAAAACACCTTCTATTTGAACGAACACGCTGACTGGCTTGCACCCAGTACAGCTGCTAACGTACTCCCACGTCTTTAATACTGAATTTAACGTGTTTGGTAAACATTACTATATACTGAAACTATCTGCTTTACTTTGGTGTTTTTTAAATGCATTTATGTATAAGAATGAAACAATTCGTCAAATATATAATTTTGTAATAATTTCAAAGTTTCAGCTAACCAACCCATGAATAACGTGATAGGGCAATGTTAATTTTACATATGGTTGGAAGAATACAAAACAGGTATACAAGTAGATCTAAAGCAGGGTTTTTTAAAAGTGCTCTTTTTTTTACCGTGTGCAGTCTTTCAAATTGTGTCGATACCTGTCGTTAGGTCGTGATCTCGGGTCTTAGAAACAGCCGAGCGTGCCCAATCTCCGGCGGAAACAGCCGAGCGTGCCCAATCTCCGGCGGAAACAGCCGAAGTTGCGGGAATGTTCTCGCGGGGCCGATAAGGCACGGCGCGTCAGGGTGGGCAGTCACCCCCCCCCCCCCCGCGCACAACTACACATTCGGCCATACCGCAGCCGCGCGTCGCTGGGAACAGAACGCAGAGTGTGTTGGGGGACCGTGTGAAGATTTTTGAGTTAAGGAAATGTATACGGGCGAGGATGATAAGGGGGGTGAGGTTCCGAAACCCCCCCCCCCCCCCGACGGCGTGGTCGCAGCATCCTGCGATCACACATCACCCTGTCCGCAGTCCTCCAGGGTCTCCACTGTTATAAACTGGCCGGCCCGCACGTCCGCTGTTAAATCACAGCGGCAGCCCCGCTGCTCGAGCAACAACGACACAAGTCACACTACTGTGTGTGGCCCCTCCACACAACAGCAGCCTGCTCTGACTCATCGTCCCGCCACACAACACACAATACACATTATAATTATTTAAGATACCTAAAAAAGACTACCGAAATACATTTCGGGACAAGATTTTTTTCCCCCCTTCCCCCCCCCCCCTCCCTTCATCAACGCTACTTCTATCCGACCTCCTGTTGGTGCGCCACCGATCTGGGGTGCGGGAGGCTCTGGGTTCGAATCCCGGACAAGGCATGGGTTAGTTTATAACCTAGTCTGTAAGCTGTCCCCTGCTAAGCTTTCAAGCATAAAACCGGGAGACGTTAAAAAGCCCTTTACTATTACAATTACAAATTACGCTACTTCTCCAATTGGTTCTCATGTTATTTGTGGAGGTACGTGAATATCACAAATTATTTCGGTGGTAGGCTAAACCCTCACGAATGTGTACATACTCTAATGCAGGCAACATGGTTTTAAAGCGATCTGTTCGACTACTCATAGGCTGTTCACAGTAAACTGAGCACTTACGAAAGTCCTGCTTAAGATCTTCTTGTATGCACTTTGTGGATTTTTCCAACATATGTAAAATTAAAATAGACGTTAGCCTGGTCACTTTATATATGTGTTGGTCAAGTGAATATTGCGAAAGTATTACAAAATAAATATTTTAACAAAATTGCTATAGTCAACTCACAGTTACCTCCAACTTTCTGAAACCCTTCTTAAGCTACACTTTGCAGATATTCCTCCGCCTTATGCAATCAAAGCTTAACAAAGTCTAGAAAAATACATCAAACAGACAACGCGTTGAATTCGTGCGCACTCAGAGTATTTACATTTTGCATAAGAACTTTTTCTTAATAGGCATTAGTGCATTACCAACGCATCTGTTTTCTTAATAGGCATTAGTGCATTACCAACACACCTATTTTCTTAATAGGCATTAGCGCATTACCAACGCACCTATTTTCTTAATAGGCATTAGTGCATTACCAACGCATCTGTTTTCTTAATAGGCATTAGTGCATTACCAACACACCTATTTTCTTAATAGGCATTAGCGCATTACCAACGCACCTATTTTCTTAATAGGCATTAGTGCATTACCAACGCATCTGTTTTCTTAATAGGCATTAGTGCATTACCAACACACCTATATTCTTAATAGGCATTAGTGCATTACCAACGTACCTATTTTCTTAATAGGCATTAGTGCATTACCAACACACCTATTTTCTTAATAGGCATTAGTGCATTACCAACACACCTATTTTCTTAATAGGCATTAGTGCATTACCAACGCAACTATTTTCTTAATAAGCGTTAGTGCATTACCAACGCACCTGTTTTCTTAATAGGCATTAGTGCATTACCAACGCACCTATTTTCTTAATAGGCATTAGTGCATTACCAACACACCTATTTTATCACTGTTTATATTCATATTTGTTGTAAATTAAACTTTATAATTTATATGAATAAAACAGAAACATAAGTTCAATTTAACAAAAAATATAGTACTTTAATGTTGGCACAAGTATAATAAGCTTGTGATGCATGACATAGGCCTATTTAGAAAACAACCTAGTATGGTATACATAGAGTGATTTTTCTAAGGTTTGATTCAAAAAGCTTGAAGAAACCGCGAATGGACTATATAGGATAATACAGAATGAATTTGTGAAGTTAAAGTTTCTCGTAGTTTATTTCACACCTCCTAGAGAACCCCTAGCCTATATAAATAAATCATTATTTATTTATTTAGTAGAGGATCACAACACATTCGGTTATTTGGAAGAAATCGGTCAGTGTCTGTATTATTGACCATGTCACGCTCATTGTAAACAATAGTCTACGTGTTTGGAGGGGGGGGGGGGTTAAGAAACCACCCCGGCATTCGCCTGGAGTGATTTCGGAAAAAAAAATCCTGGGAAACCGAAATTAGGATGTCCGGCTTGGGATTCTAAACAGAGTCCTCTCCAATGCGAGTCCAGTGTTTCCTCGGCGCAACTTCAAGACAAATTGGAGGACCAATCATCACCTTCCACCGTGGTGGCAAGCAACCAATGAGCATTGATGTCTGAGTGATTATTTGTGCCATGTTGTACTGGAAAACACGTTAGTTTAGAAACTGGTTCGTGGTCGGATGATTAGAACTACGATGCGTCTGAGGTTTTTGCAAGCCAATCACGGAAGTTCAGTGACGGAGTAAATTAGTTCTGATAGGCTCAGTCAGATAGAGAATGTATCCTCACCCAGCCAATAGCCAAAGGATACCTGCTTGTATGCACGTAGAACGTTGATGTCTATCCTGCGTCCAGATTTTTTTTTTTTTTGCGGAAAACAGGTGACCTGGTGATTATACACGAGACTGAGAAATCTAACCTACACGTTACTGAAGTCGCGAATTATTCGAGTGTCTAACAATCGGCTACTTAGTTCCGTAACTGACCTTGCACATACGGATTTATGACCTTGTGTGGATGGCAGCTTTGATGATAGCAGCGTTATTTGCATACTTAATTTTTCGATCAGAACAAGCCGCCGTAAATTAAATCCCATACTTTCTTTTTGTGCATTCTAAACACAGCATGCTGAGAGAGATCAAGAGCTACGAAATTCTTGTCGTTGTCGTTTACAAACAACAACAATTGTTCACTGTTGCAGAACATAAAACTGCAAAATTGCATAGCACCATAAGTTTATATATATATCTTTCTTATTTAATATTATGGAGCTGTGAGCGTTTCACCGTATGTCCCTACGATTTCGTGTTTCTGCACGAAAATTAATAAGTAGTGATATTAGTAATACGCAGTCGTAGTTTTGCCGAAGAGTTCGGATATACGATTCCATCGTATATGAAGTACTTAATTATGCATGCAATTACATAAATAATTAAATATAGTTTGTAACCTGGCTACATTTCTGAGATCGTGAGACCCATTCCACCCGGAAGATAATACATATTTAATATGGTTTTGTAGCTAATAATTTTGTTTAGCAGATAAATAGCGGTAGTAAAATTGAGTATTTTAAACGACTTGGCTGTCTCAGTTTTCAACAGGGAACTGGCCAACATCCAGCACAGTGGCACACGATGTTTGCGAGTGTTACTTCCTATAGCCTGTTCATAGTAGAGTCTTCACACTTTTTTAATAAAACTTTTGAAAAATCGTCCCATATATGACATGTTTAGTTTTATCTTGAATATGTCATGTTTCACAAGCGTTTTAAAGTTTTGTTAAAACGAAAATGTATTTTTTAAAATTAAATTGAATGTTTACTTATATTGTAACTGCAAATTGTTATATTTCATTTATAGATAATATAAATGAAAAGAAAGGAAAAGTATGTGTGTTGGTATTGCCTAGTAAGAAATAGTTTTCATGCAAGATATGATTGAACTGAGTGCGCAAGATTGTGATGCGTGTCCACTTAAGTGTAATGTTCTGGAGTTAGTAAAGCGTTGTTTGAAAGTGGGAGGGGAGATAGTCCGAAACTGTAGCTTGATAGCAGTGCTTCAGAACAGTTGGTAGTTACCATGAATGTACAATAGTTATATTTGAAAACACTTCAGTGCAAATACATCAATCATGGTTATTGAATGGGTTTTCTTGCTGCGCGCTTTAGGTCCATACCTGCGAGTCACAGGCGTTCAGTACAGGAGTAGCCCAACTCAGATACGTTCAGTCACGTACCAAAATTATTCTCACCAAAAGACGCAGCCAGTAACAAAAGGAGAAATGCAGGTGTGCTCGTGAGATATCAAAGTCGTTCCGCGTAGATTGGGTGCCGCTAATGATTTACTAATACAGTAAAACCTCGTTAAGTCGGATCAAACGGGACCGGAGGGATAACGAAAATCCGATTTAACCGGAGAATGTGAGAAATATCAATAAAAGACAACATGCCTACGGTACTTACAAAATTCGTCCTTTATAATATTTGAACAAAACACATTTGAAACATACATATGCAGGTATAGATTACAACCACTTGATCACACATCACAAACCCATATACAGTAAAGTTTACTTCTTGGAAAAGTATAACTCCGAAGCTTTTGTTGCGGTCAGATATGTTTAAGTTATAGATCTCTTTGGCAAGGCTTCTCAACACTCATACTTTTATTACGTGTTATACCTCTAAATCGATCCGCGATGTCAGGAGATAATGGGAGATAAAGGGAGCTGACATAGCGAGGTTCTACTTCGTACAAAAACAAAACATTTAACCAGTATACCCGTTCAGTCCCCCTGCACGTGGTCCACACATTCTTGAGGACGCGTTTTACACGGACGATATGTGTGGTCCACGCGGTACACGACATGGAATAGCTCAGAAATCTGATTTGCTAAAATTTCTCCGCCTCTCATTTGTGAATGGTTAATGCTGTTAAAGATTGTTGACGATAAAGTGAGCACTTTTGAAATCTACCTTAGAAAAATAATCACTCCTCCGACCTGCATACATTTCAACGGGCGCACTGCGTGACATGCGCTCAGTAAAGTTGGTAACTATGGTGGGAAAGTAGTTCCATATTTTGACGTCGAATCAAAAGTGTTTGGGAACCATTTGTAATAACATAAATCATTTATTCCGCTTTCTGGTTTTTTATGCAGCGAAATGTTAAAAATGAGCAGATTTGAAAATTATTTACTTGTGTAATAATGTCACATTTTCACTCGATCGACGCATGAATAAAGTGAAAAGACCATGTCAGTGTTAATTTTATATAAGGCGGAAGAATACACAACGGGCATATAAGTAGATCTTAAGCAGGGCTTTTAAAAGTACTAATTTTACCGTGAACAGCCTATATCAACTAACACTCAGCACGTTGCTCACTGTTTGCGAGAAGCTAGCCAGCTACAAGTGCAGCACACATCATAAAATAAAACGATTGCAACACTCTGGCTCAGAAATCGCCACCTCACCATATGATCCCGATTATTCTCGTTCACGTCCGACATTTTGCAGGATATGTGAAATGATGTTAGGTGCTGTGCGAGTCCAGAAACTAGCTCCAATATGGAGATCTGCTATTGGTAGCTGCTCACGCACAAATAAGTTTTCATTTGTGGCTTCTTGTGCCATAGAGCGAGCTAGTGATTTTTCGCGAAAAAATATGAGTACACGGTAGACTTCAATACTATGGGCACCTAGCAGCAGTGATTTCTTTTGGTAGAGGTAGTGAAATTTCGCGAAGTGATTTCAAGATTAAGACAAGTTATAATTCAAAACAATGTAGTTTCGTTTACCTATCTTGATTGACTGAATTACTTTTTGACAAGTGTTAACTGTCTGCACACGAATCACTTAGGAGCAGTACCGATGTTGTTGCTGAATTCTGAGTGGCTCGGTCAAGTATGAACACTACTTCTCAAGCAGACAGCAACCAATGGCAGTAGACAAACTGCTGTTGAGTGCTTATAGTGTTGAGGTCTACAATGTGCGCTTATTGTTCCGCGAAAATCACTAGGTCTGCCTATTGCCATTGGTTGCTGTCTGCTTGAGAAGGGGTCTTCATATTTGACCGGGTCACTCAGAATTCAGCCAATCAATACAAGGTTTTGAAATATAACTTGTCTTTAAATCATCTCGCAAAATTTACCTACCCTTAGCTATGGATCTACTGAAACCCTTTCTATATATTCCAGAGAGTCAGTTGTAAGAAACTTGTACTTTTCACATAAGAAAGGTCCTACTTTGCCAAACCTGAAATAAAAAGTTATGTAAACGTTAAAGGGTTGATTCGGGAATGAAACTGTTAGGTAAGATGAAGGAGCATACGTTGTTTTGAAAGATATTTAGTTTAGAAATAATTTCGCGGAATGCAGAGTGCCAGTATTGAGGGAACGTGCCAGAGGTGCAGTAATGTCACTGTTGCACTCAGGCCATGTCGGGCCGCTGAGGTCCTGTTCTACTCCTAGCTTCATTTGGTTACCAGAGGGAAACACTGTCTGCTAGACGACAGCCTCGGGAATAAAATATACAGTCTGGCGAGACCGCGTCAGGCGCTCCCAACTGACTCGACTAACTGCCGCTCGATACGTTTTTAATGGCCTGAACCGCGGTCTGTCCGTCCACCGGACCGCCAGTGTGCCGGTGTCCGGTAGCTGCAACTGCCGTCGGACGTCCTTCCGACTGCACGGACAACCTCGCTCCCAACTAACTCGCCTAACTGCCGCTCGATACGTTTTGAATGGCCTGAACCGCGGTCTGTCCGTCCGCCGGACCGCCAGTGTGCCGGTGTCCGGTAGCTGCAACTGCCGTCGGACGTCCTTCCGACTGCACGGACAACCTCGCTCCCAACTGACTCGCCTAACTGCCGCTCGATACGTTTTGAATGGCCTGAACCGCGGTCTGTCCGTCCGCCGGACCGCCGGTGTGCCGGTGTCCGGTAGCTGCAACTGCCGTCGGATGTCCTTCCGACTGCACGGACAACCTCGCCTTTAATTAACCTCTCCGCTCTTCACACCCACACTCATTTGCCGTTTAACGAGAGTAACTTTGATACGTATTGTATTCGCGATTACTTCCAACTTTTCTGCAGCCTGGCCTGCTGAAGTTCTACTTCCAGGATATTCCTCCGCCCCATGCAAACTAAGCTTAACCAAGTCTAGATAATTACACCAATTTGACAACGCGCCGCATTCGTGCGCACTCTGTTTTGTAATATTTTGCATGTAAACTATTTCTTACTAGGCATTACCAAGACACATATTTTATCCCGGTTTTTATTAGTAGGCATTAATTATAAATGAAGTATTATAATTTATACATAAAATTAAAGTTAAAGTAGTTTAACCACAGATAAAATACTTTTATGTTAACAGAAGTACGAAACAATTGTGATGCAGTAAATATTTAGGAAACAACTAAACACGTCATAAATGGGGTGGTATTTAGAAGGTTTAGTTCACAAAGTGTGAATAAACTGCGAATAGACTGTACTTATACTTTATCCGCTTGTTCGGTCCGGAATTAATTGACAGGTTCAAGTGTTGCAGTTGTGAAATAGTTGTACTTGGGTTGAACTTGTGTGGAGCGTTCTTCTTACAGCGAATGAACACAAACTGCTGCATGTTCGGTGTTCAACACTGTTCATGGTCAACTGAACTCTTTTGGAAGGCCAGCTAATGATCTACTTGTATGCTCATTGTGTATTATTCCGCCAGATGTAAAATTAACATTGCCATGGGCCTTATAATTTCATTCGTTGGTCGGCAAAGTGATATTGTCGAATTATTAGAAAACTAACTATTTTACAAATTTGCTCATTCTTACACTTATACACTTTAACTGTTTCAGACCGAATTTAATTTACGGTTTCAGGTTTTGCAAACAAGAGATTGTATGATGCGTGCTGTACTTAAGTCGGCACAACACTTGTTTCGTTGTCACAGCCAATGAGCTGTATAGGCTATATGTTCGGCTACAGTTATACGAACCAATTCGGACCTAGATCAGTAAGACAGTTTGCGAATCATTCACCCGCAAGAAAGATCATTGGTCATTGAGTTTCGCAGTGTGCACCAATAATTATAATTACCACTACACGTGCTTAATTTACACAATTGTGTGCTATGGGTCCGAATGGGTTAAAAACAAACTGAAAGGAAAAGGAATAAGTCCTGCGTTCACAAATGTTTATCTAACACTTTATAATAAGACGATGAAACATGAAACTACTCTGTTTCCGACATCACCAACTTTACTGACCTCGCTGTCAATGTGCCCGTTAAGTTATCTGTCAATGTGCCCCTTAAGTTATCTGTCAATGTGCCAGTAAAGTTATCTGTCACTGTGCCCTTAGTCAATGTGATCGTAAAGTTATTTGCATGTAGAGGCAGTGGCAATTTTTCAAAGGTTGATTTCAAAAGTGCTGAAATAATGGTGAAGAGCCTATATTAGCACTATCCAATGGCCAACGAGAACTGCAGAAGTTTTGGTAACTCAGATTACTCACCAGAAAGACGCTCCACGCACGCAGCACTGACTCATTGGTGCGCGTACAGAACCGACCAATCACGTGCAACATCCCCACGGGCGTCGGCAACATGGTGTCGAAGGCTGAGGGGGAACCATCCCCCCCGCCATATTTAAGTCCCAATATTGATACTGCCAACTTCTGGCAAAAGTAGTATTTTAATGTAATTATAATTTTGTAGTTTACTTTGCCTTGTCTGTATTGGTGTGTAACGCCAAGAGGTCGAGATATGCAAAATTCGCGTTATTATTTAAGAACAAACTGAATTGCAAGTTACTGTGCGTTTGTCCCTCTCCAGTCATTGGCAGGAAATATGTCAGGCACGCCTCGGAGAGCTCTTGAGCCTGTAATATCAGTTCAGTGAGAGAGTGGCCAATCTCTTTTAAGGAGACAAAGCAGGTAGGTGACGTTGATGAAAGTACAGCGGCCAATGAAACCACGAACTGTGTTCGCTTGTTTATAAGGCTGTGGAGTCTATCCTCTCACTGGAAAATAACGCGAATATTGCACATCTCTATCAATAGGTAATTGGTAGGACCACTTGTTTTTCGCTAAAATATTTATACTCAAGCTAGACTACAACTTATTACGTGCAAGCTTGCAAACTTCCATTGGCTATCGGCAGTTTGTCTGTGTGAAGACCTCTTCTACTCGACTATAGGTCAACCAGGATAAAGTTGCCCTGACACTGAACGTCCATGATTGGCTGGCAGAGACTTAAAGTGGCGAGCGAGTTAAAATCATCCAACCGCGATACTGAACTAACGTATTTTGAAGTAAAACTAGTCGTGGAATTTTTCCTCGAAAAATAGGTGACCGTACTAATTGGTAGAGAGCAGAAAATGTCGCGGATTCATTTGCGAACAAGCTAGACTCCAAGTTCTTTGTGTACTGGAGCCTCAGTTGCATTCATTCCATTTGCGAACAAGCTAGACTCCAAGTTCTTTGTGTACTGGAGCCTCAGTTGCATTCATTCCATTTGCGAACAAGCTAGACTCCAAGTTCTTTGTGTACCGGAGCCTCAGTTGCATTCATTCCATTTGCGAACAAGCTAGACTCCAAGTTCTTTGTGTACTGGAGCCTCAGTTGTATTCATTCCATTTGCGAACAAGCTAGACTCCAAGTTCTTTGTGTACTGGGGCCTCAGTTGCATTCATTCCATTTGCGAACAAGCTAGACTCCAAGTTCTTTGTGTACTGGGGCCTCAGTTGCATTCATTCATTGGACGTTACTCCAGTTTAACCTCATAGTAGGTAGCACTGAGTTTCGCCTTTGTTTTCCTTGCGGTTTCCTTATTGGCCGTAAGTCGTCCGGGTCGTTTATAACGAAATGTAGTCCATTAGAAGCGTTGACTCCGAGGTACATGCGGATAAAATTTCACTTTTCCTTAAACGAACACGCATTTCCGGTTCTCTATACTAATTGCATACAGGAGTCATTTCGGAATTTTCTTATTTAGAAACGAAAATAACTCACAATAACCAAATGTCTGCCACGTCTGGGGAAATTAACAGTTAGAACACTATTCCACAGCGTAACTCGGGTTACACTAAAAAGTAAAAATTCTCTGCCATTGAAATTGAATTCGCATAAACTAATTTCATTGTTTTGTTAAACGCGTGTCAAAGGCTGTCCGATACAAAAAATTGATTATTTTATAATTATACCAAACATTGTCCAACTTGGACGGATTGTGCGTGATGTCTAGAACTAGTGATTTTGTGCGAGAAAAAAATCAGGACATGGTGTACTTCAATACTATA
The DNA here is from genome assembly GCA_029891345.1 of Dryococelus australis. Taxonomy (NCBI): domain Eukaryota; kingdom Metazoa; phylum Arthropoda; class Insecta; order Phasmatodea; family Phasmatidae; genus Dryococelus; species Dryococelus australis. The sequence goes on from CM056995.1 coordinate 51,217, forward strand.
AGCACCCAATACCAGATTGTCTACTGCCATTGGTTACTGTCTGTTTGAGAAGGCGTTTTCATATTTGACTGAGCCACGGCACTGCTCCTACGTGATTCGTGTGCAGACAGTTAACACGTGTCAAAAAATAATTCAGCCAATCAGGATAGGTGAACGACCCCACAGTGTTTTGAAATACATATTGACTTAAATGTTTTCACGAAATTTCACTACCTCTAGTATTGTCACTTTCCGCGAATAAAAAATTGTTCAATTTTTATTTGCTGCAAACCTAATAACAAATACTAACTAAGATGTTCTAATAAGAAAATGCACAACGTTAACTAATGCCATGTGCTACGGCTTGGCATATATGTTATCACATCACTCAATATCCGTTAGTGTATTTTTTTTTAAGTTAAAAATACGCAAAAAAAATTATATTTAACGTTGGCTCGACTTTTTCCCAGTATATATGGTCTGATATTTGGTCATTGCATATCTTGTAAATTTCCTTATTAGTGCAATTAGTTCATATGTGTAGTTATATCGGCAGCCAAACCGAAAAATTTCTGATTTTAAATCAAATTAGTCAAAAAATATTAAGTGTAGAATTTTTTTTCTGCGAAGAAAATGCCATCACACACACTGAATACAAGGTGAACAATGTTCGGTACATATATAAAATGCCATCACACACACTGAATACAAGGTGAACAATGTTCGGTACATATATAAAATGCCATCACACACACTGAATACAAGGTGAACAATGTTCGGTACATATATAAAATGCCATCACACACACTGAATACAAGGTGAACAATGTTCGGTACATATATAAAATGCCATCACACACACTGAATACAAGGTGAACAATGTTCGGTACATATATAAAATGCCATCACACACACTGAATACAAGGTGAACAATGTTCGGTACATATATAAAATTAATACTTTTTGGAATCCAACACCCTTAAAAGAACTTCACAGAGCATCAATACTAATAACAAAAATAATAGCTAAATACTTTTATAACAACTGAAATGGATAATACAGAGTCTATTGCCTAGTCAATTATTTATGTATCCCAAATTTCTGTTGCCAATAATTATTGTTGGCTTGATTTCAGTGAGTGTTTTCTTCATCCTCTGGATTTTCTGTTGCCAACAATTATTGTTGGCTTGATTTCAGTGAGTGTTTTACGTCATCCTCTGGATTTTCTGTGACTATGAATACATTGCTTGCACGAAAATGATCACTTTTTTTTGCGTTGATTTCTGACAGCAGACCATGCCTGCTTGACTTCTGACAGCAGACCATGCCTGCTTGACTTCTGACAGCAGACCATGCCTGCTTGACTTCTGACAGCAGACCATGCCTGCTTGACTTCTGACAGCAGACCATGCCTGCTTGACTTCTGCCGTCGACCAATAACTTTGTTCGGCTCACCCGGAAGGACTTTCTTGCCAGTGTTATATGTTCAACGGCAGGGTGAGTAATCTCCTGAAACACGGTCATACTGGAAATGACTTCGTGTAGAGGAGAGTTATCAGTGGCATCACTGATTGCTCTCAGGTTTGAATAGGGCAGTGTGATTTCCCACGTCACCAAAATTACAAGGCGAATTCTGCGCGTCTCTTCTCCATGTTGACGGCACTGGAAAACCGCGAGAAATCTTTTGTGCCAACATATCTACGGACTTCTGTGGTTCAGTGAAACTGCTATGTAACTTCGCACACACGCAACACCAAATAACGAAAGAAAAGTTTGCTCTATGTATACAGTAAGTTGTAGCCTAAGAGGTAATCGAATTTTCCCACGCGATGCCATCACATAGCCGCATTAACACTACGTGGATATGAAGTCTTAAGTTCATTCACCATCGAGTGAAATTATAACTGGATGTAATCACCATATTTATTAGTAGTGCGATATATCTTATTGAAACGTTGACAACACAAAAATGAGCAAATTTCTGAAACGTTTTGTAACACATTTAAAACATAAATAATTCTCTCGATTCGCTGCTAGTATACTGCATCTGTAAATACGAGATTGCATTTAAGAATGTTCAATTTTCAAAACAGTCTCTACATTTTTAAAGTACTTTATAATTCTGTATTAATACGTCAAATAGTAGTCTGATGAAACATGAAATAGTGTGAAATTTTATTTACAAAAATTAATAATGGAAGTTACTAGGTTTATAAATTTTTATTTATTGCCATAAAATTTTCAAAACTTTTCATTAATAAATGTATGGTTGTAGTTCAAACCAATTGTTGACTTCATCAGAAAAAGAGAAAGAAGTTACATGGAAATTTTTTTTTTGTGGTTCTCTCATTAATTTTATTTTAAGTTTTAAACTAAGCCCTTTTAGCAGGCGAACACACCGCATACAAAAAATGCTTTCTCCTTTGTATTCATATGGCTTAATGAGACACATAATATGAAATGAAATACAGTGTTTACCTTGTTTAATTTGTCCGTAATTGTGCTGAAAAAAGTAAGCGAAAGTTATTTTTTAACTGATTTGTAATTTTTATAAAATTTTAATTCGTGTAATGCCACAAAACCGTGAAACACATTTAAAATATAGTGAAAACCATTTGGTACAGTAATCAATGGCAATAGACAAACTGCTTTTGAGTGCTTCTAGTATTGAAGTCTACCATGTATGCACATTTTTCGCGAAAAATTAACTAGCTATGATTATATTAGACATCTTAAGAACCTAAAATCATAGAGGAAATATAATTACAACATTGGCGTTGACAAAACTGGCTTAATCATTTTGATTGAGTATATCATGAAAATCATTCCCGGAAGTATACAACGCTGGGATTAGTTTCCAACAATTTGAGACGATATGCAGATACTCCTCATCGTAAGTTACCGAGGCGAGTTTATACCCTTCATCTTCCTTTAACTAATGTCCAGCTGTTATATACGGTATTGTAGGTAATTCATCAAGTATGATGCTACGGCCGTTTGTCAACGCCACGCAGATAAGAAAGATAAGAACTACAGATGACTTGTGAACCGGCACGTATCAGCTTCAGGATGGTAAATGTCAAGTCGACTTGTTCCAGCACGATCATTTTGTACACAACAGACCAAACTAACAAGGCCAGTGTCGTACTGCATCATTAGCGCGTTCTGCTCTCTCTCTCGCTTTATAGTCTATTCGCGGTTTCTTCACACTTTTTGAATCAAACATTTTAAGGGTGGCTGGGTGGTTAGCCTGCTCGTCTCCCACCAAGGCGATCCGGGTTCAATCCCGGACGGGTCACTCCGGATTCTTGCATGTGGGGATATTGCCGGACGATACCGTTGGTCGGCGGGCCTTCTCGGGGATCTCCCGCTTCTCCCGCCCCTGCTCCATACTCACCCCGATCACCCTCATCGGCTCTCAAGACCTCGATGTTAAGAGCCGTCCACTCACTCAAACATGTGAAAAGTCACCGCACGTATGATGTTTGGTAGCTTCCTATATATGCCGTGTATCACAAGCGCTTTATACTTGTGTTGACATAAAAGTATTTTATTTTTCGTTAAATTGAACTTATGCTTATTTTTTATCAATAAACTATTTATTAAATTTATAATTATGACGAATAATATCAGGGATATAATAGGCGTGTTGGTAATGCCTAGTAGAAGTAATTCATCTGGAAAGTTTTACAACACAGAACGCGTACGAAAGCGGTGCTCTGTCCCTTTGATAACATTTTCTAGTCTCGGTTAAGCTTTGTTTGCATGAGGCGGAGGAATATCCTGGAAATAGGACTTTAGCAGTGCTTCAGAAAAGTGTGAACTAACCGTGATTGCCTATTGTTACCAAGTTATAAAAACTGTAAACCTGTTATATACGATCGAATGTTACAAACTTGTCATGGGAATTCCTAATGCGAAATTTGACGGGAAAAGTAAATCACTATTGAAAATTTCCGTATATTTATAGAAATATTTTAGGGAAATGTACAGTGAATAGTTATACGGAAACGCAATCCGTAATGTCGAAAAACGGAGTTAAGTCCGTAAATACAAAATTCGGAAAGTTTCCGTATTTCCTATAGCTTCGTGTTTTTAGGTCAGGCATTACCGAGTCTACACGAACCTTTCTATGTCCCTTCAACCAGACAATTGTATTTTCTACGACAGTTAAGTTATCCACGCCACTAACACCTATTCTTTCAAACATCAAAGAGTGGCATCAGGCATGTGTAACATTTAGCAACAATTAAAATGTACTAACTTTACTAGAATCTGAAAAAGTTACTTATATAACTGCCCTAGAAATACCAAAGTTATATGTCGAAACCGTACGAGAAACTGTAAATTATAATTGGTTATAGTTAGAGACAATTGTTTTTAGCAAAAAAAATTACGTGAAGGCTAGACTCCAATGTCTTTTGTCATATGTGCAGTTTTCATTTGATTATTGGCCACATGTCTTTGTCGGGAGACAGTCCTTACCATACTGGGTCAATCAGAATTAGGTAACTCTAACACTGAGTGTCCGTGATTTGCTGGCACGCACCTACAACACCTGACAGTTAAACTCAGCCAATCAGTAAAGTGAATCTGAGCTCTAGTGTTTTCGAGTACAAGTTGTTCTGAAATATTTTCGCCAAAAACAGGTGGCACTAGTTATGATCATAGGTAGAGCTAGTGATTTTTCGCAAAAAAAAAAATTGAGTAAGCGGTAGACGTCAATACTATAAGCAACCAACAGCAGTTTGTATATTGCCATTGGATGCTGTCTGCTTGATAAAGAGTTTTCATATCTGGCCGGGCCATGCACTCAGAATTCGGCAACATCGGCACAGCTCCTACGCGATTCGTGTGCCGACAGTTAACACGTGTCAAAAAGTAATTCATCCAATCAAGATAGGCAAACTACTCTAAAGTGTTTTGAAATATAACTTGTTTTGAAATATTTTCGCGAAATTTCGCTACCTCTAGGCTTGCTGTAAAAAAAAGGTAATATTCCCTTACATGTAAGGGAAGTTAATTACCTTTATATGAAAGGTAAAATTGCCTCTTAAATGGAGAGTAAATTAACATAACAAGAAAAGTACTATTCCATAATCGTACGGAAAAGTACCTGACAAAAGAGGGGGGAAATCCCATACAAGTACGGGAAATTAACTATATTGTACAATAAAATTATATTAAAAAATATCTCGGAGTTATAGTACTGTTAATTTTTTTAAATGACCTATATCCTCTGACGAATGGTAGGCGACCTAACCGAAACCTCAACGCTAAATTCCTCGAGACTTGCTAATAATGCGCGAACCACCGTCCTCTTTCATGATAGGCCGATGCGCTATCCATTACTCCATGATGACAGCGAGACAACATTAGTGAATATTATCATGTTACAGTATTGTTTCTTCCACCCGTCCTCCCCCTATTAGCTGTTGAGACAACGCTGAAAAGATGCATGCATTGTAAGGAAAATTTCTCATTCATTTATGGGATTTTCCTTCTCTATGTAGGTGAATTTTGCTCCAAAGTGCATTAATTATACCTTACATATAAAGAGACATGTTGGAAAGCTTATATGACTAATCAATAAAAATGAATTTTAAGGAAAAAAATACACGAAATGCAATTGTCAAATAGTTACAAATGGACGAGGTTTCCCATACGTTTTCATCCATATATGGGATTTTCCACTACCATGTACGTGAATTTCACTCCAGAGTGCAGTAATTTTACCATACATGTAAAGGGAAACTATGTTTCCCCACAAGTTTGCAAATATTACTTTAGACATGTCAGGTAATTTTCCCATTTTTTTTTACAGTACGCTTTTAAAATTTTGAACCGAGTTGAAATCTCCTTCAGGTATAAAATATTTTTAACTGTTTTAAGTTTTTTTTTTATAAACAGTATAACACCCGCATATAGAACATTAAAAATGTTTTCATCATATATATTTTTAAACGCGAATTCACGGAAAGTTCTGTGAAATTTATGGAAATTCCTTTTTCTTCAATCACTGTGTCCGTAATTACACGGAGAGTTCACGGACACTTCAGGTTTTTACCAGCCGTTTTCCGTAACACGAATGAATAGATTTAAAGAGTGTGTGACGTATAGTCTGAAGCGATTACCGAGAGACGCACGCGCCTTGAAGATGTAAGGCTTCAGTTGTGGTTTATTAACATATTTCAGAAAAAACGTGAGGTCAGACAGCACAATGCAGTACAATGTTTTTTTGAAGGAAGGCGTTAAATGAGTGTATTTTCAATTAAAAATCTAATATCTCTGTTCTCTCACTGTTGTTCACAACTGTGTAACTGATGGCTTTGGTTTTAATTGATTTTCATTTCGACAGTTCATTAACAATCAGAAAGACTGGAAAAATAGCGAAAAAGTTTTGAGCTAACATATTTCCCAAAACACTGTAGCGTCCTGATACGTTTATGATTGGATGATGAATTTTTTTTCGGATTGGTACTCTGTAAAAGTTCAGTCGTAGAGTGTCAAAATTCTGGTTTACCCATAAATATGGCTAGTAATTTCATACACACACACACAAAGAAAAGAAAATTTTCTGACATGTGCCCGGTATATTGAAACATAGGAAACTGTCAATTTTTCCCTGCAAAGCCATAATCTATATTAATAATCATGTTCAATTCAAAAAATAATTATGTTGTCTCGATGAGACTATCTCGGGCCAACGGTTTTCACCATCATTTTCTTAGGGGCCGCTATGGCTGAGCGGTTAGACTGCTCGCCTCCCACCGAGGTGAACCGTGTTTAATCCCCAGGCTGGTTCACTTCGGATTCTCGTGAAATAACGCTGCTCATTCCTACGATAATTAAAACGTATTGTATCCACCGGCAAAGATAAAGCAAGAAAAGGTAATGAATAACTTACACCACAAACAAATAACCACAGATCAGAACATCATAAACTACCGAGCAACGGGAATCCCAGCAGTTATTATTATAACAACAACAACCAATAAACAATCTGACAGAGATGAGAAACAATGCGCCGGACTGAAAACAATTACAGCCACTGGTTTCCAGTTGAACTCTTTTTAATCTCAAGTTTAGTGTACCTAAACGGCAACGAAGAAACTTCATATAGTATACTTGAATTCACTTCAAGCGTGCTAAGTTCTGATCGTATTCGGCGAGGCGTCACAACACAATACTTAAAAGCTGACCAAATCCTCAAGCTCCACTCCTTCACGCACACATGTAGCTGTACTGCGAAACCTAGCCGCTCCTCATTGGGAGAAGACATTTCACAATTACAGTAGGTTACTGTGATTATGAAAGTCTGTGATTCGCGTCTGGACATCCGAAGATGCGTAACCATTAAAATCAAAGTGTTGTGGAATACAAAGCCGTTCACGATTAGTTGAGCACTTATGCAGTGAATCTAGGAGAAATATCGCTGTTCCTGTAGGTATACCTGCGTGTATACTGATTGGCATGAGTGCGCCCAGTACAGTTGGTAACAACGGAGAGAAAGTAGTTCCATGTCTTAACGTTAAATTAAAAATGTAAGGCAAATATTTGTGAATACCGAAATTATTTATTTTAGTTTGTGGGTATTTTTTTTATGTGTAAGAATTAGAAAATTAATAGCATATTTACTTTTCTAATAATTCCACATTTTCACTAGACTAACGCATGAATGAAGTGATCAAACCCATCTCAATGATAATTCCACATTTGGCGAAAGAATACACGATATTAATGCAATTAAATCTTAACGAGAACTCTCAAAAGTGGCCAGTTTACCGTGAGTAATGTTTAATTACGGGGAGTATTTTTTTTTCAAATGTAAATTCCAGAATAGCTTACTTAACCGTGAAAAGCCTTCATAATGAAATGGTTTCAAGAAAGGAGCGCCATTCTACCGGGACTCGAACCAGACCCGCGAGCGCTCAGACGCGAGCAGTGGTAGTGGTTGGTGGTGGATTGGGGAAGGAGGTGGAGGAGGTAATTATGCACGCACGAGGGACGATTCAACGGCGATATTCAAATGGCGGTGGCTGGGTCCGTACAGCCGTGTGTGTTTGCTTGTTTTTGTGATCCCCCTCCCCCCCCCCCCTCCCGGGGTCCACCCGAGCGACGACGAGTGAGAATCCGAATCTTAAATAGGCTGCTCATTAGAGAGACATGCAGAAGACAAGGGAAGAACGGCTGTTCCACTGTGTCCAGGACACCGTACAGTCGCGATCCCGTTGATATATAGCCCCGGCCTACCCTGGTACAGACCGCTCTCCTGGGCCTACCCTGGTACAGACCGCTCTCCTGGGACCCTAGTCGTAAGAGTACAAGGTACCGATTTTTTTTTCTCGTTTGAGCGTTCGAATTACAGCGATACGGGCGACAATAACACGCACGACCAGCGAGCCATCGCACGTACGCGCAAGGCGCTGAACCGGCGCGCAGTGCTTCTGTCGTTACGTAACGATAGGGTTTCATATACGCGGCGAAGGCTCACAGATTAAACTATGACCGTACGGTTTTGCTTTTCTCCTAACTCTTAAGGAAACTGTAAAAACAAGTTCAAAAATGCGATTTTTTTCTCTTATAATACACTTAATATGATAAAAACGAAAATGTACGGGCTTAGATAATGTTTGTTTTTTGTCTTTTCTGGCAAAGAGTCTTAGAGCCAGCGTGTCTATCTGTGGGGATAAACGTACATGGACAAACAAGTAATCTACAAGAAACAATATGTCCGGACTACAGACTCTTAAGCCTGCGTCCGTCACATTACAGCGTTCCGCACAAGCTCTGGCAGAAGCTTGTACGATACCTGCTATCCCAGCCTACACGCAAGCAGGTATAGCGGTTTCCGTGGAATAACGTGCCACACAATATTTCCTGTCGTACCAGTCAACACGAGTGAGTGCATTCAGTGCTATTTTGCCATAATTATCACATAATGCTGTTGTAGCATACGTTAAAACTTCCGGGTTTTTTATTTAATGTAATTTTTATTTAATGGCTTGTTTCTCTAAACTAATTTAACAAAGTTACAAATATCGCCCGTACCAAACTCAACAGCACTTTCTCTGATTGGCTATAATTTCCAACTAGTAGGGAAACTTCCGCCGAAAATTGCACGCAACCAATTACGAGAACATCCATGAAAACTGTTAGCAATTTGCTAAATCTTCCATAAAACCATTCATACAAGCAGCTATGCGAGTTTGCATGGAATCTTGCAAGGAAACCTCAATCGTGGAACATGAGTTTTAGCGTGAGCGAAGAGATTTAGGTGGGTCTTAACATTTAGGTCTTGAGAACTGATGAGGGTGAAGCGACTTGAGTATGGAGCAGTGCAGTAATTTGCTAAACCTTCCATAAAACCATTCATACAAACAGCTATGCGAGTTTGCATGGAATCTTGCAAGGAAACCTCAATCGTGGAACATGAGTTTTAGCGTGAGCGAAGAGATTTAGGTGGGTCTTAACATTTAGGTCTTGAGAACTGATGAGGGTGAAGCGACTTGAGTATGGAGCAGTGCAGTAATTTAAGGGTGGGGGAGATGGGAGATCCTCGAGGAAACCCGCCGACCAGCGGCATCGTCCGGCAGAATCCCACGTGCGAAAATCCAGGAGCGACCTCCGCAGTTTATCGAACTCAGTTTATCTGGATGGGAGGCGAGTATTCTGACCACTACACCACCGCGACCCCATGGGCTTCAGAGACGTAGGTACAGAGTAGACAGTTGCACAGAGACGAAAAGGCGTGACGTTTACTTCGATGTGGGCGCATCCGTTTGATTATTGGCTGCGCAAGGCTCTGGAAATGGAGCGTGTATCTGATTGGCTATTGCACGCTAAACGGCTAACGGCGTTCCAATATTTTGCTGGGTATTGACGCCATTTTGCTGGCACGTGCGGCTGGTGTTCGCGGCACATGCGGCTATTTCGCCTCTGTGTTGCTCAGTACTCTGTGACCATGGAGTATTGCGGGGGACACCCGAATTTCGCGAAAATTTTTCCATACATGCTAGATTTCAATATCTTACGAGAACACATGTATAGCCTTTGATTGTTTATTGGCTGCATGTGTCAGCGAGAAGAAATTCTTGTCAATCAGAATGAGGTTTCTCTGTTACTGAACGAATGTGATTAGCGGACAGATACGTAAGATAGGCGACAATTAATTCATCCCATAACGGCAATAGAATTGTGCTAAAGTGTTTTAAAATAAGTTATTAATGAAATCATTTCGCGAAATTTGGTCGTCCCTACAAACAACACGTGCTTAAACACTGTTCAGCTAATCATGAACGGCAAATGAAGCTATAGTGTTTTGAAACTTACGTCGCTTGAAATATTTTCGCAAAATGTCACTGTCCCTAAGTACTATATGGGTAGTTTAAGGACAATCCAATTTTTGCCTCAAAATTTCATGAATTTTCAATGTTTTTCAACCTTTATACCTCCAAAATCAGGTTACAAATTGTTCCTTCTTCAATAGCCTTATTAAAATCACAAAATCATGCACGAATACTGATCATAATATTTATCGCAAAATTAAGCAAAGTCATCCGATAACGCATAAAATTAAGTCAATTTTGACCAAAAAATGCAAGCTAATTCAAGGCAAAAAATTAAGGTAATGTTATCCAAAATTATGCAAATTAAGCTAAAGTCAAATGAAATACTATGTTATTATTCTTTATAGATTATATTCGAAGCTCTACTGATTTTTTAAAAACTTCGTTCAAATTCGTCACCAATTTCCTGAAGTTCATCTTCATCGGAAACACTATATAAAATCATTAACTGTAATTTTTGTAGATTTCGATAGAGTTTGAAAACTATAGTTCGGAGTTCGGGAGACTTCATATTTATGGCGTATTCTGGAAAAGTTGATTTAGAACCTCATTTTGAAATGTTAGTCAAACTTCGTGGTAAACCAAGCGAAGTCGTTTTTATTTATAAAGAAAACATTTATCTAGGTTTAACATTATTATTTTTATTCGATTAATCAACTTTAACTAAATATCTACAAATTTATATAACATCATGGAAACATTTTGTTTTTTCCGTAAAATCGTTTACATCCCCCATTTATTAATTTCAAAAATTTACATATATTCAGGAATATTTTCTTTCAAATAATCATAAGTTAGATTCCTTCGACTAACTAGAACAACATTACAAATTGTTCCTGATTCAACAGCTTTGTTAAAATCTACACTAATCTTTATGTTTGTTTTATCTTTAACAACAGTTGTTTTTCTATATAAACAACAAATAAAAAAAAATTGTCTTCGCCCCCAAAATTAATACTAATTGATATCACCTTGAGTGTTTACAGTTGGTTTCCAATAAAGTTCGTTATTTCTATATAGAGTATCTAGTTTTGATTTTGAATTTCTAAAATCATTATAGGCAAGAAACATTTTATCACAAAGACTGTTTTCAATATCTGGATTCCAATTTTCTTTGGAAAAGATCTCATTTCTTCCATTCTCAACATAAATATTACTTACATTACAGTGAACCAATTTAGAAGCATGTACATACTGTTCAACGAAATTTTTTTCTATTAGCTTGAAAGGCTACAATTATAAAATCAGACATATCAAATTTTAAATTATTAAACTGATCTCTTATATCAAAATTAAAAACAGTTTTTTTCCAGCAGGAATCTATTTTTTTTTAATTGCCAATAATTAAAACTAATAGGTATTTTTGGATGTTTGTAAATTTTTCTTTAATTGTAATGGCTGTGTTAGATTCGTTTTCAACAATTGGCCACCTATTTTCTAGTTTTTTAATTACAATTTTATCTGATCAGCATAACATTCTGGTCTGCGCCATATGTGTTCTTAGTTTCATAAACATATGAATAATTGTTATCAGATGAATTTCGAATAAAAATAATTTTATAACCGCCTTTCCAATTAATTTAATTGTTATCTCGAATAAAACCAAACAGATATCTCAGTGGCTAGGTTATTTCATTTGTTTTATCACTGTGAACAGACTTTACATGATATTTACTATCAACGCCAGTAAATTCTAAATAATTTTGCTCACTTGGAGATCTTAAGAAATTATTCATCATTGTTGAAGTCAAACCTGGGTTATGAACAGCCTCAAGGAAGAAAGTTAGCATAAACATCAATATTATATAATTTTGCCTCATCTCCTTCTTTATCACTTTTAGTAAGCCATATTGTTCATAAACATAAGCATCATTTGGAAAAGATAATCCATTACCTTTGGGAATATCAAATTCAACTCTGTTATTGTAATCATTAAAAATTCCCCCTAGTTTGATCAGTTGGGGGAAAAGTTTGTCTTTCGAAACTCTCGATTTCAAAAGGCAGTTTCTAGAGTTAAATTTCTCATTGAGAAATACAAAAATTATAAAAAAAATCATGAAGCAGATTATGAATATATATATATATATATATATATATATATATATATATATATATATATATATATATATATATATATACCATTAATTCACTAATTCACGAATTACGAAATATTGGTACAAAATAGTAGAACAAGTGAGTTAAGAAAATAAAAATCTAATAACAACACTAGTTCCTGTTACAGTAACAATTTTAGATTATCCACCAACACCAGAAGAAACATCATTTGAAAGAGAGTTATTCTCAAAATCTCCTAATTTGAAAGAGCAAATGGGAATTTTACCATTGAAAAGTGTGGCACATCCTGATCCCACTATAATTCTCGGAAAAGAAATTATAAATAGAATAAATGTTAGTGATACTCAATATGGTTTAGGAAGAGAGGAGAATAATTTTTACGTTGGAGATAGAAAAGTAAAGATAGATGATTATAAAATAGTTGTTAATGATAAAGAATATAAATTAACAGAAGGACTTTCTAATTTGTTAACAAAGAAAAAGAAGAATATTGTCGCAGATCGAATGGACACAGAACCATAAGGTTATATTTATTATATGCATTTGAGCTACTCATATGTTTTGGACAGTAATATTTAATTGTTTTCACATATTATTTGAATGTTAATATAATTATTTTCAAATGTTTATGATATTTTATGTTAAAATTTGATTTCCTTAATTTTTCGATATATGTGAACCACCAGTCCACTAGTCTATGATAATTTTCACACGTTCTGAGTTCTACATATGGTTACGTCACTATTTTTTATTATTGTATTAATATGTTTGATTAAATTTATATAAATAAACTTGGATAGAAGTTGGAAATACAAAAAAAAAAAAATTAAATCAATTTATGATAACTATATAAAAGAATCACATTCAAGAACAACACCAAACACACCAGAAATAATTAATTCTCCAAGAACTCCTAGATTTGGAGAAGGTAGTAATAAATACAATTTGCCAAAATACTATGTCTGAATGGATGATGTTAGAAAATTGTTTGATAAATTATTCATGATGAAGAAAATGCTGGAAATATAAATTATTACAATGAAAAAGTAAATATAATGATAATGATAAACAATAAATTTTATGATTTTGTTGTTAATAATCCAAAAGGAAGTACTTACATTATAAGAGTTTTAAATGTAATTCCACATTCATTTTGAAATTCTATACATCATGAAAAAGGTATAATAAATTGGGCATTAAATAATTTATATTTGCCCGAAATACATTTGCCTGGTTATAATGTTTGTGGTCAATTTACAAAACTATATGAAAGGTTAGAAAAAGGAGACACAGGAATAAATAAATTAAATGAAGCATGTAAAATCATTATATTGCTTATGAGATCTCAAAGATGTAGAATCTAGACATGAAGCTGACTACATTTTACAAAAAGAAGCAAAAGAAATTATGATATATAAAAATACTCCAATCAGTGAAAAAATTACTTCTGCGGCTGTGGCTTCAACTATGTTTACAAAAAGAAAAATACGATGGGGCATTAAAATTTATTAATTATTATATTTTTACTTATAAATGAATATAACAAATATAACTTTTGAAAAACCCGTTGATTAACTTAGAGACTTGGGTATACAAAAATTTTTATCAGAAGATCTACTCGAGAGAAAAATAAAAAATTAAAATAAGGAAAAAGTTTTTAATTAAGTTTATCAATTCTAATAATCAAAAAAATATTAAAAGGAAAATCTGGAAGTGGTTTACATCGTGTTTTTTTAAATTTTTTTAATTCCAGTTTTAGCTGCACTTGGTGCTTTAGCTGGTGGAGATAGCACAATTTACAATTCTGTTGAACAAAATAAAGAAATATAAAAGAATTAGAAGAGCAACAGAGGCATGAATAACCAAAAGAAAATAAATCAGAAAGTTGTTTATTTGCAAAAAAGAGAGGGAGATCAAAATAAATCGGATATATCCCCATTATCTAATATCGATATTGAAAAATATGTAAAAATATTCAATCTGAAAAATTTCAGAAATATTTATGATTGATGCATTACCAAATCTTGGAACTCATTGGGTTGGTTATTTTTAAGAAAATAATGATGTTTATTATTTTGATACATTTTGAGGTTATACTCCTACTAATTTAACTAATTGCTTCAAAAAGAGAAATGTTTATCACAATGATAATCGATTTCAAAATTTTAATTCAGTTATCTGTGGACATTTATGTTTAATTGAATTACATCTTTTTTCGACAGATTTTAAGTTTAATGATATAATTTCTATATTATTAAATGAGAGATATATTTTGGAAACCATTAATCAAATCTTTAAATAAATACTTTATCACTAATGCTAATAAATTAAAAACATATATAGATTCAAAATACAATATTATTGTTTCTGCTTTACAAGATCTAATTAGTAAAGCTTCATTTATACAAAAGATTATGTTTCTCTTCATAATTGTAGAATTAATCATATGGCTGATACTATAGATGGTAAAGATGCAGTCGATAAAAGATTTTTTTAATAAAGAAACAACCAATAAATTGCAAAATTTAAACCAATCAGTTTTGAATTATTGTGAAACACTTGTTAATTCTAAAGTTAAAAAAAAAAAAAAAAGTTTGGAAGTGGGATAAAAACTAACATTTTTCACTTAGATAATATTTTTTTTTTTACTTTTTTGGTGGATTGTACTGTTTATAAAATAATTACTGTAAATCTCAATTCACCTGATGATACCATGACTGTTATTCATTATTCTAAAAAAAAGGGATTATAGTAAGCCTTTTGGTGTTAACATATGTGATATTTTATCTTTTAAAATCAGAAAAAATTAAATAGTTAGTTATGATGATGGATGGCTGGCCACAATAGGAATATTCGTAAAATATAAAGATTAATTAATTTTTTACTATTAAATGGAGAATACTTGGTGTTTTTAAGTGTAAGAAGGTCATTAAAAATAATAATATAAAAGTGAAAATACTAAAAATGGACGATTATTTCAGAAAAGTAAATGTCCAATATGTTTTCTAATAAATCAACATTTTAAAATAATTTGGCCAATGTAAGAGAAGGCATAATAAATGAATTATATAAACCTGCAGGAAGAAATTGTCCAAGAAGAAAGATAATATAAAAGGGAATAGATGATTTATGGCAAATTGATCTTGTTGACATGGATACTGGAAATTTAAAAGGAATATCGCATATAAATAATGGATACAAATATATTATGACAACTATTGATGTTTTTTTCAAAATATGCATTTGCTATAACCATAAAAGATAAAACTGCTAAAAATGTAGCAAATGTTTTAGAATCTATATTAGTTAAAAGAAAACAAAATAATTTACAAAGTGATAATGGATCAGAATTTTGTAATAAATCATTTAAAGAACTTCTGAAAAATTATAACATCAATCACTAGCCTACATTCAGCGAACTTACAGCCAATGTTGTATAAAGATACAAGCGTACAGTTAATAAAAAAATGGGTAAATATATTAGACGAGTTAGTTAAAGAATACAACAATAACAAACGTGGTACTATCGGCATGAAAAAATGAAGTCACTAAAAAAATGAAAAAAATTTAAGAGATCAAGATTCTGTGAGCATGTTTACTGAATCAAAATATAAAGTTGACGATATTGTCTGTATGAGCAGAAATAAACGAATCTTTGAAAAGGGTTAAACAGATAATTGGACAACAGAATTACTTACCATTTTTGAGGTTTTAAATTATGACGTGCTTGTTTACAACCTGAAAGATACTACAGCAGAAGAAATTAAAGGCAATTTTTATGAATACAAAATTATGAAAACTAACTACCCAAATAAATATTTGGTTGAAAAAGTCTTAAAGCCTAAAGGTGATTAAATTTATGTAAAATAGTTAGGTTTTGATAACTCACATAACTCATGGATTAATAAAACAAATGTTTTGTGAATTTTACATAATATATGTAACAAAAGCAAAATTAATTATACGTAATTATAATTTTTATATTGTTATGAGTAATTGGTTTTTTTACTATCCCGCCAATTTAAGAATTGTTTTGTTTCTTTCCAAGATTCTGTTCTGCTTGTGTTGCCTAACTCTAATCTGCCTAATAAATATTTATATGATACTCTTAATTTGTTTTCAACAATAAAGTCATCTAATACTTTAAATAGTTTTGTTTGCAGATTAGTTTATAATTCATCATCCTTATCATTACTTAAAGACAATTGTTTTGGAATAATTGGTTTTAAATAATATTTTTTGCTAAATGATTTTTAGTTAAATGATTTATATAATCTAATGGCTCATTTGTGTTTTTAATACATGTTTTAACAGTATTTTTACCATCATCAATGTAAACCATGCTGTCTGTATCATAATATACTACTTCACCACGTAATCTAGCTAACATTTCATATAAATGTAATCTAGCATTTGAAGTGGTAAAAGTTGCTATAAACATATTTGTTACTGTGCTATATAATTTTGTCATTGATGTAAACAAAATTATTTACTTCTATTCTTTCATGTAATAACAATTTGTACCAACTTGTTGGATCAGTAATACACTCTGTGTCAAATTTTGTCTTTGTCCAAATTTTACTCTAGTGAATTTAAACAAATTTTGGCAACAGTACATTTTCCTGGATGTTTAAATGTTTAAATCGATATGTTGTTCTTTTTTTAATAACTCGAATATATTCTTCATTTGATTTGTAATCGTCTTCCCAAGGACTAGTTTCCAATTTTATTTTCGTAAATTTTTTAATGCAATTTCTGAACATGTTATTGCTTCTTTGTTTAAAATGCCAAACTTCATGAATTCTAAGTAATTTGTAACCTTTTTTTAAAGATTTATTTAGTTCTGATGTAGTCCATGTTCCATTTATTACTTTTTCTTCTTCATTATGTTTACATTCTACAGCACATTTTGAACATAAAGTAAACAATAGTTTCTCTTGCTTAATTGGAACTGCTGGATGAAATAAATTTCTAGGTGATAAATGTTTACATTTTATCAATCCAAACCAATTTTATTCATAATTTTTTGTGTTAAATATTTTAATCAGATGACCAACTGGGTAATAATCATAAAACGTCACTGTTGGATGTAAACTACATACATCTATATATCTTAACTTTTTTCCTGAAACTTGTAATTTTGAATTATTGGTTCTACCACCAAAATATATATCTCTAAGTTGTAATGGTTCTATAACAGTTTTAGTTTTTTCTAAATTACTTTTATAGAAAATCAATTTTTTCCACTTGCAAGGCCATGTTTCCCCTCCTTTATAACCACTTTGTATTAAAATTGTCGTTCGCTTGTTTGTTTTAGTAAGTAAATCATCAATACTTTCATTGTTACAATTATTTATTGTGTCTGATGATTAACAGCCAGGACAACCAAGCCAAAAACAGCAATGATATGATATATTGTGTCTGATTATTAACAGCCAGGACAACCAAGCCAAAAACAGCCACGATATTGATATATTGTGTCTGATTATTAACAGTCAGGACAACCAAGCCAAAAACAGCCATGATATTGATATATTGTGTCTGATTATTAACAGTGAGGACAACCAAGCCAAAAACACCCATGATATTGATATATTGTGTCTGATTATTAACAGTGAGGACAACCAAGCCAAAAACAGCCATGATATTGATATATTGTGTCTGATTATTAACAGCGAGGACAACCAAGCCAAAAACAGCCATGATATTGATATATTGTGTCTGATTATTAACAGCCAGTACAACCAAGCCAAAAACAGTCATGATATTGATATATTGTGTCTGATTATTAACAGCCAGGACAACCAAGCCAAAAACAGCCATGATATTGATATATTGTGTCTGATTATTAACAGTGAGGACAACCAAGCCAAAAACAGCCATGATATTGATATATTGTGTCTGATTATTAACAGCCAGTACAACCAAGCCAAAAACACCCATGATATTGATATATTGTGTCTGATTATTAACAGCCAGTACAACCAAGCCAAAAACAGCCATGATATTGATATATTGTGTCTGATTATTAACAGTGAGGACAACCAAGCCAAAAACAGCCATGATATTGATATATTGTGTTTGATTATTAACAGCCAGTACAACCAAGCCAAAAACACCCATGATATTGATATATTGTGTCTGATTATTAACAGTGAGGACAACCAAGCCAAAAACAGCCATGATATTGATATATTGTGTCTGATTATTAACAGCCAGGACAACCAAGCCAAAAACAGCCATGATATTGATATATTGTTATAGTTTTGTCATCAACTTTTGCTCCACAAATAGTAGCTTCTCTGCCATTTAATGCATGTAGAACATTTGGAAATGTATTTAACCACGAAATTGATTCTTTACTAAACATTTCTTTTTTATCATCTTTAACTACTGGAATAGTATTATTAATAAGAAAAGTTGATCTATAAATAGTCATACAAACACCTGCGATTGTTATGTAGCAAAATGGCTCTATGTTTGCTATTTATAGAAAAGATTCTCTAAATTTAAGACAACCATGTCTTAAAATATCAACATCGGAATCACAATATTCAACAAGTTCTTTTTTGAAATCGAAGATATAATTTTGTTTTGTTTTTTCAGCATGCCATTTTAAAGATTATTTTCGTTGTTCTTGTTTCATTGTATTGACTCCATAATATTTTGTAGCAGGTATTTTTCCTACATAATTTTCACTTTCTGGTTTATTGAAAAAATGTATAAAATATCCTTTTATAAGCTCTTTTAAATCAAATGTATTGGAAAAGTTGCAAGGCTTCCTTGAATAAAGTTGATACTATCAAGTATTTTGATATTTAGATTCGATATTTTAAGTTGCATAATTTTTTAACCTTGATATATTGTCTGAGGTTTTATACTGTTTCTAATACAATATTGTAAAATAAAATTTGAATCGTATCATTTGAGATTGTATGCAATAAATGTACATCCTTTATTTTCTTCAGATCTTGCCAATTCGCAAAACTCATCATTTGTTTAAAATTTTTTTTGTTACCATAAAAATCTTGAACATATATAAAGTTTGGTGTGTGAAAACCAGTATCTTGTGTGGCGTCTAGTCAAAAAAATAGTATTTTTCAATGTAAGAACAATTTATATCTTTTTTCTTGTTTCGTCCATTACAAGTACAAGTTTTGTACAAAAACAACATTTTCGAGGCTTCTCTTGCATATAACATTTATGTTCAAACGTTTTCACAATTTCCTTATAATTCCAACATTTGGTATAACCCCATTCGTGTTTTTTTATTTCTTAAGCATATTTTGTTACTAGTTTTACACTTATAAACCGTCTTACATCGTGATTAGCAAAACATTTCTGTCCAAAATAATATCTATAACATTTTTGACAATCTATTCTAATACGATCTTCACCAACCAAAACTTTTTCTCACACTCATATTAATTTTTATTATTTTACGGTTTGTCACATTTTTTACAATAATAAACAATACCTAAAAATGCTTTCATACTATTAATTACATCATGATGTTCATCGTGTGAATACAAATAAATAGTTCTTGATTTTTTAAAGTATAAACTGTATAATTGAGTTTAAATGTGCAGCTGAAACAACTTTAATTTAACCATTTAGAAAATTTTCTGCATCCATAATATCTTTCTAACTGAAACAGACTTCACGACTTATACCCATTCTTGCACAAAGTTCACGAGCCAATTCTCCTTCTAATTCTCTTCTATTTCCAATACAAATAAGCTCATTATTAATTAGTTCTCTATCCAAAATGATATTAGTTTCGTGTGTTAAAACTGTAATTATTGCTATAGCACCACATAAACTATCATTATTGTTAATTTTAGTAATACATTATTTTGCTTGTATATCTTTAGTAAAATTGACAATTTCTTTGCCTCTTGCGCCATTACCACTGGATATCTTATAAAAATCAATACAGAAAGTAATTTAATTTATATCTACATTTTCATTTGATGTAATTATTCTTTCAGTTTGAGTAAGTAAATTTTCTGTGTTTAAATTCTTTCTTGCACCCGAATTTGTATGGTGAAAATTCTGATTATCTGCATATATTCTCATTTATTCACCATTTCTATAACCAGTTGATTTTCTGCTCATTGCTGCGTGAACTTCATTTCGAACAGCATTAATTCTTTCTATCTAATCATCTTGTAAATTATTTATGTGAATGTTTTTTTTTTGTTTGCCAAATGTTGTATCTATAATTAAAATATTGTTCACCTTCATGAATTTCAAAGGGTGGTCTCCTTTCCACACGTTCATTAAGATTCTTTTGTTTAAAAGTAAATATTTGAACGAAACTTTTATTTTATTATTTTATTTCGGGTTTTGAAAAAGTTAATTTTTTTAAATTCCGGTTACTTTTATATCAGATTAGAGGATTTAAATATTTCTTTTAGTTCAGTTCTATCGTTTGAATATAGTTCTCTTGAGATGTGAAAATGGTATATTTGTAAAGTTTCTTTTTTTCCCTTCATTTCTAATAAATTGCATAATAGCTGTAATTAATTCAGCTTTCCTTAAAATGTACCAATATCTAATTTTAAATTCTTTAGCTAAGATTTTTAGCTCTCGAACTCTCCTCCTGCTCAACTCAACTGCTATATTGTTCATTGCCATAATAATTTTTTTATTTATATAGAAAAAATTATTGTAGGTTTAAAAAATATATAAAGATGATGTAGAAATATATAATTAATATAAATAAAGGAACGAAATTGTAATAGTGTTTAAATTATCGATAGTAATATTTCAATATTTAACTTCTTCTATGATAATATTTCTCATTAAAACATTTTTGCGTATTATTGTATGTTTATCCTTAGTATTTTTACGGAGAAAATAATGTTATAGGTTTGTTCTCATTACATACTGCACATTTCTTTGTTGTATCATTATCATGTTGAATTATATTTAGAATATCTACTAATGCGTTGTGTGATGCAGTATTTTCATGCTCGTTGAATTATGTACTACAAACATATTTTCCACATTCGCACAGTATTTTCTCGTTAAAACATTTTTTACATTTTGTTGTGTTTTTCTATTGTCGCTTTATGAGGATAAAATTAATCGATAGGTTTATTCTCTTTACATAATATACATGTCTTAGTTGAATAATCACCATATCGATTTTCATTTGCAATATGTAATTTAATATTTTTATGCTTGTAGAGGTATAGTTTAAATGCATGTTTTCCACATTCGCATGGTACTTTCTCTTTATTTAAATCATAATGATTTGTGGCATTTTCAGCGGAACACTTTTTACAATTGCTAATATGCTTATATTTTGTGTGGTTATGTTATGTGATGGAAAACATTGAATGTTTAATGCTTCACCACACTTGTGTTGCATTGCTTACGTATGGTATTGTTTTCCGTTTCGAGCGATGATTCCATTTTATTTTTAAAGAAAAAATTATAAAAAATTTTTCTTTATCTTCATTTTTTTTCTCTCTATAAATGAAACAAAATGGAATCACTTATCAAGAAGTTGAACAATTCATATGAATTGACTTAGCTACAAGATCTCGAGATTAATAAATGGTATGCTGCTACAGAATTTAAAATTCATAAATCTAAGTTTGGTAAAAAAAAATAATTCTATGGTAGTTGGTAAGTATAAAATTACATTACCCAGATCGCTATGTAAATATGTTTGATAAAAATGCTTTAAAATTAATAAATGAGAAACAAGTTTTTGTAATGTATAAAGTTTTAAAAGAACTAAAAAATGGAAAATCTATACATGATATACAACTCTCTGAAAATGCATATAATTCTATTAATTTGAATCTATCAATTATCTTTTTAATATTTTCATTTGATTTTAGCTAAATTTGCGCAATTTTGGACTAAATTACCTTCGTTTTTTTGCTTGAATTAGCATGTATTTTTGGTCTAAATTTGCTTAATTTGATGCGTAATCGGTTGATTTTGCTAAATTTTTGCGAGAAATATTACGATCAGTATTCGTGCATGATTTTGTGATTTTAATAAAGCTATACAATTTGTAACCTGATTTTGGAGGTATAAAGCTTAAAAAACATTGAAAATTCATGAAATTTTGATGCAAAAATTAGATTGTCCTCAACGTACCCAAATACTACTTCCCTACACATTAATAATACAGTAATTAAGTAGTTTTTTAAAATGTAATTCAAACACTACACATATAATTCACGAACCAGATAACCGAGTGCCCTTAGGGATGTGTCATTCGTAGAGCCTTTTTTTCGCGATAAATACCGCGACCAGTTGTACTCCAAAACACGTTAGTTTAGAACCAATATCGCGGTTGGATGATTTTTAACTCGCACACGTCTTATGTGACTGCCCGCGAATCACAGACGTACAGTATCGAAGTAACCTACTTCTGATTGGCCAGTCAAGTAAGAAAATGTGTTCTCACGGAGACATGCTGCCAATAAGCACAATAATACAGCTGGTATGCCGTAGGGTATTGAACTATAGCATGTACGGAAATATTTCCGCTAGAAACAGAGAGCCCTAGTCTTTCCCATTGTCGCAAAACGACCAGTTCCGTTGGTTTCTATGTCCCCATGCACTGATTCACACCACATTGCATACACTTACTTTACTGAGCAACGTCCATTATTGGTTAGTAATCAGCCAACTGGGGGGGCCGGGTTACTCTGCACCAATCAAATGTATTTCATTGTATGAAATGATTTACAATCAATTGTGTCATTTTGTGTGGTTACAAATAGACATATGAGAATTCGCGGATTCACTTCGGGTCAAGCTGGAATTCCAAGATTTACACGTTTGTAATTCGTCCATGCGCTATTTAACACGGCCTGGAGAAACTTGAGCCAATAATAAACAAGCAACATAATATACGGCGAACCATCACCTACCACTTTGACAGCAAGTAACCAATGAGCATTTGAAATTTGCTTGACTGTACATAGAATTGTGGAATCTAGCGTACACATAACTCAACTCGCGAATTTTTCAGGTCACTACTTAGAAAAATTATTTAAATGTAGGGGAGATATTGGTTGTTGGGCTGCAGTGTTCTTGTAAGATGATCTTGAACTCTATGGGAACGACGGATCCATGTGAGTTCTGTTTTCAATGTCAAAAAATTTTCAAATTAGCGTTGCTCAAGTTACACTCGAGCCTACCTCAAATTCTTGATTGTTGTTCTCAAAGCCTAAAAGGCTTTTGTTGAGTTTGTGTTTGTCAGTTCGTTTTCATCAAGTGAATCGTTTTATAGTCTATTGAGGGTCTCTTCACATTTTTTTAAACAAAACATTAGAAATTTCACTCCATGTATGACGGAATTCTTTGTTTCCGAAATTTGCTATGTATAATAAGCGTTTTATACTTGTGTTAACATAAAACTACTCTATTTTTGTTTAAATTTAACTTTTACTTATTTTTATCTATAAATAATAATCATTAATTTTTAATTAATAAAAATAACAATAGAGAGAAAATAGGTGTGTTGGTAATGCCTAGTAATAAATAGTTATGCAAAATATTATTACACTGAGTGCTCACGAATGATGTGCGTAGTTCCTTTGACGTAATTTTCTAGACTCGGGGAAGCTTAATTCGCATGAGGCGGAGGAATATCCTGGAAGTAGAACTCAAGCAGGGCTTCAGAAAAGTTGTAAGTAACAGTGGATCGACTATATATAGCTGGAGATCGGCTGTTCTTCCTGTGGACGAGTCTCGTGTTGTATCGTGGTCGTGTATCACGACAACTTCGCGTGCGACTGGCGACGTATCTTCAACGTCCTGCCAAGCGATCCGTGTTCCCGACATAACACCTCGAGGAACATCATCCCTGAATGTCTGCGAGGATGAAACCTGCCTACGTGTCTGTAGAGACCCGAGCAATTCGCGAGTTCAAAGACCTGCAGGCTAGACTATACTCTCATACAGATATTAACTGTTTATTGGTTGACTGTTGTGGTAGTAAATGTGCTCACAGTTTCTGGAATGTTTGTTATTAGCTTATTTATCTCCAGGAGGTGTCAGAAAACACGTCGATCAATTACAAACGCAATATGCACGTACAGTACATATGTGTGAATTCCAACTTGTCTAGAAATGGCTCACTAGGTATGTGCGACTGAGTTTGTACCCCTACAGTCAGAGTCAATAACGGCATTTATCTTGAACTGTACAAGCGTCATCACCACTGTGCAAAAAGTTTGTTCGAGCCAACAAATACTTGTGCAGGTCCCAATAACATATTTTGTTGAATAAACAAAACTTGAAAAGCAAAAGAATTGGTTTTGTTCATTTAACAAAACACACCCTTGAATAAATAAAACTTCCGTGATGGGCCAAAACAATCTAGACTATTGACAAAATAATGAGTTAAATCCACTATACATATTTCTTTGGCCACTTATTAGATTACCTTCAATCAAAAATACAGCTAGATTGTTTGTTTACATTTTTCTAGGCGATTAGAATTGTGGCAATGTTTGTTAGTACATTTATTGATGCTTAATAATTGAATGGACATTCTATTAAAACAATCCCAACAGGAAAATAAAAGTAAAGCTATGAAACATGAAATATTAACTTGCGCACGTTGCTCAGTATTTAAACTGTATCTATTTTAAAACATTCCAATATAATTGCTAGAAAATGTAACTGATGTTACTAGGACGCAGAGCTCGGGCGCGAGCGGTCCGGGTTCTAACTCCGCTCCACCTTCCAATTGTGTTAATGTTACCCTCAACTGTTTGATGTACGTAGAACCAAACAACTATTTAGTTGCACCGAGCAAACCTTTCTTTTGTGCCTATCGCAAAGGAACAGCAAAATTATTTGGTTTCAACAACAAAATATGCCATTGCTCCCGTACATACAATAATTTGATTGCACCAATCAGACTTTGGTTGAACAAGCATTTCCTTATTCTCGGTGGACGCTGGGTCATCCTACTGTGGTATCTGTTACATGTGAGGGTCTTATCTTAGTGGATGTTGTTTTCTAACAAGTGCAGTGTGCAACATCAAAGATGCTTCCTTTCAACGTCCCGTAAACAGGTCCCTGTGGCTGAAAGGATTATCCCTTCCAGGATTGGCAGTTTATATTCGACATCGCAAGGAATCAATTTTATACTGTACACTGTAGAACACAACTACTAATAAGGTAAGACATCTGTCCTTGTTCATTCTTTATTTCCTAGTCTTTAAATACCTGCTGCCAGTAATATCATGCACAACACACTTATCGTTGCAAAACATAAAATCACATTTTTGTATATGCCTGGAAGAGTTAAGCGTACCGCCTTCCAAGGCTACCTAAGGACGAGCATAACCTTTCGGCTTAACTTATCTAATTGATGACGACTTACGATTAGAATTTAATGTGTTAATTCCCCAATTAACCCCTTGATGTACAAATTAATTTTTTATTTCAGGTGTTGTAAAAAAGCAAATGTATGTTATGAAAAATACTCACGAATTTTTTCATAACAACTGGCAATTTAGAACCTATGGAAAGGTTTTTATAAATCCATAGAACAAGAAGCAGCCAATCATTAAATAGTTGGTGTTTTAGCGGGAACCAATAACATTGCCCAGGTAAATGCTGTGTAAGTAAGTAGTATGATAATGGCAAATGTGGCTCAATGGAATGGGAGAGTAGGTGCCAGGCGCCGACCAGCCGCCATGTTGTGACGTCAACTAACAGCCATATTGTGTCTGGGCGACCTTGACCTCATGCCCGTAACATTTACCTTGTGCTCGTGAACTTGGATTACCTTGAACCCAAAAGATCCCAAATAATTCCAAAGAAAGTTCTAAAAAATCGTAAATATAGAAAAAATAATTTCTAAAAATCGAGATTCATGTAACATTATTTCACCCTTCCATACCAATCAACCTAACCAACACCCACCACGACCACCATCTGCCCCCAATCATAAAAATATGAGAAAGATCACAGAAATCTAAAAAGAATTTTTAACGAACAAGAAACATATAGGCCCTAACGTGAACCCACCCTAATCCTACTGACCAAGCAACCCTAGCCAACACTTTCAACCATTCACATTCACCCACCCAATAATAAAAATAGAGAAAAATTGCAAAAAATTGAAAAAATTATAAAAATCGAGGAACTTAAACTGTTATCCCACCCTTTCCCAACTCGACCCCAACACCTTAAGTAACACCACCCTCCTCCCACCTATTCCCTACTTAATCATAAAATATAATTACAATAAGAACATTTATAAAAATTCGAAAAAAAAAAAATCTATAACTCGAGGAAAAATTACACTGATAACTTCGACCTCCATGTAGGTTGTTGTCGGCATAGACATTAACCCCAAATGACCTTTCATTCTATTAATAAAAAAATGGCAAATAAAATGTAAATAATAAATAACATCGAGGAAAAAATTACATACCTAAAGCGAAAAACAAAGTTGGATGTGTGTGACACTGAGGGTTCGATTATCATGAAGATCGCAAAGCACAACCACTATCTGCTACGACGTTCAACAGACGATCGATACTCGCCAGTTTGTGTTGGCTGTTTAGTAGGAAAGCCTCCAACAACACAAGCCAACAATACCGGATTAAAATACGAACTGGCCACGCCAAGCAACAAAAACCGAAACCCCATACCACACAGTCATTACAGCCATTCTATCCAACGACCAACAAGATATGCCAAACAAAATAACAATTAATGCCAATCAGCCGACGAGTCATACAGACTGACTAGTCCTAACAGACCATAACTAAGGTCCACACCGAACATCCATACTAACCAACGACTGACTCCTGCAGACTTACTCCTGCCAACCGACTCCTGCAAACTGACTCCTGCAGACTGATGAATCCTGCAGACTGGCACCTCCTTCTCTTCGTCCTTCTCTTCTTCCTCCTTCACCTCTTCCTCCTCCTATCCCTCCTCCTCCGACATCCTTATTAATATTCCTCCTACTCACCAATCCTCACTAAACGTCCTCACCAATCCTCAAAATTTTTCAGTAATCCTCACCAATCTGCAGCAATCCTCGCAAGTAATCCTCGCCAATCCTCAATTCTACTCCTGACAAATACTCACCAATCCTCAGCAACCCTCCTCACCAATCCTCACAAATTCTCAGCAATCTCAACAATCCTCTTTACCAATCCTCCTCAGCAGTACTCAACAATCCTCATCAACCCTCAGTAATCCTACCAAGCGTGGTGGCGTAGTGGTAACTCACTGGACTCGCATTCGGGAGGACCCGGGGTCGATTCTCAGTCCGGCCATTCTGATTTCGGTTTTCCATGGTTTTATGGATTCGCTCCAGGCGAATGCTGGGAAGGGTCCCAACAAAGGCCATGGCCGGTTCCTTTCCATTCCTTCCCCATTCCTCCTCATTCCTTCTTACCTGTGCTACTTGCACCGCTGTCGACGAGACCTTAAGCCCAATTACCTACCTTACCTACCTCAGTAATCCTCCTTGCCATTTCTCAGTCAAAAATATTCCTCACTGCACATAAATATTCCCCATTCCTCTATAATATTCCTCAAAAATATTCCTTATTCCCAAAAATATCCCCCAATCCTCCAAAAAATTCCTTTCTCAGTTTGTTTGTTCGTCAAACAAAACTCAGCTGACTTAAACATCCCTAGAAAGATATACACTCTAAATCTGAATCAGTGAGAATTTCAATGTTTCAATAAGTTAACAGTGTCTGACTGATTAAACAGTCACTTCGGTGATTTTAACTGATGCATCAGTGAAAAAATGCGTTTTCCTTCACTTATTAATTCAGAGACATTTTCCACTGATTTATCAGTAATTTTTTCACTGTTTTTCAGTGATTTGTTTTTTTAATGATGGATCAGTTAAACAATGTGTATTGAGTGGAATAACAACGCATTAAATAATAAAACCAATACAAAGTATTTTCTAAAATGAGATCGTCTTTCAAAACACCATTTTAAGAGGTAATATGAACATTCAGCCTTTCGTTCCATTTTAAACAATTTCATTTCGTTTTCATTTCGTTTTCGTTTCTGTTTGAAGGTTTAAACAACTGCATATAATGTGGTGAAGAGCGTTCACCCATATGTTCTATTCGTTTTGACAATCTTAATGGCGCCAGTTAAACCAAAAACGAAAAGTGAGGGCATACAATTTAAAACTAGATGCTTTAGATGAGGAATCATAATACATGTATTCTTCTCTTAATTTTCTACTTTACTTGGTAGCTGAGATGGTAAGGTAATGGTCTAAAGTGCTGTGAAGGTAGTAGAGGGTTTGTGGGTTCAATTCCCGCCACCTTCAGGAATTACTTCACTTTTTTAAATTACTTTAAATTGTGCAATGTAAGTAGTAAATTATTGTAAATATGATTTTTACTCGTAATTATTTGGCCAGATCCAATAAAAAGAATATTTAATTCGCTGCTGCAGTTAGCCGTCACTTATTCAGTCAGTGAATTTTTTTCTCTGATTATAAGTGGAGTCATTTCCACTTATTCGAGTAGTTTAATTTCACTGCGAATCAGTGGTTTAACTACTGATTCGAATTCCGAGGGCAATACTTCAGATTGAACCATATTCCTCCTAGTGAACTTTCTCGCATAATTTTAACCTAAAACAGACTCTCGCATTGGGTTTCATACACTACTAAAATAATTAGCTTTTCAGAAAAGCAATAGTGTAATGATCAAAAAATTAAAAGTGCACAGCTATTTGCAAATAAATTTATTATCTTTTTTTTCTTCAGACAAACATTCTTTGCATGTATCTTATGTTTGCATATCATGGATAGTACGCAATGGTTTCATTCGATGTAGCCCCTTCCCTTAAGTTCAGCGATTATTGAAGATATATCCTTTTTGCGGGAGAAATTTCTGCCTTGTTGCATGGTAATCAATCATCTGTGTCTATCAGCAAGTTGACTGAGGTCTTCAGGAAATATGTAGTCGGTGTTCTTATTGTCTTCTGCATATTTAACGTCATTTTTTTCAGCAGAACCATTACCCGCTTCTTCGTCAGCACAAACATCAACGAGTTGCTTTTCCTTTCTAGGAGGAGTAGTGTTGGCAACATTAATCTTCGCAGCTACTGGTGATACATAATTTTTTCGAAGTTGTTCAAATGTCAGTTTAGCCAAAGTACATATGATACGAACCGATTGTATGACACGTTGTTCGTTGCTTGTATTGACCATAGTGATGATTTATTTGAGACCGTTTTGGATATCTGCGGCTCTTTTGTGGATGACTAGCTTTTGGGAAGGGCCTGATTATTTCTGGCGAAACAGAACACTTTACAAGAGTGGACTCATTCCTAAGGCAAGCATTGGAGGAGACGTTGGTGGAGCTACATGTAGCAAACACTTTACAAACATTTTCATGACCACTTGCAAAAGGCCTAACCGGAACGTTTGTCATAGTGTTTCCCACAAATGTTGAAATGTCCTATGAAGGAGAAACAGGTTGTACTTCTGCACTCATGTAGTTAGTTCTGTCACCAACAGGAGACGATTGATTGGCATTATTATTTGGGAGAGGCCTAAAAGTACTTTCGGATGGAAGAAAGTCAACTTCAGAAAAAATATCGGGATAGTTTGACAGCATGACACATTCCTGAAAGCCTTTGCCTTCAACTCCAATCGTAGCTGCCTTTTCATAAGCCAGTCGAAACAAATCAGCAATGTGAAATTGCGTTTTGCAGCTACCAGTATCTGCCGACATCTATTTACTACATTAATAATCGTAATACGCTTTCAGTTTAGTGTAATATTTCACTAAAAACCGGCCTAATTATATAACTGTTTCATTACTTACTATTGTCGTAGGAAGTGTTTGCCAACAGACTACTCCTAGGCTGATAATTTTAATATTACCAGCATCTTTGTTCCCTTCTGTACAATACGGTATTTGATTTTACATGTACCTAACATATATTTCGGTCTAATAATCAAACCACATAAGTTCTGCACATATTACAAATAGATTTAAAGGGTTTAAATAATGGTTGATATTGTGGGCATAATCGTTTGTGTGGACTCTTGCCCCAGGAAACTTGGCCCAACAAACCTAAAACATGTAATTCTCTAACTACATTTCACAGTTGTATGATTGAACTTACACCCTCACATGAATACTTGTTAAGTAAAAGTGCTTTTCTTCGAGAACATTACTTTGCAGCAGTTCCACAGGCACTTATTTAACACAAGAAATGTCATTAAACGTCACTCCAAACATACAGTTGCAGCAGTTTTCCCATCAAGGGCGGCAGCTGGCAGCCAGCCGTGTCCAGTGCGTGGAAAGCATTTTGAAAATGCTCTATATGAACATTGTTGCTATCTAATGGCGACAGCGAGAACAATGACGTCGTAGGACTGTTGTCCCAGGGTGAACTCTTACCACACTTTACCCTACTTAATATTACATTTCCATTAATAACAGTATGATACATTAACAGAAACATTAGTAACTGACGGCTCGCAGATAACAGAACATTACTGTACTTGTTACATTAATACTGTTGGCACAACATTAGACTGTATATTTTAAGTGACACGTTTCGGAAATTTCGTAGGCCTACCTAAAAACGATTGCGAAATACCTGTTTTAGCAATTTCTAAATTACAAAACGATGCATAGTTAGGATTGGAATTCTAAAAATGGGAACTACCTTTCGGGCGTGGAAACATGTGTTAAGGGCTTATTGGCCACAGAAAAATTTGTTATTTTGTATTTGTACCTCAGATTGTGCAAAATTCAGATGTCACCAGTAATTACTCTTTCCCTGCAGAAAAAAAATTGAGCGCAGGTTTTTCACATAAATACATGTCAAAATCTCAATTTTACTGTTTCAGCAATGTAACCTACAAATAATGAATACTACCTTACACACAGAGTTGAGATAATTCAGAGTGAAAGATGATCTATAAAATTATACAAAGGAAAGTTTTTGCAATTTAAAAAAATTTCTGAAAAGAAAATTTTTTTGCATATTTTTCATTTGTGGCTGCTCCTGAATATTTTTACAATAAGTTTTGCTAAGCGCAGGCGCCTTGCACTCTAAATTCTAATCAGTGAAAAAACACCAATTCGCAGTGAAATTCAACCACTCGAATCCGTGAAAATGGCTGCACTTAGAAAAACTGGAAAACCACATATTTTTTCAGTGAAAAAATTTCACTGGTTGTATAAGTGACGTGAAACAATGTCACTGATTGAGTAAGTGACGTGAAACAATGTCACTGATTGAGTAAGTGACGGTCGACTGCACTGGAGAATTAAATATTGTTTTACTGACTGTAACCAAATAATTACGTGCAATAAACATATTTACGATAGTTAACTAGCTATCTTGCTCAATTTAAAGTAATTAAAAAAAGTAAAAATAGTTTGCAGTTGACCAGGGTTAAACTCATACACCCTTTCGTCTTCTACTTTGAGTCATTACCTTTCAATCTTCTTTTATTCTTTTTTGTGTAGTTGTGTTGGCGTTGTAGAGCTCATGTTAGACCGACTTGCAGACGAACTCCCAGTGCGACAAGGGAACTGAAGATCTGACGTGGAGGGGGCGGGGTGCGAACCCTCCCCCCCTCCTACCTTTTCAATAAGTTGGCTATTCTACTCCTGAGGCATGAGGGCAGAGCTCCATCTGCGCTACCATGCCAAGTTGATAAAGGTAGAGGAAAATGTGTGTCATAGTTTGTATAGAAATCGTGAAGATTTATAATGTATGCCGTTACGTTTAGTTTTTGGTTTAATTGGTACCGTTAGGATTTTTTAAGACGAATAATATAATGAGTGCACTCTCTTCACCTCATTATGTGCAGTTTATACCTTCACCTCATTATATGTAGTTTATACCTTCACACTATGTGCCGTTTATACCTTCACCTCATTATGTGCAGTTTATACCTTCACCTCATTATGTGCAGTTTATACCTTCAATAGAGCTTTATGTTGGTTACATGAAAACGAAATGAAAATCGTAAAAACGGAATGAAGGCTGAATGTACATATTACCTCACAAAATGTTGTTTTGAAAGAGGAAACGCATTTTAGAAAGTATTTTGTATTAATTTTATTAGTTTATTAGTTGTTATTTCACTTGATACAAATTTTAAACGGCCATTTTCAAACGTTGTTTGACTGCCATTTTTACACGCAGTTTAACTGATCATTCAGTCAAAAAACAAACCACTGGAAAACAGTGAAAAAAATGACTGATGAATCAGTGCACTCTGCGACGCAGTTCATGCGGCAGGCAACTAGCTGGCGAGGTAAAACAACACAACTATACGCTGTTCACAGTAAACTGAGCACTTTCGAAAGTCCTCTTTAAGATCTACTTTTCGGATTACACTGTATCCTTTCGCCATATGTGAATTTAACATTGCCATAGGCCTGATAACTTTATTTATGCGTTGGTCACATCAAACGGTGAAATGATGAAACAATGTAAATGTTTGACAAATTGCCAGACATTTTGCCCCCTTAAATATATGCAGGTGTGTGCAGTGATATTTTTTGAATTGTTGATTTCACAAGTGCTCACTTTACCGCGAACGGCCTTTGTATGACTGGACGTGTGTGCGCTGTTGAAGGCCTGGAGCTCGCCCCAGGTACACGCAACATAGAGCGACGTGGCACGGGCCTCGAACCCGCGACTTTCATCCTGGGAGACACATGCTGTCTGGGTGATACTTGCGCCGTTCTTGCGCCGAGCCTGCGCGGCGCGGGTCAACTGCTATTTATAAGCGGCTCGTCCAGCAGGAATCCGCCCGCCACTGATTGCTCCAGCTGATTGGCTGCAGTCGCCTCTCTCGAAATTCGAACATCGCGCAAGAATGTTATCGAGGCACGAACCCTTCTGCTTCACATCACCACCACCCCCTCCCCCTTTTGCTTTCCCTTCACCGAAACGTGGTGGGCCCTGTTTTTATAAGTGCTCCCTCCCTTTTATCCATGCGCCCGTGTTGAGGTGCTATGAGCAACCCTGGAGGTGGGAAATACCCCCTCCCCTCTCTCCCTTCATTAACAAGTTAACACTGTCTCCCAGTATTGCCAACTCTCTGGCTTTCTCTCTCCAGATCTGGTGAATTAACGCCCTCATTAGTGGAATTAATTTTTCATCTAGTGGCCAGAGGATAATCTGGTGCTAGAGTTCTTCAACTTTGTCATTTCGAGTATACCTTTCAATGGCGCCGGATAAACATAGAATTTAATTATTTTATAATTGTACCAAACATTGTTCAACTTGTACGCACTGCGTGTAGTGTAGTGCCATTTGCCTTGAATATAAAAAATTGCGCTTTATATTTTTTTAATAATTTGATTAAAAATCCAAAATGTTTCTGTTTTACTTTACAACACTGATTAAGTCGTACAAATGACAAAATTTACAATGTAAGTTAATGCCGTGGGCTACCGATTCACACATATTTATTTAACCAAATAACAAGCTATATATATATATATATAAAGTTAAATAAAAATAAATTATTACACTCTTTTAATATTTGTTAAAAGTGAATGAATTATTTGATCAGTACGTATATGTCAAGCGGTAGCCCTCGGCCTTAGACTACGTATATGTCAAGCGGTAGCCCTCGGCCTTAGACTACGTATATGTCAAGCGGTAGCCCTCGGTCTTAGACTACATATATGTCAAGCGGTAGCCCTCGGCCTTAGACTACGTATATGTCAAGCGGTAGCCCTCGGCCTTAGACTACGTATATGTCAAGCGGTAGCCCTCGGCCTTAGACTACGTAGTAAATTTTTTCATTGTTGCATCTTTCTATATATTATTATAACTGCCGGAAAACAGTACAATTTTGGATTTACATGAAATTATTCAAAAAACACGAAGTTTAATTTTTTTTCCTAGGAAAATATCATGGGACACAATACGTACAAGTTGAACGATGTTCGGTAAAATTCTAAATTTATTCTTTTTTTTTATTTTGTACACCCTTCATATAACATAAATTTTTCCCGGCTCCCAGCCGTTTCTTTAAGGCTGTTGGCCGCGAAAAATGGTGTTATTATTAGAGACGTGCAAAATTCCCGGTATTTTTCGGTGAGAGGATAGACTCTATTCCCTTATAAACATGTGAACACAGTCTGTGGATTCATTGGCCGCTGCATTTTTATCAACGTCACCTACCTGCTTTGTCTCCTTAAAAGAGATTGGCCACTCTCTCACTGAACTAATATTACAGGCTGAAGAGTTCTCCTAGGTGTGCCAGACATATTTCCTGCCAATGACTGCAGTGGGACACAAGCGTAGTAACTTGCAATTCTGTCTGTCCTTAAATAATAATGCGAATTCTGCAGGTCTCTGGTTGTTATATATTTCTGTTTAACTTGTAGACGTTATCTGTAACTACTTTCACCCCAGATCTTTTTTTTTAGATCGTATAGTTTTTACAAAATTACATGCCAAAGTCAAAATATTTCGGTTTTATAATGTGCAAATTAAATAAATCAATTTATTTGCAGAAAAATTTACAAGGCCAGTATAAATGTATTTTAAAGTATGCTTATCGTAAGTTATCTTACAAAAATTCAGGAGCAGCCACAAAATAGGGGGCGCTCGTTATAATATATGCAGGAAGGGGCAGTGACTTTTTTCTAAGCCTGATTTCAAAAGTGCTCACTTTATCGTGAACAGCCTTTAAATATATTTGCACAACTTAGGGGATTTTGGAGGATTTTCACTAGTATAGTATATTCGCGGTTTTTTCATAAATTCTAAACAAACCTTTCAAAATCACCGCATGTGTGACGTGTTAGGTTGTTTTCTAAATGTCCCTGTGTGTATCACAAGTGGTGTATACTTATGTTACAGAAAAGTACGTTGTTTTTATTAAATTGAACATCGATTAATACTTTAACTATAAATAATAATATTTAATGTATAATTAATACAAATAAAAGCAGTGATAAAACAGGAGTGCCGGTAATGCCTAACATGAAATAGTTCTTATACAGAAATTATTAAGCTGAGTGTTCACGAATGCGAAGCGTAGTCCCTCTGGTTCAACTGACTAGACTCTGTTAAGCCTTGTTTGCATGGGGCGGAGGAATACGCTGGAAGTAGAACTGTAGGAAGGTTTCCGAAAAGCTGGAGGTAGCCGGGAATGGACTATAGTGGATGCAATTACTTTATATGTGCATTTGTGTAAATCTGACTGTGTCGAAGAACATTTGTTTGTAAAAATATTTTAAACTACTTTATAAGTTAGATAAGAAATATGGATAAAGTTATTATTGGAAAGTTGATGTAATACATTTACACATACTAGGGTATTCAGGTATGTTTTTTTTTTCCTAGTGTAATTCCGAGTATGAATGTTGGCAACACGGCGGTCTCACCTCACCTCGCTCAGTGCCGCCAAACGAGCAGGAGGAGTATGAATGTTGGCAACACGGCGGTCTCACCTCACCTCGCTCAGTGCCGCCAAACGAGCAGGAGGAGTATGAATGTTGGCAACACGGCGGTCTCACCTCACCTCGCTCAGTGCCGCCAAACGAGCAGGAGGAGACAGGTTGGCTGGTTGTTTTATGTGCTCCCCGCGACTTTCGACATGTTAAAGGAATTCTGAAACACAGATGCTGAGCTGCGATTCGAGCTCTGTGTCGACGTCTCCTTCACGGATTGAGATGTATCAGCATCGAGAGACACAGCCCGGAGTGGTCCAGCCAGCCGCCACGACAGACATCGATCCCTCTTCCTATAAACTCTCCTCTCCTAGTCGCAATAGCTTACCCGCAGTCACGTGTACCAACACCGCCAGAAAAATATTCCCAGGGAACTTCCCAAACTGCAATAGAAGTTTTTAACCTGAAAGTTATTTCGGGACAAGCTAGAATTCAACAACTCATACGTTTATATAGCTTGTTCGTAGGATCTTCCCACTTTCACAATCAAACCTTTGAAATATTCACCCAATGTCTGAAAAGTTGGCTGCTTTATAAATATGTCGTGTATCACAAGCTTCTGTTGACATAAAAGTATGTTTTTTGGTAAAATCTGACATTTATATATATATTGTATTAAATATATTAGGTTATATATAACCTGAGAGATAATAAATATATGTGTTAATAATACCTAGTGAGAAATAGTTATCATGCAAAATATGATGTGACTAATTGCGAAGAGTGTGGCGCATTGTCTCTCTGATGCAAATTTCCAGAACCAGCTAAGCTCTGTTTTTATGAGGCGGAGCAATAGCCTGAAATCAGAAATTCAGAAGCTCTTCAGGAAAATAGGGAGTAACCAGCGATGGACTCATACTTTTTTTTTTCCTTCAGGTTGCCTGTATGAGGAGTTGTGTACCGGGGCTGTACCTCTGACATACAGTAGTAAGTGATGAGTAGATCACACGCCATGTTGCCTCTGGATGTCATGAGTAGCCAAGCTGCCCTGCCTAGTGTAAGGAGATGCAGTTGGCCAGCCAACGGATTGGCGTTTCTTTATACAGTAGTTTTCCGAAATTAATGCAGACATTTTGGGTAATGCAAACGGGTGTCAAGACGAGTTTCTCGATGTAATGAACATGGTGTCGCACATGCATCCTTATGGTACAAGTAAAATAAAACTCAAGAGGCATATGATGTAAGCAACAATTATTATGTAAAGAAAGAACATGTAGCACAGGCGCTCGAAGCGAGTTGGAATCGAAACGGCAAGTATTACTCACCGCCATGATGTTTCACGAACAACTGACAGCCACATATCGGCTGCCCAGGGTTGCCAACTCTGTGATCCAGCACAGTATGCAGTTCTGCCAACTGCGGAAACCACGAGAGGCTACTCACCGCCATGATGTTTCACGAACAACTGACAGCCACATGTCGGCTGCCCAGGGTTGCCAACTCTGTGATCCAGCACAGTATGCAGTTCTGCCAACTGCGGAAACCACGCGAGGTGACAGCGCGGGAAATTCAAATATCGAATGAATATGTCTTAGCACGTGGGAAGAAGTCAGCAGACACATCGCAGTTGTCCAGTATACACACAGACAGTCACTAACATCTATAATTATTTTACGAGTATATGTTTTCTAGTTCACGCAGTTACCAAAATATGTCACTACCCATCTTTCAGTCCATGTTCACTTCATCTTCGCTCGTCTTTACATGTCAATCCGGATTGAGAACTTTCGGTCCATGTTCGTTCCGTGTTCGCTACGTTTTCACTCCAGTCTGAGTTCAGTCCAGTCCATAGTTTTGATCTAAACGTTGTAATTGTGCTCTGGACAAACGAGGCAATGTTTACCAGCAAGAGAATCTTCGAAAGCAACAGTACGTCTTGTGTTTCATTTTATCTGTAACATAAGGATGCAATTCCAAACCATGTACTGCATCAAAACACTCGTCTTGACACCCCCTTGCATTCCCCAATATATCTGCACTAATTTCAAAAACCTCATGCATAGTGCAGCTATGGCCGAGCCTCTCCGGTCCTAGGCCATCGACAAGAACGAAACCAACACTATTCACGCATTGGGGGAGCATCCACTGGACACCAGAAAACCTACTTACGGAATATGAAATAATAGAATTAATGATGTCTATAATATTTTTGCGATTGGTCCACGCATAATTTGACGCTTCCTGGAAGAATCTCAGCGGATAATAAACATGAAGAAAAATGAAGTTCCAATCGCCATCTTCCGCTGTAGTAACAAAAAGCTACTGAACAGCTGATGCTGTTTATTCACGATTGCTTCGCACTTTTTGAAACAAACTTTTGAAAAATCGCCTCATGTGTGACTTGTATGCTTGTTTCCTAAATATGACGTGTATTACAAGCGTTTTTTACTTCTGTTGACTCAAAAGTACATTATTTTTTATTAAATTAAACTTTTGTTTATATGCTATCTATAAATTATAATATCTGACTCATAATTAATACGAAAAAAACATAGAAAATAGGTATGTTAGTAATGCCTATAAAAATAGTTCTAATGACAAATATTACTACATGAAGTGGGCACGAATGAGGTGTGTTGTCCCTTTGGTTGAATTTTGTAGATTCAGTCAAGCTTTGTTTGCACGAGGCGGAGGAATATCATGGAAACTGAACATTAGAAGCGCTGGCTTCAGAAAAGTTGGAAGTTACCCTGAATGGACTATACCTGCATAAATGGGTCACTGAACAGGTCCTTACCTAAACACCGTAGGCATATAGAAGTCGCGCCACACATCAGGCTGCAAATATAGGAAATATTATAGAGTCGCCACAGTGAGAAAAATACGGTTAATATACGGGGATGAATCACGTTGCTTGTAGATACCATCTGAATATTGTTACCGTAGATATTAACTGCAACACAGCTGTTTGTTTTGATCTTGTCTGTGAATGTATCTGCAAATATGAATATAAAGGTTTCCAACTTTTCTCAAGTCCTGTTAACGTCCTACTTCGAGGTTATTCCTCCGCCTCATGCAAACAAAGCTTGACCGATCTAGAAGATTACACCACAGGGACAACGCACCTGATTCGTGCGCACTCAATGTAGTATTATTTTGCATAAGAACTATTTTTTACTAGGCGTTACCAAAACGCCGGTTTCCTATCTGTTTTTTTACAAATATTGATTATAAATTAAATACTATCTAATTTGTGGATAGAATGTAAGTTAAAGTTCAATTTTATTAAAAAAAATAAGGTAGGGACTACTTCAACGTTAACACGTATATAAAACCCTTGTAATACGCAATATTTAGGAAACATGCAAACAAGTTATATATAGGGCGGGTTTTCAAAAGTTTGATTTCAAAAAGTGTGAAGAAACCGCAAATAGACTGCAGTACCTACAGAAGCGCATTTCCCCCACCACACAACAGAATGTTCATTCAACAGAACAACTTCAGCAATATGTAAATTATTCCCGCAACACATAAAACTGTAATAAACTAACAGAACATAGTGTTGGTGTCGTGCAGAAGTCCAGTTGTCGCTGTCTTGAGCCACGTTCACAGAACAGTGCGTGTCGTTACTCCCCAGGTTGACATCTCTCAGTGCACCTACTATAGAGATATGGCGACTTCCCTGGGCGTTTCACACTTTTCTATATAATAACTTGACCTTTCTCTCTTCCTCACTATGCGGGGAATCTGCGATTAATAATATCGTGGAGTAGACGTACATTTCTACAATTACAACGTCCGAAGTTAAGCATTCAGAGACTGGCGCCATAGT
The DNA here is from genome assembly GCA_029891345.1 of Dryococelus australis. Taxonomy (NCBI): domain Eukaryota; kingdom Metazoa; phylum Arthropoda; class Insecta; order Phasmatodea; family Phasmatidae; genus Dryococelus; species Dryococelus australis. The sequence goes on from CM056995.1 coordinate 90,836, forward strand.
GAACTATATTCAACACTAATAACTGCACTAGGCGTTCAAGTAACAAGCAGACGTACCGATTTGACGCTGATGGAGGTGTTGTAGCTCGTTTGCTCCAGTCAAATCGTCAACCGACAACCAAGCATTTCCTTACAATTTTGCATTCTTCAAATTTCGTCTTCACAGTGAAATAGTTCTGCCCGCTTACATACGGCACTAATTAAAATGTCGTCCATTTCTCCTTGGGCATAGTCTTGCGAATACGTCTTTACACCACGATATCAGTACAGCATTGTTCACCTTTACACCTCTATATCAGTACAGCATTGTTCACCTTTACACCTCGATATCAGTACAGCATTGTTCACCTTTACACCTCGATATCGGTACAGCATTGTTCACCTTTACACCTCGATATCGGTACAGCATTGTTCACCTTTACACCTCGATATCAGTACAGCATTGTTCACCTTTACACCTCGATATCGGTACAGCATTGTTCACCTTTACACCTCGATATCAGTACAGCATTGTTCACCTTTACACCTCGATATCAGTACAGCATTGTTCACCTTTACCGTTTGCGCGGTCTGAAAGGTCAACAAAACAAATTTCTTCTACTTATTCTCACAAGTTAGGACACATCTGAAGACGAAAATTGGAGTTAGGTAATGCCCTTTAGACATGGGTTGTTGGGACCGCGAGCTGTGACGTCAGAGGGTCACATGCACCAATCAGTCTCACCTCCGAGGTGCGTTCTAAAACGCCAGGGACACAGCCGCTAGTTTCGCGAACTGCAGCCGCACACGCTAGCAAGATGGCGTCAGTGAACAACATGACGGAACTCCGTTCTCCAAACAGAGTCTGGTAACGTACTTGCCAGTAGGCAGCACAGCCAATAGGGAACCTCTCGTAGCACGCAGTAGCCAATTACAGAGAAGGCCTCTTCCCTGTGACTCGCGCAGCCAATCAGAGAGCGGGTACGCCCACATGGAAGGACCTGCAGCACCATCTCGCCCACACACGTGCAGTTATCTACTAGAGGACAGGGACGAACCTATTTACCACGGTTGCTAGGATTCCCAACATTATCAGATTTCCCATAAGGGACACTTCTGCAAAAGCGACACACGACATCTGACCCCAATGAAATTTCGTAATAAAAAAAAGAACAGCTTTAAATACTATATGCAAAGTGCCTAAGTCAGTACAGTGCATTAACAGGATTTTATTTTGTGAGTGGCTGAGCATCGATTTCTGAATTGAGTACTTTGCACAATATGAAAAAGAAAACTATTTCTCAACGTAAAATTTATTTTAATTCTAAGTTCACGCTCAAAGAAAACTTTTTGCAATTGTTTATTTCTATTTTTAGTACATAATTCCTTGTTAATTTTCAAAAATTTACATATATATATATGGGGGGGGGGTGCAACCCATTAATATTCCCCCTTTCGTACATTCACGAGTCAATATTATTACAGTCAACATTTTCTCTGATCACATTTAACAACAAAATATTAGTTGTAACTATATTCATTATTCAGTGCTATTTATATTTGAAGTTTAATCTGGTGTAATAAAGATGACACCAACACACGGCAGAAGGAAATATTCTGCACACGCCTCGGCAAGAGCTTCTTCCACGAACGCACTTGATGAATGCCGTCTGTCGGCGTTTGTTGAAACTAATGTGACCACTGGGTTAGAACATTATAGTAAACACACCTGTATTAATAAAAGTGGTAAACTACTGACACTCTGTTTGACAATATTCAGTTTATTTTCGAAGAAGTCTGAAATAGGAGACGTAAGACGTCCCGATCCATGAACACAAGAGATAGCAAAACCCTACTGCCCCAGGATACAGGAAACCCCATACAGTACAAGACATTTGGCAACCCTAACGGACGATGAAGAGTTGAATCTTCGATATAACGCCCGAGAATAAAGGAGGTTACATACAGTTAAACATACTATATGCTGTTCACGGTAAAATAAGCTCTTTTGAAAGTTCTGCTTGAGCTCTACTTGTATGCACTTTGTGAATTTCCGCCTTATGTAAGATTACATTTTCATGGGCCTCATCACTTTATACATGCGTGGGTCAGGTGCAACTGAGGAATTATTTGAAGAGTTAATATGTTACGAATCTGGTCAATTTTTCATTTCAATGCAGTAAAAAAAAATTGAAAAAAAATAATTTAAGCTATCACAAATGATTAGCTCGCGCATTTTATTCGACACCAAGATATGGAAGTACTTTACATCCACCAGTACCAACTTTACAGGACGCATGCCACTCAATCCGTCCGTTAAAATATATACAGGCGGGCACAGTGACATTTTTCTAAGGTTGATTTCAAGAGTGCTCACTTTATCGTGAACAGTCTTTATTTACAACTTCTGTGGCGTGAATATGGAAGCATACACAAATGCAACAGTTGGTAAACTTACAGCTATCACGCAGACGTGAATCCGTGTAGCCAATCCTGAACAAGTATTCGGTCCGATGGTAAGATTTCCAGTGAATATTGTGGATAACAAGAAAATAACATTTCAAGCTATACTGTAAATATTTGTATACGCGTACTCGTGCCAAAACAACAGAATTACTTTTACATAACTTCGGTAAAATGCCTTACGTTATATTCACAGTAGGGTGATAGACTCGACGCGACCAAGTGTGTAGTTTCAATGAAGACACTACGGCGTTTGGGGTGTAGTTTTAGTGAACAGAATACTGTATACTGAGTGTAGTTTCAATCAACTGACTATGGCGGTCAGAGCGTAGTTTTAATGAACAGACTATGGCAGTCGGAATGTAGTTCCAGTGAATAGAGTACGGTAGACGGAATGTAGTCTCGGTGAACAGACTACGACGGACGTAATGTAGTTTTAGTGAACGGACTACGGCGGACGAAGTGTAGTTTCAGTGAACGGATTATGGTGGACAAATTGAAGTGTCAGTGAGCGACTACGGAATATTGAGTGTAGTTTCAGTGAACATTCTATGGCGGTCAGAGTGTAGTTTCAGTGAACAGACTACGGTATACTGAGTGTAGTTTCAGTGAACAGACTACGGTAGATGGAGTGTAGTTTCAGTATACAGACTACGGTAGATGGAGTGTAGTTTAAGTAAACAGACTATGGTAGACGGAGTGTAGTTTCAATGGACATACTATGGGGGTCGGAGTGTAGTTACAGTGAACAGACTACGGTATACTGAGTGTAGTTTCAGTGAACAGACTACGGTAGATGGAGTGTAGTTTCAGTATACAGACTACGGTAGAAGGAGTGTAGTTTCAGTATACAGACTACGGTAGATGGAGTGTAGTTTCAGTATACAGACTACGGTAGATGGAGTGTAGTTACAGTGAACAGACTACGGTAGATGGAGTGTAGTTTCAGTGAACAGACTACGGTAGATGGAGTGTAGTTTCAGTATACAGACTACGGTAGATGGAGTGTAGTTTCAGTATACAGACTATGGTAGACGGAGTGTAGTTTCAATGGACATACTATGGGGGTCGGAGTGTAGTTACAGTGAACAGACTACGGTAGACGGAGTGTAGTTTCAATGGACATACTATGGGGGTCAGAGGGTAGTTTCAGTAAACAGACTACGGTAGACGGAGTGTAGTTTCAATGGACATACTATGGGGGTCGGAGTGTAGTTACAGTGAACAGACTACGGTAGACGGAGTGTAGTTTCAATGGACATACTATGGGGGTCAGAGGGTAGTTTCAGTAAACATACTACGGTAGACGGAGTGTAGTTTCAATGGACATACTATGTGGGTCGGAGTGTAGTTACAGTGAACAGACTACGGTAGACGGAGTGTAGTTTCAATGGACATACTATGGGGGTCAGAGGGTAGTTTCAGTAAACATACTACGGTAGACGGAGTGTAGTTTCAATGGACATACTATGGGGGTCGGAGTGTAGTTACAGTGAACAGACTACGGTAGACGGAGTGTAGTTTCAATGGACATACTATGGGGGTCAGAGGGTAGTTTCAGTGAACAGACGACGACGGACGTAGTGTAGTTTTAGTGAACGGACTGCGGCGGACAGAATGCAGTCTCGGAGGACGCACTGCGGCAGACGGAGTGTAGGTGCGGCTCCCTATGACTAGGGGCGAGAGAAGTACGGGTGTTTATGTGCGCTGAGGAGATGAGAACGTGAGCCGTGTGGGAGCTGCGGCCAGGTCCTGGCTTTGCTGCTCATGTCGACGGCTGCGCTGCTGACATAAACTGCAGCCGAGGGACGCGACGGTAGCGCGCTGACCTCGCCAGGTCAGAGGTCAGCCCTCGGTCTTAGGAATGCGTCGAATGCGAACATTGGTGTGCGGACAGCAGGTGGCGGACCGAGTGGGCGTTCCCCACTGTCTTCATTCGCCATCTTCACTAGTTCGGAGAAGAAATACTTCTGACTAGCTCTGATAGCTCCTCATTTATTTACCACACCCCGAGAACAATGACATACCAAAATACAAACACGGTCCGTTCAAATTTGAAAAAACCTTGGGGGTAGGGGAAAGGCAGAACTTTTTACATCTACGTATATTTCAACTCTTTCATTCGTCGTGTCCATGATGAAAGGCGTGTTGCACATTAAGGATATTAATGGCCAGAACTGTACACGACAGAGAGTGACCAGTGTTTCGAGAGTCCCTCTTACCACTACAGGCTGTCCATTTTTGAAAACACTCTCATTTTGAATAATAATCAATAACTATATTTTATTTTAGTCTTAGACGTAAACTTCCGAGTGCGGTGCAATATACACACTGTGTTTGTTACTTAAATGACAGTATTAATTTTAAATAAAGGTGGTTAAAGGATAAGAAATGGTTGAAAGAAAAAAGTAACTAGGGCCTCAAAAGTACCCACTTTACCTTGAACAGCCAATAGGTAATCTTCCGGTTACCCCGCTCTTGCATTCCGGCGCTGCTCCATACTCACCTCATTTCACCCTCATCGGCTCTCAACACCTGGATGTTAAGATCCGCTCAAACCACTTCACTCACTCACTCACTAATTCCTACTTATGACTGGCTAAAATGTTCTCGACTTCAAATCAAATCCACCGTGGTCCGATAAAATAAATGAACACTATAGTCCATTCCTCACTGGAAGCAACTTTCTCCAATCCCTGCTAAATATCTACTTGCAGGCCCGTTTCGTATCTTTCCACCAAATGTAAATAAACATTGCCATGTGACTGCCATGTAGCATATGTCAAAGTCAATGTTTACATGCAATTGTGTGCGTGCATGTATTCGTATACTTTCGCTACACCTAAACATAAACATTGAAATGTGACTTCTACTGTCAATGTCTACTTCAACCTGTCAAATGTGTTGTTTACTGTTTACAGCCTTTCAAAGAATTCTGTCATATTCCGAAAACCATTCCGTACGAATATTCACAGTTTAGGCATCTAACATTATTTTGGTTAGCTTTATGACGTTTTAAAAATGCCTGAATTGAAGACAGTTCTTACGGTTATTTTACATTAACATATTAGTTTTCCATGACATAGCACAATACATGTGATGCACGTTAATATTTTGACGCGGCTGTGTTTAACACTGTTACAACTGCGAGGTTAAGGGTTGTACTAATTATCCTCTTGTTATTGATCTGTGTTGGGTTATTTATTTAAAAAGACGGCCTCAGTTGGAATAAATATTAAAACGAAGGAACAACCAGTCAAACTAAAAAGGCACATATTTCTATGTATTGCTACTTACTGTTTATTAGGTTTATTGAAAATTATCGGGCTGGGCTTAGTATTTATCTTCTGGGATTGTGGCAAATTACGTTACACGACTGTGTTTCAAACCCCTTAGGGCAAAGGTACAACGTTGTGATAAATAAACAGACGTGGATGTAAATCAATAACCTCGTCATAAAAATAGTTCACATTTAAAACGTATAAATAGTGCTAATGAAATATTTTAAATCACGTACACACAGGGCCAGCGTATCGACCACGATGCACAAAGGTACGCCATTTCACAGACGCAATGATTAACGAAACACACGTCACAGTATATTTATTACTGCCGTGGAAACACAGATTTATCACATCGTAACTTGCCTTCGTAGGTTTAAAAAAACACATCTCTACAAACGTGATGTGGTAATTTGAAGTATTTTTCGGAGTAATAATAATTTATGCTTCGTTTGGCAAAAAGCAACACGCCACGTCTGCCAACTTCACTTGGTAACTGCCCCGCCATCATATCTAAATATATTAAAATAAGTATTCAAACATTAAAACCTCCTTTCAGTTGTAAATTTCAAATTCAAAAATCATTATTTTGCTGTAATAAGTATGAAATATGATACAAGTGAAAACATGTATAATGTATCTACTTACTAGCGAAGTGAAACTTCCCGAGTGTGAAAGAGACAAAACAAGAGAGCGAGCGACAGGCCTCGCCCACCAGACAGTAGTTTTCAATTACTTCCTTGCTCGATAAAACAACACCTTATCATTACTGCCTACTCGCGATATTTTCCGCCGCTGTTTTAAACAACACCTTATCATTACTGCCTACTCGCGATATTTTCCGCCGCTGTTTTAAACAACACCTTATCATTTCTGCCTACTCACGATATTTTCCGCCGCTGTTTTAAACAACACCTTATCATTACTGCCTACACACGATATTTTCCGCCGCTGTTTTAAACTGTAAAAATGAGATATGTTGCCATTGGACTACCTAGATATTTAAATATTTCAAAAGGTACCGTTTAATTTACAAATAGTATACCAAAAAACGAGGTTAAAATAATATTTTAACTATGAACTATTTCTCACCGGTCGTTGCCAACACGTCATTGCTCTTACTGTTGTTAATTCATATTTAAAAATAAATAAATATTATAAGTTATAGAAGACATTAAGGTAACGTTTCATTTATTCAATAATAAAGTACTCTAGTTAATCACAGTGTTATATATTTGTGGAATACATGTAATTGAAAAAACAGGTAGACATGTTATGCCTAGAATGTTTTTTCAAAGGTTGATTTTCATAAGTTGCTTCCAGTCAGGAATGGACTATAAAGTACCTATAGCCTACATTCTTAAAGTTTAGTCTGCCATTGAAGGTCTGCAAAAATTTACGGATCTGACTTTTTGCTGCATATCCTGTCCGTCTTTAATACTTTTAAGTCGCTTGAAACTCAACAAGAGTTCTCCAAATTTTGCAGAGCGAATCTTCAGGGTCAAATACAGGTCTAGTTCGAATTTCAGCAAGATCAAATTACGATCAAATTAAAAACTCACTTTTTAATTACTTTTTTCCTATGAAAGTCTTGTATTAATGCATAGAGATTATTGCATAGAAATATGAAGGTAATGGAATATCATTTTTGTTTACTTTAAATGTCGCGCTTCAATGTTTAGTTAATTTCCAAGTGGGGCCACAGTGGCTCAGTGGATAGAGCGATTCCAAGTGGGGCTGCAATGGCTCAGTTGATAGAGCTATATCAAGTGGGTCATTTTTACCTACATATATCTATGCAATATGTGTTTTTTCAATCTTTATATGATATCCAAAATTTGTAACATGGTAACTACTCTAGGCACTTGACAATAGTAAAAAGGAAGTTCGCGGGATTGGTGCCTAGTATAGCTGTGTTCGTCTCGCTACACTGGCGCTGTCCTGGTTATTAAAAGTTTTTAGATTCTTTTATATGGCAATTTTTGCTTCATTTTTAGTCTACTTTCTGAAGGAAAGAAAGGTTTATGAGATCACATTCCTGTCTGTGTGTCTACGTGTGTGTACGTATGCGTATGCGTCCTTTCAATTTTTAAATGCTTCGATCGAGTTTCAACCAACTTGGTGCACATATAACGCTTAGTAAGGACACCTTACTTTTATAGTTTTCAACCATGTCAGGTACTTACTTTAAAAATGGCGGCCATTAAAACATTTCTAGTGATATGTTATATTTGGTAAACCATTCAACCGATTTAAACCAAATTTCTATGCTGCCAGAGCATTGTGTATGCATTATATTTTAGATGAACATTGTTGTTGGTGCGCCATTTTGTCAGATAGCACCAATTGCAAATAAAGATTTTACTATATATCTCTTAAATTGTTTAACCAATTCTCACCAAATTTGGCATGTAAGTAACAATATGGTAGGTAATGTAAACGTAAGTGATTGAACTTGATTAGCGGCTTATTTTCAAAATGGTGGAGATACAAGTGTTTTAAGTTTATTTCGTATATCTGCCATACCATTTAACCAACTTCAACCAAATTTTGTATACTAAAAGTATTTACTACAAGCATCATATATGCCTACAAATAACCACTTCGTCGGCCATTTTGGAAGATAGTGCAATACTAATATATAAAGTTATGACATAACTTTAATTCCTATCCGATTTGGCAAACAAGTTGTAATTATGGAGATGATATTACGTGATTTTTTAAAGCATTTTATACACTTATTTTTAAAATGGTGGCCATATAGCAATTTTAACTTAGAATGCTATATTCTCGATACTATGTAATAAATTAAAACATAACTTTGTACGCTCACAGTAGACTTTACAACTATAAAATGTATCTACATGGAAAATATTTTGTTCACCATTTTGTAAGGTAGCGCCATGCGAATAAAATAAAGTTTTTATGTCATATCTTGGGAAATAATTGATCAATTCCTATCAAATTTTGCAAAGAAGTCGTACTAAGGTATATGATATGTTTTAAGAATGCCAGGCCTCTATTTTCAAAATAAAATGGCGGCCATGTAGTTGTTTTTTTTTAGCTTAGAATGCTATATCGTCGAAGGCATGAAATCAATTTTAACTAAACTTTGTATGCTGGCAGTAGATATTACAATTATCAACTGTAACTACATAAAGCACCCTTTTCGGCAATTTTGTAAGATATCACCATGTGAGTAAATAAAGCCTTTCTGACTTATCTCGGGAAACAATCGACGTGTTCCTTCCATAATTAGCAAACAAATAGTACTGCAGCGGGTAGTGTAAATTGGTATGTTTTATGAATGTCAGACACTTATTTTCAAAATGGTCATTATATACATATTTTAGCTCAGTATGCTCTATTAACGAAACCAATCCCAACTAAAATTTGTATGCTGGCAGTTTCTATTACAATTATAAAATTTTTCTATGCACAGCCTCATTTATCTGCCATCTTGTAAGATATTCCTACGTATTAATAATCATTATTTTATCTCATATCTCGGGAAACAATCACCACATTCTTGCACATTTTGGCGAAAATGATGTACTGTGGTAGGCCATAGTAGTATGTGTATTTTTTGAGTTTGACTCACTAATTTTCAGAATTGTGGCTATAAAATCATTTTAGTTCTTTATGCTATATCTACAAAACTATATCATCTATTTCATGTTATCTTTGTATATAGTCAGTATACAATCATCGAATAGGCTATTACATTACATTTTTGTCCTTTTTTTTTTATGAAAACCGCTACATGAAAATTATGGAGGTTTTCCGCCATGTCTCGAGGACCAATCGACCGATTCCCACCAAATGTTCCACCGGAAAATTCAAATAAAGTGTACCAAATTGTGCACACCATAATTACTACAGAAGGTCATGTAAAATGTCATGATTTAAATGGGGCAGACATTGGTGTTCAAAATGGTAGCTTCATATATAATTTATGTAAGTTTGACAAATGTATTAAACAATATAACTAAATTCATCCAAAAATGTGTATGTAAACAGTATATATTAGAAGCATTGTATATAGAGCCTCTGTTTCTGAAAATTTAGTACGATAGCATCAAATAAGAAAATTAAGTTTTCTATGTCATATCTCAGGGACCAAAAACCGATTTCCACCAAATTCTTTCACAAGTAGCGCTACGGTAGGCCATGTAAACTTACATGTTTTAAGAATGTCCACAATTGTTCAAACAATAAATTAGGACTATTAAAAACATCATTCGTACAACACGCTGTGGCACTTTTCAAGGGTTGATTTCAAAAGTGCTCACTTAAAGGTAAACAGCCTATACTACAGTATTGCTGTTTAACTTCAGATACCGCGCAGTCAAAATGATAAAATAATGTGCAGAAGACCAACCCGCGTCGGGTGAGTCGGGAGAGTCCATCGCCGCTGCATGGAGGGGTGAGGTTCTTCAATTCTCTAGTGACAACGGCCGAGGGCGGTTGGGCGAGAGTTGCTCCAAGCGTGTATATTACCTTTCTAAAAAAACATAAGTCGCACAGTGCGGTATTTAACAGCGCGGTAGGAGAGAGCGATGTTATAAGTTTGGTGTGTACAGCGCCAGCATTGTCACGTGGTTCCCTCCCTCCAGCTGCGAGCGCTCAGGAGAGCCCTCCCCTACACTGCCTCCCGTACATTCCCTCCCCCGCTGCTGCGCACCGATTAGTCTATTCACGGTTTCTTCACACTTTTGGATTCTAACCTTTGATGAAAAATCTCAGCATTTATGACACGTTCGTTGTTTCCTAAATATGTAATGTCACAAGCGTTTTATACACGTGTTGGCACAAAAAAATTTTTTTTTATTTCTAAAATGGAGGTTTTACTTATATTTTTCCTAATAATTACGATATATCATTTATAATTATAATGAATAAAACAGTGGTAAAATATGTGTATTGGTAACGCCTAGCGAGAAAAACTTCTCGTGCAAAATATTACTAAACAGAATGCGTACGAATTCGGTGTACTGTACCTTTGGTGTAGGTGTCTAGATTATGTTAAGCTTTGTGGCATGAGGCGGAGGAATTTCCTGAAAGTAGAACTTTAGCAGGGACTCAGAAAAATGTTAAGTTACCGTGAATTGACTACATTGTCTCAGTTCAACTTTACTATACAATATTTAGTGACCCGGAAATTTCGCAGATTGATTTTGCAACAAGCTAGACTCCACACTCCTTTGTGCACTCGATCCTCTGTTAGTTGTCCATTGGCTGTTGGTCTGCTTTTACCCAAGATCAGGTGGCACGGAATTCGGCCCTCTTTTCCTTACGGCTTTCTTATTGGTTCAAATGCGCCCTGGGCGTGACTTACTGACTGCAATCCAGTTAAAACGGAAGTCAGATGTCTGTATGTCTGAAGTCTAGTTTGTCTTCCAATTCGCGAAATATCCGGGATTCTAACAATATTGTAGCCTAGCCTGTCCTGCTTGTTCCATACCGGAGTATGTTTCCTTGTAAACAAGCGCAGGCGGTGGTGTATGGCGTGGGAACAGCTTGGTCACAAGAGGTCATAGAGTGTTTATCTTGTGGCGGGTGGATGGAGGGGAAATAACCTGCGCTGCGCCTGCGATCGATAGCAATTTGTGTAACCACTTCCGCCATCAGGGAGATTATCTGGCTGGCCGGCGACAGATGAGATTCCGCTCCGAAATAATTCCTCCCCACGCTATTGGCCGAGCGGCGCGGCTTGACACGCTGACCCCGAATTAGCGCTGGGGATCCTCCTTCCAGTCATTTAGTCGAGCTGCGTCATCACAGGGGTGCCCATAACTCGCGCCTTTTGTTGTTACTTGCAAGGTAGAGGTCCTTCTTATACGCGACAACATTTCAGGACAAGTTGTGTCCCGAAAGACGTTAGTAGAACCACTTTCGTGATTGGAACATTTGAATTGTTACGCGCCTTATCTGTCTGCCCGCGAATCACGGGCGGTCAGTATCGTAGAAACTTATTTCTGATTGGCTCACTCATGTAACAGACTGTCTTCACACAAAGATAAGAAGCCAATAGCCGAAGAAAGAATGCAAGTGTGCACATAGGATTTGGACGTCTAGACTCCGTGTAGATATATATATATATATATATATCTACAGGTGGCCCAATCAGACCCTTTCGAGTCACTATCTTCTCACGTAACAGCCACATTGGCGACACAAAAAAAAAAAAAAGAAAATTTATTAATGTTTTAAAATGATAAACTTACTAACATCCGAAATGTCTTTTCTCAAATTATTATTGGTACCGCGGTGGTGAAGTGATTAGAATACTCGCGTCCCACCTAGGCGAACCGGCTTCGATTCCCGACAGGGTTGCTCCCGGAATTTTGGGGTTTTCTCAGGGAACTCCCGTTTACTTCGCCCTTTCATTCCGGCACTGCTCCATACTCATATCTCTTCATCCTCTTAGGCCCTCAAGACCTCGATGTTAAGAGCCCCCCAAATATATTCACTCACTTAATGCATTATTACGAGGTGGTTAGAAATATAATTTCACTTTTAATATAATACTGCAGATTTACACAACGACAAATGTATAACTCCACTAGATAGTTGAGATATTTGTACAGTTACTGCCTTGTTCCGCTTGATGCTTTGTGATACATCTGCTTTTGTGTTTACCCGAAACGAGATCGTTGATTTTCGATTTGGTTTTTTTATAAGAACGTTCAAAATACAAAGGTGTTTGAGAAGATGAATTGTCGCCAGTCTTCAATGCCTAATTGTAGGACGTATAGAAGTCAACCATCAAAATAATATATACCAGTTTCCAACTAGATAAACAATAAGAAAAACCTTAAAACAAAAATCGGCACCTAGAAAAGTTTACCTTAACGAAGTGGGTTCCCTTAATTGTCTCATCAGGGTAGACGATATATGAATTCATAAATTCTCATTGATATTTATTTTTGTGCTCCTTGTTTACGAAACTAAATAATGAAGTTACATAGGCAGGAGTATGAGATTTCAAAACTGAGGCAATATTTATCAATATTTTGCCCATTTGGTATAGAGGAATCGTGTTGAGAGTGTTTACTCTAGGTAGACGAGACAAACAGGCTAATGAGCTGTCTACTGCGGCAGTAGACATTACGTCTACTTGCGTAGACCGGGTGTGTTGTGATGTTTAGCCTGGTGCCGTTTTAGAAATTACATGTCGCTCGACTACTGCATTAAAAATTGCATTTTTTAAAAGTCTACTCCAAAGGTCTTATTGTAAAAAAAGTTCGTCTCAATGTGAACACGTGATAGTTTGCTCATGGTAGTGCGTATCCTATAAAAGCTGTTATTATAACTAAAATAAGTATAATAACAACACCCATCACCAGATATTTATCCTCGCGAAAACTTTCTAAGTGTTTAGTTGGTAGAGCTAAGGTTGTTTCTACTTGGGTTGGGAAGATCAAAGTTAAAAGTTTGGCAATATAAAATTCCCGCCTCTAGGTAAGTGCTAGTGTTGCGTGTGCACAAGATATTCTCTATTTCCTACGTTAAAAACAGGAAATTTGCAATAATAAAAAAAGTAAAGTAACATTGTAACTAATTAAACTCTTTTTATTTTATAAACACCATAACTTACGATCATAATTAAAAGTTGCCTTTTGAAACACTGCTCACCTAGTGACGGGAATGTTCCTCATGCCAAACTCTCCCAGTAGACATTAAGTTTTTGTTCCGAACCTCCAGTAGAAATCACCTTAGTATAAAGAAGCCATGAAGTCAAAATGTATGAAAACCTCTGATGTATGTTATGGATTGTTGATATCACTGTCACTGAACATCAATCTTGCATCTCAGTAGTGGACGGCGATTCTGTGAGGAAGCAAGGGGCCCGCCCCCTCCCCTACCCATATTTTGCATATTTCCTTTTAGCTTTTCAAAACGATGCAATTTTTTTAACTATCGTGTAAACTTTTCTTGCGCATTTTCAGTTATAGAGCAAGTAAGTAGAGAGGAAGCTCTCCTATGCATTGGACCGAGGCTGCGTCATTACAAGCCGTAAAAAAGTCGAAAATAATCTACCAACCTAACAATGTAAATTGACAGTAAAAACTAAAAAATCTAAATTACGGTCAACATATATTCTGCAATTTAATTAAAATAATAATTAATGTGGCTTTTCCAGTAAATTCTGGTTTAAGAGGTAATTTCGCGAGGACATAATTTTCGTATTTCCCTACAAATTTCGCGAATTTTTGCTCCCTTAGTTATTAGTGATTGTGCAGTTGTGAATGTAACAGAGTTATCGATTGGCCATTCAATTGTCAGCGTCGCGAGTGAGGAAAATGAAGAAAGGTGCAGGGGACAAAGATCCTTGCATCCTCCCCCCTTCCACAGATTTTGGCACCCAATCACCGTCACTGCAGCTCAACGGTTGTAATATAGAAACAAGTGTACTAGCATATGAAGTATATTACGGATAAAAAGAATTTCTTAATTTCAATACCTGGAAGTTGGACACACACACACACATAAACACACACACTCACACACACACACATATATATACTTTTATTTAGAAAGAAAAGTTTTGCGTGTCATAAACATGAACATTCGTTGACGATTTTATCGGATTATTTGTTGAATACGACTTTATTGGATTATTTGTTGAATATGATGCAACTGAACTCTGCTGTCGTAAGTATTAGCAAATTATTGTTGGACTTAAATTTTAAACTACTAGAGTTTACTCTATAAAATATAATAAAAATTCTGAGGGTTTAGGATTGTGTTGCTTATTTAAGCGGCAAGTTCGCCGGTAAAATTTTTCAAAATGTTCCGTTTATGTAAAAGATATGCTTTGTCCCTCTTCTTGGCCCGTTTCGGATGCCATCCATATATTATTGTGGTAAAACGGCATTTTTTCCCCTCTTTTCCACCGCGAGATTCTCCTCCATCAAGGGACTCTTATCTTTCGGAATGATTCAGTCGAATATTTCGGTGCTCTGAGGTCTTGGGGTTGTTTGTTTGTTTTTCTCCCCGCGTAGGCATGTCACACATATGACCGCTAATATTTATGTGAGTGCCGCGATAATATAACACTTATACGCGGGCGGAATAATTTGTCTGCGAGAGGCGGCCCAGGAGAGTTATGTCCAGCCGGCGCTGACGTCTCAGAGATTATCAGAGATCGCACCTCTGTCGGGCCCTGCTCTGATAGCTGAACTCACCACAGAGGAAGCTCTGACTTTGTTTACGTCGACTGCCGAGTTTTATCGCACATTTCCGCAGATCACTTACGCCCCGTGATTTCTTTATACTCGCCGCCATCCTTCATGGCTACAGCGGAGGGAATTCTTGGACGTCCAGATACCATCAAATCAAATAGTTACGAGACGCGTTTTTTTTTAAGTAAGGTCCGTTTAGAAATTGCCACTAATCGATACTGTGAACTGAGTGGAGTGGAGAGATTTGGGCATCCCTTAACATCGAGGTCTTGAGAGCTGATGAGGGATAGCGAGGCGAGTATGGAGCAGCGCCGGAATGAAAGTAAGGGGGAACGGGAGATCTCTGAGAAAACCCTCCGACCTGTGGCATCGTCCTGCGCGATTCCGACATGCGAAAATCCGGGTGTGACCCGGTCGGGGATTGAACCCGGTTCGCCTTGGTGAGAGGCTAGCAAGCTAACCGCTCAGTCATTGATGCCCCTTGGTGATCAATGATTTGAACCAGTCATAATGTATTGCAGAAGAACGGTTTAGGAATCAGTTACCCGCAGGGCAGATCATTGGCCACTGAGCC
The DNA here is from genome assembly GCA_029891345.1 of Dryococelus australis. NCBI lineage: Eukaryota > Metazoa > Arthropoda > Insecta > Phasmatodea > Phasmatidae > Dryococelus > Dryococelus australis. The sequence continues at coordinate 106,320 of CM056995.1, forward strand.
TTAGAGAGTATAATACTGGCCAAATATCCACTTCCTATGCAACATGTGGACGATTGTCTGCAATGGAGATAAAAGGATTAAAAGAGCATTTCAAAAATATTTATTTCCGATACATGGAGAAGATAGATATTGTTTTGATAAAATATAGTTGCAATATATCGATATATCGTTTGATGTAATATCGTCATTTCGATATATCGATATTATCGTCAACATCGCTAGCATGCAAGGCTCGGGCAGACGCATCTGCACATTTGTGGCAGGGGCTTAGTCTCCGGGGCGAGCGCAGTCTCGTGTGAGAGGATGGAACGTATCCACCGACACTGGGTAAGATCGCGCGTTACTGAGTCACGTGACCTGCCGCCGGCGCTGGGTTTCCGTACTTGAGCGCAGATCCGCATTCCGAGACCGCCTCTCCTTCACACCTGCACCGTCAGACAAACCACTCTCTTTGTTTGGAGGGGAAAATAATAACTTCTCTTCTCTAAGGCTGGGTTTTACAATAGAAAAATTAAGAGTTCAATTATGCGCTATTTCGTGTGCAGAAGAACTTACAGTGTGTTATCTTATGTATTGGTCTCCAATGAAAATAAGCAGGTATTGTGCGTTGTTGGGATTTACCTTCAGCGTTAAAAGAAATAATTATATTTTATATCTTAAGTGAAACTTGTGAGTCGGCGAACAATCACAACAAAGCAGTTAGTCTTGTTGGCAGGAAACAGTTATTTAAGTAATGTAAGTATAACAAATATTAAAAGCCATGTGTGCGCACATGTTTACGAGTTTATTTGTTCACATAAATGAGCTTCTTTAATAGAAAATGTCGGCTTTAATGTATGATATCCGATATAATAAGGAGACGGCCTCTGTCTGTCTGTCGGTCTTTATTACCTCTAAGTCCCTTGAAACTCAACAGAAGTTCTTCAAATTTTGCAGAGCGAATCCTCAGGATCAAATACAGGTCAAGTTCGAATTTCAGCAAGATCAGATTACGCAATCATTACCTTTTACCCTAAAAATACATTTTTAAATATTTTTTTTCCTATATGAAAGTTTAGTGTTAATGCATAGAGATTACTGCATAGAGATATGAAGGTAATGGAATCTCATTTTTGTTTACTATAAATGTCTCGCTTCAATGTTGAGTTAAGTGGGGTCTTAGTGGCTCAGTGGATAGAGTCCAAGTGGAGCCGCAGTGGCTTAGTGGATAGAACTATATCCAATGTTGAGTTAATTTCACATCATTATTTTAGTCTTTGTATGATAATAAAAATTTGTAACAATGTAACTGTTCTAGACACATGACGATAGTAAAGAAAAAAAGGCCTCGGTCTGGCTCCTATTGATTAAATACGGGTGTGATATACGAGGTTAGGTTAGAAACAAGAAGACATGTCAGGCTTGTCGCCTGTTGTTTCAGTGGTTGGAATTAAAAATTAAAACATTAATTGGAAACTGCAAATACAGAAGGCGTGTTTCCATATACCAGATCAGCTTTTACAGCATCAATCGCAAGGCATATTTTTTTAAATTGGAAACTCATCTTTAGACTTGGCGAAATATTTCCTTTTCCCCAAACATAGTTAGCAAAACAACCGGGCTATGACCATAACATAGTTAGCAAAACAACCGGGCTATGACCATAACATAGTTAGCAAAACAACCGGGCTATGACCATAACATAGTTAGCAAAACAACCGGGCTATGACCATAACATAGTTAGCAAAACAACCGGGCTATGACCATAACACGGAAACATCGACATTTCACGAGGGGGGGGGGGGGACTACAATTCGACATGGTTACCAGCCACAGTTTCTGACACTCCCTTCAAAATCGAAGGTAACTGAATTTTTGTGGACACTTACGAAGCTTAGAAATTAAAATCATACAAATCCGAAAGTGGATCTTAAGCTGATGCAAAACACTTTGCTATGATACAGGCGTGGATTAGCCAGCACAGTAAATCTATTTACGTGATATGTGTTTATTCAGATCTGTAACTAGTGGATAAAAAAATGTTGTAAACTATTTGGCAAAAATATGTACTGGACACGCTATCTTTTTTGTCAATCTTGCATCATTTAAATATAGAGGCGATGGCGACTTACAAATTAGGCTATATCTTTTACTCATCCCATCATCACAAAGATAAACAGTAAGATTTGCACATTCTTGGAAATACGCAGCTGATGCAGCACTGTATTTTCAAGTCAGTCTATATGGACTTCGCCTTGATGTAGCACGTGGCAACCCATTTTAGGTAAGCAAAAGTTTTATAAGTGATATTCGTCTGCTATTAATAGAATTCTTTTCCTTAATTTGAAATACATTCAGAACTTAACTGCTTACTATGTAAATGGCAAAACTATTATAATTTGATTATATATATATATGTCCTTGTTTGCGTAAAAAGCTTCTGTACTAGGTAATACAAAAACTTTCCAATTGGCTCGGAAATCCGTTACAAAAGCTGATTACGAGAAAATCAACAAAATAAATACCAAACAAATAAAACATGCAAAATGATAATGAAACATATACTTACACGGAAAACCAAAACAAAACTTCATCACAAATCAAGTAAAAATAAACGAAAAAATTGGACATTTTACCCAAAAACGAAACCAAAAATTTTAAAAACAAAAATTGCATATTAGACAACACAATGAATGTAATGGCAAAGGTCCACAAAAATGAGAGAAAAACACTATATCTGGATTCGAGTGTTGAATTTATGGAAATAATATCTACCAGAAACGCGAGAATTAAAAATGAACTGAAGAAAGGCAACACAGAAGAAGAAAATAAAAAGCAAAATATTTAATATTCAGGACAAATGATCCATCTGAAAACAACCACTATAGACAAAGAAGACACGAATACAAATATGAATAAGCATACAAAAAAAATGCAATTAGCAAGAAGTGTTTCGTCTCCAAGCGCCTTTTCTTTTACAATGCAAGTTTTAACCTCCAAAAAATTAAGTACGCAGAATCGAAATGGCGCAGCGTTTACTTTGATGTGGACGTACCCCATCCTCTGATTGGCTGCACGGGGCTCTGGACCTCGTGTCTGATTGGCTACTGCGGGCTGCGAAAGGTTTCCTTTAGCTAGGCTGCCAGCTGGCGAGCTCTTTCGACGAACGCCGTCCCAACAATTTGCTGGAGCTTGTGGTTAAGGTCCCCGCCAACCTGCGGATTGTTTCCATGTTTCAGACCGAAGAGGGCGGGAGCGATGAGGGCGACATTGTCACGTGCACCAAGTGCCCCATAGCCACTAAGTACAAGACTCTGAAGTGACGTGAAGTGTTCTCGTCGTCCTGCGTGCACCTATGGGACTTCCAGTCTTGACGCTATTATTTTATTGGTGGAAAGTCTCTAGGAATGTTAAATGCAGAGCCCTTAAGTCCTACTTCTGTATGGATCTGATGCTTATATTCTGAGATACAGAGCTTTGGAAAAGCCGCTTTTAGCTTTTAGAGTACTCTGGAATGGTGTTTCCAATATACGTGACGTCTTGAATGTACCCACAAGCCCTCGTCTGAAGAGTGTATTATTTTCGTATATCAACATATTCGACGCTCGTTTAATAGCTTCGTAGAAAGACGTGCATTTCCAACTCACTACAGCACAGTTCAAATGCCGTGTAAATGGGAGCCTTAAAGTGGCGGGTCGCCTGGGTTTTTGGCGGTGTGCAGAGCTACAGGAGAAAACGTTTTATTAAAAAACCGCCCAACGTGTCTGAGTGAGGTATACTTACCAATAGCATTTAAGGAACGTTACATGTCTCTATACATGTTTAAGTCCCTCCATTTCTCTCTAAAGTATGTTTTTTTGATAGTGAAAATAGCTCCAACTTGTGATTTCACGGTTAACAATAAAAAAGTAATAGGGACGTGCATTAAACCTTAATTATTACTATTACGTCATAAAACGGTAGGGTCTCCGCTGAAAGTGTGATATAGCCGTGTTATCGACGGCAAGACTGCATTCCAGTTCAGTGCTCTGCAAGTAGAGGCGATGAGAGATGATGCGCATGTATCGGTTACCCCTAGCGCTCCCACGCTTTTAGGCCCCATATGGGCCAAATTCCTTCAACCAGGCAGCCACCTTAACCTGCGTGGACCAAAAATAACATGAATTTATTTTGAAGAGAGAGAGAGAGAGAGAGAGAGCACTGCAGCGGTACCAGTACAAAGGAAACCTCTTGTGCCGTCTGCGGCGAGGGACTGTTTTTTGAGAGTGTAGCGGCGCTGTGGGAGGGGGTGGGTTAAGGCTATGAATATATAACCTCGCTGAAGGTTTTATTAGGCGCAATGAAGGAGAAATTTTTCCCTTTGCGCATTAATGCGGCCAGAAACACAAAACCCCTGCGCGATTGTGATCACCGCGACTTAAATACAAATTTATTCACTTATCTGCGCAGCTATACGAGCCTTGGGGCCGAGCGCCGAGAGACTTATAGTCGTCATAACGCTCTCTCTCTCTCTCTCTCTCTCTCTCTCTCTCTCTCTCTCTCTCTCTCCCCACCTTGCTGTGTTCCTCGGCGACTACTCACACCGGTGTAAACAAGTTGTTTATTCTTCACTTTTTATTGACGTCCCTGGTCTGGCCGCCATTAAGGTGACCACTCGCTCGTAGGAAAATGAGAAATTCGCTTCATTATTAGACAACTTAAACCATTCGTAGATTTATTTTGGGGGGACAATCCGCCTTCGTGTTACTTTCCAAATTAGTCAACGTGTTATTCGATACCTCCCCGGATGAACCCGTATGTGTGTGAGACTGACAGAGAGAGAGAGAGAGAGAGAGAGAGAGAGAGAGAGAGAGAGAGAGAACGGGTCAAAATGTTTGAGAGTGATATTAATTTTGTGTGTATGCCACTTAAGGCACTTTTACACGAGGCCAGTGTCTGCAAACAATAGCTGGATCCAATGCACTGGCAAGGACAAGGAAACGTGTAAACCTCCAAGTCAAGTAACTTGCGCCAGTAAAATAGTGTTCCAGTCGCTGACAGGACGGGTCAGCTCCAGGCACGCCGATAAGGCACTGGAATGCAGGATTCCTGGAGTTGCAGCGACTGGCTTCGTGTAAACAGGTACTGGAGCAGTACATGGCATACAGTGTAGCTGTGTACATGGCAAAGTTCAGTGGGAAACACACTATTGCTTTTTTAGAATTGTAGGAATTGCAGGAATATTTGTAGAATACGCAAATTGAAAGTTACAAACACCGCGAGGAAAGGTGGAAAAATCCATCATATTCGTTGTAGACAAAAAAATTGGAGTTGGTTTAGAGGATGTCTACAAGCCACAACCTGTGTGGTTTTCGAAAGCGGATTCCTTCCTTTGTCAAGTTGTGACAATTCGGAGTACATCTTCAAATATGTTTCAAGGAAAGTACTTGGGAAAAAATATTTAAGAGTTATTGACTGCGTCCTCTGTAAATTGATCCTATTATAGCCTACAAGGAGTTACTGCAGATGTAATGATGAATTGTCTGCTAGTAACCACAACATATAATAACGTACAAAATATTGGTTTATTGTACTATGTAGAGATGTAAGAAAAAAAACTTTACTGATACCATTTAATTTAAGTTGTTTATTGTAACGTGGCCACACATTGCACGAAAGCATAGGGCTCAGAATCTTGTTACATTTACATAATTAATTCATTTTCAGTTGCCGAAGATCGGCACCCTCGTTAGAAAAATATTGTGCAAATCTGTCACGCAACATTATTGCTTCGTTCTTGAACCAATTTCCTTATTGACGTTCACTGCAGTTTATATCAGTTCTTTTGCATGCATCATGCATCGGTTACAACATAACCTCGTTCATTATTATCTGTGTCAACTTTGTCATACGTTACTTAACTTAAACTCTTTGTATGAAGCCAGTTGTGCAGTGCACATGTGGTTTTTACAATGCTGTAGGTTGTACTAAGTTAAACATTTAGAGGTCTCTTAAATACTTTGAATGTGGAAACTCAAATTCCGAATGCGCTTTCTACAATGCGCCATTCGTGGGAAAGAGTGTAGTTAAAACTCCGAAGTTCTACACTTACAGGTCCATATCTTGAATACGGTTTCAAAATATCAACCCTATGGGGAAGTGTATCCATCACAAGCTACTAAAAATCTGTCTTGTGAAATGTGTAAATTGTTCTTCTCCAAAGCGGTAAAATCACCATGTCGAAATATGTTTTGCATCATTCATCCGACCATTTGCTCCAACATTATGTATCTGCGAAGGTATAGTTACTAACAACGATGACAAATAATACTATACTGAATGTGGACTTATAGTTGTACAAGTCAGAACCGCTGTGGGGCGGATTTAACATTACTACGTGTTTACAGTCTCTGTAGCTCCCAAACATCTCGGGAAATCCCCTTTCTGAATCTCTTTCCAGGTGTTTCCATTTTGGGGAACCTGTAAGAAAGAATTTTAAAAATGTCACACTGGTCACATTTTCAACATTCATTCAAGGAAATAACAACATATTACAGTAAGGAAGTTGCATGATTTAATGTATTGATACGTTCAACAGACAACTCGCCACTCTCCACTTACGTGGATTATTATTATTTAAATACAGTTAGATTTATAGAATTATTATTGTGTAAACAGCCCTGTCTTCAAGAATGAAATGCTATTCGCGGCCACGTTTGTGATTTATAATGTAATAGTATGCCATAATTAAAAACATTTTATATATATTTTATTTAAAAAGAAATTCTTGTAGTCAAACAAAGTAATCTTTATTTACGCTTTGTAGTGCAACGGTATTAATAAAAATGTAGTGAATAAATCGTAATTATGTATATAGAAATGTTAGTTCATTAACATTAAGTTTTTTAAATGTTTGATTCGCAACTGAAGTACGGTACCCTTTTAGATATTGTGAAAATAATGTGCCAAAATTAATCAATGTTATGTTTACGAAATTCCTTCTTCGTTCAAAATTCACATTAGCAATAATTTTCATACGGAAATTAATTCAACGTAATATCTCTACACCCACGCAAGGCTTTGTGTGTTCATGTAAAATGCATGCACAGGCTCAATTAAGGGGAGAGGCATTAGCCTCACCCCCCCCCCCCCCCCAATCCACCCTTACCGAGATACATACAATATGTGGTCCTAGCAAACAAAAGAATTTCTCTCTCTCTCTCTCTCTCTCTCTCTCTCTCTCTCTCTCTCTCTCTCTTATATATATATATATATATATATATATATATATATATATATATATATGTATATATCAAATGTTTCCACGCTAAAGTGTTATCGTGACGTATATACTAGATCACTCCTCTTGAAATTGAATCATAATTTCAGGTTTCAAACATTCTGACTGCAGATTAGTAGATAACTAAAGAAACGGATACAGGGGACCAATAACCAATACAGGGAACACAGGAGGTGCTGAAACAGCTACTGCCTACCAGAATGACAGCCTCGACGGTTCGTTGCAATCACAAGGACGAAGGCCAAAATGTAAGGCGCCATCAAGTGTTGCGGCAGCATTGACAACTCTGGAAGATTTAAAGAAAATAACAGAAGAAATAAACAATGAAGATTATGAATTTGATTGTTTTGGTAAACTAGTTGCCTGCCAACTCCAAAAAAAATGCCATTGAATGCAGCTCTCAACTGCGAAATATTTTTATGAAACATCGCTTGCTGGCTGTGAGAGGCAAAGAACTATGCTTAGCGCATCATCTCATCACACATCAGGGTCTTCATATTCAAGCAGAAATTTGAAAGGCATTTTGTCACAAGCAGTAGCCAGTATTTCAGATGAATTTGAACATTCTGTAAGGACAGAATATTCATACTTATACAAGTCTAGTAAATAACGTCTCCATGATAATCATTCTTACATTATTATAGTTTTCATAGTTTTACATATCACTGTAGATAAAGAGGGCGCCACAACATCAAAGCGAAGTGAAGGGCGTAAAAACGGAATTACAGACTTAATGTTCATGTTACCTCACAAAATGATGTTTTGAAAACGAAATACATCAATTTAGAAAGTATTTTGTATTGGTTTTATTTGTTAATGGGTTATTGTTTCACTTGATACATGTTTTAACGGATATTTTTACACTCTGTTTAACTGATCGATCACTCAAAAACAAATTACTGAAAAGTAGTGAGAAAAAACTTATGAATCAGTGGAAAATGCCACTGAATTAATAAGTGAAGTAAAACTGGCATTTTTTAAAACTTATTCGTCAGTTAAATTCACATAAGTGACTGTTTAATCAGTCAGATGCTGTTAACTAATTGAAACAGTGAAATTATCACTGATTCAGATTTAGAGTGCAGAAGAGGGTCGTACGCAGCGACGAGCGGGTACTGGACCAGGTAATGTGATCACAGCACATGGCCGCTATCTTGTCCACATGATCGTAATGGACCGTACAGCCTCGTCCACAGTGTTGGCTTGACACTGGAGCACTGCACTCTAAATCGGAATCAGTTGTTTTTTTACTGATTGCCAGTTGAAACTGCTCCATCCGGAATCTGTAGAAAAATATCACTAATTCATCAGTTAAAAGAAATCTACTAATTAAAGCAGTATAAAACTAGTTATTTAAATAAGCACAGAGAATTCCTATGTGGTATAAGTTAGGTACGATTTATTTTGTCGCAGAACACAAATATTGTCTACACAAAAACGTTTTTGGACGTGGCTGGGCTCGAACCTCCGCCCAAAGCAAAGCATACTGAAGCTTTCATGATCAGCCATATCCACTGTCCTACTTTACCACTGTCAAATTTGTGCTCGTATTATGGGTACTGAACTACAAAATGTAATGTCAAATATTTCTGCAAGTTTTATGATGTGAAAGTATTTCTTGTTGTCGAAAATATATAGATATCTACGCAAGTACATGTCTTTGCAGAGTTTGAAAGCCACTCGAAGTTTAGTTTAGCTCGGATTCTGTGCTTTAAAAGATAAATATAGTGGTTTCAATGTACGAGGTTATCGATGTCCACTAGTATCCGCCATTTTACAACGCAATAAGACACTACGGATTTAAACTGCTATTTTTACTGACACATAGATCAATGATAATTTTACTGAATCAATAGTGCGGTGAGTCAATAATAAACGTGGTTTTTCAGTAACAAAAGTTTTGTGGTCTGCAAGTTAACAGATCAAATAATGAGGAAACGACCAATTTGATCAAATGTTGCATTGTTTCTAACGTTCCACCGTCTAATTGGCACAGTTATTACTAGACAATCCGTATCTTCAAAATAACAGTTTCAGTCTGTAAAATCTCGTTGCATTGTAAAATGGCAGATACAAGAAAACACCGACAACACAGTTAAAACCAGTATATTTCTCTTGTAAAGCACACCGTCTGAACTAAACTTAACTGAATGACTTTCTAGCCTTACAAACACATGTACGTACTCAGAATCTGTGTATATTTCGACAACACGAAGTACTTTTGCATTACGAAACTTACAGCCGTTCGCCATTGTAAGTTTATGTTACTACACAAATGCGAGACCGTATGTCTCAGTGGCAAAGTAGCAGAGTTGGTAGAACCCCAGCCAAAAGAAACAAGAGAATATGTTGCGTTTTGGGGTGACGGTTCAATACCAACCACTTCCAAAATATCTTCGTACATGCAATAATTTTGATTTGCGACAAAATAATTGTACTTGATTTATTTCAAACCGTAATGCACGGTTTTTAATACTTGTGCTTTTTATTAATGGACTACAAATAACTGATAAGAGAAGAGATTGATAGTTTTCTTTTTCTACAGATTCCGGCTGGAGCAGTTTCAACTGACAATCAGTAAAATATAACTGATTCCGATTTAGAGTGTATGACGGGTGTGGAACAGTCTGTGTCAATGGTTCGACGCCGTCTGCTGTGGATTGGACTGGCGGCACTGCACGCATGTCATTACGTCGGCTTCCATTGTCCACAATCCACAGACGTTTCAGACTGCTATAGGCTCGTGAACGTCATCACTGGCGTGCTGAGTGGCCAAATGTAGTTTTCAGACGAGTCCCGCTTCAACCAGTCCTACTGTGATGGCCGCACGCGTGTTAGGCGCTACCGCTGTGACCGCAATCTGGCAGCCTGCAATGTGAAGCGGCGTAGCGGACAAACGCCAACTGCGATGGTTTGGGGCACTATTAGATACAATATGCGATCTCGACTCCTACGTACTGAGCGCAATCTGAGCAGCAACCGCTACATCAGAGAGATTTTAGAGCCCGAGGTACTGCCCGTCCTTCAGGAAACTACACATGCCATATTTCAGCAGGACAATGTCCGGCCACATGTGGCGAGGAATGTGCAAGCCTCCTTCAATGAATGGCGGGTACCACTGATTACCTGGCCTGCACGTTCGCCTGACATGTCACTTATCGGACATGCCTGGGATATGGTTGATCTGTGACTTGTTCCTCACTGTCCTCCAGCAACCACTGCTAATTCTTTGTAGACTCGCAACAAGCCACGTGGAGGGAGATTCACTAGGAACATATCCATGTCTCCTTTGTGATTCCATTCCTCGGCGTTTAGTGGCTCTGATTGCAGAACGTGATGGCTTCACACCATACTGAATTATCAAGGACAGAGATCATGCGCAGTTCTGTAATCCTAATCAATTGTGTATTGTCATGTACCCAATCTGTTGCATAAAGTTCATTTCAATCACTTGTATCCTTGGTGTTGCATTTTTCACAAACGTTAGTGTATTTGGTTGTCAGGCAGATCTGATCAGCTCAAATGTATATTTAGTTACGCGAACAAAATCTGTTTTGTTGCATTTCAGATATTGTTTTGTCAAAAAAGTATTCTGTTAGAGGAACTACTCATTTGTTTGGCCATATACAGATACATATTTTGCTGTTCCAAAGAAACCTTTCTCCGAGTACACATTGTAATTACTAACACGAAGTGATCAGTTCTAAGATGGCCACGGGCTGTGACATCACGCCGCAGCTTGACGATGGCAGTCGACGAAAGAGAAGGCCCTCACGGGTTGACGGATCACCGCCTCCCGATATTTTATTCATGACCTCGTTGTTTAGAGGCATCTCCCCCGCGCTCAGCTCAATAGACACGCCGTGGAAAATTAAATTTTCCTCAAATCATAAATTATTTACGACATTAAAAAAAACACGGCAAAGCGGATTTGGGTGAGACGAAGGATGATGGGAAAAAAATGAGCGGAGATTGTTGTTCGTGGGAAGGTGTGTGTGTGAGGGGAGAGGGTGAGGATAAGTTGGTAGCAGTGAAGGCAGAAAGTTTGGCGCTGTGTTGCGCTCCCTCCCCCCTTCCCCTACTAATAAACATAACCATCCTTTTCGTTCCACGTCTGCCTCCGACTTTATTTTTATAGTCCGTCCATGGTAAAGTAAGAGCATTTGAAATAAACTTTACTGATAAATACTATAGGTTGTTCACGATTAACTGTGCACTTTTGAAATGAACCTTTGAAAAATGTAATTGGCCCTACCTGCGTGTATTTTAACGGTCAGAACGTCTGGCAAGGGTAAGCAAAGTTGGTAACGTTACTACGAGTGTAAAAGTAGTTCCACGTAATATTAAACTTCGTTAACATGAGGTGGAGGAATATCTTGAAAGTAGAACCTAAGCAGGGCTTCAGAGAAGTTGGATGTATCTTTGAATGGACTATATACTGAACTTCTCGCTAATCATATCTATAGCAGTAGGAGATGTATTACGCGCGATGTAAGTGAGTGGATTAAACTACAGATGCCGCCACTTTGTAGACACTATTCCCTCTCACTTAACAAAACTGTGCAAGAAAGCAATAAATATGTTATTTTTTAATAATTTCCATAATTTTTTTCTGTTTGAATATCTTGAATAGGATTCCAGTAAAAAGTGGTGGTTGTATGTAATTTATTTTTTTTACCTTTACTGTAAACAAATCATATTTCCTGTACATTTATTAATTGAGATATACGAACTAACACTCATTCTGAAGGAACTATCCTTTTTATTGCGAGAAAAAAAAGTATGGAAATGGGAGAAAATTAACTTTCAAAACAGGACTTAACGAATTTTAGGGATATTTAATGTATACCTTGTTTATACTAATTGCAATATGGTACAAAATTTATATATATATATATATATTTATTTATTTATAAAGAACTAGTGATTTTTCGCGAAAAATATAAGTACACGGTGTACTTCAATACTATGAGCACCTAACAGTAGCTCGTTCACTGCCATTGGTTGCTGTCTGTTTGAGAAGGCGTTTTCATATCTGAATCCGACTGGGCCACTCAGAATTCGACGACATCGGCACGGATCCTACGTGATTCGTGTGCAGACAGTGGACACGTGTCAAAATGTAATTCAGCCAATCAGGATAGGTAAACGACCCTACAGTATGTTGAAATAAAACTTGTCTTGAAAGGTTTTCATGACATTTCACTAACCCTACGTTAAAATACAGCAAAAATTATGTTATTAAAAATTCAAGTTTAATATTTCTTGGGAATGTATTATGCGGTTTGTCTTTAATTCAATCTTTAACTTTTGATATACATTTAAAATCTCTAAACCTTTACTATAGGCGAACCAAGTTTCTGGTTTCTAAGAAAATACAACACGCCATAAAAACAACTTAAACAAACACTATATCAGAAATCAAACTTTTTTTTTGTTAAGACAAGATTTTGAAATTTGTGCGTATCGTTATTTTTTGTTTAAATTCTCATATCTACGCTAGGAATCAGTGTGAATAGTTTTATTAAAATTATGTGGTATTTTTATCAAGTGATCATCTATACCCTGCTACAAAATATTCTCAAAACCTAGGAATGTTTTTTTTGCTCGACAAAATATAAATAATAATAATAATCCTTTATTTCTTTTTCTAATATTCATTGACTTTGTTGTTCTGGAAACACAAATGGAAAGTAAATAACATCTTAGTTATTGCCTTCTATTAGCGCTGCAAAGATAATTAAGGAACTGAATATCGAGCAGTGTAAGAAAATATTTGCAATTATTATTAACTCCTTGTCGTGCCAAACATTTCTGTAAACCCTGTGGAAAACAGCTTATAACGGTAATTGGGTAAATATACTTTCTTCGCACTACTTGATCCTTAGTGGGAACCTCCCTGTGCCATAATGGATTCTTGATTTTTTCTTTATGTCATCAAAAATGAAAATTCCAATAGTACCTCCATACACTACTATCTATTCACCTTACACAATAGTATAGACACAACGGCGGTACAGCAAACTCGTATTAATGTCACAATATTAATATTAATAACAATATAATATTAATACCAATAACGGTATTAACAACACAATGTAATACACGGCAAAATCAGCCAAAATTTAAATTTTTAACGTAGTTATGAGTTGGTATTTCAATCGCTGTGCTTGTACTGCAGTGCAAGGTCGATAGCTAGTTGGGCTACTTTCTATATATTACTTTTTAAAACATAATTAAGCATAAGTAAATATACTCCAATATGGTGGGGGATGGTTCGCCATACCATTAATTATTTCATATCTGTACAAAATATTGCTTAGCTTGCAGAAATTATTTACAAGTATAGGGCGTACTATTTCGCCGCATAAAAAATTAGGCCTCAAAATTTCTGAATTATTGCATGTGAAAATCTCAATTTTATTGTTTTTGGAGTTTGTAAATGAGAACCTAACGTACTTACATAAATAAGAAAATTCACACTGATATAAATTACCATTAGTTATTTCAATAAATGTAAAAAAAAAAAAAAAAAAAAAAAAAAAAACAATGAAACGTTTATTATTTTTTGAATAGCTTAAAATCAGGACATTTGTACCATTTTGCAGATTTTTGTGTGTAGCAGTCTATTAACACGATTATATTTCAATCACCCTTGTCAGGTTTTCTGTAAATCTTTATTTTATTCGTACATCTGGAAAACATTATAATAGTGATTTTTACATGCCACGACGCAAAAAAAAAAAACACACGATTTCAACTTACAAGTAGTGTCTGCAAGATGAATGGGAGGTATTTCGTACAAGTATAAATTAAAATAATGTATTTTTTCGCGAAGAGCGCCCTTAAGGTTGGACTTTATAGCCACTAAGTTCTTGGTGGACAACCTATACCAAACGGTTGTCGTTTTTTACGAGGAGACGCTCTTAAGGAATAGCCCCCCGCTGGGAGTGGCAGGGGGCCGGCAGAAAAAGCTCCTTAGCGTTAGCTTCTGACGCTGGGGTCGAGACTGTAGAAGAGGTATGTGATGCCGAGAGGGGGGATGTGGGGGGGGGGGAGATGATGTCAGCAGGGGCCGCCAGTGGCGTGTCGACCACGCACACACACAATCTCCTAACCTCCCTATCCCCACCCCCCAAATGCACCAGCCCTCACTCAACCTAGGCTGGTCCAGTTCAGCTTCCACACAAACACACCTACCTCGAGCTTTATGGAGCTGGTCAACCAAGGGATTATTTAATAATCGTACGAAATACCGTTTAAAATTCTAGACCTTACTTATAAGCACTCTTTCCTCAAATATCAAAATTAAAATTACTTGGATTTGTCAAAATAACAATCTTAATGTTTTTGGGAAGTGCAAATAAATTAATGAAATAATTTACAAAATAATTCAACAAGTATTACTGAAAGGCCATACCTTATTCCATTGTAAGCATGCGCAGCAAATTTATTTTACAAAAAATAAAGGACTGCTGCAAATAAAATAATTTACAAAAATTTTTTCATATAAATCAATGGTTTTTTAAAAATTCTTATTAATTTCTTAGCGTTAATTTGAAGATTTCTTGAAATAACTCTTGGTGCTTTATTTTAGCACGAATTATCTCATTTCTGTAGGCACGTTTGTTTTTATTACTTGTACATGGCAACAACACTAAAATTTTAATTTTTACAAACCACTATGCAAAAGTTATAACATATATTTTGACATGTGGCAGCTGCGGATACGCTGTGTCCACCAGTACCACATCCAGCAGAGTGGGATCTGACGTCTCTTATGACGTCTACAATGACGATCTGAGCTTCGCCGAGCACTCATGGCGTTTTGCCGGGACATGCAGCACAGCAGCTTGCAGACTGGCCACGTGGGACGTTCAGCGAAGAATCACGGTTCTGTCTGGATACAGACAACCGCCGAACTCGAGAGTGGAGACTTCCTGGTCAACGCCGTGGTTGTAGAGTGGCACACCGACCCAGCGAGAGGTGTCAAGTTGTGCAGTGCCATTTCCTACTATTCCCCCCAACCCATTGGTGCAGTCTGACATCCCAATTTCCCAGCAGAATAATGCCCGGCCTCACACAGCACGGGTATCTCTGGCCTGCCTTCGTGATGTCAACTTGTTCCCTTGGCCAGCAAGGTCCCCAGACCTCTCACCAGATTAGACTGCAATTTCGGCCAGTGGCAACTACAGGGTGTTTGGGTTTAAGCAGCACAAATTAGGGCCGGATCTTCCTCAGGATAACAGCCAACGTCTGTGTGCCTCCGTGCCTAACACTATCTCCACCTGCCTCCCTGCTATGAGTGGTCCAACACCATACTAAGCAGCACAAACTAGGACCGGATCTTCCTCAGGATAACAGCCAACGTCTGTGTGCCTCCGTGCCTAACACTATCTCCACCTGCCTCCCTGCTATGAGTGGTCCAACACCATACTAAGCAGCACAAACTAGGACCGGATCTTCCTCAGGATAACAGCCAACGTCTGTGTGCCTCCGTGCCTAACACTATCTCCACCTGCCTCCCTGCTATGAGTGGTCCAACACCATACTAAGCAGCACAAACTAGGACCGGATCTTCCTCAGGATAACAGCCAACGTCTGTGTGCCTCCGTGCCTAACACTATCTCCACCTGCCTCCCTGCTATGAGTGGTCCAACCAACACCATACTAAGCAGCACAAACTAGGACCGGATCTTCCTCAGGATAACAGCCAACGTCTGTGTGCCTCCGTGCCTAACACTATCTCCACCTGCCTCCCTGCTATGAGTGGTCCAACCAACACCATACTAAGCAGCACAAACTAGGACCGGATCTTCCTCAGGATAACAGCCAACGTCTGTGTGCCTCCGTGCCTAACACTATCTCCACCTGCCTCCCTGCTATGAGTGGTCCAACCAACACCATACTAAGCAGCACAAACTAGGACCGGATCTTCCTCAGGATAACAGCCAACGTCTGTGTGCCTCCGTGCCTAACACTATCTCCACCTGCCTCCCTGCTATGAGTGGTCCAACACCATACTAAGCAGCACAAACTAGGACCGGATCTTCCTCAGGATAACAGCCAACGTCTGTGTGCCTCCGTGCCTAACACTATCTCCACCTGCCTCCCTGCTATGAGTGGTCCAACACCATACTAAGCAGCACCAACTAGGACCTGATCTTCCTCAGGATAACAGCCAACGTCTGTGTGCCTCCGTGCCTAACACTATCTCCACCTGCCTCCCTGCTATGAGTGGTCCAACCAACACCATACTAAGCAGCACAAACTAGGACCGGATCTTCCTCAGGATAACAGCCAACGTCTGTGTGCCTCCGTGCCTAACACTATCTCCACATGCCTCCCTGCTATGAGTGGTCCAACACCATACTAAGCAGCACAAACTAGGACCGGATCTTCCTCAGGATAACAGCCAACGTCTGTGTGCCTCCGTGCCTAACACTATCTCCACCTGCCTCCCTGCTATGAGTGGTCCAACCAACACCATACTAAGCAGCACAAACTAGGACCGGATCTTCCTCAGGACAACAGCCAACGTCTGTGTGCCTCCGTGCCTAACACTATCTCCACCTGCCTCCCTGCTGTGAGTGGTCCAACCAACACCATACTAAGCAGCACAAACTAGGACCGGATCTTCCTCAGGATAACAGCCAACGTCTGTGTGCCTCCGTGCCTAACACTATCTCCACCTGCCTCCCTGCTATGAGTGGTCCAACCAACACCATACTAAGCAGCACAAACTAGGACCGGATCTTCCTCAGGATAACAGCCAACGTCTGTGTGCCTCCGTGCCTAACACTATCTCCACCTGCCTCCCTGCTATGAGTGGTCCAACCAACACCATACTAAGCAGCACAAACTAGGACCGGATCTTCCTCAGGACAACAGCCAACGTCTGTGTGCCTCCGTGCCTAACACTATCTCCACCTGCCTCCCTGCTGTGAGTGGTCCAACACCATACTAAGTGAAACCTGGAACTGTTGGTCCCCTACAACATATACATTTCGGCGTACGTTTATACAGGTCTTTAATGTTTCATTTTAGCTCAGTTGTAAGGAGTTCCCTTACAGTTGGTTCTCACTTACCATTTCGCTCAATATTCATTTTATCATAAAATAGTTAATAAATTTTGCAGTTAATCTGTGTCGTTCATACTACATGGAGAACAGTATCGATTTTTGAAGAAGTGCCGATATCGTGAAAGTAAGCAGGGAGAGGTTATTGTTTGGTTGGAATATTTTTGGGAACTATTTTTGTAAAGCCACGAAATGGAGACTGTTCTTCTGTAATAAGGCTTGATGAAAAAGTTATGCAGTTGCTATTAGTGCCATGCCGAGCCAAATGATTTGAGGACGAAGAGGATGTCCTGCAGTCCTGGAGGATACTGTCCACTCCTGATGACGGGTACATCTACGATGACGACCAGTTGGATCGATGTTGCTGTCCAATTTTCATAAATTATGGTTTGGTAAGCCTTTGTCTTCGATGGCGTCCAGGTCTTCATGACTTCGTTTCTACGTGACGTCAAGAAAAGTGTATGTTACCATTAAAGTTAAATATGGACCGAATTTACGTAAAGAACTTGTTTTTCAAACTTCTCCAGACAGTGATTTATCATAAAGAGTTAATGCTCAAAGGTCCTGATTATTGTTGGGTATTAGATTCAAAACCACACACTTGAAGAGTTTCGTAGCTCAACAACACTGCTGCCAGCTGAAAGCAAATATTAATATATCTACCTTCATGGATCATTTAATTGAGCTACATATTAATCTAAATATTTCGTTGTTATTATGTCATATGTTATTTAATTAGTTTTCTAGATAGTCATCATATTCATATTATCATTATTTTAGTATGTTAACAGCAGACAGTATTTCGTTCTTCTTCTGAATTTTAATTGTTAGATTGAAGGGTTGTTCATTGTCATGTGTATTGTTAGAATTGTCTATTTATAAAAAATGTAAACTTGATTTTACATGTGCTTTCTGTAGGTAGAGACTATTTTACATGTGCTTTCTGTAGGTAGAGACTATTTTACATGTGCTTTCTGTAGGTAGAGACTATTTTACATGTGCTTTCTGTAGGTAGAGACTATTTTACATGTGCTATCTGTAGGTAGAGACTATCTTAAAGTTGCACTATTAAATAATTACTAGTACAAGTTACTGCTTTTATGATCCTAGAAAGCACGATTATTTAAGGTGATAATTCTGAAGATAAATCTGTATTACATACTTTTTTTTTTTCAATATAACTACACAGTAGATGTTCTCAAATATACATGTGAAAAGGCACCCTTATCTCTACATCTATGAATTATAATTTTATAAATAATTCTTTACGAAACACTACACAGTGCACTTTCATATAAACTTATAGATCGGCAAACTTTTGAATGCATGAGTTTAATATCAATCAATATATATATATATATAAACTTCAGAGTACTTTGCATTGTAAAAACAATGTTGAGTATTAATTATAATACATGGTGGAACTCTGGCAGCATAATTACAGTAATTCTGTGTTTGTTTCTTTGTAACTTATTGTGCTGTCATAAAAATGTCAAATTGTAACAGATCTTGTAGTTTGTATTATTACATCTCTGTGTCATTAGCGAATTTCATAATTAAAAAATATATGTTTATATAAAATGTGATAAAACCACTGAATTAAATTTGGTAACTAACTTACAATTCTGCGTAAATGATAAATTAACAGATGAGAATTTGAGTAAACCATCGCTAACTGTGCATAAAAGTTTTGCAAAATGTTTAAATATTTAAATGCAATATACGCATTCTGCTATTGTGTATACGTAAAGTATGTGATCGGTGATTATATAACATGTGTATGCGTATGTATATATTGACCCATGTGCACACTTTTTTTCATGGCATAGAGATTTTTCCACATCTTCTCGTTATGTCTACCGTTTGAAGGCAGCGGGGTCGTGGTCCGCTTGTTGTGAACATCAGACTAGTCCTGCAATCTGGGTGCCAAGAGAGCGTTTTCCGACCGCCAGCGTTATTTTTAATGCAATATTGTTGTTTTTTGACACAATAGGAGCTTTTGGAGGCAGGTACTCATAACATCTGACGGTCCCCGTCGCTAATTGGCTGATAGCGACAGACCCTAAGGTCGTCACTCCCAGGAAAAACTGGGAAAGTTCTATAAAAGAAAGGACCGAACATCCATTTTTGTGAAAGGGACACACACTCACGATTACAGTTTAGTTATTCATTGGACCTCTTTTTCATTTCAATCATTTGGTTGTCCATTTTACTGTCATTTTTTAAATGTTCTTTTAGTCTAGTTTGTAGGCTATATAGTTTATTTTACCGTTACAGTAAATATATTTAGATTTTAAGGCTAACTTTAATATTTCTTTAAGGTTGCATTTATGAAAAGTCATCTTTTTCACTACCAACTTGCATCCAACTACGAGAGCATCAATTTCCTCCCATAGAATCAAGTATAGATATATATAGATATATATATAGTACCTCTCGCACTCCTATAGTACCTATCGCACTCCTATAGTGGCGATCTCTGAGGTAGGGCTACCGTACAAGCAGAGAGGAAAATGCTATTTCTGTACGAAAACAGGAAAGCAAGTGATCAGATCTCGCTTTTAGAAAAAATATATGTATACAGGCATATAATTATATATATATATATATATATATATATATATATATATATATATATATATATATATATATATATACAACTTTTAAGTTCGCCAAACCTTTTCTTTTGGTGTGAAGCTAGATTTATTTACTTTAAACAAGAATGTGAATTTTCTATAAATAATGTAGTATTATCATTAGAAAACATGTAAAGAAAATTTAAATTATCAGTAAACCTGTATGTATGAATGTAACCATCTCTTTGAATTAAACCTATATTGTATTACTGAAAACCAAACAGCCTTAAAGAGATGTTTTTTTATATACATAAAGCGTTGTATGGGTTTTTCTAGTGCATTATTTTCATACTACTCGTTTATTGACAGCGGGATTATGGAAATTAGTCTCAATGGTAATAAATTATATGATTTGCAGATATGTGTGAAGTAAATGTTAGTAACTTACTTCAACATCGACAGCGTGCAATGACAGGAAATTTGATAGAGAAATACATGTGGCAAGTGGATATACTTAAGAGTTCTCCAAATAATCACCGTTAATTACAATTCATCTATAGTTAATTTTAATTTATTCTCTCTACTTTAAAGCCACAAAAATAAACGAGAAATGCCACCAAGTCAAATCTGGCTGTGCGTGCCTATACTTCATTACATTCATAACACCGGTTAGAAAGTATCTTAAATTATAAACTAATGTTAATTCGTTATACAATAGGGTGTGGATAAAAAATCGAACATAATATTAAATAATATTTCCTTATACGCTGCATTCACGATTAAGAAATATTCTGAAGCATTGAGTAGTTCTGCAAGTATATCAAAGCCCACCAAATTATAATGTATTTCACAGTTCTTTATGTAACTGTGTGATTTAGAACCGGAAAAAAAAAAACAGGAATACCTTATTCACCAGCCATTACATGCTATATAAATAACTACTTATTCAGTTAGTTGTAAAGTTCGATTAAATCAATATGGTAAATATCCTTAAGCCCTTTTATTTATTAACAAACGGAATATAATTTTCAGTTTATGTCACAACAGATAAAACTACCTATTTTCGCATTGTTTAAAATTATAAATTTTTTAAGAAGGGTTAGAAAAGATGCTGAGAATACATGCCTTATCCTCGCAATACTGAAAAAGAGTGTTTATTCTTTAAGAATTGATAACAAACCTTGAGTATGAGTCTGTATCGCTAGGAGTCTTGCTGTGCTAGTCTGTTATTTGTCATCTGACCATACTTGGTAATGGCCACTGTTGAGAGATTAAAGGGAGAACAGGTAGCAGTTTTCCGTCTTCACCCCCTCCCCTACCCAGCTTATCAACATACCCACATTAACGTCTACAGCCAATTGGCGTCTACGACACCTACAGACAAACTGGCGCCATAACTGCTTTGATGCTGCTACCTAGCGGCAGATATATGAACTACTTGCAGCTAAATCCGGACATTTGTCGGTATCGCTCTCTACTCCTAACTAGAGTTCCACCTTCAGATGGCAGGTCGCCTGGGTGTGCACAGCTCCAGCAGAAAATATATTATCTCAAAACCCACCAATGTGTCTGAGTGAGGTGTGCTTACGAATAGCATTTAAGTTGCGTTACGCATCAGTATAAGTTTTTCAGTTCCTCCATTTCTCTCTGAGGCATGTTTTAGTGGTAGTGAAAATGGCACAAACGGGTGTTTTCGCGGTAATTTTTAGGTATCAAGATTCCGGTACAAAACATTAAAAAGGGATAGTGGCCTGCATCAAATCTTTATTTCTATTATTAGATCATAAAATGATAGGGTCTCCCCTGAAAGTCTCATAAAGGCGCGTTATCGACGGAAAGACTACACACTCCAGTTAAGTGCATTGCGAGTAGAGGCGATGAGAGAGTTGATGCGCATGTCTTGGTCTCTCCTTCCGCTCCCACGCTTTTAGGCCCCAGTTGTGCAAAAATCCCTTCAACCAGGCGGCCACCTGAAGTAATACAGCGCGTATAAAAATATTTTTAATTTACAGAAACTGGAAACATTTACGAATTCGGTTAAGGACAAGCTATGCTTCAAACATGCATATGTTTATGTTATGTTTGCGATTGGATCACAGTTTATTAGGCACGTCCAGGTGAACTGTGAGTCAATAACAGAGCTGCGATGAGAGAAACACCGAATACCGTGCCGCCTGCTCTGAGGCTACACACTGGAGCTGGAGCTGGAGCTGGAGCTGGAGCTGGAGCCTATGAACCCAAAACTTATGTTCAACAGCAGGCGAGGTAGAGCCCATGCTCTAACTCATCAGCTAAGGGACATAAAACTAACTTCGTGCCCTTGAAAAATGCATCCCGGATGTGACGTCACATTGACACCGTTAGAATTCACACCAAAGACACAATATGCACCCTAGATGTCCCCAACAGATGTCCTTCTCGAGCCCTGCATCATTTTCCGATGCGCAACTGTTTCAAGTATTGAATTTGTTTGCATTTAGATTGTATTCAAAACTCTGCACGGGTGCGGAAAATATATGTTAACGTCACAAAGACAAATGAAACTCACAGAGAGTGAAATTCAACAGAATAAAACTCGAGGCGTCCGAATTCACCCACGAATATTTCTCATGAAGGGAACAAGGGATCGTAACACGGCAAGGGATCAAGGGGGTATTGCACTGAAATGGAACACAGCCAGAGGGTAGTTACCGTCAATCCCAGCATACTGGTTCAGTTGAGAGGTTTGGGCCGCTCTTAACGAGGTCTTGAGAGCCGATGAGGGCGATATGACGTGAGAATCGAGCAGCGTCGGAATGCAAGTGCTGGGGGAAAACGGGAGATCCCCGAGAAAACCCGCCGACCAGCGGCATCGCCCGGCGCGATTCACACTTGCAAAAATCTGGTGGGGGGGGGGGGGCGACCCGGCCGGAAATTGAATTCGGTTCGCCTAGGTAGGGAGGAGGGGAAGTCTAACCGCTCAGTCACCGCGGCCCCACAGCATGCGGCAGGCCAGGTGTTTTGAGTGCGTAGTTTTTTTGGTGATTGGGGGGGGGGGAAGGGGAGCGATGAGCTACGAGGCTCTGGGGGGTCGTTGATGGTTGTTAACAAAGCGTTTCCACGGGCGAACATTCAAAATATGTCGGAGTGTTGCACGGGCGATGGGCGGCCACGATAGGCTGTGCTCGGATCTCAGGGGTCGCAGTTTCATCTACGCGTCGCTCCGACGGAGCAGATTTTTCCCCTGTCAGAGAGTGAAAGGAGCGCGGGACGACACCGGCCATTGTTGTGCCATTGTTGCGATAGCTCGCTGACTAATGGCGCACCTGGGTGAGCTCCATTGTTGATCGCGCTGCGGCTACCGGCGTAGATTCTGTCCGGGAGTGATGGCCGCTCTCCGCCTCTACTGATAAATACCTACTGTTTACTGCGACCTGAGACATTGCCCACCAGTGCTGGAAACAGCTCAAGACGAAATTTCCCTTTTAGTATATCAAAATCCGCCCTTTTTTTTTTAAGTCCTCAAATAAAAATGTTGCATTAAGTGCATGTAAACAAAAATAATAAGAACATGGAATTCACTTGATGTGCCATGCTTCTAACAAATTTGGCAGCAAGGTAAGGAAAAGAAGTTCCATGAATTGACGTCATATTAACACTTTTATTCCCACATTAGTTTATATTTCCTGATGTTGCGAATCAGACATTGGTTTATTCGTGATTTACTTGAGCTTGCAAAGAACTTGTTTTGTTATCACAACTAACAAGCTGTAAGTATTGTGCTTGGTGATCAGTGATAAGAACCAGTGATAACGTAGAGCAGTAACATTGTTTCGGAATCACAGGGAAAAACATAGAGCCTCTTAGTGTAGTGTACCGGTCAAATGTAAGCTTCCTGTGCAACATGTTGACGATTGTCTACAATATTCATGGAAGGGTTAACCACGACATATTTAAATGCGTGTGTACGGAAGACATTACATTTATTTTCAGCATTTTTTTGTTCACTTAGGACACCCGAATTTCGCGAAGAAGGTTATTATATCGAAACACTTTAGCTCAAATCCGTTTTTACTCTTGGTTAGTATGCGTGTTAGGTATATGCACGAGAAACACAGTAGTGCAGTTCCTGAGTTACCCGATTCTCATTGGCCAATATAAGAACTAGAATGTCTTCTCGGGAAGAGGCGAAATCAATAGTCGAAGAAAACCTGCATATTTGCACGTAGAATTCTTAAGTTATAGCCTTACATGTACGTGTAAGAAACAGCGCAAAATTAAAACATTCAAGCTCCTAAAATTATGCAGCTTCAATCAATCGATGCCCGGTTCATGACAATGGTGATTTCATCTGCGGTGGCGGGATACAATTAAAAGCAGAAAAAAAGGTCGTAAGCAGGACATGTGCTATGCTAACTGCGAACAGCCTATCATCAGCATGTTGTGCTTTCTTATTATAGCTCTTGTTGCTACAGGAAGAATCTGTATATTGATGAATTGGTTCTCCTGCAGCAACTATCTTCTCCGTAGAAGGATCACAAGGCTTCACTGTCAGAATCTCATGTAGCCTATTCTTTCAGGTACAGTACGCTAGTGTATTTGCTAGAAACCAATAACGGACACATTGTGCGTTTCTGCAGTAAATCGTAGTGTTGGTGTCTCCTAAAGTAGCAGATAACCGCGCCGATGTTCACTAATGCATTTAAATTATTCAGAATTTCGATGCAGAATTATTGATCTTAAGAACGATTGTAAAAGTATTTTGACGAAATCAAAACCAAACGAAAAAATTAATGCAAATAGGAAAACGAATAAAAATATCATGTTGGAGAACTATTGCAATGCCACCTCTTGGCAATAAGTTATTTCCCGCACGTTCGTCTGAATTTTCACATGGAAGTGTCATGTTATCGTCCTGTAGCGTATTTGTTTCTAGTGTATTTGGTATTACTTTCCCTGTTGACAATATTTGTATGTCACCAACACATTTAATTCTTTTCTGTAAGTCAACAGTCGAGGATAGTTGTGGAGACAATATTATGTTAGCTACAAATATATATTTTTGTCAGTGAATATTTACGACCTAATAAATAAATGCAAAGTTTCGTTAGTGAAATATTTGGTTTTCTAAAAACAAACTGGAACCCTAACTATAGCTCCGGATGTATTGCAAACCGATTTGCCAGTAAACTAGAGTGCACAGTAGGACGCACTCGAGCAAACATTGTTGGCCACTGGATACAAGTAGTAGGTAGGTAGGTAGTGAGTATGCTGTATGAAATGAATTGACGAGCTACAACGAAGCAAAAATGTTCTATAAATTAAATTGCAGTCTTCCTAAACACAATAATGTGTTAGAAAAAATGTAAAAAAATTACACTACTTGATGCCTCCGAGTTCTACATGTACTTGACATGATTTAAAAAAAAACGCCTGTCAACTTGTGAGACTGGTGAGGAATATACATCCATTCGCTTGGGAGGTCGCTGCATCACTGACTTGTATATACCTCTTATGTCAAGTTATAAGCTGAACGAGGTGTTAAGAGCAAACAGAACTTGCATGTGTGTCGGCCTATGTTTGATTATACACGTATGTGAAAAACTCGTAAATGAAAGAAAAGAGATGTAAATACGATTTATGTGACAAATAGAAAAAAAATTAGGTTTACGATGCATGTACTAGAATGTAAATTGCAATAGTAGAATAAAAAAACACGTCATTATAGCGCACAAGCACCTCTCACAAAACACGTCTTGTTGGATGCGAGCTCAGTGAAGCAATGACTGCAGTGTATGATGTGCGGAGACTTATAAACTTGGCCGACGTCTGTCCGGCTGGGAGATAAGTCAATGAATGAGATGTCTGGCAGACAACTGAGTTGATATTACGACAAAAACTCTGAATTTTTCAAACTAAATAATATTCCGTAGAAAACTTCGTTACCACCTATTCTGATAACTTAAAGATGGAAGTAAACAACTTGAATACACTACATCCTACACACTACTCATACACATTTTGAATTATATCTAGAAAAAGAAAAGGTCGCCCTACCCAACTACTATTAACGACGAACTATTTAATCACGTCTTCCTGAACGTTTCACATGAAATTTAAAAATGCTTACCCAGATTTTTAACTCAACTTTCACTTCACTGGGAAAATTTAATTTCACTATTGTAAGAAGAAGAATTCATTTTTAACACAAATATCTGTTGAAGGATAGGGAGACTCGGATGGTGTGAAGAAGTCCTTAATCCCGCAAAGCGTAATCCTATAACACTTTATAGAAACGTAGCATATATTTTAACAAGCAATCAAACTTCCACGAAGAAAAGTTTATTTAAAATAATGGAAATACTACAAATTTCCATTAAGTCTGTGAAATTCACGGTACTAGTTAATGAAATGATAGTTGAGAATGCTATGAACTTTCGTAGACGGATCTCAGAAACGGGATTTACACGATAAATGATTATAAAATTATTTCTAAATAACAAACGCACTATATAGGCATAACGAGAGGTGAATCCCGCTAACCACCTGCCCCTTCGATCGTTGCATGAGAGCCCGGCAGAATGCTGTGACTGGTGAATAGATGCTTCAGAGGAGAGAGTGATGTATATGTGTATCCACGATGAGGTTTGGCGTCATTCTAACATGGCGCCAGCCAGTGAGAGATGGTCAGATAGCTCCAGACAGTCTAAACCCCCTCCCCCTTAGAGCCCCCTCCCCCTACACCAGACCATGTCTTCGATTTGCTCGAGGACTGTCTGTCGTGGCGATGCATACCCCTTACTCCTTCTAGCCCACAGCATGTTTTCGGGTAGAACGACATTTGCCCTGTCCACGGAGGGCGTTACGCATCACCGCTATCGATCCAACACCGCAGTCCGCAAAACCTGTCCAAGGACACACACCCCCCCTCCTCCCCATCCGACCAACACCAGCTCAGAGCACGTTTTCTAATAGTTGGAATACTGCCCTGTGCACGGAGAGTGCTACGCATCCCCACTCCCCGACTTCGTACCCTTCTCAACCCTACCCCAGAAGGTGTCTTTGTCCAGATCAAGGGCTAGCTGCTTGTCTACCTACCTTCCCTTGGACAGAGAATTTTTAACTCACCCGAAGCAGTGAGCTCTTTGCAAAAATATGCTCTACCCATGAATTTTGGACTCTCCCTAAACTCTGCCCTCTCCACTTCCGCGAGAGGAGTACTCATTCCCCCGCCGACCCCTTCCCAAGACTCTCCATACTTGGAGCTGTACAATAGTCTTCAAACCTTTTTGTCAGGGGTGTTTTAAAAAAATCTCGCATTTCGAGTCTCAAGTGTATGAAAGATTATTTCCATCGAATAAATATTTAATAAATATTGCTGAAAAAAAATCCTTAACGTTAAAAGCTATATTAAAAAAACTGTAATATCCGTACATATCTAGATGTCTTCACTGAATTGTTAAGTATCGATTCCGAATAATTTTAGCTATAGTGATAAATAATTTTTATCGCCTCTTTTATCAAAACTTATCAACTCTCGAATTGCATAGTGAAAACCTTTTCT
This sequence comes from Dryococelus australis, assembly GCA_029891345.1. Lineage (NCBI taxonomy): Eukaryota > Metazoa > Arthropoda > Insecta > Phasmatodea > Phasmatidae > Dryococelus > Dryococelus australis. The sequence continues at coordinate 133,776 of CM056995.1, forward strand.
AGATCCTTCATGGAATTTTTAGAAAAGTAATTTAATTTCTTCCATTTCCTTCATAGCATTAAATTAGCTAATAATAACATTGGAAGCCAAACATGCGAATAGGATGTTCTAACCCATTCCCAGTGTTTAAGGAAACTAAATGATAGTTCTGCTAGAAACTCCGACTTAGGTTTTCTCCTATCCTACTCGTTGTCCTCCTCTCTCTCTCTCTTTAATTCTGAATCCTGATCATTAATGCAGGATCAATAACCCCTTTCCTTTGTCATAGACATTGTTCGTAAAAAATGTGAAGTTTCCCTTAAAAATACTTTTTTTTTTTTGTAAAATAGAAATCAAGGAATAAATAAAAAGCCAGACTACTCCTTTTTTATATTCATCCCCATTAAAGGAAGTAATTCAATTTATAAATGTTTTTATTTTAAATTATTTTGCAAGAAATATAATAATAAAAGGAAATAAAGGCAGTGGATTATCGCTTAAATGCTAATCCAATGAAACGATAATCCAGTCAAACAAGCAAAATGATTACAGAATTGATATGGGTCGGTTTATTAAATATAATAACACATCAAATATATTTGAAATCATTTATTTAGTATCATAATTTTATAAATATTGTCTTACAATATTTAATATATTTATTCTTAACCAACAAGTCATGTGATTTGGAGAAACCTCTCCATCGAACCAAAGACATATCTTTTTTTCTTTTGATGAATTTATCAATCAAATATTCATTTGGAGAACTGACATTTTTCCATTGATGTACGTAAAAACCACCTTTTATGGGCTGTCCATCATAGGTTTCTAGGTAATTCACTCTGGGATGTGTTTGTCTAATTGAAATAATTTTAAATATTTCATAAGACCAATTAATTTTAAATTTTTTTATCAAAGATTCCTTTCTGCTTCGAGATACATATATATTCGCCAACTTTGAACTGTTGTTTTCTCTTTTCTATGACTTTAACATTATTATAAATGGTTTTCATTAAACTGATATCCATAAATTCTTTGGGCACCAAATTAATAGTTCTATGATATCTGGAATTCTAAAATTTAACTATTTCGGGCAAAACATCCACCCATTTGTAAGTCCCTTTCGATGTGAAATGTTTATATATGAACTGCTTAATCTAAATGTTGTATCGTTCCACAACACTGGCTTTAAAGTCTGAATAAGTTGTGTGGTGATTAAAACCATAATATGTCATTAGTTTCCGGAATGGTGTAGAAAAAAATTTGGTTCCGCTGTCCGTTTGGAGCAAATTTGGATTTCTCTCTTTAAAAGCGGTCTTCATTGCATCACAAACATGTTTCCCAGTGTTGTTTTTCAAAAGTATAGCACAACCATATTTCGAATTAACATCTATTATGCTTAAAATATACTTGTATCCTTTATTGTAATTGGAAAGCAATGTCATTTAACACAAATCGGCTTGAAAAAGATCATTTAACCCTTTAGTAATAACTCTTCTTCTAGGATATCTTATCCTGGCTGGAGTGTGAATTTCTTCAGAAATATTACTAAACTTCATTGGTAATATAATCGTCTTCTTTCAGCTCTTCAATAATAGAAAACATTTTGTTCATATTTTAATTATTACCAGATTGTCTAAAAGTGATGAGAAGTTTTAATACATCGACCAATTCATTAGGATTGTTCCAATATACAGGAGAAAACCAGTTGTGAATTCCATATTTATATATTCCACTTCCGACAATATCTCCTACTAAATGTAGTTTCGGGTGGTTTTCATCTCCTAAACGGGTATTCACGTTCGTATGGCAAAGAAGTTCTTTATATTTTTCCAAATCTGTGTTGAAATATCCATTTGGAAAAATTTTAAATAATAATTCAAACAAACCTTGACTCACATCAGTTATGTAATCACCTATTTTAATTCTATGATAAGACAAAAATGTAATTACCGAATCTCCCAGAAACCATGTGTTTCCATTTCGATATACACCAAATGTCGTATTGTGCATAGGTTATAGTATGTTTTAAAGCTAAATAATGATGTGTTGAATGAGAAAGGGGTTGCTTTTCCTTTGTCTTGAAATATTCATCTTCCGATTTAATTTCCAAAAGTGTTTCGCTGGGCGAATTCAACACAGAATGCAATACATCCATTCTACTCTTAACATGTTTAAATATTTATTTGTTTAAAACATTCTGTTCCATATGGGCTCGCTTCGCTTTTAAATATTTCTCCTTCGCAGCAGATATAACGTTATGTAATTCCGAAGCAGAGGCAGACATTTTTGATTATATTACATTAAATTTTAGCTATTCATACATTAATTAAGTAGTTGCTTTTCAAAGTGTTGCAGTAGGTAGACTAACTAGTACACCCGATCGATTAGTTTGCACTTTTTTCAATCTTATCGATTTTACTAAAACAGCATCCAATTTAGCTATAATTTTAGCTCTTAAATCATTAATGAAATAAGTTAATTGTGTTTCCAAATCATTCTGTTGTTTCCTCAGACCTGTTTGCGTAACTAAACCAGATATTTTATTTATCCATTCATCTCTTACATATTTATATATTTCTATTATTCGTGTTTCAAATTGTTTTGTAATACTAGCACTTACTTCTTCGTTAATTAAAAGTGTTAAATGATTTCTGCAAGTTGTGATGAAAAAATTATGTTTATCATATCATTAAACATTCTTCTATTCTAAATTCATTACTCTGCGAATCATTACCATTATTGGTTAAAAAAAATTTCAATTGCACTCGTGTTTTATAAACAATATCATTGCCATTAACTAACTTTATTAATTTCTCTTGAATATTGCTCAATTTGTGATTTAAACACGTTTAGCATGATGGTATTTTAGTCTTCCACATAACGTTTATTTACCGCATCATTATCTTTCACAGCCATACCCACATTATGTAATATTTGTCCGTTCAAATCACAATACCCATCACAATTTTTTGATAAACAACTATTGAAATGATTGACTTTTATACCACTAGGTCCAAACTTTGAAATACTCATTATTCTTGCTCGAAAGTAAAAAACTCTCAAATCCAAACCCATATCTGCCTTTATACAGGAGAAGCATTGGTATAATCACCAGAAAACCGTATTTGTTTTTTCAACAATAAAAACACATATCTTTAAACTTTGGAAATGTCATATCGCCTAAAACATGATCATTGTAAATATATTGCAGATTCATATTGTCCATTTTAATCAAAATTATGATATTTGCATTATCAGGCAAATAATGTTTTTGAATACGTGCGTAACTTTGTGATAGATAAAAACAATCTACGTTTGAATGGCCACCAAAACTAAAATATTGTGGTTCGCACCAAACATAGTCAAAAATAAATATGGAATTGGGCAATGCTTCATTCGAAGGCACTGTATTTTCTTTATTTGTAAAAGGGAAATATTACATCCCTTCAATAAGTGACAAAATAGTCTCTATTTGTTGATATTTCTTTTGTATTGTTTTAGAAAACACATACATGTTTTCAAATTTAAGTCCATTTGGATTTTCCAACACCGACATAATTTATATTTTTCCACATGAAGAAAGACTGCTTATAATACAACATATATTTGGTGGTAAAAGTGATACCATGTTTCTGTTCAATTACATTTTCTTTCGTGTCTACAATTACAGGAAGAGGTTAATTTTGTTTTATAACCTTCATTTATACAGTATTATGTAATGTAATGTACTAATCAAAAACTATAAATTACAGGCTATTTATAGCCTTCCATTCAGTTGAAAATAATGCCTCGATATAAATGTATCAAAAAAGGATGTGGAGTATTGAATACATTGATTAACAAATTACCATTTGAGTTGCACTTACCAAAATACAATTATTGTGGACCTGGTACTAAAATTGCAAAAGTCTGGCGCAGAACGATCAAGGAATAAACTCTCTGGATAATATTTGTAAAGAGCACGATATAGTTTATGATCGAACAAGCGAATTGAAAGAAAGAAATGCAGCAGATACAATTCTAGCTGATAAAGCTGTAATTATAAGGAAGAATCTGTCTCAATAGACTGGTGAAAAGCAAGGTGCCTGGGTTATTGACAAAGTCATGCACACAAAGGTTGAAAAGGCATGATTGTATAACATAAAATTAAATGAAAAACTAAGCAAGGAGGAATCATTCTGTTCCTATTTCCAGCATTAAGAGCTCTTGGATCAATCCCCATAGGAGTTTCGGCTATCAGTAGAGCAGTTTAATCACATGGTAAAGGGATGAATTTGAAACCCTATAAAGTTGGACAAGGCCGAAAAAACTACGAATGTTGAAAAAAATGCAGAAAGTTCTAAATAGACTTCCAAAAAATGCTTTAACTAACAAAGACATTAATGTATTTGTAAACGAACTGGATATTCTCTATTTCCGAGGAAAGTATGTGAGAGACGAATTACCAAAGAAACCAAACCTTCTCGAATGTACAATGGTTAATTTAGATTAGAAACCAAATATAGAACACATTGGGTTGCAATTATTAAAAACATAAATCAATAATTGTATTACGACAGTGTTGGTGATTTATGTCCTCCAATTGAAATATGCAACTGTATGAAAAACATGCATTTCAGATACAATTACCAAATACAATCAATTGTGGTCATTTATGTTTATGTTTTTTGACTATAAATAAGATTTATAAGCCAATGTATTAGTTAAACATATTAGTAATATGTCAAGTACATTGATTTTAAGTGCAAACTCATCATAATTATGATCGATTTATTTCCCAGCTTTGGAGTTAGAAGGACAATGGCAAATAAGTCTAATCGAATTTGTTACTTACAACAAACAACATACCAAACATCAATATACACAATCAATCCTTTATGGTCAACCTTAATTAAAAAACAAAATATTGCGATACCAGTAGAATCTTACAAGTTGGATGATTTAGAAACATTCATTAAAGCAACATTACCTGAAAATGTACATATCCGACGTGGAAATCCAAATACGTTAACTAGTGTGATGTATAGTAAAGTCGATATTGATTTCACAGGAGACAATTCAATTGCAAATATGTTAGGTTATGAATGAAGACTATAGCCAGCTAATCAATTGCACAAATTGTCAAAACAGGTTAATATAATGTCTGTAAATGTATGTTGTGTAAATCTTAATATTGTGGCCAGTTCATATTTGAATGGAAAACTGACAAATACATGACATGAATTCACGTGTATGGTGGCTCCAGGATATAAAATAATTGAAAAACCAAATACATTGATATATATTACAGTAATAGTGAATTGTGTTGGTTAAATAGTTTATACAATTGTCGACAAGAGTGTAAATTGATTAATTGTAGAAATGAAGAAATTACTATCTGTTTACATTTTTAAAAAGCAATATAAATAGTTACATTCCGTGTTTATTACAATCAAAATGGGTATTGTGTATAACACACAATACTTATGTAAATTAGGCAGTTCTTTTAAGAAATATCTCACTAGGGAACATATTTCAAAGAAAGGAAGTATAAAAATGTGTAAACACAAGCCTAAAATGCTCACTTCAAATAATTTACCTGTGAAGTTAACACGAGGGAACAAATTGTTTTTAAAGGAATTAGGATATACAGTTAATATAAATGGAAGACATACTTAAGTTGAAGAACCGATCAGTTATGAAGATGCAATCACCAATACAGAAATACATGTGTATTAACCATTCTGAGCAGGTCCGTATACATTTCCATCAGAAATAAGGATTGCTATACAAAATCACGACATTTACACATTACTATCGATATCAAGTTTAACGTTAAGAGGAACAATCAAAAAGACAGCAGATGCAACTAATTCAGTAACTACAGGAATAGTGAGGAACAGAATACTTAATTTAATCTAAAGAATTGCATATCTGCTCAATGGTGTTGAAATAGACCAAACATGAGATGTTGGAATTACTTCCACGACAAAGAACTATCTCTTGGGAACTGCAAACGATCTTTATACAGGGCTTATGGCTGGGTGGAGCAATACAAATAATTTTACACTACAAATAAACTCAGGCAGAAAATACAAAGTAGTTATACCGTTAAGTATGGTACATGGTTTCACTGAGGACTATAAGCATGTAATATTAAATGCTAAACAAGAATTAGTTATTCTATTTTTTAATATGCATTTTAATGCCAACAATTATACAGCTAATAACAAGGAATAACTGTTGAATGACCAATGTCACATATTAAATTAACATTCGTGGATGTAAAAAGTTTTTTAAATATTTCGAAAAAGGGAAGAATCTAGATATTGCATTCAGATCGTGCCCTTTGGAGACATTTCCAATGCTACTGACATCACAAAAAGTCATTTGGAATATGAAATCTAGTTTTTCATCTGAGGAACCACAATTTGTCATTTTTTTTCAAACAAATTGACAAAACAATTTAAAAGCTGTTAGATTAGTATTCGATAATTGTGATATGAAAAATATTAAACTGTATCTAAATAGTCAAGCTTATCCCTATATGGATTTAAATTTGAACTTTGCAAATGGGGAATTCCTTATTTGCTACATTATGTACTCAAACGCCCAGGAAATGCATTATAACAAAATTCGCTCACCGATTCTAGAACCCGAATAATTTAAAACCAGAGGAACGTTATTTGTATTTCATATAAGTAAACAAGATGACACAATTATCAATAGCATAATTGATTTATGAATTGAAATTATTGCAAATTCACCAATTCTGGCAAATACACAAGTTTATGCTCTGATAATTCATTATAGATTAGCGAGTTACAATGTAAGAGATAAGCTGGTGAAGACAATGACTTGAGCTAGTATACAATGAGACACAGCTACGATGAGATGTTTTTCAATATACAATTATTTCAATCTCCAGATAAATTAATCATCAAAGAATTAGTTATTACTGATATGGAAGTACATACAACTGTTTTCACCTTCAAACCATCATTTGACTGGAAATATCGTACTCCCAAATACAAGAAAACTAATAGATGGGTTACCAACCATCACCACGGTTTATAATGGGAGAGTTGGTGTATGGAGTTTGAGAATGTTGAAGATATTTGTAAACATTACCTAAATAATTGGGAATATATGTAGGTGGACTCGAGCAAAACACATTTTATAAAGTGTGTGGAACGGGAAAGTAACAGATATTCAAACAATTGTGTAAAACACACAGATCTAATTCTACATTCTTCTATGCAGAGGAAAACTCTAAATTAATGCTAACTTGGACAATGATGTCTGACTGGGGTGACACAGATCATCACGATTCTCCTCCTGAATCACCCATAGATATTATTCGAGTGATATGACACTATATAGAATGAGAGAACTAATGAGTGAAATTTAGTATAAAAATCACTTTTATTGTATTAATCCAATATTCCTTAAAGACATATAAACAAGACAACAAAATAAACTGTTCTTGCATACAGAAATCGAAGTGTAAATTGAATATCAGCAAGTTATTAATCCTTTGGAGGAAAAGCATTTCGACTGTATTTAGAGAAAAAATTATTTTAGCAACTTTGTATTATCCTGTACTTGTTTGTTTGTTGATCTGTGTGATAATGTTTGCTATGTTTTGGGACATCCTATACTTAATAGTGTATGTTTTGTTACACTCTAGTATTATAACAGAGAGAGAGAGATTTATCTTTTAAAAATGTTGTACATAAATTTGTGAAACAAGCTGTATTCGTAAATATTTTTATTAATAAATATGACTAAAATGAATTCATTCAAGTGTTTATTTAACCTATCCCTTTTTTAAAGATTGAACTGGTTTTCCTAAAATATTGATCAAATTGTTTCAACAGGGAGTGAGAGATTTTTGAATAAACTGAAATATGTTTGAGTTATTTCAAACTATGTTGCATTAACATGTTTTATGTTGTAAATAAAAAGCAAGATATGCCCAATTTTATAGATACTTAGACTTAAATGAGTCGCAAGGAATATTTCCGACTAAACATTATTAGCTAACAAATTTATACTCGCTCCGAGTTGGTATACTTATAGCTTTTGCCAATACATCCATAGACATGAAAAACGGGAATATTTTAATGATTTATTGAATGGATCAGATCATTTGGCAATAAATTCATTTCATTTTTTGGACGATGATGACAAAGTAAGTAGTTCTTCTTGTCAGTGCCTTCCTTAGAGATTTCACAGTTACATTCAACCTTGTGATTAAATACAGCAATGCATTCGACGTCGAGAGAAGGTATATTATTGATGTCCAGACCTGCAGTGATAGTTTCGACATCGAGGAGAGCTACGACGAAGCCTACGCTAACTACACCTACAACAATCCTGGAACAATCGAGATTGGAAGCTCTAAATGTATCAACAGTCATCAAATCAGCGGAGAGTCTTGTACAAAAACAAAAAATGTGTTCTTGTTGTACTCCATTAGATTTAATGGTTACACCCTTAAATAATGTGCAGGAAGATATGTCTAACAACTGCTCATTCCAAGAGTTAGAAGATATGTCTAACAACTGCTCATTCCAAGAGTTAGAAGATATGTCTAACAACTGCTCATTCCAAGAGTTAGAAGATATGTCTAACAACTGCTCATTCCAAGAGTTAGAAGATATGTCTAACAACTGCTCATTCCAAGAGTTAGAAGATATGTCTAACAACTGCTCATTCCAAGAGTTAGAAGATATGTCTAACAACTGCTCATTCCAAGAGTTAGAAGATATGTCTAACAACTGCTCATTCCAAGAGTTAGAAGATATGTCTAACAACTGCTCATTCCAAGAGTTAGAAGATATGTCTAACAACTGCTCATTCCAAGAGTTAGAAGATATGTCTAACAACTGCTCATTCCAAGAGTTAGAAGATATGTCTAACAACTGCTCATTCCAAGAGTTAGAAGATATGTCTAACAACTGCTCATTCCAAGAGTTAGAAGATATGTCTAACAACTGCTCATTCCAAGAGTTAGAAGATATGTCTAACAACTGCTCATTCCAAGAGTTAGAAGATATGTCTAACAACTGCTCATTCCAAGAGTTAGAAGATATGTCTAACAACTGCTCATTCCAAGAGTTAGAAGAATTTAATGGTTACACCCTTAAATAATGTGCAGGAAGATATGTCTAACAACTGTTCATTCCAAGAGTTAGAAGAATTTTTACATTTCAATTTAGTTTTCACCTAGGTCAAGTCTACCATCTCCTGAATTATTATCACCTGAATCACAGCAATATAAATTAATTTCCCCACCTTGTTCTTCGTTCATACCTTCATCACAAGAAATAATGTATACTTCAAATCATTGCCAATATCAACCCCTTCACCTGCTTCAACACCACCACCGCCTGTTGTTCCTGAAAACAAAATCAACTTCACCTTATCTCTTAACACTAAATGGAAATTGTAATGAAAATTCTTACTTTCATTGATGAATGATTTTCAAACATAACACAAAGTGATGATTTTAATGGTATCTGATGCAGTATAATTTGTTAACTTTATTTTCAGTTTTACAATTGTAATGATCTTCAGATGTGATTTTGTGAAAAGATTTTCAGGCATAAAATACTGTGATGTTTTTATAAAGTTAGTGATTTTCACTTGTAATAGGGGTGAGAAGTTTTTTACAGTTTAATGATTGAAAGTATAAAGTTGTCTCATAATTAAAAAGTTTTTAACATAACATGATTAAAAGTTTTATAATTTAATGATTGAAAGTATAAAGTTGTCTCCTAATTTAAATGTTTTTAATGTAACATGATCAAAAGTTTTATAGTTTTACAATTTTAATAAATTATACGATTTCTGACCTAAAATATTGGAAAGTTTGCAATGATTTTTAATGATTTCTGACGTAAAAATTTTGGAAAGTTTTTTTTTTTAAGTTTTAATAATCTTTACGATTTCAATCATACAATGGTGGAAATTTTTTCATTCATAACATAGTTTGTTGCAATTATTTTACAGTTTTATCAAATAAGATGGAATTTTGGATAATAAGCTTGTAAGATTTCACACATATATGTTAAAAAATATTTAATTATTTTCAGTCATAGCATACTTTTTGTGATTACTTTATTGTTTTATGATGTAAGATGGATGTTTTGGTTAATAAACTTGTATGGCTTAAACACATGAATGTTAAAAATGTTTAATGATTTTCAGGTGTAGCAGACTTTGTTGTGATTATTTTACAATTTTATGATGTAAGATAGAGTTTTAGTTAATAAGCTTGTAAGCTTTCACATGTAAATGCTAAAAAAAATTTATGATTTTCAGTCATACCATACTTTGTTGTGATTATTTTACAGTTTTAGGATGCAATATGGAGTTTGGGTAAATATGCTTGTATGGCTTTCACACGTAGATGTTTAAAAATGTTTAATGATTTTCAGTCGTAGCATGATTGATGTGATTATTTTACAGTTCTATGATGTAAGATGGATTTTTTGTTAATAATCTTGTAAGCTTTCAGTGGTACCATATTGAAAAAGTTGTAATGAATTGTATTATTTGTGATGTAACATTAAGTAACAATTTTTTTTAAGCTTATGAGGGCTTCGGTGCTAACATGTTTAAGGTTTTCCGATTGTAGCATGTTTGATGTGAATATGTAAAGAATTTATCTTGCGAGTGTTAACTAAGGCATGTTCTATGATTTTTTAAAATAAAATATTTTTCTGTATTCAAAAAGATGTATTGACTTGTTATTTATTAGTTTTTCACTAATTTTTTTAATATCTTGTTATGTGAATGATTGGAGATGGGATGTGTCTGAAGATGAAGTACTTGTATATGACTGGATATTAATTTCTTAAATATTTAAATAAAAAAAAGTTTTGTAAACTTGAGACAATTGGATGTCTAGCAGTGATGATAAGCTGTTGGTTGTATTTAAAGTCAGGTAGCAGGATATTTCCCAACACCGTCTAACTCCCAACCCAAAAAACACTTATGACACTCTTGCACAAAACTCACCATACACATATATAGTGAGTTTGGTGCAAGAGTGTCATAAGTGTTTTTTTGGTTGGGAGTGGAATATTGCTCATAGACAGTGTTGGGAAATAGCGACTTTGAAAGATACGATTTACGTCCTGTATGTAAGTAATGACAAACAATTAAATAGAAGACGAATGCAATTAAAGCGGCGATGTTAAACACAAGAGAAATGAAAGGAAATACACATTTCAAACTAACACAACTACGTGAATAACCTGATGTCGACAAGTGCTAACTCACTAAACGTTCACAGCTACATGAGTATGCTGTATGAAATATATATACTGCCCCAACACACCATACCTCATCCGAGTGCCAGTCATCTTCCTGACAACATCTAGCAGAGCGGCTCCCCACCCCCATCAAAGAAAGAAAGAAAATAAAATACAACTATATACACAAAAAATACATTTAAAAAATTTTATCCAACTTTTTATCAAACAAATTTGATCAAATTTACTTGATCACATTATCCGATTAATATTTATCCTTAATCCGATTTTTTTAAATCATCGGACTGAGGATTAATCCAATCAATCAGATCGATATTCCATCAATGAATCGCAATGAATCGCAGGTGAAGTGAAATACTCACGCCGTTACTACTGATACTTCCTCAGTGCCAAGACTTTTTGTACAGCCTTTTCACTTCTCTGTCGCGTTGTTGATTCTATTTTTACTGGCTCTCCGTTACAGATAGAACTGCAGACCAATCATAATGTTATAAAGAAGCTAACACTCTGAATTCTGTAGGTTGTTCACAGATAATGCCACACATGCGAAGTCAACCTTTGCCACAATGTCTGGGCAACTGCATGTGTTTTACCGGATCTCCTGTACTCACAGTAACTACGCGGATGGAAGGTAGTTCCATGTTTTATCATTGAATTTAATGTGGTGGGTAAACATTTGTTAACAGTTTAATTATTACTTTTTCTTGTGTTTTTTTTCCTCAATATAAATAAGTGTAAGAATGAACAAAATTGGTAAATTATTTACTTTTATAAAAATTTTACAATTTAATTTCACCGACGCATCAATAAAGTGATTGTGTCTACGCCAATGGTAATTTTGCTGATGGGAAAACAATGAACAATGTACATATAAATAAATCTTAAACGGGGGTTTCAGAAGTGCTCAGTTTACCGTGAACAGCCTTGTCGCTGAAAGAATACGTGAAATACTTGACGGAATAATTATAACAAAACGTACCCCACCTAGGGGATCCGGATCCATTCCCCTAGGTGGGGTCGTTACCGGATTTTCGCATGTGGGAATTGTGCATTACGATGTCGCTGATCGGGTGGTTTTCTCGGGGATCTCCTGTTTACCCCTCCCTTTCATTCCGGCGCTGCTCCGTCCTCACCTCGGCTTTCAGGACATCGATGATAAAAGTCAACCCGAGCTTATTCTCTCAATCGTCAGCGACACGTGAAGCCGTTGATAAGTGTTAATACTGAAGTTTCTTCTCATTCAATGTCCGAAGCGATCAATCAAGTGTGATCTAATAGGTAAACAATATTTTCTCTGAATGTAACGTACTTAAGTAATCATTTCATTTGAAGCGGGCATAGTGTAAGTGCGGTTGGGGTTAAGAGGTGGCATATAACGGTGCCAGCTAGCCTGCTGGAACACACCTGCCAGCCGCGTCCAATGACACGGCGGCATGCATATATGCGACTTTGTGCGCGGCCAATCATAAAGCTCGGCGGACGATAGTAGGTCTCCCTCGCACGTCGGGCCTTCTCACCCCCTCTGTGCGCGAGAGGGGGGAGAGGGGTGACTGTTTGAGTTAGTGCGGGCCTAGGTACTAGACAGGTGCGTTGGCGACACGGCATTGTTCCAGAGGCGGAGATGACCAGCCTCTGGTCGCGGTAACTCCGTGCCCCCCCCCCCCCCCCACAGACACCATTGGGGCTAACATATCGTACCCTGGCCCAGGAGGAAGCCTCTCTACACTTGAGACTACCAGTGGTTCTTGCCGTCTCGCTGACAAACACACAATTGTAGTCCAACTTACAACTGCGTATAAAAATGGCATTCACTCACTCACCCACCCTGACATTTCAATATCCTGTGACTATCTTCAAAGAGTAATGGACAGGTATAGGCTGTCCACAGAAAACTGAACACTTAAAAATTCAACCTTTAAAAATATGACTGCCCGTTGACACAATATATGCTATGCGCCATTCAGGGTTGATTAATTTTTTTCTGAAGCCGTTCTAAAGTTCTACTTCCACGATATTTATCCACCTCATGTAAACAAATAACAAACGTAATATAAAAAGTTGCACCAAAGTGATGGCGCACCGTATTCGTGCGTAATCAGTTGTCCCGAGGTAGGAGCACCCGGCGGAAACCCACCCACCTCATGACAGTGACCAATTCATCTTCCTCCATCCTTAACATCCATATCGATGTAATGAACTTATACACTTTGCACAGATAACAAATACATCGGAAACTCAGGTAAAAGAGCATATAGCATGGTAACAAAATACAAAATAAACAGTCCCCAGCTGTGAGAAATGAAAAATGGACTCATAATTTTGTTTAATCATATGTGGACTAATATATATTGTTTTTCAAAATGCCCTAAAATTACAAATACAAAAGTATAAAATATTATTAGCACGGTTTTATACAGATTGAAATCATTTAAGATTGAATTTACAAAATTGAATACTCTTGGGCTTAAATAAATTTACCATACACTGCCCAAAAATAATAAATGCTCAATAAAATACATGTTTAGTATAGTGTTTACGAAGCCTACCCCATGCAAGCAGTCGTCAAGCCAGAGTTACATGTAGTCTAGCCAATGACGTGAGGTGTTGAAGAAACTCCATAAAGGTAGCACTGAATCTCCTGATGACGTAGTGGAAGCATTGCCCCGTCGCCAGGCAACGCCGACCAAGCGCCGAGGAAGTGACGTAGTGAGTAGGAGGGGACCGGTCGCCATCCAGTCTACCAGTTGACCGCTGTGAGGAAGCCTTCCCTCAACAGCGGTCGTCGAAAAGTAGCATAGACAGGTATGTTGAAGAACTCAGTCGATACCCCGTACAGGACACGTGACTTGTGCTTTGTTTCAGACACACCGTCACTCAGTTTAATACATTTTTGCAAAAGAACTATTTCTTACTAGGCATTACCAACTCACTTGTTTCATATTATTTGTAAATTAAATATTATATATTATAAATAAGGTTAATTTAACCACAAATAAATTAGTTTTATTTTAACTTTAGTATAAAACGCGTGTGATAAACTCAGGCATATATAGGAAACAACCAAACACATCATAAGTTACGGTGAGGCTCACACAATCAAGTTGGGCGCGAAATAAGTAAAATAGTTCCCAATCATGACGTGCGTTGTACTCCAAGTGTAATGTTTATATTAACAGCGAATAAAGTTGGTGGATTTGTTTTTGCATAAAGTAAATTAGATTACGATCTGGCATGTAAGTGCATTTATTACTCTAATATGCATAATGTGAAATTATAATATTAGTAATAATGTCACGTTTTTAATTGGGTGGCGCATGAATAAAGTTATTTGTCCCACTGCAATTTAAATTTTATGTACAGTGAAAAGACACGAAGTTAAAAGTGAAGAGACTTTAGCTGCGAAATTCTCGTTATAACGTGACTTAGAAGTCGTGTGTTTATTTGACTTCTGTCCCCGGCACATAACTTGTGATGACAGGCACAAAGCTCGCTTTCAGCAAACAGTGGAAGCTCAAACACAGAGTACTCGAGTAGAGTGTAGAGATTTGGGTGCCTCTTAATCGAGATCTTGAGTGTATAAGGGCGAAGTGAGGTAAGTATGGTGCAATACCTGAATGCAAGGGCGGGGGAAACGGGAGATCACCGAGAAAAACTGCCAACCAGTGCCATCGTCTGGCACGATTCCCACATGCAAAAATCAAGGAGCGAGTGCGCAGGGAATTGAACCCGGTTCATCCAGGTGGGAGGCGAGAAGTCTAACCACTACACTAACTACCACTGTGACCCCACAGCCGACCTCCCGTGGCGCTGCCGTTCGTGCGCCACCGGTCTGGGATGCGGGAGTTTCTGGGTTCGAATCCTCGGTAAGGATTATGACTTAGTCTTCAAATTATTTCCTTGAGATGTCTCCAGGCATAACACCGGGGTACGTTAACAAGCGCTCGCCAATCGAATACAACCCTGTCCCCACGTCTTGCAGACGAGAAAACTTCTGTGCTAAGTGTTGTAATTCGTCGACAAAGTTCCTGGTGGAACCGGCTCTGGCCTCTACAAACCTCCCCTCCAGGTGGCTGATACCTGTTACAAGGTCATACATGGAGCGCTACTTTATAACTTAAATTAACCATACCAAGTAAAACAAGATCAAAATCGGATCTTTTTATTTATGTTACCGCCAGGAACTTTGCAATTTCGACCTGCCATGCTGTGTCCGAAATGAAGTTAAATTCACAAACGTTACATCTTAGAAACTTGCCTACCGCGTCCCACGCATTTTCTTCTTTCACGTTGAAAATACTAAGCATGCCGGTATTCCCACTAGCAGTTTAACGCGGCTCAGAGCGCTCGAGTGTGGTATGGGACTTAGATTCAGCGGACGGCCGGTAACCAGTATCCCCCCCCCCCTCCCTTTTTCCCCTTGCCACACCGGTTGATAAGGCCAGTTAATGTATCCCACACTGCAGCTAATCGGTACCGTCGCATTCAAAGATGTCAGTAGGACGAGCTGAGTTTCCCAGGGTTGCACAGCTGTAGCGCCAAGTGCGATCGTGCCGTGGGCCTCGTCAATATCCCAGCATGGTCACTCAGGCCCTCCTACCGACAACACAAACAGACAGTACAGTCTCTTGTAGACTTCTGCCAAGGTCACGTCCAATCCTTGGGGGCTTCACTCCCACCATCATTCTTGTACATAATCCGGGGTCATCACTTGATCGTAATCAGATTCCTGCAAAAAGATCTTATCCAGGAATTGTCTCTATTGGATGTAGGGAAAAAGCTCTGTCATGTCCGGATGGACACCGTCTAAGGAGAAGGACTAGTAGGTACCTGGCCACAGGGTACCCTGTGAAGGGCTTAGCTACTGTAAACAAAAGTACGCCTCCCATAAGTGCGGATGGCAACCTTAAATATCTCTTCTAGGCAGAACCTCTCTCCTCTGCGCCAGTAGCACTCGGTGAGTAAACTCAACAGTGCTTCCTTGTTGGTAGGCAGACCCCTCTGGACGACGAGGAGTTTGTCCACGCACTCCATGTGGGGGAAGAGTATTTTATCTCACCCCCTCCATAGATCGTACGAGGAGGGCAAGGGCAGCCATCAGGACTGTAGGTTCCTCCAGTCCGGAAAGATGTACATTTCTTATGATCTCGTCATACAACTCCAGAGAGTCATCTGGGTTCGTTCCTGCGGGATGTCTGCACTTCAGCATTAACTATGTTCCTTTCGCCTGGCCATTGTATTGTAGTGATTCTCTGGGAGAGAGGTGCTGATTCGTTCCTCCTTACAAATGCCTTATGAAGGGAAACTTCTCTTTCTCTTTCTCTGCTCCCTCCACAGCTGTTTTATTTCTTCTGTTCTTGCTCTGTTTATGGCACAGACTACTCGCTCGTCATCTCTGGTCCCGCATTAACTTGCTCATATTTATTGTCATATGATCGAAATATCACTTGTTACCGGCTGGTTCATCGTGTACAATTTATTGACAGCGAATCACGGACACGCTGCCGATCGACTGCTGATCAGCTGCCGGCATCGAGTTAGAAGTTGGTGAACTTGTTCAGAACTGCACTGCACTGCACTGCACTGCACGCCATCAACTCAATGTGGACGGCCTTAAGGTTAACCGGATAGGGTGCGGATAAGTGTAGATCCAATGACATAATTGAATTTAGCATTAAATGACTAAAAAGCCAATTTGTTGCCGAATAATAACGTGATTAGGGTCACTAGTTATTTTACATATAACAGAAGGATACAAAACGCGCTAAACGTAGGCCTCGATCAGGCCTTTCAAAAGGGCACAATTTACTGGGAACATTCTGTAGTCGAGCAAATTTAGGACAAAAAGTTAAATAATAGATGTTTCGGTGTCCAGGGCCGTCGAAACGTAGATATGTTCCGAGTAGAAGGCGAGTTGCCATGGCTAGGTCACCGGCGGGCCTCTGTGATGGACGAGTCATGTCGATATATCGATACTCCGGGTCGCATTGTTCCACCGCTGACATGTCGCCCGCTGACAAGTACGTATGTCGCTGTCACGCAATGATCCATTGTGCTACCCCCACCCTGCCCCTCTCTGTCTCTCTCTCTCTCTCTCTCTCTCTCTCTCTCTCTCTCTCTCTCTCTCTCTCCCCCTCCTCTCTCTCTGTCTCTCTCTGCTGAGTGCTTGTTTGTAGTCGTGGAATGACTTCCCTCTGGCAGTGTTGCCGAAACTACAAATTTGATAATAACATTTCCTTATGAACATGACATTGATCAATTTTAATTCACATTTTTTAATTCATTTTTATTCATTATTTTCTAATCAATTTTGATACTATATATATAATTCTATAAATCCATTAGTTATTATTAACACTGAAATTTATAAGTCCAACTCACTTGATTTTAAAATTATCTTACATTTCATTTTATATTCATTTTCAATAAATGGATAGACAGCTAATAAACTTTATAGACAAACTATTCTCCAGTTTTTTTTTTTTTTTACATTTCTAAAATTTTCTACGCAATTATTTTTAGGAAAATTGCTTCTATTATATAAAGTATATAAGCTTCCTGTTTTTATAAAATAACATAAAGCAATTTCTCTTATTTTTGTGTTAACATGAAATTAATTGATTTTCCATAAATACCTAAAGAAAAAATGTTTAAATTGGGAATAAAACATATTTTCAAAAATTACGATTTAAAATTAAAATTTTAATTTTGAAATGAATTTTTCTTAATGATTACATTTTAATTTTGTAATTTTTCTGTTACCATACTTTTGTATGTTATTGTGTTGTTTTAAAGCAGAAAATATCGCGTTATAAACTCATTTTTTTATTTACACACACAGTGCACTCACGCACGCATACAGAGAAAACAAAGAGAAAGAAACAGAGAAATAAAGGAGGGGGGGGGGGAGAGAAGTGACCTTTTAGCAAACATTTTTGTAATTTTTTAATATATTGACAACAGTTTACATTTGCTGGTATTTTTATATACTGGTGTGTAAAAATGAAGAACGGAGCATGTTTTTACACAACATCTCAAGGCAATGTTCCAAGTGGGTAAGCTTACAATAACAGCATCGAGATGCGTAAGAATATTGGAACAGCACTGAGCAAGAAAGGAGCGCGGCAGGACAGATGAGAGATATTTCCCATGTGACAGATAGCAGGCAAGAAAAATACAGTCCTCAGTAAAGGTATGTGCTCACCCTTGCAGTGTTTAAAATGTCCGGACACTTGAGGAAATTTTAACGGAAGTGTACATTGAATACACCGAAACTCAATCCGTAATGACGAAAAACGGAGCCGAGCTCTGTAAAT
Organism: Dryococelus australis; assembly: GCA_029891345.1. Classification (NCBI taxonomy): domain Eukaryota; kingdom Metazoa; phylum Arthropoda; class Insecta; order Phasmatodea; family Phasmatidae; genus Dryococelus; species Dryococelus australis. The sequence goes on from CM056995.1 coordinate 152,335, forward strand.
ACAAAACACGGAAAATTTCCGTAGGTATTTCCTACAACTTCGGGTTTCGCGGGCGAACAACACCGAGCTCACACGAATCTTTTTTTTTCTCGCGTTGGTATTCAGATAATTATTGTTTCTGTGACAGTTATCATATCCGCTCCATTGACTATTCCTTCAAACTTCAAAACGTGGCATCAGGCGTCTCTAACATTTAGCAACTATTAAAATATTTCAACTTAAATAGAAAGTGAGAAGTTGCTTATGTGAGTATACGAAGTAAAAATACCAAAGTTATACGGCCATGAGTTCTTGTGAACATTCGTTATAGGTAACTGTTTAGAGTCGCGAACATTTTCATTTTATGGCATCTTCTTTATACACAGTAAAACACCCACATAAGAAAAATTAAATATGTTTTATTAAGTTTTGTTTTAAAACTGGAAGTACAGAAAACTAGCTAGGAAATCAACAGAAGTGTTCTGTGAATTCACGAATTGTTCGGCATTCCGATTGTTAAAGTTTCTATGTTATTTAATTTATCAATAATTTTAAGTTTCTTTTTTTATTTTAACTTCAGCCACAATTTGTGCAGTTAATACAGTAATAAATCAATCCTACCAGGTAATTCTACTGCTTCTTTTTCAAGTAACGATATTGCGAAGGTATTTCCCAGTTTTAGAAACTTCTTCAACAGTCTCATTGCAATCGCTGAGAAAGTTTAAAATATATTACATTTCTGAGGTCGTGCACGTCTTATGGACGTCGCGTTTATTATACTTATGTGAATCCTTCTGAGACTCCACTTATCATGAGGGCTACTTCTTATCATGAGACAAGTCTAAGTGCATTTTGGCTGGTTTGAAACGAATTTGTTCACCCAAGTTACGTGTTCGCAACATTCATTTTGTAACAGTACAAGCCAGGTTTTTATAAATTTATGCTATTTTGGCTGTGACAGTATGAATATGTACGTTTCTCTTAAATATTTTAACAAATGTTCAAAATTATTTCTTAATACATATTTTGTATTAGTTTGACGTTTCTCTAGACACCTCACAGTAAAAGCGAAATACGAACACATTCAAGCGGTCCTCTTTTGTCCTCTTTTGAATAAAATACGATAAGTGACAAAAACAAGCGACAGAATGGAGGCATAAATAAAATAAACAAACTCCGAAATATGCACAAGCTGTCTGCAGCATTAATTTCCCCTTGTATATACAAAGTTATATATTGTTCTATGTATAATTGGGTATCAAACTAACCACAGTTTTGTCGCGAGATCAAGAAAATCTTGCTATTCTCTTTTAAAGGTAAAATACCGCATGTTAACAAGAGATTTGTACTGAAGAATATCCGAGTGGACCTAATGAAATGTGTTCTGTGCAATCCTGTGTCACTCACGATTTTTGTAGCATAAAAACTACTGTGTATCTTCAAGCAGACTTGTAATTTTGTAGAAGTCCAGATAGTAGCTTGTGATTTTGCAGGAAAATACTTTTTGTATTACTACGCTCTTTGTTGTCATTCTACAACAATCCATCGTTAAGTTACATAACATTTATATACAAATACTGAATATATCCTCTACACTTTTCAAGCAATTTCTTGCAAATGTTCCAAAAAAAAATACGTTTTCAGTGTTATAAAATTTTTTTTTCGCAACTAGTTTGCAAATTTTTTTGTCAAATTACAAACAATTGTTTAGTGTGAGCAGTGGCGCCATTTTTCTGGTGTGTGCGGTTGCAGTTCCCAGTACAAGCGGCTGTTTCGCCTCTGTATTGTTGAATATTCAGTGCTCCAGCTCAGCCACATTCCGATAGTTTTTTTTTTTCAAATGTTAGTTTCAAAAGTCCTCACTCTGTTGTAAAGAGCCCAAGGAAAGGTGTTTTTTTTCGCGGAAGGATTTACGGCCATGCTAGACTTCAATATCCTAAAGCCGATAATACACGATAACTGCAGACGTACTTGTTTCTTGTACAAGATTCTGCAAGCCCTGGTGCACGAGCCGGTATACCAGCCGCTATATGGGCCGCCATGGAAGATTCATATTACACGACAGCAGTTCGCGTACTAGCATTTGGCACACTCGGTGGGTGAGAAGTGTGTAGTTTGTAGTATAGGTGAACCTCATTCGTAGGACTGCTACGAGTTAGTAACTTGTGTAGGCATATGAAAGAACTAGCTAGCACATCTTAATATTGCTGCATTACTGTTCGTATTTTACATCAATTGATTGCTTTCTAGTATAGTTACATGCATTTTCATGAAAATGTCTTGACGTAATTAGAGAACGAGTGCGTTATTTTTAGAGGCAGTGAATTTTCGCGATGAATAAACGGTAGACTTGAACACTACAAGCACTCAATAGCAGTTTGTCTATTGCCATTGGTTGTTGTCTACTTGAGAAGGTGTCTTCATTATTGACCGGGCCACTCAGAATTCCGCAACATCGGCACGGCTCTTACGTGATTCGTGTGCAGACAGTTAACGGCACATGAAATATAGGCTATAGTATGAATTAATGTTTTCAGAGAGTAGGTATTGTTTCATATATTAAGAACGGTTTTAAACCGTAATTAAAAGTTGTCATAGTCAATATTATTCGTTGTTGTGGTATATTAAATCTATTTGAAAGAGTTTGAAGCTCACGGGTGTATAATCAAGATGGAGGCGTCATTTTCTGTTTCTTCATAAACTAGTTTCAAGTAGTAGCCACGGGAAGCGCCCTACGTTCTGAAACTGCGATGTGATTGGCCAGGTACGAAAGCCGGTGTGGAACCTGACACGAAAAATAGGACGCGTCCAATTACCAAACCTGGTACGAAATCTGGGCGTACAAGGCGGGAAATGCCATGGCGGGTGCTACACTAGCCCGTATACCGGCCGCTATGGCCGACCTTGCACAAGCTTTTACGGAATATGGTATCGTGCAGTATCGCCGTAAGTCCACGACCACAACTTCCTTTGGTTATTGGCCGCGGGTTTAGGTAAAAAGACATTCTTATTTGACTGGACTAATCAGAATAAAGTACTCTGGTAGTGAGTGCTATTAAATTTCATCCAACCGCGAAAGTGTACATGAACTAATGTGTTTTGGAGTACAACTGGACTTGAAATCTTTTTCCGAAAAACAGCCGACTGTACTTATAACATATTGTTGGGACGTAGAGTTCGGGAGCTGGTGTAGGTGGCGTGTGTGAGACTGCAGATGGAGCAGAGCACAGAGGAGGCAGTGGCCGGCTCTATGGCGATAAGAGCGGCCCCCTGGGGCCGCAGACTAATTCCTCGCCGTGACTGGACCGAAGCACAGCCCTATTGTTCCCGCAACACCTCGCCGATACAATGCGCCGAGCTCCGCCGGGTCAAACCCCCGGCCTCTAGTCTTATTTGCCGCTATACATCCAGCTAACACAACTGTAGAGGGAATATGAAGTAGAGTGCACATGTCAGTTGCGCAGTACCTGACCCCGCCTGGCTACTGTCGAAACCACTTATCTTCGACACAAGCGCAGAGTCATGAGTGTACAGAGCCGCGCGGCACTCGCCAGCAAAGTGGAGTATCTAACAAGCGACATGACGGAAGTAATTAAAGTTTGGAAGCTTTCGCGGCCGATGTCTGCGAAATGTTGGCTTCTGGGTGATTATTAGCCGCCTGCGCCATTGTCGTTTCCCTTCACTACATCGAGGAAGCCATTGCAGCCTCCATCTTCAGTAATAACGGCAATAACTGTTACCTGGAACAGTTATAGCCGCTACTACTGAAGATGCCAATATTATGTCGGAAGACACTTTCACCAATCACCGCCTGGTGGATGTGTTGTTCACGGCAAACTGAGCACTTTTGAAAGCCCTTCTTAAGATCTGATTAAGGCACGCTCCCCCGCCATACGTAGAATTACCATTGTTAAAGGCCTGCTTACCTTAGTCATGTGTCGGTCGAGTAAAAACCTAAAATTACTAGCAAAGAAAATATTTTTACAAATTAGTTCGATTTAATATTATTTGTATTTAACAGAATTGAAAGAAAAAATAAATCTCATTGTTTGCAAATGTTTCTCAAACACTTAAAATTCTACGTTTAGAAAAAGAACCATCCCCCCCCCTCCCCCGTCGTTATAGTATATTTGCGGGTAAGTGAGCGCAGTTTAAGACCCTCACAACAGTTATTAGCCACTAATAAATATATATTTTACTTCGCCTCCTGCCGAGGCGAACCGAGTTAAGTCTCTCGGATTTTCGCATATAGGAATCGTGCCGGACTACGCCATTGGTCGGCGGGTTTTCTCGGGGCTCTCCCGTTCCCCCACCCTTTCATTCCAGCGCCGCTCCATACTCACCTCAATCACCCTCGTCGCCTCTCATAACCTCGCTGTTAAAAGCCGCCCAAATCTCTTCCCTCGCTCTATATATTTCGCTGCTGCCTCACACGTAACTTCTGAGAGAGAGAGAGAGAGAGAGAGAGAGAGAGAGATAGAGAGCGTGCTGAAATGTATACACACTTGTTTGTTAGTCACCTGGCAATGGTTGTATTTAAAAGTGTCAAAAAGATAGAAATTGGGTGAAAAAAAACATTTAGCAGGTCCTTTAATAGTGCTCACTTTACCGTGGATAGCATATACCAACTCTACTGTGCTTATGCTGGTCAGACTGTACGTTAAAACGTGTGCAGGTAGGAATAGCGACATTTTTCAAGCGTTCATTCCAAAGGCTCAGTCAACTGTGAAACGAGAGTACTCAACACAACCGTAGTGGGAAAATGGGGTAGAGTACACATGCAATCTGCGTAGAGACTGGCCCCATGCCGTAGCACTGTCAAAACCGTAGTATTATCGTCCGCGTTAATAATGATTTTAATTTGTGTCCGCAAAACAATAGTGATGTGATGGGTATAGCAGCTGCACTATCGCAGGTCTATGGTTTTGCTCATTTATCTGTTAGCACACATCGTTGGTACACTTCCTCGTGGGTAGCTAACATTTATCTGTTAGCACACATCGTTGGTACACTTCCTCGTGGGTTGCTAACATTTATCTGTTAGCACACATCGTTGGTACACTTCCTCCTGGGTAGCTAACATTTATCTGTTAGCACACATCGTTGGTACACTTCCTGGTGGGTTGCTAACATTTATCTGTTAGCACACATCGTTGGTACACTTCCTCGTGGGTAGCTAACATTTATCTGTTAGCACACATCGTTGGTACACTTCCTGGTGGGTTGCTAACATTTATCTGTTAGCACACATCGTTGGTACACTTCCTCCTGGGTAGCTAACATTTATCTGTTAGCACACATCGTTGGTACACTTCCTCGTGGGTAGCTAACATTTATCTGTTAGCACACATCGTTGGTACACTTCCTCGTGGGTTGCTAACATTTATCTGTTAGCACACATCGTTGGTACACTTCCTCGTGGGTTGCTAACATTTATCTGTTAGCACACATCGTTGGTACACTTCCTCATGGGTTGCTAACATTTATCTGTTAGCACACATCGTTGGTACACTTCCTCGTGGGTTGCTAACATTTATATTTTCAAACACGACAACAAGCGCTTTGCTACCCGAAAATACTTCATGTACCAAAAAATTATTATGATAATAATAGTTTAATCCACTTAAATTCCTTTGCAAAGTTTGTAAGGCAATCTACATTACAAGTGCAACAGCTAGGTTTTAGGCAAAATAAGTAGACACCTTAAAAATTCGCAAGTTCAATGACCTGCAGTCTTATGTACAAGCATGTTGATATCAACTACACATTGGTTGTCTGCTGTCACAGTATAAGGCGACAATTGGACACCGTTCTTCAGGAGGTGTCAGACATCTTGTAGACAAATAACTAATGTTATACAAGTGTCATGTGCACATGTTTTGAATTCTAACTTCTTTCAAAATGAATCCGCGAATTCTCCAGGTCTCTAGGAATAATTTAACTACGCTGGTTTCTATTTACTAGGCCATCGCTTTTTCCCAGGGTGCGAATGAAGCTTTTGGTTTGGTGAGGGGGATGACTTTTTTTAAGAGAACTCTAGACTTCTGGGGATTTCTGTATACTGTGCCGTTTTTAGGCACATTCTTTGTTTTGTTTGTGTTTTATGCTTTACTTTAATGATTTGCGCGAAGTACTGCTAATTTCTTATACCTCACTGTGGATTTTTTGAGTGAAGAAATTTTTTTGTTTTATGGCAAAGTGCTGATAAATTCTTCGTCTTTCTGAATATGGTTATTTTATTGGAATATTGTTATTTATCGTCATTATTTACTGATTCAGTTATTTAAAAACGAGCCATTGGAAATTCATATTTCATTATGATTAACTTTTTGTGTCTACACGACATATAACGATTAATGAAATATATTCGACCTTTTTGTGCTTCTCTGCGAAATATATGGAGTTTTAGTTCATATGTTTGACACTAGAGTACTCTTTGTGGAGCAAAACGAACATTTAAAGGGCTAAGGGAAGTAAGTATTTTTATGTTAATTAAAAATTGTCCAAAATTCTAAGATGATATGATAAATGTTTTATGATAAAAATAATAACAGGTAAATGTATAAATTCTATTTTCACAGCATAAAAGTATAACATAGATTGTTCCATTAAAGTTTGTCACTTCTAAGTAATGTAATGTTCTATGGATTGTCCTTCACACTGCTACTCTTTGGTACTGCGTAAAGCTTCTTCCTTCAACGTCTTTAACATGTAGTTAACATAATCTCCATTTCTGGGTATCTTGTTTGATCCGTCATTGATAAGACTATGTAAGTCACTGCTGCTGAGGGCAATTCGCCGGGTGCAGCTCCATGCAATGGCCTTCGTCCACGCTGGTTCATCGCCACCACTATGCTTACTGAGTGAAGGTCTGCGACCAAGTACCTGCTGCTCCAACACAGGAAAGACACAAACCGGCCATCTTAAAATCCATTTTAATTATTTTGTGGCCAGTACCCAAGACATCGGAAAGACACGCTCTATAAAGATGATATTTTTAGACATTGAGTAACAACACAAAATGATGTAGTCGGAGATATATTTATATATCATGTGAAACGTATTAAATTTTGTTCTTTGGAAATACAATTGGATATCTGATATCACAAATTCGTATTTGAGTAACATGTAAAGCTAAAGAAATAACTGGTGCAGACAATTTTCGGGGCCCCTGTAATGTTAGTTGAATATAATATAACATAATAATTAGAATTACAAAATACCAAGATATTGAAGTGAAGAGTAACACCCAAAGATTATTATATGTAACAAGTTGTAGGATGTGAGTATTATGATATTATTATTGTGAGATTGTTGGAGATGTTAATTACACATGTTATATTTACATACAAGTAAACAGCTTTCAGAAACCGAATATGTGTCACGATTTCCCAATCAAATTTACCTTGCCGTTAAGTGTCTATAAAATACTTAGTAAGCTTTACTATTATTTGACTAACCAATATTAGTAATATATCTTGAGTAGGAAAAAATTGAAGAACCAGTGTGGCTTAATATGGTTTTGATGAACAAGTAAACTTTTGTATTTGAGGAGAAAACAAATCCTGCAGTGCTCATCCTTTAGATGCTCTACACATTAGTAAAAGCCATCCACATGACACACCTGAAAACAAATCCTGCAGTGCTCATCCTTTAGATGCTCTACACATTAGTAAAAGCCATCCACATGACACACCTGAAAACAAATCCTGCAGTGCTCATCCTTTAGATGCTCTACACATTAGTAAAAGCCATCCACATGACCACCTGAAAACAAATCCTGCAGTGCTCATCCTTTAGATGCTCTACACATTAGTAAAAGCCATCCACATGACCACCTGAAAACAAATCCTGCAGTGCTCATCCTTTAGATGCTCTACACATTAGTAAAAGCCATCCACATGACCACCTGAAAACAAATCTTGCAGTGCTCGTCCTTTAGATGCTCTACACATTAGTAAAAGCCATCCACATGACCACCTGAAAACAAATCCTGCAGTGCTCATCCTTTAGATGCTCTACACATTAGTAAAAGCCATCCACATGACCACCTGAAAACAAATCTTGCAGTGCTCATCCCTTAGATGATCTATATATTAGTAAACGCTCTCCACATGACACACCTGAAAACAAATATTGCAGTGCTCGTTCTTTAGCTGCTCAAATTATTAGTAAAAGCACTCTACATGACACAAATGAAAACAAAACTTGCAATGCTCGAATTTATAATGATCTACATATTAGTAAAAGCCCTCCACATGACACACCTGAAAACAATACCTGCTGTGCTCGTCATTTAGATGATCTACATATCAGTTCAAGCACTCCACATGACACACCTTAAAACAAATATTGCAGTGCTTGTCATTTAGATGCTCAACATATTACTAAAGGCCATCCACATTACACACCTTAAAACAATTCTTGCAGTGCTCGTCCTTTAGATGCTCAACATATTAGTAAAGACCATCCACATGACACACCTGAAAAAAATTTAGCAGTGCTCGTCCTTTAAATGCTCTACATATTAATATAGGGCTACCACATGCAGACCTGAAAACCAATATTCCAGTGCTTATCCTTATGATGCTCTTCATATTTAAAAGGCCCTCCACATGACACACCTGAAAACAGATCTGGCAGAGCTCGTCCTTTAGATACTCTACATATAAGAATAGGCCTTCCAAATGACTCACATGAAAACGAATCTTGCAGTTCACATCTTTAGATGATCTACAAATTAGTTACAGCCCTCCGCATGACTCAACTTTAAGTCAAATCTTGCAGTTCTCGTACTTTATATGTTCTACATAATAGTAAAAGCCCTCCACATGACACATGAAAACAAATCTTGCTGTGCTATTCCGACTGATGATCTTCATATTAGTATCAACCCTCCTCATGAAACATCTGAATACAAATCTTGCAGTGCTCGTCATATAGATGCTCTCCATATTAATAAAAGCATTCCACATGACGCGCCTCTTAATAAATCTTGCAGTGCTCGTCATTTGTATGTTCTACATATTAATAAAAGTCCTCCACATGACACACCGGAAAACAAATCATTGTAGTTCTCGTCGTTAAGATACTCTATATTTAGTAAAGGCCATCCACATGACACACCTGAAAACAAATCTTGCAGTGCTCGTCCTTTAGATGCTCAACATATTAGTAAAGACCATCCACATGACACACCTGAAAACTAATCTTGCAGTGCTCGTCCTTAAGTTGCCATCACATAACTATTGAATCCCTAAACAGCGCTACAACAGAATTCTTTTCGTAAGTGAGGAAAATGGGGACTCTGCGCGAGAAAGCACAATCTGTTCGCTGATTTCCGCAAACAAAACTGGCGAGACAGACGCAGAATAAGTACAGAAGACAATACGGGGAAATGAACCTTCTAGAAACAGTATTCTTGAATGAAAAAAAAAAGTTTTGGAAAACAGGAAGTGTGCTGGGTGTCGTTCGGGGCGGCCCAGCACAAGTAACGAAGATGTTGAACGCTTTATGCATGCAATCGAACGCAGTCCTACGAAATCTGCGCGACAAGGGGCAAGGGAGTTGGATATACCTATTTCAACTGCTCACAAGATTCTACGGGAAAGATTACGACTGTGTGCATACAAGTTTCAGCTTGTGCAAGCCATTCTACCAGATGACAAAATTAAAAGGATGGAGTTTGCAAATGACATGATCAGGCGAATCGAGGAAAATTAAGGATTCCTTAAACGCATAACTAGAGACCTGAAAAATCCGCGTTATTATTTAAGGACAGTTACTCCGCATTTGATTAACTTTGGCCATTGACCAATATATGTTCGGCACCCCTCGGGGAACTATTGAGCCAATAATACTCGTTCAGTGGTGGAGTGGCCAATCTCTTTTGAGAAGAGTGACGTTGATTGCAGTGCAGCGGCCAATGAAACTGTGGTCTGTGCTCAATGTTTATAATTCAGTGGAGTCTATCATGTCACCAAAATATAACTCGAATTTTGCACATCTAGACGCATAACGTTCTCTGACGAAGCTTACATCTACGTTTCGGGAACAGTGAATCGTCATATTAGGTATGCGTTTCTGGATTTCTGAGACTCCACATTGACATCATGAATTGGAAAGAGACTGCCCGCAGACTAATGTGTCGTGCGGTGTTATGCATGATCGTGTCATCGGCCCCTTCTTTCTTGCTGAACAAACGGTCACTGCAGTCATTTACCGGGACATTCAAGAACACTTTGTGTTCCCTCAAATCGAAGCGCTTCAGCCCGGGATCACTTCGCGACAGGATTGGGAACCACCTCACTGGGGTGTCAGTGTGAGTAGTGCTTTGGACGAACACTTCACGGGAAGATGGCTCGGGGTAGTAATCCGAGTCCTTGGCCCCCGAGGTCACCCGATGTAACCCCGAGGTCACCCGATGTAACCCCGAGGTCACCCGATGTAATCCCGAGGTCACCCGATGTAATCTCGATGGATTTCTTCCCCTGGGGTTACCTTAAAGACTTTGTGCAAAAGACAAAGTTGTTGAACATTCAGGATTTGAAAGACAGAGAACCAGGAGAAAGCGGCTGTAGACGTCGGCATGCTGGCCCGAACATGGCGACAAATTGACTATCGGCCTGACATTTTCTGTGAGACACAACGAGCACATATAGAAATATATTAATATGAAACTTTTTGCGTTTATGTATTTATTGGTGCCACAATATGATTTTAAATTTAATTAATTTCCGATTTATTTGAGATTGGAATTTGTCAGAGACATTGTGGTCGTCCAGTATAATAAACATTTTCAGTAATACTTCTGGAAGTAAAATTATGAGACGAAAATGATGCATTTCTGCAAAAGGGGTGAAGCCGAGCTATAGAATACAATGCTAGTTTTATACTCGGATAACAGTCACATTGTCACAACCTGTATTACACTGAGGTAGTAATAGGGCCGCCCCAAATGTCATGGAGGGGGGAAGAAGTGGATAATGGGACAATTTGCCCCAGGCACCCGCCGCTAAAGGAGTCCTCCAAGTCTGTATGTAATCTTTTGAGGAGTATACACGTATATACTCGGGGCTACGTTTATATGGAAATGTATTTACTCTTGAAGACAAAGCTCACACTTTTATAGCTTTACTATTTCATTAAACTTTCTCGGAATCTAAGTAAAAAATTACAACTAGTCAACATTTCAGTTTGTAAGAATAAAACTGTCCTTTTTAATAATTTATCAAACTAACACGATGGATTATAAAACGTGTTTCTTCTATCGCAATACATTAATTGGTACACATCCAACACGTGACTTCATTGGTCGACAGCCAGCCAGTAATAAACGTTGCAGAGTACAGCAGGCGTGACCGGTGTAGCCAGCACCTATAGGACAATGGTAAATGGAAATACACAGACCGACCAAAATGATATTGCTGTAGTGTAGAATATCTGTAGCTCACTTCAAACTTGTCCTCAGTGCTAGTAAATTTCTGACATCTTCAAAGGGTTAAGAACTTAGCAAGGTTTTTCTACTTGATAACTCACTGTTATATGAAGATGCGAAACCCACAAATAAAATTAATGACTAGAACTAGTGACTTTTTGCAAAAAAAAAATATGTATGAGCATACGGTAGACTTCAATTCTATAAGCATCCAACAGTAGTTTGTCTATTGCAATTGGTTCCTGCCTACTTGAGAAGGTGTATTCATATTTGAACGAGCCACTCAGAATTCGGCAACATCGGCACGGCTCCTACGGAATTCGTGTGCAGACAGTTAACACTTGTCAAGAAATAATTCAGCCAATCAAGATAAGAGACTCCCGAAATTTCGCGAAAAGATTTCACGATCAGTTGTATTTTGGCTGATCTAGGTGTTACGCGTCTAAGGCGTATGCTCGCGAATCACAGACGTGCAATATCGGAGTTACCTAATTCTGATTGGCCCGTCAAGTAAGAACATGTCTTCTCATAAAGACTCGTGGCCAATAAGCTAAATGAAATTTGCTGGTACGGTGGTAGGATACTGAAATCTATCATGTACAGGAATCTTTTCGCCAAATGCGAGTGCCCCTATCTATAGCCTATATAAAAGAGTTCCCACTAAGTCAGTAGCTAAGAAACACTCCGCTTAGTTTCGATATATCTAGTTACTGACTATCGTATTTCTTTACCTGCATTTGTGTGTGTAGCTTTATCCCGGTTGATCGTGAAGGAGAATTTTGTTTCTCCTATACAGAATGTCTGTGATAAGTCTCCAGTAAGCTTAGACGCATGAAAATAAGCAATTCACTCACGAAATTAACAAGACGCTAGAAAGTTTTAAAACATATATATTAGCTCAAAATATATTCGTAGAATGCCACTTTTCACTGGCGCAAAATACGAGCAAGGAGAAAGCAAAGGAGCTACCCCCCTCCCTTTTTTTCCTATTTCAGTCAGCCCTCCTCTCTGGTTGACAGACAATGGTCTGTCACTACTTCAGGTTTTAATAAAGTAAGTAGACAGGGCTTAACGTATCGTCGGCCGCGAGTTCTTCAGAGACGCAGCATGTTAGTCGGAGGAACGGGGACGAATAGACCTGTAATTAGGAACTATACCAGTCCCCAATTTGGAGTGATTCCAGGAAACCATGGAAAGCCGGGATCCGATGGCTGGACCGGGATTCGAACCCAGGTACTCCCGAAGGTGAGTCCGAAGATTTACCTCTATGCCACTTCATCCGGTAGGTTACAATAAGTCTGAGTTATATTTTTATTCATGTTTGATTATAAGGCCCATGTGAATGTCCCCGTCTCTAGATCAATAATTTTGGCTTGTGGGTTGCCCAAGTTGGGAATGTGGTTTGTTTCGTGTCTCTGGTTTAAGATATAATTTTATTCATATAGGGTTAGTATTATCTGAAATTATGACTTTTAACCGTTGGGGTTTACTTGGCTCACTTATTTTAATAATTGCTCTTGTTTTATGTTAGTCGGGTTTATTTTGATTGGCTATTTTTGTTGGGGGTAGTGAAATTTCGCAAAAAGTTTTCAAGACAAATTATATTTCAAAACACCGTAGGGTCATTTAGCTATCTTTACTGACTGAATTACTTTTTGACACTTGTGAACTGTCTGCACACGAATCACGTAGGAGCCGTGCCGATGTTTCCGAATTCTGAGTGGCCCAGTCAAATACTAAAACGCCTTCTCAAGCAGACAACAACCAATGACAATAGACATACTACTGCTCTGTGCTTATAGTATAGCGGTCTACCCTTTAGGTTTACCCACATTGTTTTGCGAAAATTCACTAGCTCTAGTTATTGTTTATGAACGTTCCGGTAGCCGCAAATATATATTATTAAATGTTTAATTAATTTTATACCAGCAATAGGTTTATGGTGATTTATTTTAAGACCATACGGTATAAAATGTATTGGTAAACCACTTGCTTCGTACTTATTAAAGTATGTTTTTTTTGTAGGTACATACGTGACTAAAAGTAGCAATAATTTAGTAAAGATACTTGTTTTGTTTAAATGTAAACATACGAGAAAGAATTATGCGTACGTATGAGAGAAACAGTAATAAAATGAGAGAGAGAGAGAGAGAGAGAGAGAGAGAGAGAGAGAGAGAGAGAGAGAGAGAGAGAGAGTTAAGATTGAAATTAAGTTGTTAATGGTCACAGAAAATTTGAGACCCCTCCCCCCACCCTTCCCCTACTTACCGCAAACAAGGAATCTACATATATGTGTATATATATATATATAACATATGGGCTGCGATTTCTCCTGGGAAGTAATTCTCGAGACGCTGACGCTGATCGGGGGCTGCCTTCCTACTACACGTATGGAGGCTGAGGATGGCTATCCTTGTGACAGTTACCAAAGACCACAACATGTTGACAAAGTCAGTCTTGCGATTGCAGTGGTTCAAGAGCGCCGGGCGTGGTCGGTATTTGTATGGGTGACCGCCGTGTGCCGCTGCATATTAACACTCAGGCAGTTTTAAAGACATACAATCCCTGAGGCGCTGAGTTGAAGTCCTCGAGCCAGGATCTCCGCCCAGCCACATGTGTAATGGCTACGTCTCTGCCCAATAAACCTATAGCCACACTTTACATGGGGAATCGATATTAGTGAAACACATTCTCAACTCATTTGTTTTGAATACAGTATAACAGTTTCAAACAAAACAATTTTCCAAGTTACATTTATTGAAGAATACTAGCACGTTAAGAAATCTTTAAAAGTTTTATGTTTAATATTTTTTCTAAGATTTAACATTAAAATTTACATTTTACGAAAGATGATTAGTGAATATATTTAATTGAAAATATCTTTACGTGGCAGTATACTCTGAGTAAGTTGTACTGAATTTATTATTTTTTGAAGCAGTTATGTTTAAAACTGATGATTTGAGGCGGAATTTCTCTATCTTCTTGTCACACATTAATGCCTGACTTGAAAAGTTTCGTCGATGTAAGTTGTTGGTACACCCTGTACTTGTTTTGTAACCAGTGGACAAGTAGATACGTGCTCGATGATATTAACATCAACCGTTCCTGTCAAAGAGGTACAAGAAGATGCACACATCACATTACCCACAAGGAAGACTGTGCACTAGTACAACAGTCGGGTACATCTCCGGTCATAAGTACCATTCATGTACAATATGTCCTCCATCGTGGAGACGGCGATTGAACGGGTCATAGTCTACCCGAGTTTTCTTCAAATTTTTTGAATCAAACCTTTGAACAAATTCACCCCATGTCTTGTATCACATCATTTTTTTTATTTTTGTTAATCTAAGAGTTACTTTCTTTTGTTTAAATTGATATTTTATTTATATTCTATAAATTAATTACAATTTTTAATTCATAGATAATATGAATAAAGCAGTGAGAAAATAGGTGTGTTGGTAATGCGTGCTAAGATATAGTTCTTACGAGAAATATTACTACACTGATTGCGCATGAATGCGGCGCGTATTCCATTTGGTGTGCTGTAATATTCTAGACTTGGTTAATCTTCATTTGTACGAGGCGTAAAAATATCCTGAGAAAGTAGAACTTAAAGGATTCAGAAAAGTTGGAAGTAACTGTGTATGGACTATGACATTTGTTCCCCATTTGAACTTGGTGGCTGCAGACGTGGTAGGCAAAGACATTAAGTTACATTCTATTTTAAATTTGTGAGAGTTTTGCGTGCGTGCCGCAGCATGTTATAAGGGGGGGGGGGGGGGGGGGGGGGTGGACGAGTTTATCTGCCGACCACGGTGATTTATGCCAGTGTTGCGCGCGCCGCCCGTCCTGCACGATAGATGTCGAAGCGGTGTTATCGATTGTGTTAGGTAGAAACAAGCATGGAATGTGTTCTCTGATAGCCGCGACAACTCCTGCCACGAGACACTCCCCTCCACCCCCCCCCCCCAACTCGTCCAGGGATATGTTTCTTAACAAAGACGGAATTAAACCGCTTTTCCGGTAAGTCAGACACAAATAAACACAAACCAATAAAAGAGTCTGGAACCGGTCGCAGGCCGAAAATCCCCACACAGGAAGGCAGAGGACAGATTTATCAGCGACACTATCACAGACAGGAGTGTTGGCAACATGTGTGTGCGGGCTGTGGCCCTACCTACCGCTACTGTGCGAGTATCATCGCAGCCAAGCAGAGGGGCCGCGGTGGCTTAGCGGATAGACTGCTAGCCTCACACCATGGCGAGCCGGCCGGGTCACACTCGCGGATTTCCGCGAGTGGGAAACGCCGGACGATGGCACTGGTCGGGCGGGATCTCCCTGTTCCCTGGCCCTTGTATTCCGTCGCTGCTCCATTCTCACCTCGCTTCACACTCATTGGCTCTCAAGACCTCAAATATCTCTCAACTCAACATACTGAGACTCAAATAAGCCACCAATTTATTGGAACTCGGTTGCCATCTTGCTGGTCAGTAATGTACCGTGAGATATACAGAAACCTGGTCTTCGCAAGCAGACTTCAATATCCTACAAGCACACTTCAGTTTTACTTGATTATTGGCTGGAGCAGGAAAATACCAGGAGACCTGCAGAATTCGCGATTTTATTAGGTAACACCCTAGGCTTCACTACCGTATACCTTCTTGAGCATAATTAATGTTACCATTAGCTACTGGTAATTATATACGGCGTCATTTACCTGTATGAACCCTTCGCTGAGATTGGTTGTTCAAACGATCAAGTTTTACTACCGGCTAGAAGCGTCCCTGGGACGTGATGCACAAGTTATCGACCAATGGCGAGAGACCTGCGAATTTCGCGTTATTGTTTTAAGGCAAGTTATACTTAAAATACATGTACACTCGCACTGCAATTGTCATTGGCCCATTATTTTCTTTACACGCCCAGTTTGACGTTATATCAGTTAATAAATGCGTCATACCGGAAAATGCCAAATCACATGGCGTACATTCAGGTGGGAACTGTCTTGTCACCAAGGCAACGAGCAATTAGCTAGCATACGTCGCCAGCTCAGTACATACATAACCATGAATCCTATCTTGATGGCGAAAATTAACGCGAATTTTACATCTCCCTGAGAACAAGTTAGACTTCAGTTACTTCTGCGATAGGCACGTGGTTTTATTTGGCACACCGTGGATGGCCCTGAGCCAGTAGCATACCTCCATGAAAACATGTACCAAGTTTTGAGCTAACTTGTCAAGAACAAAGCTTGACTGAGGAGGCAGTCAGTGGACGGATAGATGTACATTGGACTGCCGAGTCAAGCGTACATATCATTTAACTCGCTCGCGAAACTTTCCTGTCTTTAGGTATTTGTGAGAATACCTTTTGTCACTTGACTAGGACAATCATAGTTAGTTATTAGTGGTAATTAACGTCTGCGATTCATGGACATCTATAGTCTAATACGCGTAGAAAGTAAAGACTATCCAATCACGAGAGAGAATCTCAGCCAAAGTGTTGTGGAACATAAAGTACATTAGTATTCAGGTAAGGGTTACATATTGAACCTGGTTTTATATAGCGAAATACTCATCTTAGTAATTTAAAATAGAATTTCTTTGGTTAAATATTTTAAATAGATTTTAGAACAATTTGTATTTTTTAATTGAGAAAGAAAAATTATGCTTACATAATTTGGGTGTGAATTACATTTGTTGCCTTAATTTTCAATAAAATTTATTCTGTTCGTTGGTTTTATGAAAAATAATTTTAATGAAAAACAGTTTGGGAATTATTGAAAGGTCAAAAACCTCTTAATTAATTTTAAATTTGAAAATAAATACTTTTATTTGATTGTTTGAAAAAAAAAATTAGCGGTCTTGGAGGATCACTATTCGATTTATCAAAAGATTTATCCAAATATTAAAGTAAAAAATTTAATTTATTTGTTTTATAGAATTAATTTCCAATCTTTTTTTTTTATATTAAAATGGGTGACCTCGATAGATTATGTTGAAAATTAAAGCAACAAATAAAATTTACACGCAAATTTTAATGACTAATCTTACTTTTACAATTTACGATCTTTAGACAACATTTTTGAAGTATAAATTGTCCTGAAATATGATTAAATATTTTTATTTTCATTGCTAAGACAAATGTTTTAATTATATAAAACCAGGTTCACGATATAACACTTATCTAACTACTTGTATTCGAAACTAAAATCACCCCTTTGTCTACAGTGCAAGTATATGGAACATTGTTGCACAACGGTAAACACCGTTCATCGAAAAAGGAGGGACAATTGACCAACATTTATATATTGGAAATCTTCCATTGAAATTTCCCGTAGAAACTGTCCAAAAATAGGTAAACTTGGTGAAGTTTGTTTTCTTTATGTAGCATAATTGTGTACAATAACAGTAACTTTTGTGTGGTGTGACTGTATGGAACAAAAACTATTGTGTGGTGTGACTGTATGGAACAAAAACTATTGTGTGGTGTGACTGTATGGAACAAAAACTTTTGTGTGGTGTGACTGTATGGAACAAAAACTATTGTGTGGTGTGACTGTATGGAACAAAAACTTTTGTGTGGTGTGACTGTATGGAACAAAAACTTTGTGTGTGGTGTGACTGTATGGAACAAAAACTATTGGGTGGTGTGACTGTATGGAACAAAAACTATTGTGTGGTGTGACTGTATGGAACAAAAGCTATTGTGTGGTGTGACTGTATGGAACAAAAACTATTGTGTGGTGTGACTGTATGGAACAAAAACTTTTGTGTGGTGTGACTGTATGGAACAAAAACTATTGTGTGGTGTGACTGTATGGAACAAAAGCTATTGTGTGGTGTGTCTGCCGTCACTGAATTAGTGACGGCAGACTACAGTGGCGAATTAAATCTTGTTTTTATTGGATGTAACTAAATAATTACGTGCAATACACACAATTACGATAGTTTACTATTCATGTAGTTTTTAAAAGTACAAACAATTTCGCAGGTGGTCGATATCGAACTCACAGGGTCTGTGAGTTCGATTTCATTTCGCTTTTAGATCCCGGTTACCTTGCCATCTACGCTGCCATGCCAAGTTGAAGTTATGCGCGGAAAATATCTGCTTTAAATGTCGCCGTAAAATAGTGAAGATTTGAATTGTATGTTTTTCCTTTTTGTTTTTGGTTTAATTGACACCGTCAGGATTGTTAAAACGAATAGTATACATGAGTGCACTCTTTTCACCACTTTATATGCAGTTTAAACTTCAAACAGAGCGCTGTGATGATTACATGAAAACGAAATTAAAGACGTACAAACCAAACGAAAGGCTGAATGTTGATATTACCTCGTAAAATGGTGTTTTGAAAAACGAAATACATTTTAGAAAGTTTTTGTGTTGGTTTTATTAGTTTATTCGTTGTTATTTCACTTGTTAAACGTTGTTTAACGGCCATTTTTAAACATTGTTTCATGGCCATTTTTACACGCTGTTGAACTGATCCATTAGTCAAAATAAACCACCAAGTAAACAGTGAAAAAAATGACTGGTGAATCTGTGGAAAATGTCACTAAATCAATAAGTGAAGGAAATCTGGCATTTTTTCACTGATTCATCAGTTAAATTTACTGAAGTGAAGTCAGATAGGTTTGACTATTTGAAACAGTGAAATTGTCAGTGATTCAGATTTAGAGTGTACGCATAAAATAATTTGACTTTATACCATTATATATTCTGATCTGAAATTGAGTATCAAGTTACCAGAGGAAATACTACGAGGATTGATTCAGAAGCCATGGCAACTATAGTTTATGTCGTAAAAATGACCCAGCACAGGAAATGTACTATGTACAGTTGAAAATGTACGACATGTAGGTACGTTTTAAACGTGACACCACATGAGGTATGGATGCAGGAATTATCGGCAAGGAACAAAGACAAACATGGCTGCTTGAAATGACCGTTTAGTTGATATATTCTCGTACAAACTATATTATACACTCATATGAACATGTACGAGCTGTTTAACATCCTTCAAAGTATTCTCCGAGGTTGTCCACGGTTCGGTGCCAGCGATGAGGCAGACGTCACAGCATTTAGACGATAGGTAGCGCGCATTGAGGTATCTCATGCAGCCGATGGTATTTCCCGTCTGCCTCATCGCTGGCATGAGTGTATACAGCTTGTGTCAGAATATATCAAACGGTCATTTCAAGCAGCCATGTTTGTCTTTGTTCCTTGCCGATGATTCCTGTATCAATACCTCATGTGGCGTCACCTTTAAAACGTACCTCCATGTCGTACACTTCCAACTGTACATAGTACATTTCCTGTGTTGGGTCATTTTCAGGACATAAACTATAGTTGCCATGACTTCTGAATTAGCCCTCATATTAACCTAAAAACGTTTTTGAAGAATTTTTTTTTAATAAATGCATATTGATCTGTGACTCAGTATTAAAACGTTTGAAAAAAAATTAAGTGCGTGTGTAATGTAAAATAACTTGTTTTACTATATTAGTTTATTCATGTATGCTACGATACATAGTATAATGCCAAGTTTCATATATCCTTGAGATTTATTAGCTCAGGTCAGGATGTATGGGAACTTAAATAATTTAGTCAGCTATTTAATAAGTTCGTTAGTTTTGTGGGTATCCTACCATGTGTGCTGAAAGATTTCTTAGTAGCAGTAGAAGGCACAGGCTTACTGGATTACTGGTAGCCACATTCAACATCAGTGTATGTATGCCCACAGAGTGTTTCACCACAAGTGCAGGATTCACTTCTGCCTTTTTTAATGGTCATCTGAAGACTAAAACTTTGTGTTATGAATTTTTTTTATGCAGAATAATTCTAATACTGCTAAATAAAACAGTTTATGCTGCTTATAAGTAACATTAAAAAAAAAAACAATTCACAAAACTGCATGAGTGGTGATATGCTTACAGATTACGGGATAATTTACTTTTGTAGTATACCAGAAGCACTTTATCTTATTTGTCAGTTAATGGGGAGTAATAATCAGAAAATATGTGTGTGTGTTTCGAAATTATTATTTACCACCTTTAGAATATGTGACAGTAAAATAGTATCACACAAATATTTTGGGACAGATAAACGGGGAAAGAACAAGAAAATGATTGCTTTCACAGAAGGGAAAAAACAAAAGAGGTGATGACGTATTCAGGCGTTAAATTAAAAAAAGTTAGCATAGTTTTACTTATTTTGCAATTATTTTGTGAAACGACCTGAAAATACTGACACACTACTGAAAAATGCAATGTTCCTCAAAGTTCCCACTTTTCTTTGGAAAGTTTCCAAATGGGGTTGAAATTTTTAATTTCTTAAAGAGTCAAGAGGTACATTTCCTGTGGAAACATCCCACTATCTCTGTTTAGAAACAAAAGTTAGTTACAGTGACAGGCAGTTACCTAGGCAAGTCTCGTAAAGCGCGGTCGCCGGAGGGGCGGGAAGGGGTGGAGATTTCCTGTGGAAACATCCCACTATCTCTGTTTAGAAACAAAAGTTAGTTACAGTGACAGGCAGTTACCTAGGCAAGTCTCGTAAAGCGCGGTCGCCGGAGGGGTGGGAAGGGGTGGAGATTTCCTGTGGAAACATCCCACTATCTCTGTTTGGAAACAAAAGTTAGTTACAGTGACAGGCAGTTACCTAGGGAAGTCTCATAAAGCGCGGTCGCCGGAGGGGCGGGAAGGGGTGGAGATTTCCTGTGGAAACATCCCACTATCTCTGTCTAGAAACAAAAGTTAGTTACAGTGACAGGCAGTTACCTAGGGAAGTCTCATAAAGCGCGGTCGCCGGAGGGGTGGGAAGGGGTGGAGATTTCCTGTGGAAACATCCCACTATCTCTGTCTAGAAACAAAAGTTAGTTACAGTGACAGGCAGTTACCTAGGCAAGTCTCGTAAAGCGCGGTCGCCGGAGGGGCGGGAAGGGGTGGAGATTTCCTGTGGAAACATCCCACTATCTCTGTCTAGAAACAAAAGTTAGTTACAGTGACAGGCAGTTACCTAGGGAAGTCTCATAAAGCGAGGTCGCCGGAGTGAGGGGAAGGGGTGTAGATTTCCTGTGGAAACATCCCACTATCTCTGTTTGGAAACAAAAGTTAGTTACAGTGACAGGCAGTTACCTAGGCAAGTCTCGTAAAGCGCGGTCGCCGGAGGGGTGGGAAGGGGTGGAGATTTCCTGTGGAAACATCCCACTATCTCTGTTTGGAAACAAAAGTTAGTTACAGTGACAGGCAGTTACCTAGGGTAGTCTCGTAAAGCGCGGTCGCCGGAGGGTGGGAAGGGGTGGAGATTTCCTGTGGAAACATCCCACTATCTCTGTCTAGAAACAAAAGTTAGTTACAGTGACAGGTAGTTACCTAGGGAAGTCTCATAAAGCGCGGTCGCCGGAGGGGTGGGAAGGGGTGGAGATTTCCTGTGGAAACATCCCACTATCTCTGTTTGGAAACAAAAGTTAGTTACAGTGACAGGCAGTTACCTAGGGAAGTCTCATAAAGCGCGGTCGCCGGAGGGGTGGGAAGGGGTGGAGATTTCCTGTGGAAACATCCCACTATCTCTGTCTAGAAACAAAAGTTAGTTACAGTGACAGGCAGTTACCTAGGGAAGTCTCATAAAGCGCGGTCGCCGGAGGGTGGGAAGGGGTGGAGATTTCCTGTGGAAACATCCCACTATCTCTGTCTAGAAACAAAAGTTAGTTACAGTGACAGGCAGTTACCTAGGGAAGTCTCATAAAGCGCGGTCGCCGGAGGGGTGGGAAGGGGTGGAGATTTCCTGTGGAAACATCCCACTATCTCTGTCTAGAAACAAAAGTTAGTTACAGTGACAGGTAGTTACCTAGGGAAGTCTCATAAAGCGTGGTCGCCGGAGGGGTGGGAAGGGGTGGAGATTTCCTGTGGAAACATCCCACTATCTCTGTCTAGAAACAAAAGTTAGTTACAGTGACAGGTAGTTACCTAGGGAAGTCTCATAAAGCGTGGTCGCCGGAGGGAGGGGAAGGGGTGTAGATTTCCTGTGGAAACATCCCACTATCTCTGTCTAGAAACAAAAGTTAGTTACAGTGACAGGCAGTTACCTAGGGAAGTCTCATAAAGCGCGGTCGCCGGAGGGGTGGGAAGGGGTGGAGATTTCCTGTGGAAACATCCCACTATCTCTGTTTGGAAACAAAAGTTAATTAAAGTGACAGGCAGTTACCTAGGGTAGTCTCGTAAAGCGCGGTCGCCGGAGTGAGGGGAAGGGGTGTAGATTTCCTGTGGAAACATCCCACTATCTCTGTTTGGAAACAAAAGTTAGTTACAGTGACAGGCAGTTACCTAGGCAAGTCTCGTAAAGCGCGGTCGCCGGAGGGGCGGGAAGGGGTGGAGATGGGATGCGCGTACAACCCACAGCTGTGTACTGGCTGTTCTAAAAACATCGGTAGCAGATAATGTACGTGACTGAAGATGGAAGGGAACGACAACACGCAGTGAGTCAGCAAGGTCATTCACAGCAGAGAACATATTTACACATCAGCATTATAATTAAATCGAAGCAGTTTTTTGCATATCTTATCTACTCGCCTTTCACATTATGAAGTGCTCGTCGGTAAAAGGCTTTTTTATTAAAGCGTTACAATTTTTAATACTTAGCAGCCTATCACATTTGGTAAAACCTGTCCACGACAACTGAAAGTGATACTTTATTTTACAGTGTAAAACGTAATTTCGCATGAACAATGTCTATGTAGTTATTTGTCTAGTTCATCTGTAACTGTATTATTACCAGTAACAATAACAATATTCACATCTCTCTGCTCCAGATTTAATGAACGTGAATGGTCGCCCAATGAAAAAGAAAATGCTCACAGACTGTGCACATCAGTAAACAACATCCGGTCTTAAGAACAATGATGCATCATTCTTGGCAACATACTTGCTTGTTATCTTATGAAATTTGTGAGCTCCACCTCTTCTGTAGAAAGAGCTCATATTAATTTCTTAGTGCTAAAGAAATGCTCACTCGACCAATGATGATTTTTAAAAGACGTTATTTACACCGCTGTTGTTTATGTAAAAGCTTAATGCGTTTCATTTCTAATTACTATTATAATTTCTACATTACGATAGACGAAACTTATGGTGGATGAGCTAGTTTTTTTGAAAAATCAGCAGATTTCCCCAGCATGCACCAGTGGGCTGACATCACTGGCCAAGCCATCTGTTAGGGTAATTGTAAAATATGTTCAGTCAACAGTATTACTACGTAAATATTTTTAAAGGCTTGTTCACAGTACAGTGAGCACTTTTGAAGTCCAAGTTACATTTTCTTTCCAGCCATGTTTTATCCTTTAATCAACTTTTAAAATAAATATTGCAACGTAAGAACTAATCACAGTGTGTATATTCCACCGCACTCGCAAGATATCATCTAAGGCTAAAATGAAATTTATTTATTGATTGACTATTACTCCAAATGAGAAGGCTTTCAAAAGTGCTCACTTTACCGAGAACAGCCTATATCAACTTTATATAATACACAATATTATTATATCTAATGCCATTTGTCATGATTATTAATATTTACAGATTTTAGTTTATAGATAGTTGTCAATCTAGTTTAGTTGGAAATCATGTGTATTTTACTGCACGCCTTATCATTTGTAACATGCTTTAAAGAGGTTCACTACATTCATTATCTCAGCATATTGTTAACGCGCACTTATACTAGTTATAAACTAAAAAAGAAAGACAAAATACTGAAATGAATACGTTTTGTTGAATCCATTGCATAAGTCTATGTACAAAATTTACTTCATATTTATGTGACTTTTATGTAAGTTTATTTGCTTTATTCTTAACTATGTTGCAGTACGGTTGAATACTTTGTGTTTCGGGTTGCGCAGCGAATGTTTTCCGTCCTGCTCGTATACGACCGGCGCGCGACAGTTGTCGCACAGCACAAGACTGTACTGGACACCCCTCAAGCTCACGCGCCCTGATAACTGCCGGCTACTATAGGTCTATAGGTACTTACACGCAGTAGCTGCTGTCCTTGGTTCACAAAGGACTGCTAGCAAAAATACCAAGCCCAAATTCATTGAGTACGCTATCACTGAATATATATAAGTAAGTAAAAAGTAGACAGAGGCGATATGGTATAGCGATTTGTGCGTACCCATTCTCTGATTGGCTGCACTAGGCTTTGCGAGCCGGCATTGTATCTGATTGGCCTCAGCGTGCTGCGGGAAATTCTGTAAATTGGCTGGGCTGCGGCTGGCAACTAAGTTAGCGGGCGTTGGTCGGCGAACTGGGAGGCCCGACATGTTGCTGTCGAGTGCGGCGGGGTAGGTCAGGGTGTTTCCCTTCTGTATCCTTAACTACTCTGTGACCTTAGCTATTTGTTCATCGGTAGTTTGCCTCGATGATTAGCTAGTTTCAACCCTGGGCACGTAGCTCGAGCTCTGTCATCTTCTTTTATGTAGGTATGTGATTATACCAGAGAGGGCCGCGGTGGCAGAGCGGTTAGGCTACTCGCCTCTCACCAAGGCGAACCGAGTTCAATCCCCGGCCTGGTCGCTCCTGGATTTTCGTATGTGGGAATCGTGCCGGACTATGCCGCTGGTCGGCCAGTTTTCTCGGGGGTCTTCCATCTCCCCGCCCTTGCATTCCGGCGTTGGTCCATCCTCACCTTACGTCACCTCGTTGTTAAGAGCCGACCAAATCTCTCCGCTGCGTCGTATGTCGCGAGCGGGGGTCAGCATGGCCGCCATTGTAGCATGCACACGCAAGGGCGGACGATACAAATTGGGGCTGAGCAGGCATAAGTAGACCACATAGCTGCTCTAATAGCAGCCAGCCACATTGCGTGGGTCCACAAGTCCAGTCCTTCGACAAAATACATACCGAATGGCGCGCGGTGAGGCCAGCTCATTGCCTTATATGGAAATATATGCCCCCGGAATTAATTTCGCTTTTTCTCCCCCGTTTCCCCCCTGAGCCGTGCTCGACGCTGCGACTTTTGCTTTATCCGCCCTGTCTGATTGTCCGTCCCGGCCGAGAGCAGACAGGTCCTCCGTGTAGGCCCGCATCTGTAATTGGTGGTTCAGCTGCTTAACTCACTCTTTTTTCTTCTATAGGTAGGGGCAGCGAAATTTCGCGAATATATTTCAAGGCAAGTTACATTTCAAAACACTGTGGAGTCGTTTACCTGTCTTGATTGGCTGAATTACTTTTTGACACGTGTTAACTGTCTGCACACGAATCACGTAGGAGCTGTGCCGATGTTGCGGAATTCTGAGTGGCCCAGTCAGATATGAAGAAACCTTCTCAAGTAGACAACAACCAATGGCAGCAGACAAACTGCTGTTGGGTGCTTGTAGGGTTCAAGTCTAAAGTTTATTCTTCTTTTTTTTTCGCGAAAAAAATCATTAGCTCTATTTACCTCGATAGATGTAACAGGTTTTACAATCAATCGTGTTCATTTGAGAAATGATTAAAAATAAAAGTTTTATTGAAACTAATTGAAACGTTGAATAGTTGGAATGTTTTGCTTATATTCCTATTTAGCCTATAGTTCCTCCGTTATTAACTAAGTCTTAAAGATGATATCAGTTATTATCCAAGTCTTAAAGATGATATCAGTTATTAACTAAGTCTTAAAGATGATATCAGTTATTAACTAAGTCTTAAAGATGATATCAGTTATTAACTAAGTCGTAAAGATGATATCAGTTATTAACTAAGTTTTAAAGATGATATCAGTTATTAACTAAGTCTTAAAGATGATATCAGTTATTAACTAAGTCTTAAAGATGATATCAGTTATTAACTAAGTCTTAAAGATGATATCAGTTATTAACTAAGTCTTAAAGATGATATCAGTTATTAACTAAGTCTTAAAGATGATATCAGTTATTAACTAAGTTTTAAAGATGATATCAGTTATTAACTAAGTCTTAAAGATGATATCAGTTATTAACTAAGTCGTAAAGATGATATCAGTTATTAACTAAGTTTTAAAGATGATATCAGTTATTAACTAAGTCTTAAAGATGATATCAGTTATTAACTAAGTCTTAAAGATGATATCAGTTATTAACTAAGTTTTAAAGATGATATCAGTTATTAACTAAGTCTTAAAGATGATATCAGTTATTAACTAAGTCGTAAAGATGATATCAGTTATTAACTAAGTTTTAAAGATGATATCAGTTATTAACTAAGTCTTAAAGATGATATCAGTTATTAACTAAGTCTTAAAGATGATATCAGTTATTAACTAAGTATTAAAGATGATATCAGTTATTAACTAAGTCTTAAAGATGATATCAGTTATTAAATTTACTGGTTCGTTACAGCTGATTATGAAGTAAAAAACTAAATGAAATTCATAAGACTGCTGCGGGCGCCAGCCTGTACAGCGCTCGGCAGATGTTTGTACGCATACAGACACACATATTCCCTTCCTAGTTACAACCATTTATTTGTAAACTAGTTGCCTAAGATTTTGTTGCAACTCGCCAGTTGAAATATTGTATGTATGTACGTACATTGACCACACATTATTTTGGAAAGCATACAAAATTGTTATGTAGCTCAATAATTATTATAAACTTAGTCTACAGCACTTGCTTCCCAAAATTCAGCGTTAGTTTTACGCGTTCTAAAGGCAATGGTTTATCGCAAGTAATGTTGACTTTTGGCCAACATGAGCGCATGAAACTACTATCCTATTTATCGGTCAATGAGCATCATGATACAGTAAAGAAGAACTGTTATGACTGGTATGCAAAAGAATATGTGTCGGATCAAAAACTTGATCATCCAATAACAAATAATAAACTAAAACCTATGTCTACACATTACACAATAAGATTTTGTGAAATTTTCTCTAATTTATTAGTAGTGTTGTAAAAAAATATTTGGCAACTGAATTATTTGTAGAAATAAAACAGTGTTAGCTCGTTAAGTCACCAGGTTTAGTGCTCCAGACATCTTGCGCATGAGTGATATTTAAGACCGATCCCGTACACCGCAAGGAAAAGCCCAGTCTTCCTAGTATCTTATCTGATTTGTGGTATTTTTTGTACTTCTCTGACATGAATGATTGATGCCAACATCACCTAGTACGCAGCTCCTTGTTGCACGACAAGTGATCAACACAACTACACTGTAAAACTAATTCTCTTCAACTTTGAAACTGTAATGGAAGTTCTTAACCTATACAGGATGTGTAAATATTACTGCGTATAAGTCTGAACATATGGGAATGTTTAGCATCGCTATTATACAAACTTGGAACTTCCCTACGCATTTGACTCTTTCCTGAGCATTTGTAGGAATGTTACCATAGGTGTATAGGGATATGTTATATCCATTCGCGCTTTGTCATTGTAGGTATACACTGATATAGTAATTTTACAAATCATTTCTTAGAGTGTAGGCCTACTGTACATATCGTCTATTCGCGGCTTCTTCGCACTTTATTAATCAAACCTTTAACAAATCAACCTATGTATGACATGTTTTGTTGTTTCCTAAATGCGTCATAATCAAAAGCGTTTTATAATTCTGTTAACATAAAATAATCTTGTTTTTGGTTATATTGGACTTTTATTATTTTTCATTTTTTAATTACAATGTTTCATTTATAATCGACACAAATAAAAGCAGTGAGGAAATAGTAGTGAAATTTCCCGAAAAGTTTTCAAGACAAGTTATATTTTAAAACACTGTGGGGTAGTTTAACTATCTTGATTGACTAAGTTGTTTTATGACACGTGTTAACTGTCTGCGCACGAATTACGTAGGAGCTGTGCCGATGTAGCCGAATTTAGAGAGGCCCGGTCAAAAATACGAAAACTCCTTCCAAGCAGACAGCAATCAATGGCAATAGACAAACGGCTGTTGGGTGCTTGTATTGAAGTCTACTGTGTACTCATATTTTGTCCTCGGGGAAATCCTCTTGCTCTAGGTATGTTGGTAAATAGTTCTCATGTCAAATGTCATTAAACTCACTGCATATGAATGCGGTGCGTTGTCCCTTTCTTGTAATTTTCTATACTTGGTTAAATCTTGCGTGCACAAGGCGGTGTAACATGTCGAAAGTAGAACTTTAGCTGGGCGTCAAAAAAGGTGGAATTAATCGTGAATGGAGTATACCAGATGTTGTAGTGTGAAAGTGATGTGTGACAGAGTGAAGTGGGGTACAGCACGTGACAGACGTAGGTGAGGAGGTGCTCGTTGTGGGCGAGGTGCCTCAGCGCACGAAATGTCAAGGAGACAACGCGTTGTATCAGCTGGCGGGCGTCTCACGCTTGGACGACCTGCAAAGTGAGTTGCGCTGCGGAACGCCGTAGTGTTGACGCAGGTGGCGTCGCGACGCACATCAACTTCTCCCTTATATACCCCTGGGTGGGGTGTCTTGGGTCATGCTTCGAGCAGCTGCCGGCAACCTCCTCCTCAAGACATGTTCGCCGCCGTCGTGTTGAGCTTCCTCCTCCTGCAGGTATGGTCCATCCATCATCACTTACAGCATTGCTGAAGAAGCCCTGCTCGAGTTCTACTTGCAGGATATTCCTCCGCCTCGTACTAACAACAAAGCTGGAGTAAGACTAGGAAATTGCATCAAAGGGACGACGCACAGCATTTGTGCCGGCCCTCACTAACACTCTGAGGCCCACGTTAATTTACGGTTCCAGGTGTTGCAGACAAAAATCATATAATGATGATACGTACTATGCTTTAGTGAAGACAGCGCTTATTTCGTTGGTAGGTTGATAGGTTAGTAGGTGGGCTTGACGCCTCGTCCACGGCGAAGTCACTAGAGACAGGAGCAAACTGCTTCGAGACACGTGAAACTGGGGAGGTACTGGGGATGGCTTGTACTGGGGAAACATACCAGCATTCATCTGGATAGATTTCAGGAAACCGTGGGAAACCTAAATCAGGCTGGCCGTGCCGGGAATCGAACCCGGGTCCTCCCGAATTTCAAGTCAAGCTTGTTAACCGCTGCTCTACTCGCTCGATCGTGTTTCAGAAAATACGACAAACTGCTGCTGGAGACGTGCATATTTCCCCATGTCCCTCTTGGCAGACAATCTGAATTTCAAAAAACGTGTGCTTCAAAATACCTATGCTTTCATCTCTAACTCTCTCGTTGTTCATCGGCGCCGATAGTTGTAGGAAGGTTTACAGTCTTCAATTATGTGCTGAGGACAGTCTTCGCCCCTTAGTATATTGCCCAGAGTATACTCGTTCACCTTTGACATGCTGTAGAACAGGTGAGTTCATGGTCGGTGCTATACAGGTCCAGAACATAGTACCAATGTGGGCGCTACCTTTCCATGAGCAATATTATATCTTACTGCTGACACTAAAACTTTTTTATAATTGGTTGTTTCTTGTGTGACGAAGCTACTGAAACGCATTCCAGTGGTTCCAAAAATTCCAGGTATTGTAAGGAATGCATACGTATTTCTCACACCAGAAATGCCAGGTATTGTAAGGAAGGCGTACGTATTTCTCACACCAAAAATGTCTTCTTTTGCAACACACGAAAGCAAAATTAATGTGTACGTTAAGGGGTTAACCTTGTTTTTAATTTATGGCTGAAGGTGTTGCAAATAAGAAATATTTTGACGCTTGCTGTGCTTAAGCCTTCAGAGCACTACTTACGTATGCATAGTAATCAATGAGTTGTTCGCCCTGTGTTTGGATATTTGCAACATGAGCCATTCATAACCTAGATCAATACCGCGACCAATGTATGAGATATTAAGAGGGAAGTTCATTGAACATCGAACATAGTCGAGTATAGTATGCCGACCAATAAAAACACTTTCCCATGCGTTATGTAAACAACGGTGCAAATTGGGTCAGAATGGATAAAACACTGGCTTCATGATCATTACCAGTGGGTAGATTCTCTGCTATGAGATGCGGCTGCCAGTAAGAAATAAGTAGAAGTAAGGTGTGGCAAAAACATACGATACTGTAGACACGATGAGCTGTTAACAGTTCTAAGAGGTGAACTGCAGGGGGAGGTTTTACATAGGTTTTCCTACCTATGCACGAGAGGAAACTTGGTACTCTCATTGTTTTACATAGGTTTTCCTTCCTATGCACGAGAGGAAACTTGGTACTCTCATTGTTTTACATAGGTTTTCCTACCTATGCACGAGAGGAAACTTGGTACTCTCATTGTTTTTCTTGATACGTGTTACTGGTACGTGACATACGTGGCAAGCCACAAAAGTACAGGTGGTGTAAACGGGTTCTACCTCCTCAAGAACTTGAGAAATTTCCGTGTGTAGAGACCAGAACACATTTTACACTCCAAAAATTATTTGTAAATTTACCATATCAGTGTATATTTACAGTGACAAAGCACGTATGGTAAATAATTTTCCCGTATATGCATGATAGCGTTCCTACATTTGCTCAGGAAAGAGTAGAATGCATAGGGAAGTTCTCAACTTTGTATAGTAGTAAAGCTAAACATTACCATATTTTCAGCCTGACATGTATTATTTTCATACACTGTATAGGTTAAAAACCTCCATTAGTGTTTAGGAAATTTGCCAGAAATTGTTTTACAGTGTACATTTTTATCTGGCAGCTCTGTAGGCTGCATGTATTTCTCCTTACTCAAGTAGTCGCCGTTTATTTATGAAGACCGACATTTTTTTTCTTCTGGCTTGTTTGCACGTGATTTTGTGATAATTTCGTTAATTATTTCTTATAGGATCGAGAGTCCTCGAAGGTGATTTTAACAAAAAGTGATCCAACTGCATGATAAACAGTGATCCAACTGCATGATAAAAAGTGATCCAACTGCATGATAAATAGTGATCCAACATGATAAACGAAACGTCGAAGGAAAGAATTTTCGTTTTATCGGTTATTTGAATGACTTTAACTTTGCCTCCAAGTTTTTTTCTGCAGTTAAATGAACTACTTAATATTTTGCTACAAAAATGTATAAAAATTAACTGGAAATTAAAATGTGCAACCATAGTTTCGTTTATGTTTTATATGTATGTTTTGTAATTTTGTCGTCGATGTTACTGTTTAGTTGAAATCGAGTCACCACTTTTTCTTCTGAATCGCAAGTTGTCTTATCCTATTAACGTTTGTATAAATGTCTGTATATGTTAATCTTGTCACTGATATTCAAAGAGAAAAACTGTATATTTGCAGGGGATCCATGGATTCTCCATCAGACCTGCGGGGCTTCATCAGCAGAACTTGACAGCTGTCCCTTACACCTTTGACAACTACAACGTAAGTAAAATGACTCTCTTGAGTTTGTTCTGATATACTTGATCCACAACAGGAATCTCTAGAGACATGCAAAATTCGCTTTATTATTTGGGGACACGTTGAACTTTAAACACGTGTACCTTTGCAATACAGTTCTCGTTGGACCATGCTTTATCTGACACGCCCTGGGTAACTCAGCGCCAATAAATGAACACTTCACAATTGTGTACCCAAATCACGCGCAGTTCAGCCAGAAAGGGCGTGGCTTCTCATCTATACAGCAGGCAATAGAGAAACAACGCCGGCTCCAGTGCATACAGTACTGTGAAGTCTCACCCGATGCCGAATAATAACGCGGATTGGACAGGTCTCTACTGATGAACACTTTAATTGAACCATCGTGAAAAGTTTACATAACCAGTAAAATTACAAGTTGTACAGTAAGAAAAGAGAATATTACGACGAAATAATTTTATGCCAGCAATAGTCATAAAAATTAAGATGCAAAAACAGACAGTGACAGTTAAAAGAATTAAAAATGCTACATACGATGTTGACTGCAGTTAATGGTACTCATAATATTATATTAGATAAATAAAATAAATGGAATTTTTTATGTTTTGGCAGAAAAAAATTATTTGAATTAAAGTGTAAATTACATTAAATCAATAGTTCACTAAATGCATTTGTCTGTAGGCATAGTGCAGAGTCATCATTCATATGCTTGGGATTGTATTACACTGTTTTCATGCTCAGGGCCAATAGAGATATTCTCTGCTGTGATATTACGTTTAGTTTCTACCTTTCTTGGAGAAAATCATACTGCGGCCCCTACTTACAAGTATTTGCCTGTGTTGTCAGATGCACTGAATTTAACCATTTCACTCCCGAACTCATTTACGAACTCAAGTGATAAATTCGCTTAGTTTTTTGGTTTGTAATGTAATTGTGTCGAGCATGCCTCTCGCAATGAATGTACAACCTACCGCGTGTTCTTTGATGTTAGAGTTAATTACTCATGAGTGAGATGTGTAGAAACATTTTTGACTAGGTAAGACTCTCAAAACAGCGAGTAGTGGTTCCTTGTGTATATACAGTGCCGACCGCAAATATTCTTCAAATGCTACATGTTATCGGCTGTAGGCACGATACTGAATGGGTTAAAAGCAGTGGCGTGTGGTGAACTGTTGCAAGGTAATCTGAGGTTAGATCAGTGCTGTACCCTGTAGCATGCTAGTTTACACTTCAGCCACTAGAACGTAGCTCGGCAGCTGACACGTCACATGCTTGTCTTGTTAGTGCTGTCTGCAGACAAGCAGTCCAGTCAGTGGCGTGTGTTGCAAGGTAATCTGATGTTAGATCTGTGCTGTACCCTGTAGCATGCTAGTTTACACTTCAGCCACTAGAACGTAGCTCGGCAGCTGACACGTCACATGCTTGTCTTGTTAGTGCTGTCTGCAGACAAGCAGTCCAGTCAGTGTGGTGAACTGTTGCAAGGTAATCTGAGGTTAGATCTGTGCTGTACCCTGTAGCATGCTAGTTTACACTTCAGCCACTAGAACATAGCTCGGCAGCTGACGTCACAGTACGGTTGTAATGGGTCCCTTGCTGCTCGCTTGTGATTGGTCGGAATACCTTCAGTTTCCCTAGATTGCAGTGTGGTTACTGGCTCCTGCTCCGTGCACTGAGAATGTACAGCAGTGAGCAAGCACCAGCTTACCTTGCAACACTCCGCCACACGCCACTGGTTAAAACTCTCATGTCTATTACACGATATACCTCTTAAGGTAGGCCTATAATTAAGGCCACCTATTTTTCGCGAAAAGTTTCACGCGAAGGCTAGAATCCAATACCCTAAGGCTTACGTGCAGGTTTGCTTTGGTTATTGGCCAAGTGTCTTTGTCGGCAGACAGTTCACCTGACTGGACCAATCATAATTAAGTGACTCGATAGTGAATGTCCGTGATGAGCGGGCAGAAACCTATAACGCGTGACAGTTAAAATCATCCACTCACAAAAGTGGTTCTGAGCTCTGGTGTTTTGGAGTGCAAGAAGTAACGAAATATTTTTGCGACAAACAGGTGGGCCTGCCTATAATACAGAGGTCCCTCAAAGTAAAATTATCACACAAAAATTTGTGAAAGCGCCTTTTGATTGCTTCGTACTCCACAATTCGAACGAGGAAGTTAGTGGAAACAAAAGTAAGCATCTTGGAACTTGTCATGTCCCTACTAGTATTTTCGGAGAAAGTTAGTCGTTTTCGAAAACGCGTGGTTGAGAGAACCCCGTGGAAAAATCTTTGGTGACGTTTGTAAGTATAATTAAGAATTGTCATACATAGGAACTATGAGTGATGCGGGAAACTCTCATACATAGGAACTATGAGTGATGCGGGAAACTCACCATATATAGATATCATGATTTTTTGCAAAAAAAAATAAGTACCCGGTAGACTTCAGTACTATAAGCACCCGAAAGCAGTTTGTCTATTGCCATTGGTTGCTTTCTGTTTGAGAAGGCGTTTTCATATTTGAAGGAGCCACTCAGATTTCGGCAACTTCAACACGCCTCCTAAGTGATTCGTGTGCAGACACTTAACACGTGACCAAAAGTAATTCAGCCAATAAAGATAGGTAAAAGAACCTACAGTGTTTTGAAATATAACTTGTCTTCAAATCTTTTCGCGAAATCTCACTAGCCCTAACCATATATCAGTTGGCAAGTGCATAAGTGTTGGCCAAACGTTGTCATAGTAACTGACTACGCTTGTAAAATTTACGTAAACTGGCTACGCTTGTAACATTTACGTAAACTAATACATGCAGTTGTGTTCTCTAGTTTCGCGAGGAAATACGTTACAATTTGTACTCTCGTATTCCGTATGTATGCCAGCGTGGTGAGTTTGTGAAACATTTCTTTCAGTGAAAAAACTTCAAAGCCTGCGGTGATAGTTTTTTCAAACTATAAGATATATAATAAACGCATGTAAAAATGCAACTTGTAACAGGCTGTAAACATAGAAATTCTAAGCGTTGCTACATCACAAATTGAGGAATTTCACCAAACAGACGAGTCTTTTCTGCATAAATGAACGAAAGTTACCATAGTCCAGTGGATAAGGTACTTGAATGCAATTTGTGACTAAAGCATGAGCTCTGGGAGATTTGTCAATTGGACGGTCCGGAATATTATTGAAAGTAGCGCCATCACAAATACGAAGTGGCTGGATATCTTAAGAGCCGTCAGTAACAGTTCATATTTGCAAAGTGGTTTCACGTCAGTATAATCGGAACCACATGAGGTTGCGTACACCTGGCTTACTATTGGGGTAACTTCTCTAACCACGTGGCTGGAAAAAAAACTTCTTCAGTGGTGCAAAGTTACCCCAGCGTGTACAAAGTAGTTTACGGTACATATGGATATCAAGATTCCGTTTTTGTTTGTTATTTGATAATTTTATACATAATCAAGTACATAAAACGTATTTTTCATAGTATTAACCAAATAAATGTAGTTTATAATGCATAAATGGTTTTGGAAGTATATGGGATTATTCTTCGCATAAAATATATAACTAATTCATCACGTGTTTGCAAGGAACCCACTACCCAATACTTACTTCACCCACTCAAAGTTTAGCAAAAAGTACACTTTGACAAACAAACAGTTGCCATTTTGCCAAGTAAAAACACTTCATGCTTCAGAAATGAACGTGTGCTGTACATTTAAGCAACTTAGCAAAATTTGCAGGCTGACCTGTTCACAGGTATACGCCAATAAAAAAATGCCACGAAACGAACTTAAAAACAGACAATTTTAGCCACCATACAAATTAGTGCACTGCAACTGATTTCAGGTGGAGCAAATTTCACTGGTTTCAGCATATTTGGTTATTTTTTTCACTTCTTCAGGTTAAAAGATATAGTCAATTAATTGTTTTTATTTATATTTATTTTTTCCTCCCGACAGGATGAACACTTTCAAATGTCGGTGAATATTCTCATGTTCAATTATTCAGGTAGAACTGGTAGGATGAATACAAGTTGACGACACCCATGCCTTACCTGGGACTCGAACCCGCATCTATAAATGCCAGTATCAGGAGAAGATGGATGTGGAAGTGGTAATACGACTGAAGACACAAGTAGTTTTTGCCTAAATTATTTTGTTGAACAGAATTGAAAACAATGCACTTGTGTTGATTGTAATAGAGCCATTTCAATTACAATTTCAAAATAGAGAATAATTAGCAACGCAACTACATCATTTTCCTTTTAGGTCCTCGCCTCACTAGCAGAAAAAAATTTATTAACAACAGGCACAATTGCAAGTATAAGAAAACTTTCCCTTTCATGTTATTGGTTTCTATGAGAACCACCAACAGAAAAATAAATTTTGAAAGAAATTCTGGAAATATTCTATCAAATTTTCGACTTTTAATAAATTCCTCTCCATCAAAAAATCAAACCAATATATATAAAACTTTAATTTCTTAATTGAGATTTACCTTTGCGCCGTCCTACTACGATATGGCACAACGTAACATTCTCGGCAAATTTAAAGGAAAAAATCCTGCTCCCTACAATTGAACATCATTGGCAACACACACAGGGAAAAAAAAAGAGAATCGTAGATGGACATTCAATGCAATCACAAAGAAATTCTTAAGCACGCTCGCTGAGTACAGAATTTCAGATTCCAATTCGCTCGCTTATCACCAAGGCGAACCGGGTTCGAATCCCGGTGGGGACACTTTCGGATTTTCGCAAGTGGGCATCTTGTCGGACGAGGCCGCTTGTAGCCGAATTTTCTTGGGGATATCCCATTTTCCCACCCTTGCAATCCGGCAATGCTCCTCACTCACCTCGTTCCACCCTCATCGGCTCTCAAGGCTTCGATGTTTCAAGAGTCACTCAAACCTCTCTAACCAACTCGCATTTCCATGCAAACGATGCATATTTCACCCAAGCAATCTCCTCTTAGTAATAAATAGTTTTGTTATACATCAGTAACGATACATAAAATTTCAAAGATGCAGTATGATGATATAAACTTAGGTCGTTTCGATGGCTTCTGAAGCCTACGAATTAATGTGAAACTAATCATAAACTACAAGTCCAATATTTATATATTAAAAATAAAATAATCCATTCATTGTTACATTTCAGGAAGCAAATACATCACTTTTAGAACGACGGGATGCGGACGAAAGTTCAGGATGTAATCCAACAAGATCCACAGAAGCACCATCTACTCAAACAGTAACAGCGACTAGCTCAAGTGTCACCACAGTAACTTCAAGCTCAACATCTACCAATGTTACATCCACTGAGACACCAACTGTAATAACCACAGAAACTACCTCTAATGCTACCACTGAAGCTTCAAGCACATCAGCTAGCACTGAGGCATCCACAGTAACAGCCACAGCAACTAACTCTGATGCTACCACTGAAGCTTCAAGCACATCAGCTAGCACTGAGGCATCCACAGCAACAGCCACAGCAACTAGCTCTGAAGCTACCACTGAAGCTTCAAGCACATCAGCTAGCACTGAGGCATCCACAGTAACAGCCACAGCAACTAGCTCTGATGCTACCACTGAAGCTTCAAGCACATCAGCTAGCACTGAGGCATCCACAGTAACAGCCACAGCAACTAGCTCTGATGCTACCACTGAAGCTTCAAGCACATCAGCTAGCACTGAGGCATCCACAGCAACAGCCACAGCAACTAGCTCTGAAGCTACCACTGAAGCTTCAAGCACATCAGCTAGCACTGAGGCATCCACAGTAACAGCCACAGCAACTAGCTCTGATGCTACCACTGAAGCTTCAAGCACATCAGCTAGCACTGAGGCATCCACAGTAACAGCCACAGCAACTAGCTCTGATGCTACCACTGAAGCTTCAAGCACATCAGCTAGCACTGAGGCATCCACAGCAACAGCCACAGCAACTAGCTCTGAAGCTACCACTGAAGCTTCAAGCACATCAGCTAGCACTGAGGCATCCACAGCAACAGCCACAGCAACTAGCTCTGATGCTACCACTGAAGCTTCAAGCACATCAGCTAGCACTGAGGCATCCACAGTAACAGCCACAGCAACTAGCTCTGATGCTACCACTGAAGCTTCAAGCACATCAGCTAGCACTGAGGCATCCACAGCAACAGCCACAGCAACTAGCTCTGAAGCTACCACTGAAGCTTCAAGCACATCAGCTAGCACTGAGGCATCCACAGTAACAGCCACAGCAACTAGCTCTGATGTTACCACTAAAGCTTCAAGCACATCAGCTAGCACTGAGGAATCCACAGTAACAGCCACAGCAACTAGCTCTGATGCTACCACTAAAGCTTCAAGCACATCAGCTAGCACTGAGGAATCCACAGTAACAGCCACAGCAACTAGCTCTGATGCTACCACTAAAGCTTCAAGCACATCAGCTAGCACTGAGGAATCCACAGTAACAGCCACAGCAACTAGCTCTGATGCTACCACTGAAGCTTCAAGCACATCAGCTAGCACTGAGGCATCCACAGTAACAGCTACAGCAACTAGCTCTGATGCTACCACTGAAGCTTCAAGCACATCAGCTAGCACTGAGGCATCCACAGCAACAGCCACAGCAACTAGCTCTGAAGCTACCACTGAAGCTTCAAGCACATCAGCTAGCACTGAGGCATCCACAGTAACAGCCACAGCAACTAGCTCTGATGCTACCACTGAAGCTTCAAGCACATCAGCTAGCACTGAGGCATCCACAGTAACAGCCACAGCAACTAACTCTGATGCTACCACTGAAGCTTCAAGCACATCAGCTAGCACTGAGGCATCCACAGCAACAGCCACAGCAACTAGCTCTGAAGCTACCACTGAAGCTTCAAGCACATCAGCTAGCACTGAGGCATCCACAGTAACAGCCACAGCAACTAGCTCTGATGCCACAGAGACATCAAGCACATCAGCTAGCACTGAGGCAACTGCAGCAACTACAGCGAATAGCTCTGCTGCTGCTACAACTGTGACAAGCTCATCAGCTACTACTGAAGAACCTACAGAAACAGCCAATCCATGTGGTGGTTCAACAAGTAATTCCAGTGTGTCAGCAAGCTCAGCAGCTACCAGCACAACCACTACTACTGAAGCCACTACTACTGAAGCCACTACTACTGAAGCCACTACTACTGAAGCCACTACTACTGAAGCCACTTCTACTGAAGCCACAACTGTCACCACGTCTACCACTTCAACTAAAGATATGGCAGCGGAGATAGAGGCAGCAATCAAGAAGTTGGCTAAAGCATCTGGCTGAAGACAATACGACTGGCTCGTGAATTTAATTCTTAATGCAGATTAATTTTTTATTAAATATAGGAGTAAATATTATATTTCTGTTGCTCATAAAATGTTTCAAGATATTAAATGATGTTTCAATTTGCTGTCAACTTGTAAGTCGTCTAAATAGCTAAATTTTCAGTGCTCCTGTACGGTTGAAAACATATGTGTTGTTATTAATTTTCATAATCTGTAATCTTGTACGTAAGATACTGTTTAATTGTATCTTACTGATTCTTGAATAATTTACACTGATATAATAAAGAATGCGTTATACGATAATCGCCTTAATTTTCATATACGCAATCCCAGTTCCAATAGTATGGCGACTGTTTATTGGTAGGGCTTGTAAAATTTCGCAAAAAGATTTCTAGACAGGATACAGTACAAAGCACTGTGGGGTCGTTCAGCTTTTTATATTGGCTGAAAAATGTTCTGGTCCGTGTTAACTGTTTGCACACGAATCGCAAAGGTTCAGCGTTACTGTGTTCTCCGATTTTTATGCGAAACACAATTGGCCATATTTATTGGGCATGTAATAACCATGACTTCAATACAAATTGGCGATGTCTCAGCTGGCCTAAATAATCAGAGTACTCCATATGTCAGGTTTTCGAGCTTCACGCAATAATGGGCTATCTTTCATTACATTCAGTTCGTTCGTCGAGTCTGAGAGATGGACTATTATGACAAGTAAAATAAACGTAAGTTATTAATTGTGGGCTGTAAGAAAGTTGGATGATGTCACAGAACTGTTACAATGACTTTCAAAACAAATCTGTAACTCTGTGTACTAACTAGGAAATTCAATTTAGTTTGTTCTAAACAGATAAACTACCCCATTCACCATTAAAACACCACGCATGCCGATTTTGAATAGTGCTATGTTACATAAAATATTGTATGTTCGTGTTCGTGGGAGAATCATTTTTTAAGTCGCGATTTCTGGTCAGGCGACAAAACATATCACTTGTTTTGACACAGCTCACTACTTTTTCGTTTAAAAAGACAGCACAGAAACATTTGGTCACGATGCCCGAAAATGGACAGCTGAAATAAATGAGCGTGAAGAAACATATGTTATGAAATGTAAAATTGCTATGGTGAGTTTTACACTTATTTTGTTATTCTTTTTCTTGTATCCAACACTAGCGAGTCAGCAAACACGCATGGCAATTGCAGTCACTATGCGAGTACATTACACATTACACGAATAAGTATGATCTATAATACTTTCCTTGTTGATTTTCTTTTCCTCTTACAAGTAAATAAAACACTATGAGGGAAGTGATATGCTTTTAATTGTAACGATAACGCTTTCTAACCGTTATTGCCAAATGAGCATTCCAAGTACTGTAATGACACATTATATGTCTTAGCGAATTGCACTCAACCGTTCATACAAGCCGTCTGAATAAATTATTTGATCAGAAATGTAATTAAGTGCGTGGTCAGGTTACGACAATCCGCAGGAAATGACCAGGCCTAATGGTTATTCAAAAGCCTTTATTATTGCTATTTCTCTAATATTTTTAGGATATTCTATGGCTTCGTGACACGATATCAATGATACATCGATTTAAATACTAATTCACTTGAAAAAATAACATTGATATTGTTTTTATCGCAAATATGGGGATTTGAAATTAAAATAAGACGCGTACAGTAAAATATACGTTAAAGAGTTCTACAATTTTTTTTTCATAATTTTTTGAAAAATCATTGTTCTCCACTGTCATACTTTTTTAGGCTATTACTTATACAATAGTGAAAAGGATGTAATGTGGTAATAATGTATAAAATTAGCCACTTGAACACCTTTGAGTGCCACTGCGAAAGCATAAGATACAACACTATCGAATATGTGGCCTATTCCACCAACAGACTTTGCAACATTTCATTTTGAAGATTTCGTTTTTACATATGTTCTAGCAGTGCTCGAATTTGCAAAGCTGAATTTGAAAACTGCACAGCGAAATGTGCAAAGACTTGCATTCTCAAACATATTTCTATTCCACTAATTTATCAGAGTTTGCAAATATTTCAGAAGTTGTTCAAAGGGTACTTGGGCTTTGCAGTTTCATAATGATTTGTGTAGTGTTATTAAATACTTTATTTGGTGTGTTGTAATTATTATCAATTTTAATCTGATATTTAATAAATCCATTAATTTGACTCTTCTGGAGGAGGTATTCGTTTTAAAGCAGCAATGTGAACAAAGTCTAGGCGTACTTTAAAGTAAGCAAACTACAAATATTATGTACTGTAAAATGGAAAGTAACAAGCAAAAATATTTCAAATAATAGTGGATGAGTATTGTTTTGTACTTCTCACTTCTATGGAAAATGCAAACTGCGAAGTGACATGTTGTGGAGTCTCTTGGAGATATAGACTCAGGGAGTGTCCTGAAAACTGCGAACCAATTGAAACTGTAGGGAGTGGAGAGATTTGGTCGGCTTTTAACATCGAGGTCTTGATAGCCGACGAGGGTGAATTGAGATGAGTATGGAGCAGCGCCGGAATTGAAGAATGGGTGAAACTGGAGATCCCCGAGAAAACCCGTCGACCAGCGGCATCGTTCGGTACAACTCCCACGTGTGAAAATCCGGGAAGGACCCCGCTAGGAATAGAATCCGGTTCGCCTAGGTGAAAGGCGAATATTCTGACACCCGCACCACCGCAACCTATCCATTCTTGCTGCCGCGGCCATTACCGACCAGACCATCCTGTGCAGAACACATTCCGTACGATCCAAGTGAAACGAAACTGGCCAACACTAGCAGCAGCACGTGTCCTGGCCCCCCGCTGCTCGAGCAATGCGAGATTCTGTTAGGCCACGGTCAAACACTGGGCCAGCTCCGCAAATTTAAATATTGCTTTTACAAGACAACATTGTGTTTTTCTTTAGCGAAACATAGGTCACTTAACACAGGTTAAATAGAAGAAATAGTTATTAAAGAGTCGTTATCTTGTAGATTAATTAAAGTGGATCATTACTTTCAGAAATAAAAATAAGTGTGTCTAAGTGAAACAGCTTATTTATTCACGTGTTAAAGAGACAAAAGGACACAACACGATAAGTGCATAAAAAACATTGTACTGTATACATACTTTGTAAATATAAATCTCTCAAGGTAATCACAATAT
Source organism: Dryococelus australis (assembly GCA_029891345.1). NCBI lineage: Eukaryota > Metazoa > Arthropoda > Insecta > Phasmatodea > Phasmatidae > Dryococelus > Dryococelus australis. Next base: position 194,492 of record CM056995.1, read on the forward strand.
CAAAATTTTTCTGTATTTATGATCAAATATTTATCTAAATTATCGGGATCCCGAGATTAAGTTATGCAAAAAACAATTTTGGCTATTGGCAACAAGCCACTTGAGAAAACCAGTTAATATCTTAAAACGTTACATATTTATAATTTTTGTTGTTTTAACCAATAAATTTTTCTTTTTCTTTTCTTTTTCTTCCTGAATCGAAGGCAACCAAAAACAAAAAATTCAGCAAAGCTAGCCAGTTTGTTTTTCTTTCTCACATAATTTCAGGTTAGTAAGTTCATACAAAAAATTTTAGATAATGGTCTGAACGAAGAAACAGGAACATGCACTCAACATTGGACGCTCCTGGCAATGTAGGATGACTACATATACATCGCAGCAAGAGGATGGATAGGAGGATTCGACTCGCCACGCCTTACATCCCCAATGCCTCAAATCAGCGACCGCTACAGAGTTAATGTGAAAAAAATGAGCCATGCCGCTAGAAAGACAAAGAATAAAGTGAGGCACAAAAACGGGGCTACAAACCAAACTTACTAAAAGCTGCTAAAATTAAACTTTAGAGATTAATAATGAAGCTTCTGTTGAGACGAGTGAAGGTAAATGATATCACTACATATTTTGATAAACAAAGTGGAAGTCGTCACACCCGGAAGTAGTTGTAGCCGAGATATCGATTCAGGAAGTTAAAAGTAACAATCGATATACTATATGGTGCGATAATTTGTATTAAAAGTTTACGAAATAATTTCTGTTGAAACAAACTCGCATAGTATAATAATCAAACAATAATATTGTAAACATAAGCAAAATATTTTATAGAAGTAGTTTCTAATTAAGTTGTCGTTTTTTTTGGACAATGCAAATTATTGACATAATAACCATTAATGACACACACACGATATTTTGTTAAAATAAAATGTTTTAACATAATTTCCGACTAGAAAAATTAATTGCTCAGTAAATTAATTACAGTAATGACAAATTTATGTTGACAGGAACAGTGACTATCAAAGTTAACAATGAAACAAAATAATAACATTTTGTCACTAAAAAAAACTAAGCAAAATTAAACAGCCGAACCGTACATGGGTTTTGCCGAAATTTGTAAAAATATTCATAAAAATTGGGGCAAAGGAAAGATTTCGCAGAGCCTTAAAAAGTGCTCACTTTACCGTGAATAACCTATAGTTGTAATATCTACTGCCGGCATACAAAGTTACGTTAGAATTGATTACATGGTTTCGGCGATACAGCATTCTAAGCTAAATGGCTATATTGAAACCAATTTGAGAATAAGCGCTGGACATTCTTAAAACATATTATTTAACTTCATCTGCCATGGCACTGTTTGTTTGCCAAATTTGGAAGTGATCGGTTGATTGTTTACCGAGATATGACAAAAATTATATTATTTTGTGTTTCGCTACCTTACAAAATGGCTGACAAAAGTGGTTATGTGTTTGTCTGTGTGATGCTCATAATAGATACTTTCAACATAAAACATTTGTTCGAAATTGGTTAAATGATATGGTAGATTTAACAAATGAACATAAAATATTTGTATAGGCACCATTTTAGAAATAAGAACAGAATCATATTCAAATGCTTACGTTTAGCTGGCCTATCATAGTATTACTTATGTGTCAAATCAGGTAAGAATTGGTTTAATAGTTTACGAGATATGATATAAAATCTTTATTTTTTAATTTAATACTATCTTGCAAACTTAAGGACCAACAACAATATCCCATTCAAAATTTAATACTTACACGATGCTCTGCAGGTATACAGGATTTGGTTTAAATCGGTGTTGTGGTTTCCGAGATATGGGATATCACCAAACATTTCTTAATTGCCGCCATTTTTAAAGTAAGTGCCAGGCGTCTTCGAACGCTATAAAATTCAAGTGTCCGTACTAAGTACTATATGTGTACCGAGATTTTTTGGTGAAATTCGGTTGTCGAGTTCGAAAATTTAGAAGGAGGTGGTGATGGGATTTGGAGGCGGGGGGGGTGGAACACAACACACACACACAGACACACATTCAATTGTACATACACAGACAGGAAAGTGATCCCATAAGCCTTTCTTTCCTTCGGAAAGTTGACTATAAAGTTTGTACATATTTTTTACTGTACTTGTGAATTTAGATCACAATTATAAATGCCTCTTCCAGAGAAAACGTCTGTCGTAAAGAATGGTATTATTATACTATTACGTGCTGTAGCTAGCACAGGTCGCGAGATCCCATTGTGCGCGGCCCGGCTCTGAAGACGAAGGGGATGGGGTGATCTACCTCGATCCTCCCCTCCTGGCAAGTGGACCCACTCGCTGCCTCGTCGCCATCTTCCCTTCCATCCCGGCCAGCCGGAGGAACGACAGACAGCTGGGATGTAGCTGCTGCCACAGACCCTCCTCCAATTCCTGTAAGATGGCCTACGACCCTATAAATACAAGCCACGTCTCGACTGTGGGAAGTCTTGGTAGAAGCCTTTTAGCTGAGAGCGGTAATAGAGCAACTTACGACGACGGGAGATTACGAGACGACGGCGGACGAGGTGTTTATGGTGTGAATGGACGAGAAGGTGTGAAACCCGACGAATGAAGGCTACTGTGTGTAAGAGCGCTCGGAGAACTCTAGAACATTACTGACTGGTGGGACATTGACTAAATTGAGGTGGGACTGAATAACATGTGATACGGACTTTATTGTAAATACTGGAACTGCCAAATATGAACATATAATTTGTAAACTAATTGAAGATGTTTAGGTACACTCTTTGTTGCAACTGGTTTTTAGCAATTTAATTATGTTAATATTCTTTGAGGTAATAGTAAATTGTGTTGATTGAAGTCATCAATTGTAAACAGCAAGTGATACCAATTTATTTTAAAATGTTGAGTTCTGAGAATTTAGTGTGTAGTTATTGTTAATAAAATTAGGAAATTATAATCAACCATTTTTTTAAACTAAGACCTCCATACCTTAACGAAATTGGTTTATTCCACTGACTTGAGAGAATATTGTAACACAGGTGTCATAAGCGACTGAAGAAAAAATTACAAAAATAATAATATTAATCAACTTTAAAAGTACAATATTAACTTTGTTGATATAATTATAATTTCAGCAAAAGGCCTAGGAATTATTAAGATATGTATGGATGTTTACTGGGAAAATGTTGGCAGACATGGAAGTACTCCGCTTTTTAATTGAAAGTCTAAGCGTTGAGATATAAAGCAAAATAGATAATGCAGATAGCCAAATTAGTAATGTAATCGAAAATGTAAATAGATAATGCAGATAGCCAAATTAGTAATGTAATCGAAAATGTAAATAGTAAAATTGATCGTGTTAGTGAATTTGTAAATAACCAATTTAGTAATAGTGCAATGTATGTTCATGACAAGGATTCCAGAATTCGGCTCTCCGGCTATGGCCGCTATCTTGCATTTCCCGTTTTTCCCTTAAAATTTCCCTTGTACCTTTAAAATTCCCCTTTTTTCCCTTAAAATCGATAATCTCTACCTTGAAATCAGTCTTTTTCCCTAAAAATTTATTTAAAATCACTTTTCTTTCTTTTAAAAATTTTTAAAAATGTTATATATATATTTTATATATATATATATATATATATATATATATATATATATATATATATATATATATTATATATATATATATATATATATATATATGAAAATTCCTCTTCCCGGTGATTATTTTTCCCTAACAACTTCAGGTTCCTAAACATCACGAGAAGCATTGGCCAACCTCTTCCCAGCACTCAGTCAAGAAAAATCTAAAAAATCCCAAATAAAAAAAACGATATTAATAAAAATATAAATTAACAAAAAATTATTTTAAAATATAAAAAATTCTTTAAAAACTCCACAAATTTATAAAAAATATTTTTAAAACTTACATTTCCGGAAGTCACCCGCACCAGAAAAGTTTCAATTTGGTTAATAAGTTGGCAAGCCTCCGCCAGTTAATCACTTCGTTCGAAAGTCATCTAGGACTTTTATGTTCTCCTACTCTATCATTCCATATCGTCCATCTTTTTTTTTTGTTTTATCATTGTTTTTGGAGGCTGTCTCTCACGTTCGTATGACTACCATATTGAATTAATATTTTCGACACCCAGATGACATTAGTGTATTAATTCATCGATCAGGCTCCTAGCCATCACGAGAAATGTCGACAACCCTCTTTCTACCGCCCAATCAATGAAAATAAAAAAAATTCAAAATACAAAAAATTCAAAAATATCCAACAGAATTCGAAAAAAATATCATTATTAAAAAAAATTAAAGGGTTAAAAAATTCTAAAGAAAAAAACCGTGTACTTATTGTTCATGCCTCTTACTATAAATACTTTCTGCTCTACTGGTTGTCACCAGCCAAACATATAAAAAACACTATACCACCATACCAACCAACTATCCATTATAATCCAAGTTATAGCAGAACATAAAACACCCCATCTCATAGAACCAAAATAAAATTCAGTCATACTAATCAACCGCACCACCCAATACACCAAGCACAATATCCATCATAACTCAAGTGTATCACGCAAATATACAGTTGAGACCAGCCCATAACTTAACACAACCATTCCATTTGCTCTGCCAATATAGTATACAATAACCACTAAATGACCCTAAAATTACACCACCACCACAACCACCACTATCACATTTACCAAAAATGACACGTAAAGACCCATTACGACCCATGAATGAACTATAACGATCCATAACGACCACTAACGGCCCATTACGACCCATAAATGACTCATAAATGACCCATATTGACCAATGACCCTTGATACACGACCCATAATGACCCATGACCTTTGACCCATGACCTGCAATACATGACCCTTGACCTTGACTCCATGACATAAGATGACCTTGAAAACAAAAGTTCGAGTAAAACCGGCTCGTCCGGTCTGTATGCTGGAAGCCTGAAACAGGCCTGGTCGTATTGCAATGAGATATACACTGCAACAACCACAGCAACTAGCTCTCATGCTACCACAGAACCTCCAAGAACATCAGCTAGCAGTGAGATATACACTGCAACAACCACAGCAACAAGCTCTCATGCTACCACAGAACCTCCACGAACATCAGCTAGCAGTGAGATATTCACAGCAACAACCACAGCAACAAGATCTCATGTTACCACAGAACCTCAAAGAACATTAGCAAGCAGTGAGATATACACTGCAACAACCACAGCAACTAGCTCTCATGCTACCACAGAACCTCCAAGAACATCAGCTAGCAGTGAGATATACACTGCAACCACCACATTGAATAGCTCTCATGCTACCACAGAACCTCCAAAAACATCAGCTAGCAGTGAGATATACACTGCAACAACCACAGCAACAAGCTCTCATGCTACAACAGAACCTCCAAGAACATCAGCTAGCAGTGAGATATACACTGCAACAACCATAGCAACTAGCTCTCATGCTACCACAGAACCTCCAAGAACATCAGCTAGCAGTGAGATATACACTGCAACAACCATAGCAACTAGCTCTGATGCTACCACAGAACCTCCAAGAACATCAGCCAGCAGTGAGATATACACTGCAACAACCACAGCAACAAGCTCTCATGCTACAACAGAACCTCCAAGAACATCAGCTAGCAGTGAGATATACACAGCAACAACCACAGCAACAAGATCTCATGTTACCACAGAACCTCCAAGAACATCAGCTAGCAGTGAGATATTCACTGCAACAACCACAGCAACTAGCTCTCATGTTACCACAGAACCTCCAAGAACATCAGCTAGCAGTGAGATATTCACTGCAACAACCACAGCAACAAGCTCTCATGCTACAACAGAACCTCCAAGAACATCAGCTAGCAGTGAGATATACACTGCAACAAACACATTGAATAGCTCTTATGCTGCAACAACTGTGTTGAACACAACAACTACTACTGAAGAAGCTACATAATCTGCCAATCCATGTGGTGGTTCAGCAAGCAACTCCAGTGGGTCAGGATGATTAGGAGCTACCAACACAACTGAAAATGACACAACGCCGCCACCACCATTGCCACTTCAACTGACGATTTGGCAACGAAGTTTTTGGCCGCACTGAAAACGTTAGCAGGAGGAGCTGACTGAAGAATAAACGACTAGCTAATGAATTTAATTCTTATTGCAAATTAATTTCTCAGGAAATAGAGGTGAAAATATAATATTTATATTGCTTATAAAATTCGGCAAGCCGCTAAATGATGATTCGAATTGATGTTATCTTGAAGGTCGCCTGAATATATAAATTTGTAGTGCTCCAGTAAAATCGAAAAAATTAATTTGATTAATATTTTAATAATCTGTAATCTTCTCCGTAAGACAGGGTTAAGATTTTTATCTTGCTAATTATTGTAGAATATTTTAAGCTCATATAATAAAATTGCGAGATACGAAAATTGTCTTAACTATCATATACGCAATTTCAGTTACAATAGTATAGTAATTGTTTACTGTTAAGGGTAATGCTGTTCCGGATAAAAGATATCGAGACAGGGTTGTTTAAATATCTGTACTGTCGCCCGGGTTTTTCTATTAGCTGAAACATGCTCTGGTCTGTGTTTGTTCTTTGCGCACGTATCACGAAGCTTCTGCTCGGTCAGTGACTCGGTCGAAAGCGAAAACGACACCAGCAACCAACTTAGTTATAACAGCAGCTGGGTTATACATATTGTAATATTCATTCTACTGCGTGCACCGAATTTTTCGTGAAAAACCATTCGCCCTATTTATTAGGCATGTAAGAACCACTTTAATACCAATTGGCGATGACTCAGCCGACCTATTACTAATTTAACACGAGTACTTCATGTGACAGTTTTTCAATCTTCATGCACTAATGGACTTTCTTTCATCATATTTAATTCGTCTGTCGAGCCTGAGAGGTAAAGTATTATGACAACAATTAAAATGGTCGTAGCTTTTTAAGTGAAGTCTGTGACAAAGTTGGATGATGTCACAGAAGAGTAGTAATGACTATCAAAACAAGTCTAAAATGCTGTATAATAACTAGCTAATTCTATTTCGTTTGTCCTAAACTGATAAACGACCTCATTCACCATTAAAACACCACGCATGCCGATTTCGAATGGTGTTATGTTACATAGAACAGAGCATGTTTGTGTTCTGTGGGAAAATCATTTTTCAAGTCACGATTTCTTTTCAGGCGACAAAACTTTATCACTTTTTTGACACAGCTCACTACTTTTGCGTTTAAAAAAATAGCACAGAAAAAACTGGGCATGATGTCCAAGAATGAACAGCTCAAAGAAATGAAGGTGGAAAACAATATGTTATGAAATGTAAAATCCCTATGGTAAGTGAGGTACGTACATTGTTACAATTTCTCATATCCAACACAAGACGAGTCAGCAAACACGCATGGCAATTGCAGTCACTATGCGAGTACATTACACATTACACGAATAAGTATGATCTATAATACTTTCCTTGTTGATTTTCTTTTCCTCTTACAAGTAAATAAAACACTATGAGGGAAGTGATATGCTTTTAATTGTAACGATAACGCTTTCTAACCGTTATTGCCAAATGAGCATTCCAAGTACTGTAATGACACATTATATGTCTTAGCGAAAGGCACCTCAACTGTTCATATAAGTTCTCTGAATTAAATATTTGTTCAGAAATGGAAATCATTACATGATCATCTTTCGACAATCCCCAGGAAAAGACCGTGCATTTAGGATGTTCAAAAGCCTTCATTATTCTTATTTTTTTAAATATTTTTAGGATATTTTATGGCTTCGTGACACGATATCAATGATAAGTGAATTAAATACCAACCCATTAAATAAATAGCAATCGTTAATACTTTTAACACAAATTTGAAAATTTTAACTTCAAATTGTGATTTGTGTAAGTTTGAAAAAGTTAATTTAATACCACATTTGGTCTCATCTAAAGTCTTTATTGTAGTTCCAGACAGATGTGCGCATGCTGCAATCTGTTTGAGACCCGACTCTTGGCTGAGAAGTGGCCAGCGTTTGTCTGCTAACTAGTTTTTAATGGAAATTTTATCTCAATAGTTAATATTAGGGCGAACCATAGAACATTTTTCCAACAGATATTCTTCTTGATTTTCTAATAAAATTAACAATTATTTCGAGCTATAGATAATTGCCTTAATTTTATTCGATTTTGAGATTTGTACAATAACTTAAAGGGATGTTAAAAAGTTCTACAACTAGCTTCGTTAATTTTTAAAAGTAATTTATACCCGCTGTTATCCTTTTCTAGCCTGTTATTTCATACATCAGTGAAAAGGATATAATAAGGTACTAATGTAGAAAATAATTTTAGCCCCTAGAACACTTTTAAGTGTCACTGTGAAGGGACAAGATATTAAATACGATCGAAGCAGTGGCCTAGTCCACCAACAGATTTTGCAAATTTTTACTTTGCCCTTTTCACATTTTGTTTTTATTTATTTTACACCAGTGTTTGAATTTTTAAAGCCGATGTTGAAATGTGCAAAGCAGAACTGTGCAAAGATGTTCAATTTGCAAATACATTTATACTCTACCATAGGCCTCTCACTTTGCCAAAATAATTTGTCGTAGCTTACAAAGATTTCAGAAGTTTTGCAAAGGATAGATCGGCATTGCAGTATCATTATTCATGTAGTCATATTTAATACTTTATTTGCGATGCTATAATGTTATTTAATGGAATCTGATATTTTGTGAAAGCGGTATTTATATAAAAACAGTAATGTAAGCAAATACGAGGCGGACTTAACATTAAACAAACGATAAATATGTTGTAATGCAAAGACTTTGCAGAATGGCCAGTGAAATGAAATGGAAATAATGGTGGGATAGTTTTGCTTTTCACTTTTCACTTTTATGCAAAATGCGAAGTGCAAAGTGAAAAGTTGGTAAGTATCTTGGGGAAATAAGGCCCAAGGCGGAGTAACAAACAGCCAACCAAAAGGTAAGTAAATTCGAGTGTATGTTTAACTTGTTCTCAAATAAAATCGCGAGATTTCAGGATCTCTAGCGATAGCCATATGAGAGGCATTTGTGGTATAACGTTATCGAATTTCAATACTCTCTGAAAGCGATATAGGCTATCACAGTGATACTAATACGGTCAAAATATTTCAAAACGATATAGAAAATAAATATCCCTCAGTCGTACTGGAGTCAAGAGGTTTAAGCGGATCCTAACATCGAGATCCTGAGAACCTATTAGGGTGACATAACATGAGTATGGAGTAGTACTGGAATGCAAGGGCTGGGGGAAGGAGATCCCCGAGAAAACCCTCCAACCAGTGACGTCGTCCGGCACGATTCCCACTTGCGAATATCCGGTAGTGACCACACCGGAAAGTGAACCCGTTTTGCTTTGGTTGGAGTTGGATAATCTAACCACTACACCACCGCGCTCCAACCTGTAGTTGTCAATACCGCATCAATCAATGTCGGGCCAAAGTAAGTTTTATGCTGCAGGTAGTTAAACCAAATATTACGGTCCTTGTACATGGTCCTGAAATTATTGATGGAAACGTCTTACATAAAATACGAAACAGATTTTGTTTGTTTTGTGTTTAGTTTTCCAACTCAAAACGAGTTATTTACGATATTCTAATGGCGGTGTAAACAAACTCATAATTGGTACAAATAATTAGTTAGATTGGATACAGGACAGAGTATATAGTTTTCAAAGCCCTGCTTAAGATCTGTTTGTATGCACATTGGGTATTCTTCCACCATATGAAAAATTACAATTGCAGCGAGCCCGTTCACTTTTTCATGCGTCGGCCAAGTCAAAATGTAAAATTATTACAAAAGTAAACATTTGGCATATTCCTCATTTCTTTCACTCACATGCATTAAAAAAACAGGAAGCACAATTAATTAATTAATTTAGTATTGACAGACGTTAAAGCACGGAAGTACTTTCCGACGTTCGTTAGCAAAATGTACTTCTGCTCTCAAGACCTCGATGTTAGAAGCCGCTAGCACAAATATCTTCACTCGCTTCCTCCACGCCAACATTTACTGGACACATGCCAATCAGTCAGACCCGTTCAAATATATGCAGCTAGGGGTAGTGAAATGTTTCAAAGGTTACTTTCAAAAGTGATCACTTAACCGCCAAGGTCACAGCAATAGTATGGTCTCTGTACAGAGAATGTAAATAATTAGTTCTTTATTGCTCAGATGACAAGCAAATCATTTGAGAAGTCGATGTATCTATGCATATGAACTGAGAGAAAAGCCAAGACAACATTGGTTTTTATAGGGCCAAAAATATATTTAGTTGCCCCAAGAAAATACATGGTTGAGTAGAGAATACTTGAAAAGCAACAAAATTAATTTTGTTCATATATTAAAATACAAGTTTTAATAAACGAAACATATGTGTTGCGCAAAAATAAATTCGACTGATAACAAAATATTTTGTTGAAGCCATTTGTTTGACCACTCGTTTGATCGCTTCATTCGACAATTTGACTGCAATGTACGTGACAATTTTATAATAGCAACAGTTTTTGTTGAGGCATTGATTGATGCTTAATAATGATATAAACATCCTTATTTGTAGATACATGGCAAATTTGCGTCAAACTAAAGTTCACAGTACTGTATACACTAGAGGCGGCGTCGTTTCTACATTGGCTGCTGGATTAACGTTAAGTCGCGCCCTTTCTGATAGAAACTGCACGTGATTGGAGCACACGGTTGTGGAGCGTTCATTTATTGGCGCAGAGTTACCAGGGGCGTGTCAAATAAAGACTGGTCTAATGACAAGTGTATTGCAAATGAAAACTGTTTAAAGTTTAACATGTGCTCAAATAATTGTGTCTCTACTTATAAGGCGCCATCTGAAGTCACTTGATGTGATGTTGCTATGAAGTAGCGTATGGCTGCAGATGATCTGGCTTCTAATCTCGGCCATGCTTACATGTTTTATAGTAACCGAAACAGTTTAATATATGTAGAACCAAACTAATCGTTGGTTGTACAAACCAAATCTTTGCTGGTTCATAGATACACCTCTGAGCACAAAGACCGTGGCTGTCTGGTTGTGATAACGAAAATTGATGTCTCACGTGAAATTCAGCACAAATTAAAAAAAAAATTATTTGCCTTTAATCGGAGACAGGTGTTTTTCGCGAAAATATTTACGGCCATGCTAGACTTCAATACCCTACGTCCTCAATCACAACTTCCTTTGATTATTGGCCGCGTGTTTCCGTGAGAAGACCTGTTCTTATTTGACTGGGCCAATTGTAGTAAATTACCCCGATATTGAATGCCCGTTATTCGCGGATAAACACTTGAGGCACGTGACATTTAAAATCATCCTACCACGAAAGTGCATATGAACAAAAGTGTTTTTGGAGTACACGTAGAGCTGCATTATTTTCCCGACCTACAATGAAACCTTAATTTAGAGTGGTTATACTGATGGGGTGGAGATCTTACTGCAGTGAAGGTGTAGTCAATAATACAGAGCTGCTTCTGAACGATAACCCTCTCCGCAGCAGTAATGAGCAACATTTCATCGCGACATTGTTCGCTGCTCAGCGCATGTTAACTTGCATCCCAACCAATAGGGGAGATTTTACAACTCACAGTTGCCAATCAGACAAAAGAGCCTACTTCCAGCGTCTTGCGGTAACCAATCAGTAGAGACATGCAAGATTAGCGATATTATTTATTAACATGCTATGATTCACTGCATTAAACCTACTTGAGTGCTATTCGTAATTTAATTGGTTGCTGGAAACAAAGCTACACGGTGTCATTTACCTGTGTGATCGCTTCACTGCAGAATGGTTTCTCTACCGCCGAGACTTTACTATTGGCTAAACGCGAACTCGAAACGTGTTATATGAGTTATCGACCAATGGCAGAAGTCGAACAAGCATAAAATATGTTGGAGTTCAGCCTGCAGCGAAAAAATAACGCGAATTTCGCAGGTCCCTATCAATTAGCGAATGGGTTCGCCCACATCAAAAGAGCCCCTACACCCTGTTAGCATCCAGTATTTATATATTCTGCTATTTTACGACGCACACTTGCGGACGAAAAGAGTGTAGACGACCGAACCTTCAAGTTCAAGGCGGTGGGGCCGCGGAGGTCTAGTGGTCAGATTACTCGCCTCCCACTTAGGTGAACCGGGTTCTTTCCTCGGTGGGGTCACTCCGGAATTTTCGAATGCAGGAACATGAAGGACAATGCTGATGGTCTAAGGGTTTTCTCGGGTATCTCCCGAACCCCCTCCTTGCATTCCGGTATTGCACCATTCTTACCTCGTTTCACCCTCATCGGCTCTCACGACCTCGTTGTTGAGAGCCGCCCAAATATCATAACTCAACTCAACTCGACTCATCGCTTATAAATTGAGCCACGCCGCAGGATGAGTAAGGAAAAATTAAACGGTTGTGCGCTTTAGACACACGTGAGGCTAGGTGAAGTGGGGGGATGGGGGGAGGGGTGTAGCTGTATTCGCCCTGCTGCATCTCGCTGCAGGTCAGTCACCCATCGTCCTGGGTGCAACCCCCTCCTTCCCCTCCTCAATGTGGTTCTTCACACCTCCCCCCTCCACTGGTCACGCAGATAGCTAAGGCTGGCTAGCCTCGTGTGCGATCCCAATCTCTACGCCGGCAGAACTTCATCCTAACCGATCGTGAAACGATTTACACAGCGACCTGTGGAGATGTGGAGGGGGGAGGGGTTCTAGTTAGTAGGAGGGACAGGGAAGGGGCTGATACTCTCGATATGTGGACTATCCCGGCGCACGCACCGAGATAATGCCACCCACCCCCCTCCACCCCAGCGACGGACCATCACGACCGCACGTCTACATAACCTGCCAATTAGCACTTGAATTATGTTTATTCGCCTGTCAATAAATTCCTCAACTTCCAAATTATTACGGAACCTACTATTACGCCCGGCGATTGTAATAATACGTAGAGGGGTGCTCGGTGCAAGAAGGGCACAAGCGCCCCACCTACTGGGTCCCGGTGCCCTTCTTGCACCGAGCACCCAACGTCGTTGGGTAAATATGAGCTCTTTCTCTACTTATAAGCGACCGTCTTCCCCCACGCTGATGGATCTAATGCGTGAAAAGTATAGTGATCGATAGGGCTCATGTCGGACATCTCCCCAGGCTCCGCAAGGGTCTTTGTAATTTGTGTGGTGCGGCTAGCAAGATGAGTGATAATGGCGGATGTAAACCAAACAGCTTAATGAATAATTACAGCGGCGCCGGTAATTAAGGAGGGGGACGTGTCCTTCAAAGGGGAATGTGTAATGACGTGGGAAGTGTGATCACTGGACTTTCGGTGACACTGGTGTTCCTTCCTTGATGAAACTTCGGCGCCCTATTAGATCCGTCTCCTAAGCCTAATGATAACGTTCGGGCCGAAGAGAAGATGTTACAGAAACTAACAGGTCATTAGAAGGGTTGCCTTTTTTAACTTGTTCCAATAAATCAATTTAGGGGCGACTGTAGGGACAGCCCATTAAAATTACACAGCTACAAACTCCGCTGTTCTCGAAACTACTTTTCGGACCCACTTTAATTTATGGCTTTAGGTGCTACAAATAAATTATTTTGACACTTGCTTTACGTCCATCTGTTCCGTCATCGATATTGTAATGTGAACCGTTCGTAAAGGTGGCACGGTCTACCAATCAGTTACCCACAGGGGATATCCATTAGCCATTGAGCTTCGTGTTGAACAGTATTGACCAATAATAACATTTCAGTGTGTTACTTGTACACAGGTGTGTCCACTGGGTAAGAACGGGTTTAAGTAGTCAAGCGGTGGAAGGTATGGATAGTAAAATGTCGTCATGTTTTGTACACTCTGTCCATAAACGTGATCAGTCATTTGTGGTTATCTAGTGTCAGCTACATTTCTAATTATCATGTTTCAACAATCACGTCTGATTCACGGTTGGCTAACCACTTACGAAAATCTTGTTTCGACCGCCCCCCCCCCCCCACCAAACCCGGCGCTGTCGTGACGTTCGCGTCAAGTTCTGTAGTAATTTAGAAGGCTGCGGTGGAAAAGTGTGTCATCTTTATTTTTAATGTAAGTTAATTGTATTATTTGTGGCTCTCAAATTGAGTGCTTAGTCTTGGCAGTTAAATGTAAGTTCATTGTATTATTTGTGGCTCTCAAATTGAGTGCTTAGTCTTGGCAGTTAAATGTAAGTTCATTGTATTATTTGTGGCTCTCAAATTGAGTGCTTAGTCTTGGCAGTTAAATGTATGTTCATTGTATTATTTGTGACTCTCAAATTGAGTGCTTAGTCTTGGCAGTTAAATGTATGTTCATTGTATTATTTGTGGCTCTCAAATTGAGTGCTTAGTCTTGGCAGTTAAATGTAAGTTCATTGTATTATTTGTGGCTCTTAAATTGAGTGCTTAGTCTTGGCAGTTAAATGCTTCGCGAAAATGTTAATATTCGTTGAAAATAATTACACTGTTCTACAAAAATAATAATTTAATTTTTCTCGATTTGTCTTGTGTGATTCTTGTAAAGATTTGCATGCTGATTTCAAATATATTTTTTGGAATTTTGATATCAGGCATAGTTTTCAAGACATGAATGTTTTACATACTTTTTTTGCAATTTACTTGACATAATTTACAGATATACTATCTAGTGTACACAACAGATATACAAACATATGTATTACAGTTGTCAATAAAGGAACATCTAAACATGTTGCCTATTTCATGTAGAGCTTGCAGAAAATAAAAAGTTCTGCATAACAATGATGTGAATATGTCCATTTTATTTGCTTCTTTTGTGTTCAGTTTCTTTGCTGTCTCGAATAATATTCCAGCAGAAATCAGCTAGCATGTTAGGAATCCATTTCCCTTCATACCGCTTCTCTAAAGTCATTATGACCTTATGGAACCTTTCGCCATGTTCATCAGACACGTCACTGCAGTTACCAGGGAAGGAATCCAGGTGTGAGTGCAGGAAATGCATCTTCAAGGACACGTTGCACCCTAAATTCCTATATGCAACAATCATCTCATTCACCAGTTCTCTGTAGTTTGCAGCCCTTTATTTCCCCATCAAGTTTTTCGTGACATTCGTGAAACACATCCAAGCTTGTTTTTCTTTCGGCGAGAGACATACTTCGAAATTTGGGTCTTTCTGAAGTTCCCTAATCTGTGGGCCAACAAACACACCTTCCTTTATTTTTGCCGGTGAAAGACGAGGAAATTTGTTTTGAAAGATACATAAATCCTCTTCCAGCTTTGTCCATTGCCTTTCCAAATTGCTTAATGGGTCCCAACATAATGTGGAGTGCAGGAAGCAGTACATTTTCACTAGCTACCAGTTTCTCAAGTTTCATATTTTTCTCTCCTACTTGAAATTTTCGTCGAGGCCATTCTTGTTTTATGTAATGAGAATTTTTGTCACGACTATCCCACTCACAAAGGAAACATCCATACTTTGTGTAGCCTTGTTGCATACCAAAAATCATTGCTATTATTTTCAAATCACCGCATACCTTCAATTTGGGTGCATTATATTGAATACATTTGAGCATTTTTTCTAAAATTTCATAGGACTCTTTGGTCATACTAGCATAGGCAACAAGTACAGAAGGCAGGATGTTCCCATTATGGATAGAACTGCCTTCAAACTAGTTTTGCAGGCATCTATAAAAAGTCTCGAGTCCTTTGGATCATACTTAAAGTCCAGAACCCTCATTAACCCACATACATCATTGCAAAATGTCAGTGAGTTGTTAAACGTATAATATGGAAGAAAAGTGCTTTCTCTATGCTCGCAAAATGTAACATTTGTATCTCGATGGAGAGATTACATTCTTGCAGCCTGGATCCTAGTAGTTTTGACTTTCGTTTACTTAGAGATAAGTGACGAACTAAATCATTTAGATACGTCTGAGTTAAGAAATATGGAGATGAAGTACCTTCGTCCTGACATGTGGGATCAGTTTCTTCAGAAGATGGAAATTCTTCACCAACACTGTCTTCGCTATCTGTTTCAATTTCTTCATGTGCTGGTCTTGACGGCACTGGATGAATGACAGAGTGTGGCACTGGTCTGATTGCAGAAGGCAAGATTGGGTAAACTATATGTTTCTTTGATTTCCTGTTTGTAAATCCTTGAACATTTGTCATACAAAAATAACAATCTGCTACATGATCTTTTGGTTCCCTCCAAGACATCGGTGCTGTAAACAACATGGAGTTACCTTTACCATTCCACCAGTTTATAAGTTTAACATAACACGTGGCGCAACAAATGTGGGGTGCCTAGTTCTTGTCCTGGTCTCTTAGTTCCATTCCAAACTAATGTTTGAAGGAATTTTTTACGATTGGTGAAATTTTTTCCTATGTCTTGCAAATGTGAACTCTCCGCAGATGTGGCAGAAACTATCAGGTGTAGTTCGACATGTTCGGTGGTGGAGCGTTTTCTGTTTAAAAAGAAAACGGAGGTTTTATTAAAACTATGTAACGACGCATACGCTAAACAAAGAAATATATTCACTTAAAATAAAAAATACATTTAAGTTTTTAATGTGACATTCAGATTTCCTTAAGGCTTACAAAATGGCTTGCTGGTGACCTGTAACTAAAGCCGTGAGCACTCTCTCGCTCACTCTTGACGTCACAGAGAGTCCTCTCTGCTGTCCCAACTCCGAGGAGAGAGCGCGAGAGTGAGAGTGAACGACGATGTACACTCGGTGCTCACTCTCGCACCCTCTCTAGCCGCCATGTTGTTTTTATAGAAGAGAGAGGTTGTTTGCAAGTCCAACCCAATTATCCAGATGTGTTTTGTTTTTTCTAAAGCACTGTTAAAAATATTTTATCGGTTTAACTTATTCATTGCGATTGTGAAAAGTGTAATAACAGCAATATTCTGTTTGGTATGGAGCATAACAAATTGTGATGTTATTATGTTCATTTTTCATGTAGGTTAAATGCGTGCATTTGATTAAATACTGTCATTTGCACATAACAATTATGGTTGCAATCATGCAAAAATGTAACAAATTAAGATAAGGTACTAGTTCATAAAATACCGTACATTTATTCCAGGAAAGTGGAAGGCCAGAAATATTTTACTTTTGACTATTTATTACTTTTTCTGTCAGAGAAATAATGCCGAACGCCTACAGAGGGCACAAGTCTCAATTCGCTAAAGTGCGCCAGATTGGAAGTGGCGAGTGAGAGCGAACACACTTTTGAGTTGGGACATGGCCTAATGCTACTTACACAATTCATATTGAAAAATTTGCTATGGGTGCAGCCTTTCTATATCTTTATATCTATGATGAATTTCTCTACAGAGTACATCGCCTCTTTCATGCACTAACGTGTGATGTAATTGTTTTAAAAAAAAATAGTTTTTCCACATTTTTACAATTTAATAAGAAAGTTTAAATTAATGCAATCCACTCCGCAATAAAATTCACAAGCTTACAAAATGTTATCTACTTTGATACATACCATCTGAATAAATGTTAAGAATTTTAGAGGATAAATTTTTCAGAAACATATGCTTACAAAAAAAAGTTTAATGATATTTAACTCCATAAGCAGAAGATTCAACGCTCATCACGGATACACAAACTACACACTGGTTACACTCAAATCTTACTAGCCTGTTAACGACTTGCAGAATAGCTGAACGTATGGAAACATAGTTACTGGTATACCGACCTCTAAGACGGAAACAATTTAAATTCAGCAGTCAGTTTCCCCAACAGTTTAAACTTAGGTTTAATCAAATATATTAATGTATATGGTTTAATTTTAGTTAAATATATACATTTATAAACATATCTAAAAAAAAACTGTGCCTGACAGAACATTTCTGATTTCAAATATGAATTTCCCATACAAAATTCTTTTAGATAAACACTACTCCATGTTAGAAAATTTACCCTTGTAGAACAGTGTTATTAATGTTACATAATGGTTATATTTGTAATTTCATAAATCAGTACAGTAATTTTTATTGTTTATTGAGCCTGGCATTTCCTAGATATTTCTGTAATTTTATAGACTACCTTAACCATGATGTCCACATACAGCGCTAGTGTCGTGTTTTATCTTTGATGAGCATCTGTTGACAGTCGGAGCAATGGCTATTGCACAACAGCTTGTATATCTGAGTTAGTTTAAGCTACCAAAAACATATAATTAACTGCTATTATAAGTTAGTTATGGATATTTTAAAATGATGACACACATTCACTTACTAGATTATATTATTATTAATGATGTTGCTTTATCGCGGGAAGTAATTACTGTTTGCTAGGATTCAACGTACCGTACATATGTCCGACAGGCTTCTTTTCTCATTGGCTGTCATGCATGTATGTAGCTACTATCTCATTTCACTTGGCCAAAGAGTACTGTATTCTGATACTATAAGGCAGAACGTTCGTGATTAGTCTGCAAATAACTTAGCCGAGTCAAAAAATTGTTCATCCAATCATAACAGAATATACTAGTTAGAGTGTTTTTTTATAAAATATGTTGGCTCAAAAAATTTTTGCGATTTCATCATCTCTATAGATTAGTTTACATGGTCCCATTAGGTTGCAATGCCATTGTGGCGGTGAGGCAAACCCCTCAAAGTACACTGTACGAAAACTGCACACCATAAAAAGATTTCCAGCATTCCATTCTCTTCATTAGATGGATACTTATATTCAAAACTCAGAACACATGTAGAAAAAGAATAATTATATGGGGGTTAAACTAGCAAAGTTTAGTGTCACATAGGCTTTTTCAAATTTCCTTCCAGGCTAATCGATCTTGTGCAATGTTCTTCCAGTCCACACCTACTACTCTTCGAATGTCTCTGTTCCAGGGGTCTGGAGCTCTTCCTCCTCTCGATCTTTTCAGGTCTCTTGGTATCCAATCCATCACATCCGTTGTTCATCTGTCATCACTTCTTCGAGCAATATGTCCAGCCCACTGCCATTTTAGAGTCTTCACTCTTCCTAGGTCTTCCTGTCTCTTCTTGTAAACTCAAGCATTGCTCTTTCCATACCTCTCTGGGCAGTTCTCAGTTTTTGCTTTGCTTGACAGTTCAGGGTCCAAGTCTGACAAGCATATGTGAGGACAGGTAATACACATTGATCCAATACCTGATTTTTAAGGTACACTGGCATGTTTGAGTTAAAAACTATGGAATTTCTTCCATATGCTCTCCAGCCTAATTTTATATGTCGCTAGACCTCAGGCATCGAGTCGCCATTCATGTTGATTAGCTGACCAAGATAGATGTAGTGTTCTACAGTTAATGTCATTGGTGACCATCTTGTCTTTTGCTACATATTTATTTTGCATGATTCTAGTTTTAGAGAGCTTTATTTAAGACCTACTTCTCTGCATACTGTCTCTAGCTCATTTAACTGTTGTTTAAGCTCTGCCAAACAGCAAATCATAGATTTTTAAGACTTCTTCCATTTACCCTTAATCCTCTGTTTTGCCACTCTATTTTTGACATAGCCATTTCTAGGACTGATGTAAATAACTTGGGTGATATGGAGTCACCTTGTTTCATCCGTCTTTCAACAGAAAACACTTTGGTAGCTTCAGCGATGATTACAAAGGAAGTAGAGGTGCTGTAGATGTTATGCAACGTTTTGACAACCTGGAGTCATACCTTGTTCCAGCAGGGCCTGCATAACAGCTGAGTGGTGAACTGAATCGAAGGCTTTTTCAAAATTAATGAAAGCCAAACAAAGGGGCATTTGATATTCATTCGCACGGTTTTTTTTACATCATGGATGACTTGGATGTGATCTATTGTGCTGAATCCTGATCTGAAGCCAGCCTGTTCTATTGGTTCTTCTGTATCCAAGGTAGAACTGATACGATTATGGATGACCTAAGTGAACACTTTGTAAATGATGGAAGTGGACTGATAGGGCGGTAATTCCTTATGTCGTACCAACTACCTTTATTGTGAACTAACACAATCATTGCTTTGTTCCAGCTGGACGGAATATTTTTCTCTTCGGGCCACTGCGTAAATATCTTAGCTAGATGTCTGTAAGTTTCTTCCCCAGTGAGCTGAAGAACATCAATGGATAGGCCGTCATAGCCACTAGCTCTTCCAGTTTTAATTTCATGCACTGCTCTTTTAATTTCTGATGGGAGGACTTCAGGAAGTGGTAGGTCTGGTATTGATTCTGATAGATTTTCTTATATATATATATATATATATCTGTGTGTGTGTGTTTGGGTATATATATATATATATACATGCATGTTTTGGAAAATACAACATATTACAAACGTACAAGAATATTAAGAGAAAAGTGATTTCAATAAAAGAAATAATACATAAAGTGCAGCGAAAAGACGAGCACTTGCACTCTCAGTGGGTTAAATATGACTCTGTAGAGAGCCGGAAATTTCACAGATTCATTTGGCAGAAAGTTAGACTGCACAATCATTTGTCAACTCGAGACCCATTTAGTTTTTCATTGGCTGGTGCCTCCAGAGCAGGTGGCACGGTATCTGGTCCTTGTTTCCTTAAAGGTTGGTTATTGGCTCAAATGCGACCAGGGCGGTCTTAACTACGAACCAATTGAAAAAGTAAGTGAAGTGCACATGCTCTTGGAGACTAGCTTGTTCTCAAATGAGTTCATGACATTTCCCGGTCTCTACTTGTGACATACATTACTACTGTTGCAGCTTTGTTGCCAACCTGAACAAGTCTGCTGTTAAGGGAGAGTGACACAAATTCTACGTTGACTTCTTGTTGCTAATGATAACGGGGGAGGAATCTCGGTGTTAGAAGAATGTTATTATCATCACAAGAAACTGCCCAAACTTGCTAAGATATCTCTCTTCGGTGACACAGTGGAAGAAAGTTGCGGTGTGCGATGACAAAGAAAAAACCTGTTCAAGTCTCACAAAAAAACTTTTTGGAGGGAATGGAGTGGAGATATTTGGAGGACTCTTTAACAGTGAATTGTTGAGAGCCGATGAGGGTGAAGTGAGATGGGTATTGCTGTGATCTGAGCGAGCCCTAACTTGCCGCTCACGTGAACCTAGCATCACACATTATCAGGATGCCAGTGATTGCGACATCCTGTAGACAGTAAGACGATACATCAAACAACGCACGGCCAGCGCGAGGTTCGTCACGTGGCCAGACGCCGTCGGAAGTCAGCCAGTGGCCGCCCTCTCAGGAGGGTCACGTGACGGGAATACCGGCGACCGCCACTGCTTATACTTCGGCAACAAGGACTAAGGTGAACTGCTTCCAAACGTCTACGTCGGAGAGACTTTAGTTTGGTAATTAACACAAGTGGATTTTACGTAGGCCTAATTGAATAGAAATAAAACATAATTACTATCCCGTTTGTCATAACGTAATTATTGTAAAGTGCTGTACTCGTGTGAGTTACAGACATTTACATAAAAACGCTTAAGTAGAGTCCCGTCTTTGTGTTCAGTACATCACCCCCTTAATAGTGCGTGACCTGTGCTGGGTCACAGCTGTATGGAGCAGCGCCAGAATGAAAGGGCGGGGGAAAATGGAGACCCCCGATAAAACCTGCAGACTAGCGGCATCGTCCGGCACGAGACCCACTTGCAAAAATCCAGGAACGATTCCGCCATGAATAGCAATCGGTTCGCCTTGGTGGGGGGTGAGTAGTCTGACCAGGGAGCAAACAGCTAGTAAGAAATAGCAATCGGTTCGCCTTGGTGGGAGGTGAGTAGTCTGACCAGGGAGCAAACAGCTAGTAAGAAATAGCAATCGGTTCGCCTTGGTGGGAGGTGAGTAGTCTGACCAGGGAGCAAACAGCTAGTAAGAAATAGCAATCGGTTCGCCTTGGTGGGGGGTGAGTAGTCTGACCAGGGAGCAAACAGCTAGTAAGAAATAGCAATCGGTTCGCCTTGGTGGGAGGTGAGTAGTCTGACCAGGGAGCAAACAGCTAGTAAGAAATAGCAATCGGTTCGCCTTGGTGGGGGGTGAGTAGTCTGACCAGGGAGCAAACAGCTAGTAAGAAATAGCAATCGGTTCGCCTTGGTGGGGGGTGAGTAGTCTGACCAGGGAGCAAACAGCTAGTAAGAAATAGTTGGCATTCTAAATATTTTTATAGGAAGTGCTTACAAATGTGGTGGTTTTTCCCTTTGGTGTGATTTTCTATACTTGGTTAAGCTTAGTTTCCATGCGGCGGAAGAATATCCTGAAAGTAGAACTTTTGAAGGGCATCAGAAAATTTGTAAGTAACATGAACGGACTGTAGAAGTGACTTCTCGCGAAGGCGACGAGTACAATTTCGCAGTCTCAATATTCATTTTCTGTTGTTTTTTTTTTTCCCGCCAGAGCTTATTTTTATTACAATTAGTGCGATTATACCAAGTACATAAAGTGTGAGCCACAGATTCAGTGCTAATTTTTTTAGGTTAGCTACTTACATTCAGACGGGACAATATTTTTTAATGTAAGATGTCGGGATTGATAAATATCTCAAGTAGAAAAGGGCTGAGTTCATCTTGTGACGACTAACCTAACTAATTTTTTTTTCTTTCTCCACAGATCCTGGCGAATGAAAAACAGTTCGCAATTCCGAGAGAAAACCAAGCATGGTAACATTTTAGTTTTATTAATCAACAGCAACTAATTAGATGTGTTTTTCTCTTACAGAAGCCTATAAAAAGCCACAAGAGAAGATTAAATTAACTGTCGTATTCTTGCTAGAAAGTGTAAAAGAAATTCCAGCAAGAAGCTTGTAGTGCCAACAGAAATGACACGGAGTCTTACTTCACCAATTTGACAGGCTTTGTGACACGCCGTAAGTTCCATGGACATTAAAAATGGCATATGGTTTTTTTGTGGCGCGGTAACAGTCCAAGACCCCAAGGCTAGTTGGTAGTATCGTGTTAACGAAGTAAGTTCCCTTTGCTGTTTCTGTAACCATTTATCAAGTACGTAAAATTTTCTGATCTTTCGCATGTAAATTAGTGAAGCATTTCCCTGAACATATAAACAGTGCATTAAGTAGTCAGGTATAGCTGATTTCAGGCTATTACGAATTTCATTTAAGTGTCTATGTTCTTTGTAAATTATTCAAAAATAAGTGTCACTGTAATTTTTCTTTCCCATAGCATCGGAGTAACAAATTCCAATGTAGTTATTTTTTCAATTTAATGGCAATGGTGTGATGAAAATGAATTTGGATTTATATTGGTTCTCCATTGCCTACAATCAAAATCCGAATCCAAATTACGGTATTCATACACTGTTTTAGAGCTATTAAAAATGCTCACAAATTGAGCTAAAGAGCAATAAATGACAGAAAGACCATAAGATTGTATAATTTTTTCTAGTTTGTAAAACCAGTCCTTTTCGTTTCACAATGACAACAGATAATTTCCATGCAGTTATCAGAAGCGTGGGGATATTCCAATTCAACTAGGAAATTTTTTTTACGGACAGTGATTTTGCACCAGTCGGGTCTCATCCTCTAGAAATAATATTGACTTTGATTCACCTATTTCAGTTAAGCCTGACTGCTATACAACAGTGAAGATGTTGCTATAGAAATACAAGCCATCCACACAGAAATGGCTCAACATGATCAAGATTCCAACCTCTGGTGTTACACGTCTGCCTGTCTGAACATTTTTGTAATCCTGTCAACTGTTGTGGGCTCAAATGTCATGACGTAATGGTTTTGGAGACGCTGCCACGTGATGTTAAACATCATCGGTATCATATAATCATGATGTTTTGATACTTTACTAATTTTTTTATGCTGAATGTTTAATTGGCAAATAACATTTGAGGTGTATAGGTTTTCTGCATGTATGATTTATTTTCGTATCTCCATAGCTAAGGAAGTTGAGAGCAAAGATCAACAGCTGTTTTGAAATCAGATTTGGTAAGCTCCTGTTAATGTTATCCCAGCTATAATTACAACCGGAAATAACTAATTGCTAACTCTTTTTTATTTTATTTGAGAAAATACAAATGGCGAGGCTCTTCTCACAGAATGTTACTCTCTCTCAAGAAAAATCGATTGTTAGACATACTGTAAAATTGCGGAAATCTTTTCTATCGCCATATTTTCCAAAACACTGTACCGTCTTGGTCCTTTTATTATTGGAGAGTGCTTTTTTGACTCGGCTCTGCTTTTCCGAGACCATTCATATTAATACCAAGTCTTATATTCCCAGTGTCCCAGAGAACTTGGAAAGTAACTTCACATCATACGGCTTGAAGAAAATTTTCTGGCATGTGCAAAATACAGTGAAACCTACGAAAAAGTCAATAAGTCACGATAATCCATTCTCTATATCGATTGTTCACTATTTTTATGTTAGCGAAAGTAAAGCAGATTTGTATATTTGGTTTAACCTGCTTCGGTTTTAACTGAATACTAAAGGTAGGTACTGTAGTGCATAATATTGTACACCCCTTTATTTTGCTCAGAACATAAAAACACTTAGGCCTATTCAAATAATATTTTATATTATTTTTAAACGTAACAATAATTATTCACTACAATCCTGTAAACTTCGCGGTATCACTTGGGGACAGCTTAGATTTTCGATATGTATCAGTTTTCAGGAGTTTGTCATTGGTAGAAGTAGTGAAATTTCGTGAAAAGATTCCAAGAACAGTTATATTACGAAACACAGTAGAGTCATTAACCTATCTTGATTGGCTGAATTCCTTTTTGACACGTGTTAACTGTCTGCACACTAATCACATAGGGGCCGTGCCGATGTTGCCAAATCCTGAGTGGCCAGGTAAAATATGGAAACGCCTTCTCAAGCAGACAGCAACCAAAGGCAATATAAAAACTGCTGCTGGGTGCTTATAGTATTGAAGTCTACCGTGTACTCATATTTTTCCACGAGAAATCACTAGCTCTAGTCATTAGTACACATATTTGGCACTCCCTCTGTGACTTTGTGTGAATGACTAAACACCATTTGGTGAGAGAATCACGTGTGTGTCAGTCACAATAAAAATGGCTGCTTACCACCTTATTCACTTATACTAGCCTATGTTTGGTTAGGGCTATATTTAAGGTAAGAATTAAATAAGCCTATTAAAAAATATAAAATATAATTGTTAGTTTTGTTTGACTAAATTGTTTTTTCAGTGAACTTTATTGAAAGTTTAGAAGCACCTGACGTCCGAATTAATATGAAGGAACCATTGATTATAATATTATCCATTTTCTTCGGCTATGTTACTTTGACGAGCTTCTAACTGCGAATGACAGTCAAATTATATGAACGTCAGGAATTCTCTTACAGTCTATTCACGGTTTCTTCACACTTTTTGAATGAAGTCTGCTGCAAAAGTTAACAACACATGTTGCTTTTGACTTGGTGGGTTACGATTGGACTATCTTGTCGTTTTTTGTTTCCGATTGGTTCAAGGCCGTCCAGGGGGTATCATACGAACTGAAGTCCCATGACAAGAGCAATACAAAGACACATGTGTTTGAAGTCGGTTCTGTCTTCAAATATCAGTAGATGTATATTGCAAATCCTAGCGCAACTCAATAATTCAAGCAAATTTCTTACTTACAAGTAACTATTTCAACATCTTCTGGGGACATAATTTATCTCTTCAAATTTACCGCAAATTTTACTCTGGAATCAAGATAATTTGACCGAAATCTGCAATCTAAATCAAGCGTACTTTTTTTTAAACGTGTTCGTTCACTCTTTGAGCAGTGTCCTTCTTGGGAAGGAATGAGGCCAAATTTAGGTCAAAAAAGGCCTAATTTACTCTAAATTTGCAAGCCAAATCAATTAGTCAAAAAAATATCACAAAAAGTTATGAATATTCTTGGAATTTCTTTAAAAAAATATGGTGATTTAGCTTGCAAATAAGGCTTTAAAGAACCCCGCACAAAGAGTGAACACAAGTTTAAAATTTATTTTGATGTTGGCCTTAAATTTAATTGATTTTGAGTTGCGCTTTGAAATATTTTACAGGAAATTAGAAATTAGCTTAAATTTGGCTTGAAATTGCTTGAATTTTAGTATAATTGTTGAGTTACACTAGGATCTGCAATAAACATCTACTGAATTTATAAAAAAAATGTTTACATTTAAACCCAATGCCTTTTTTTTAATGGCAAAACTCCTGTGAAGAAATCCCTATCTCTTCACCTCGCCATTTTTACAACTTTTTTACAATGAGGAGATGGGGATTTTTTGTACTGTTTTCCTATTGCATAGCATCTACACAATAGGAGCAAAGCAAGATTTTGGCTCAAATTTTGGATGGTTTTGGTTTTAATCTAATATTGCGAATATGGGGCCCATATATCCACAATATTAAATCATCTACTCAGACCAGTAATCGATTCCCCAACTTTAGCATTACAAACCAAGCACCCTGCTGCTTGAGCCATGCGACAGGTCAAGGAACGAACTGATTATAACTCTCCAAGAGCTGCGAGCTGCAGTGAGTTCACCGTGTGGCTGATAGACTGTGCTGCTTTCATAATAAGCTACTTCCTGCTTCACTGAGAATGTGGAGGAAAAAGGCACTGGCGTGCTGAATTGTCTCTTCAGGAAGAAGATTAAGAATTCTCGTATACAATTCACAAGAGAGAGAGAGTTAAAATTTAAAATATTATATTTGATTTCGATACTTACCACTGTTAATTTTTTGCTCAAATCTAATGTTAAAAATCAAATGTCTTTGCCTCAGCACTTTGCACCGATCTCTTTAAATTTTTCATAAGACATATCGCCACCAACAAAATTGCAATATATATGTTTGAAGTCCGTGTCATCTTGTCTAAATATACACAGAAATTTGTATTGTCTCTCACCAATTGTTTGGGAACCCTCGAATAAGTCTGTGCCAAATAAATAACATCAATATTTTTAAGCCTCCCACTAGTCAAATATTCGCAGATGACATTTTGATCATCTAATATTACATCATCAAGAAAAAAACTAGAGATTTGTTTTCGCATTGGTCTAGTGGAATCATTTCGTCATTGCTATTTTAAAAATAAACCATTTTTTCATTAAACTTGCTGGATACCACATTAAAGTCATATTGTAATTGAATATATTTTGGTTGATTCAAACTTTTTGAACAAACATAAAATTTATTAAAATTTAACCAAACTTTCTTATAAATAAAATTAATAAGTAAATTGATTTTCCCACAATTTCTCGGGCCTACAATTATACCTCTAATATCATCAGGCAAAACTTCGCCATTTTTTTTATTTTTAGAGTTTTCTTCGGAAATTTAAACACTAACACCCCAATCGACATTCTTCATTTAATAACATAATTTTTGTAATAAATGGATAATTAAGTATTCAAATTAACAGAAAATAGTTCTCTTCTTAAGAAGAAGCTTTACCATGATATAATTCATAGAGATAAATCTATATCAATGATTAATTTTCACGTAAAATTTTTAACACTATATATATATATATATATATATATATATATATATATATATATATGTATATACAATAATAATATAACAACAATCGGAAAAATGAGTGCTGTCGTTGATAAAAACGAAGTCATAACTATTCCTAGATGTCAATACTATATTGAGACTTTAAAATAAACTATAAATTCGTTTGATCCACTTTCAACAAATAACATTGAATTAACAGCAGATAATGTAAAAAAATAGAATAACGATTAAAGCTAAGTTTGATACATTGTATTTGATGATCACCTATCTGATATTCTTGGTTTTGAAAGAAATTTTCTTATTGAAAAAGACAAAATTGTCACTGGTGCTAAATTGCCTAATTTCAATCCAATTAAAACAATAAATGTTGATTGTACTTTAGCCTATGGAATGTTTATAAAGTATGACGAATCTAATCACATAGAAACAGATATAATTGCTAGTTTTCCACCAAAAACTATGTTTGGCTTCAAAGATTACATTACCTATGAGCCTGCATATCCAATTGTTTATATAATTTATAATCAGCGGTTTAATAACATTGTTCTTGAAATTAGGGATGAAAATGGTAAATTAATTGATTTTGATGGTTCTGAAATCGACATTGTTTTGGAGATTGAAGAAGTTTAAAATATTATACTACTTTATTAGAAAATATATGGGCTGAATACTGGACCCCCCTTAAGAGGTACATAAAATATAGAACTTTTCTTTCAGGAACAGTTGGTATTTAAAACTCATGCCAACTCACATTAATAAAATATAAAACTTTTCTTTCAGAAATAGGTGTGATGAATAGTTTTTGGATAGCACCAAGTGTCAGTGTTTTACTGACACCTAATTCATCATATGATTTTTAATATCTTTCTTACTCATTCCACCTCTCTCATTAATCAAATAAAAAACTTTTCTTAGAAGATATTTGGGGGGACTGCGAGTCCCACCTTAAGAGGTAAATAAAATAAAATTATAAATTTTAATATCCATATGGCAGTGTATCTATTTTATTTTCTAATATAATTATCTTGTTATCACAATGACTTAATGCAGTTTTATTAACTTCGACTGTATTTATGTTGTGTTTCTCGCTTCTTATTAAATTCATAGTTCTATATTGAATATCCTCATCAAACACACATTTCTTATAATCCTAATATGTAATTCTATTATTGAATACATATTTTTTCACACATTTTGCTATTTTGTTTTCTTTATTATCAACTCCATACGCATACATCTTCGCTCGTAATCCAACAAATTATTTGATTACATTGCAATTACATTTATCTTTCTTTTGTCTAAAACTTTTTTTTTATTTGTGGCATGTTATATATATTGTCCTTCGGATAATCATTTGTATCAAATTTATCTAACATCAACCTCATGTCTTCGTAGAACTCCTCTGTTTTTATGTTGTAAAAATAAGAGTCGGTGTCTTGAAAGCAGAATTCAATTTTATCTCCATATCTGGCTTTCATCGCCTAATAATGGAAATCGTACATCAATTCTTTTGATATATCTAAAATTGACATGGCAACATAAATAGGCTTATTAAACTTTACATTTGTCTTATTCACATGAATGGCTGCAAGATTCTTATTAAATATAGCACTTCTTTTGAAATTTGGTTTTGCAACTAATTTTTCACAAATTTTTTCACTTGAAACCAGCCTTATATCTACTCTGTTTCTTATATTTTCCATAGTCTTACCAAACACAGAATTATTCATAAGTTGGTAAAAGTCCTTTTCAAATTCATTTTTAGCATTAATTCTCATCAATGTATTCAAATCTATATACTTCTTCAACCAATCAGACTGATTAAATTTCAATATTCTATGTATTTTTGTAAGCTTCAATCCATTATTCAGGCATCAAATGTTTTAAACTGCGATAATGTAGTACATATTTTTCGTCGTTGTGTAAAGTTGTTAATAGTTTAAATTCATTTGTTCCTGGAACTGCCTTATTTTCTGGACAAAAAGGAAGATCTTTGTGTAAATGATGTATTTCTTGTGGATATTATAAATCAACTTCTAATGTGTAGACATGTTATGAATCGTCCTTCAAATTTAATATATATTCACGCCAAAAATCTTGATTAAATTCTATATAATCCATCCATTCGAAGTCTCCATATGGTAAATGTTGCAACATTGCCCAGCCATATAAATTATTTGCATTGAGAAAAACTAAATAATTATACTCTTATTTTGAGTTAAAATTTTCTAAACATTTGTTATTGGCTTTAACATATCGCTTACAACATTGTGAAATTCCACCTATTATTTCTTTTCAATCATTATAATCATATGATAATCGTATAATAATTCTAGTGGTTTTCAACATTGCATCCCACGATGAACCTGGTAGTGTAAAATACCACGCATGGTCTAGACCATATGCATTTTTACATGTATCTGTAAAATTTTCGAATATATCTGTCAACAGCAATACAACGCTATTTAAATATAAATTGTGATATTCCCGAGATTTTTAATATTAAATTAATTCCATATATTGTTGCATGCTCAAATTCATTCTCAGATATGTCGGATTCATTAAATTTATTGTAAAAATTTACTCTTGGGTGGACGTTGAGTTTCGTTTAATTTTATAAAACTGTCAATATAATCATATGCGTAAACATCTTTAAAGACCAAATGTACTTTACCTCGTGGAAAATGTTTTTGTCTCTGTTTCATTTTTTCTTTAGATAAATTAGACAATAATTTACATAAATTGCTTGCCATAAATTTAAATGTCTCTATAAATCTCATTTTTAAATTTTCCGTTTCTTTCTTTTTTCCCAAAAGCGATCAACTTTTCTTCGTTATTCGCAAGTAAATCTATCTTTTTTTCATCATAACCTAGCTCTTTAATAAATAAGTGAGCATCATAACCAGCTAAGTTATGAAAATAAATTGGTACGCAATTTGGTAATTTTAATTGTAGATTACGATTGTTGCATATTGGGTTAGAAATGTTCCAGTTACATGATCATGATGGCGCATTTTTCATTGTCCTTCGTATATTCACACTCGCATACAGTGCATTTTCTAGCTGTATTGTATCTTGTTTTTTCTTCTTTTGTAAGTGGGTGCATTCTTTCAATTTGAGAATATATTTCCCCGAACTCTTCTACTTCTTTTTTCATTGAATCTATAAAATGCTGATGTGGATCTGACCCTCAATATACAACTAGTGGCTTATAATAACCATATCTACATACAATATTATAGCAAAATCCAGAAGCATCGTGAAGCTGATATTTCATTGTATATGATGCATCATTCAACTTTAAATCAATGTAATTTAACTTTTCATCAGTAAGTTCATATCTTTCTTTGAGTATTTCTTTATAAAGACCATTATCAATATCATCTTCGGGTAAAATGGGATATTTTTTGTTCAATTTAAATTTTTTTATTTCCCTTGCGTTTGGCTTAGTTGTTGATATTTTCTCTAGAATTGATTCGAAATCTGCATATATTGCGAAAGGATCTTTCGTAGAGTGTTTAATACTTTTAAAATTTATTTGTCCGCCTTTTGAAGGTAAGAGTATCTTAACTGTTTCATTTTTATAGCAGTCTTCTGTGTGCTTATTTAATCTTTCTTGAGAGTAAAAAAATTGAAAAATCATATCGCATATATAAATTTTACTTTTGCGTTAGTTTATTTGTGCTAAAAACAGTTTAGATAAATATTTTATCCAGCAGTAATGCAAATTTTTATCATCTTTGAAAAAGTGAATACATGTGTTGTCCATTTCATTTTTTTTTTGTAATCTTTACTCATCAATAGAGTAAACATTTATAGAGACATCAATTTGGTTTTCTATTTTTGGTATATCGTCAAATTTAATGGGATATTTATATTTATATTTATATTTATCTAATGCTTTGTCATTGTTAAGACCCACATTTTTATATTTAGATACTCTTTGTGGGTCTTTTTCTACTGGAAACAATGCAGACTTGCCCAAAGAAAGCATTTTTGGCCATCTATTTCACATTAATGAATGCTTTTTATTATTAATCACTTCTGGTAGTTGAATATAAGATGCTCCATTTAATGGATTATGCTTGTTTATGGCTATTTGCAACCCATCTATGCATGCAAAGCCCAGTCTGAAGGACTTCTTTCAGTGTTTTCTATCTGTGCGAGTATTTCTTCTTTTTTTTGTTTGTAAATATTTTTAATGTCTCCTTCATTCAATATTGTAAATGTGCGTGCTTTAATCTCGTCAAATATTCGTATCACATCAGTTTTCCGGCTTCGAAAATGGGCGACAAGTTTAATGTTAGGTTTCACAATTTAGATCGCGTGTGATTTTTAATACTTGTTTTACTGAAATAAAAAAATTAACAATTACATTAGTAGAAAATGGGAATATTTCTTTTAAATCCTTTTTGTAATTTCTATTCATTAGTCCGCCTTTTGGAAAAGGTAAATTTGCAAAGTTTCTTTTCTTTCTTAATTTTTGATTATTGGGGTAAGAGCTGTAATTATATCAGCTTTTCTTCAATTATATATATTATTCATGTTGAAGCTTTCATCTTTATTTCTTAATTCCGCAACTGTTAAATCATTTAGATTCTCGATAGGATTTTTAAATTTATATTATCTTGCTTGAATAATATTTGTAATAAGATCATCTTTATGTAATTTATACAATTTTTTTATATTCTCTGCCTATAATTCTCAACTTGTACAATCTCTTCTGTCTTAGATCACTTATTGAGTTGAGGATTGTCACTTATATGTAATAAAATATAATATGATAAAATTTATGAAGTCGGCGAATGCTGAACTTCATTTAGAATATCTATGGCTGCATTGTGTGATTTACTATTTTCATGCTTTTCTAGAGAATGATTATATACATTTTTTCCACATTCACATTGGACTTTCTCTTTTTTTGACTAATAATGTCGTTTGGCATATTCGGTAAAATATTTTTTCAAGGAACAAAATGCTTATATATTGTGTTTTTATGAGATGCAAACGAAACAATGGGCTTATTCTCCTTACATACAAAGCATGTCTTAGTTGAATGATCACCTTGTAAAATTTCATATGTATTTTGCAATTTAGTATTTTTATGCTTTTAGAGATTTACCTTGCAAACAGATTTTCCACATTCGCATAGTACCGTCTCTTTATTTAACTCATAGTCACTTCTGGAATATTCATTGATACTTTTTTACAGGGGTTAGTGCGCTTATCTTTTGAGTGTTTATGTTGTAGAAAACATTCAGTGTTTAAAACCTCCCCACATTTTTTACTATGCTTGCACATATTATTATTTTCCATTTTGTAAGAGGGTGACGATTCCATCTTTATTTATAAGGCAAGAAGGTTATTAAGATAAAGAAAAATAAAAACAGCTAACAAACTGCTAACAACTTGATATAAACCAAATTCACTAACAAACATTGTAAATATTTTGTATATTTTCAAGTAGCGATGAAACACTGCTACCCCAAAAAAATTTAAACAAATAGAATGTATACAAATAAAATGTTTATATTCGATGCTCTACTAATTTTTTTAACACTTCTTCTATTTGCTCTAGATATTCACCCATTTGTCGAAGTTCATATTTATCGTCAATGTTATCTAAGAGTGATAATTGTAAGCTCTGTATATTTGAATGAAATTTGTGAACTAAACTTTTAAGATCTTCAGAGGCTTTATCTAATCTATATGAAGGTGGCCACGAGCCACTGCCACCTTTTAAAACACTGGACAAACTGCAGGGGCAGACAGGCGAGTTCATGTTTATTTATAAAGAAACAAATTTACTAAAAAGAATTTTAAAAAATTAACCAATGCTTAAAATTCACTTAAGAGAACTCTTTATGATGCATGCATTTTCCATTTTTCATTTCTTTTAAGCCCTTATATGACATAAAAACTTCCTTCTCATTTAATAGTTTCAAAGATTTTTTATACAATATCTTCACATATCGCTCTGCTAATGAAATTTTAAACTTGCCATCTAGAATACAATTAATTTTTTTACCAAAATTAGATTTAAAAATTTCAAAATCCATAGCAGTATACTATTTTTTCTCTAGATCATGTAGTTTGGATAATTCAAACGAATTGTTCTACTTGTTGAGCAGTGATTGCATTTTTGATTTACAAAGAAAAAATTTACTAAGAAGAAGAAAAAATTTGGTGGTGAAATTTGACCAAGATAAGCTGATTTAGCTCGCACATAAGGCTTCAAATGTAGATTGAGCTAGCAGCCTGAAGCATGTTGAAAATTGTTTGAAATCATCCCTGAACCTATCTTACAACCTGTTCAATATTTTTTGTATATAAATTAAGACATATAATTATTCTCGCTATCACAAATATAAATTTTGCACTGTCCGAAAAAAGAGACCAGCGTGTCATCAATTTAAAAAAAAATAAATATGGATATCTAGAGGGCGATACAGATTCGCTTTCAAAAATTGATAAAGAAAAATTTAAAGTCCTTTAAGAATATTTCAAGAATAATATAACACTTCTTCAACTGATTGTAAAGTCAATAAAGAAATGCTTAGTTTAATCAACAAGTCAAGATGTGGTGTTAAGGATGAGATAATTGTTGACCTTTCATTAACCACAAAATGGATTTAAAATATTTTAAAATGGAATTTTGCATATGCAAATAAATCAATTACAAAGTTAGCACAAGAGGATTTCGGCGTTTGGCAAAAACACATAAAATTTTAATTTGTTTATGATACGAAATTTCCAGACATAGTTATACCATGCAAAGGTCAACATATAAATCAGAAATGACCTGGGCTTTGTCAGACTAGCTTTTATCCACATGGCAGTTCACTAGTGCATGCATCTTTTTTTCAAATGAGCAAACAGTCTTGTTGAAATTCATATCAATAGGCGGGAATATTGGGATAATGATGGAAAAAACATTCCTGAAAATAAAGTAAATTTACTAGCAGTTTTGATACTTGCATTAGGTCTTTAACATACAAGTGATAAAATTGAGATCATGTATCCAATTCTTAACAATGATTTGTTTGATTTGCAAATAGATGACATCCAAAGCATTCAAAACTTTTATGGACCACCACAACAAAATAATTTTAATGACAATGAACTAATTGATTTATGTAAAAGCAAATACAAAAAAAAAACCTTTTTAATTATTGCTGGGGATTTGTATATTTTTTACAATAGAAAAGTTTGGATAAAAAGTTTGAATGACAAGAAAATAATCAATAAGCCATTTTCAATAACAGATTGGGTCAAGTTTTTAGCAAAGGATTTCAATAATTTTATTATATACCAAAGGCCTTCGGGCGAGCTAGTTCTGTTTGTAGATGATGAAATTTATATGGTTGATTATCCTAGTTATAATATTATTAGTGGCTATCCAAAAGGATTTTCTTCATTTGCATTAATAAATGAATATAAAATAAACGATATTTTTAATTCATATTCAGGGAAAACTTTTTTATCATCTTTGAAATGGAACATTATGGTGTAATAGACGAATGTAGTTTCCGGGTAAAAGAGAGTGGTCTAATTAGGAAGAAACTTGCTCATTAGCAAATATGATATAGTCTGCTTTTAGATATACAAATGGTTTACTGTATTTCTTAGCAACGAAACTGTTATGGAATATAACTAATTTACAAAGAAATCGACTAGGGTTGGCAAAAATAACATTGCCATGTTTTGTATAAAGTGTGCATCTTATAACGAAAACATTAATAAAATGAAAGATATCATTAATGATTTAGAAAATTTAACTCCGTAAGAACTATATAATCACAGAAAAATATAGAAAAACATATAAAGACTTGGGTGGTAGTGAAATGCCGCTACTGGAAAATATACAAAAATTACTCAATTTATCAATGAATTTGGTCTATATTTTATCAATTTCTATTCTTCAATTTTTCATTTTGTTTACAAAAATAATATATATCAAACATTCATTATACGTCGCCCAATTCCACTTGTGCATAATCTCGCATATAAAAAAAATCAACTCAATTATAGACATAAACAAGAACAAAATTATTTACAATGGTAAACGATTTTCTGTGATTATTGATGAGAATAATAATCCTTGGTTTTATGCTAACCAGATTGCTCGATTACTTGGCTATAAATGACCTGGAGATGCTGTTAAAAATCATATACATAAGAAATATTTTAAAAATCTTGAAGTTTTGACTAGCGCCGAAACGGTGCTAGTTGAGAACATAAGAAATAATACTAAATTTGTTAATGAATCTGGTATTTTTCAACTTCTAGCAACATCTAAAATGGAAACAGCAGAAAATTTTTAAAACTGGTTATATGGAGAAGTTTTGCATCAATTAGAAAACATGATGAATATAAGATTAGGAAACTTATAGGGCATTTATATAAAGGCCAAATAAAGCATATAAAATTAACGAACTTAAAGTTAATCATTTAAAAGATATAAATAAAATTAAAGATGTTCGTATACAACATTTAAGAGAATATGTTCATATTGCTTTCGATGCAATAAATCGCAGAAATGAAGAAATCAGAGAAATGTATCCTCATGTTGTACCACAAACACAAAATTAAAATTAAAATCTAACTTTCATTCTTTTAAAATTATTTGATAATGATTTTGAATATGGTTACTATGTCATTAGAACTCAAAGAAAATATGTTCAAAGATAATTGTATAGAATAAAAGATAGACATCCAAATTGTGACGAATTATTGCGATTTGATTATATTCCAAATTCTATCATTTTATATCAAAGATTTAAAGAAACATTGGATGACCAGATTGAATGTCTTCGTAACTGTTGTAAATAATTATACTCAACAACAATTGATTGATGATATAGCCTAAGAAGCTAATTTATATTTTTAAATTTATGAAAAATATGTTTTATTTATCCATAAGTTGTGTGAATTATCAAAACCCAACCACTATACATAAATTTTATCACCTTTTGTTTTTAAAACTTTTTCCATCAAATATTCATCAGTATAGTTGGTTTTCATAATTTCGTATTCATAAAAACTACCCTTTATTTCTTATCCTTTGTCATCTCTCAGTGTGTAAGGTGGCACATCAAAATTTAAAACTTCAAAAAATGGTAAATAATTCTGTTGTCCAATTAGCTGCATAACCCTTTTCAAACGATCGTTTACTCTTGCTCACACGGACAATATCTCCAACTTTGTATTTCGGTTTAGTAATCACATTCGCAAATCTTGCTGTCTTAAATTTTTTTCAAATATTTTATCGACTTCAATTGGTTCCATGACAATGGTACTGTGCTTTGTGTTGTATTTTTTAATTAAATTGTCTAATATATTTACCCATTTTTAATTGCCAATCAAAGGAAATCTATTCCACATTTTATTCTTCATTGTTCGATTAAATCTTTCCACACAACTGGCTTTTAATTCACTGAAGGTAGAATAGTGACTGATGTTATATTTTTTCATAAGTTCGTTAAATGATTTATTATAAAATTCTGATCCATTATCGGTTTGTAAATTATTTGGTTTTCTTTTAACTAATATAGATTCTAAAGCATTTGCTACATTTTTACCAGTTTTATCTTTTATGGGTATAGAAAATGTATATTTTGAAGGAAAAAAAACATCAATAATTGTCATAATGTGTTTGTAACCATTATTTATATGCGATATACCTTTCAAATCGCCAGTATATATTTCAACAAGATCGATTTGCCATAAATCATTTATCCATATGATATTACTTTTATTTTTCTTGGAAAATGTTTTCGTGTAGGTTTATATAATTCATGCCTGCTCTTACTTCGGTTTTTTTTTTTTAAATTACAAATAGAACATTTACTTTTCTGAACTAATCGTCCATTTTTTGTATTCTCAGTTTTTATAGTATTATTTTTGGTGACTTTCTTGCACTTCAAACACCAAGTGTTCTCCATTTAATATTATATATATTTCATCCTAATATTTCACTAATACTCCTATTGTAGTCAACATTCCATC
This sequence comes from Dryococelus australis, assembly GCA_029891345.1. Classification (NCBI taxonomy): domain Eukaryota; kingdom Metazoa; phylum Arthropoda; class Insecta; order Phasmatodea; family Phasmatidae; genus Dryococelus; species Dryococelus australis. Next base: position 232,018 of record CM056995.1, read on the forward strand.
AACAATATTGGATAATTTTTTTTTATTTTAAAAGTCAGAAACTCGCCTCTGTTAACACCAAAAGAGTTACTGCAATCTATTTTGTAGTTCCCTTAATAAAATTCAGAGTATCATCAGGTAAATTATCAGAAATTATTTTATAAACAGTACAATCCATCAAAAAAAATTTACAATATCATCTATGCGAAAAACATTATTATTTTCATTTCACTTTCCACGTAAATTAAATACATTAGATTTTCCTTCCTTGATTTTTTTAACTTTCGAGTTTAAATTTTGCAATTCAACATCTAATTCTCTATCGGAGTCTTCTTTGCTTTTTTCAACTTTTGTGTTAACAAGTGTATCACAAAAATTCAGAACTGATTTGTTTAAATTTTGTAATTTATCAGATATTTCGTTGTCGAAATATCTTTTATTGAGTGCATCATCTGCATCTATAGGATCAGCCAGACTAGTAATTCTACGATGTCGAAAAGAAACATAATTTTTGAATGAGTAAAAATTTTACTTATTTGGTATTGTACAGCAGAAAAAATAGTATTGTATAGAGAATCTACATTATTTGTTCGTTTTATACTATCAGCGATAGTATTACTGAATTGTAAATTTGTATTTTCTTTTAGAACATAATCAGAACCAATATTACTGTATTACTAATCGACATCCTCTTTTAGTGCATAATCTGCTATATATATATATATATATATATATATATATATATATATATATATATATATATATATATATATATATATATATATTATTGACTGCGTCTTTATTATCTACAGGTTCACCTATATTAACAATTCTGCATCGTAGAAAAAAAAAATACGATTTTGTGTAATCAAAACAGTTGGATAGTTCACTTTGTAAAGAAGAAACACTGGAATTGCATTGTGAATCTACATTTTATTTTTAAGCATAAGCACTAGTGTCAGTATTTTATTAATGGTTTCCCAAATATATATGTCATTTAATAACATATAAATTATATCATTAAACTTTAACTCTCTCGAAAAAGTATATAAAACTATTAAACATATATGTCCACAAATAACTAAATCAAAATTCTGAATTCTGTCATGATTGCAACAAACATTTATGTTTTTTAAATAATTAATTAAATAATTAGGAATATGACCTCCAAAGGAGTTGAAATAGTAAACTTCATTATTTTCTTTAAAATAGCAAACCCAATGAGTGCCAGGATTATACGATAGGTCAAAATTAACCACAGCACATTAATTTTTGAGCATTCTATTTGGTAACTTTTTCAATTATATAAACATTTCTAAGAAAAAATTATATTTTATTTTTACGTATTTTTCAATATCGATATTAGATAGTGTGTATATATTCTTTTTTTTTTTTTTAAGCAACTTCGCCACTTCCATATTTATTTTCCATTGCCAAATTGTGTCTCTGTTGTTCTTCTAATTCGTTTTTATTTTTTATTTAGTTTGGTCAACAGAATTATAAACTGCACTAGCTCCTCCAGTTAAAGCACCGAGTGCATCTAAAACTGCAAATAAAATTGGTAAAAATCCTCCATTTTGTAAACCACTTCCTGTTTTTCTTTTAATATTTTTTTGAGTATTGGTATTGATAAAGCTAGTAAGAAAGCTTTGCCTTCTTTTAATTTTTTTATTTTTTGTCTCAAGTTGATATTTTGTTAAGAATTTATCTCTACCGAAATCTCTTAATTGATCAATGGGTATAGTGAAAGTTAAGCTTCTTATCTTCATTTATAACAGCGAAAATATTGAATAATTAAAAAATTATTGAAATATTGATAAAAATTTGTATTATCTCAGACGGGCAAACCATTGCTCGTCTGGAGTTTTAGATGATTGTAAGAATAAAAGACATCATTACAAAACATTTTTAATACATTAAAAAATTTTAATACCCCATCCTAATTTTCTTTTTGAAAACATAGTTGATGCAACAGCAGCAGATGCAATTTTTTCTCCAATTGGAGTATTTTTATCTAACATAATTTATTTAGCTTCTCTTTGCAACATTTTATCAGCTTCATGTCTATATTCTAAATCTTTATGATCTCTGTAAGCAATATCGTGATATTTACAAGTTTCGTCTCGCTTATTTATTCTTGGGTCTCCTCTTCCTAATCTTTCGCTTAATTTTGTAAATGGACCACAATAATTATAGCCAGGCAAATGCATTTCGGGCAATTTTAAATTATTTAATGCCCAATTTATAATACCTTTGCCATGGTGTTCAAAATTCCAAAATAAATGTGGAATTACATTTAAAACTCTTATTACATATGGAATTCCTTTCGGATTATTAACAACAAAATCACAAAATTTATTGTTCAACATATTCATAATGTTTACTTTTTCATTGTAATAATTTTTATTTCCAGCAATTTCTTCATCATGGATAACAAACAATCTATTAATTTATTTTCTAACACCATCCATCCAAATATATTCTTTTGGCAAACTATTGTATTATAGTTATTATAAATTGCATTAATTATATTACTATACCACTTCCAGCTAATACTTGAAAGTGGATTATTCCTTTTTTCATTAGGAATATAATTTTGAAATACAGCATTTGTTAATAAAACAATTTCTGTATAATTTTCTAGATCATTAGTAGTGTAAACCTCAAGATCTGATTGTGTTTTTTTTGTTAACAAATTGTAAAGTCCTGGTGTTAAATTTTATTCTTTATTCTTAACAAATAGTGTATCTTTATTTAGCGTTACTTTTGTATCACCAATGTAAAAATGTTCCCCAACTCCACGTAAACCAAATTTTTCATTAATAACATTAATTCTTTTTGCAATTTCTATTCCGATATTTATAGTAGAAACACCTGCTATAGCTGGCAAATCTTTTAATGGAGTAACACCCAAATTAGGTGATTTCGGGAATAAATCTCTTTCGAATGATGTTTCATCTGGAGTTGGCGGATAATATAAATTTTTTGCTGCAACAGGAACAAATGTGTTTATTAAATTTTTGTTTTCTTCACTTACTTGTTCTACTTTTTTGCCAATATTTCGTAATTAATCAATCAATGGCAGCTCTTTTTTCTTATTTATTTCATATTCCGCTTCATGGTGCTTTTTATAATCTTTGAACCTCTCGATGAGGAATTTAACTCGAGAAATATCCTTCGATTCGTTCATTTATATTTTTGAACCTCTCGATGAGGAATTTAACTCGAGAAATATCCTTCGATTCGTTCATTTATATATTTTTTCTTGCAAATGAGTTGTAAAAGTATTGAGAGTTTTGAGAGATAAACTTTTCCCCCAACTGATCAAACTAGGGGGAATTTTAATGTTTACAATAATAGAATTGAGTTTGATATTCCTATAGGAGATGGTTTTTATTTTCCAAATGATGCTTATGTTTATGAGCAATTTAGTTTACAAAAGAGAGACAATGTGGGTGCTGAGGTAAACTATGATAAGTTAGATAACATTGATGTTTGTGATGTTTGTTCTAACTTTTTCCTTTTCAGTTTTCTAGAGTAGAAATTTCAAAACATGGACATATTATTGAGTGTATCGATAATCCAGAAATAGCATCGACAGTGATGAATACTTTGTTAAGATCTCCAGGTGAACAAAATTATTTATAATTATCTTGTGTTGATAATTATTATCCAGTAAAAACTACTTATAGTCATAGACCAATTGAAATAATTTATCCACTGAGATATCTGTTTGGTTTTATTCGAGAAAACAATGAAATTTACTGGAAAGGTGGTTATAAAAATACTTTAATTCATAATTTATCTGATAACAACTGTTTATTTGTTTATTAAAGTAAGGCTGCTGCTGCTGATACTCCCAAAGATTTTGCTGATCCAGGTAAAATTGTTATTCAAAAATTAGAAATTTTGTGGCCTATTGTTGAATACGAAGCTAACACAGCCAATGCAATTAAAGAAAAAATATACAAAAACCTTACAATACCTATTAGTTTTGATTATTGTAAATAAAAAAAAAAAAAGAAGTTCCTACTGGAACAAAAGTCTTTAACTTTGATATATAAGATCAGTTAAATAATTTTCAATTTGACATGCCCGATTTTGTAATTATATGGTTTCAAACTAGTAAAAAAAATGTCGAGCTGAGCAGGATTTGCACGCTTCTGTGTCTGATCACTGTAGTGTAAAAAATATTTATGTTCAAAATGGAAGGAATGAAATTTTTCCAAAAGAAAATTGGAATCTAGATATTGGCAATAATTTTTGTGATAAAGCATTCCTTGTTTATAACGATTTTCGAACTTCCAAAACAAAACTGGCTACTGTATATTGAAATAATGAACTTTTTTATAAGCCGACTGTAATCTTTGATGGTAAAATCAATTATTATTCATTTTGGGGTCGAAGGCCTTTGTATATTATTGATTGCTTATGTAGAAAAACTGTGGTTAAAGAAAAAACAAATATAAAAATTAGTGTTGATTTTGATAAAGACGTTAAAGCAGGTACCATTTGCAATGTTGTTTTAACTAGCCAACGTAATTTAAATTATGATTAAATGAAAGAACGGATTACTAAAGACATGTACATTTTTTATTTTATTTGATGGAGGATGTAAACGATTTTACAGAAACATGAAATTGTTTCGTTATTTTAATAAAATTTTTTAGATGTATTGTTAAGTTGTTTCATCGAATCAAAAATCTTATTGTTAAACTGTTATGAGCTTTTTTCTTTCTCTTGATAAATTTTTCTTTTATATATAAAAATGCCTGTGTTACCTTGCAGTATGACAAAGCTTTTTAAAGATTGTTGTAAATCAACTATGCCTTCCTATAAATTAGATAATGCCTCTTACGAAATCAAATACTTAGTTTACAAATTTCATAGAAATCTACAAAGTTTAAAATTAACACTGTACGAAATCATTAACGATGAATTTATACTTCGTGTAATAGGGGACGATTTTGAGAAGATAGGGCAGTTTTCAAAAGTTAGTAGTACTTCGAGCATTACATTTTGAGAAGATAGAGGCAGTTTTCAAAAGTTAGTAGTACTTCGAGCATTACATTTTGAGAAGATAGAGGCAGTTTTCAAAAGTTAGTATTACTTCGAGCATTACAATTTTCTTTGTGTAAACTTCATTTGTGCCACTTTTATTTGAGCATTTTTTGAAAAGGGTCAATTGTGCTTATATGTAAACATTTTTTATAAATTCAATGTATGTCTATTGCAAATCCTAGCACTCCAACAATTTGAGTAAAATTAAAGCTAATTTCTCATATTCAAGTAACTTTTTTTAAGATCTTCTGGAAACATAATTTAATCTCTTCAAATTTACCGCAAATTTCAACCAATTTTACTCTATAATCAAGCTAATCTAAATCCATCACCTTAAAAAAACAGCTTCGTACAGCCAGATCAATTGGTCAAAAAATATCACAAGAAAGTTACGAATATTCTTGGAATAAGTATTTCCACATAACAAAAGGGAACTGCAGCTTGTCGTTTAAATTGTATTCAATGCCTATAATATGAAATAGACAGAGATATTTTAAGGCAGAGTAGTTGGCAGGGCCCCAGGTTACATGAAGCAGAGTGCTTCAAGCACTCAGAGCAGGAGTTTTTGATTCCCCGGCCTGCTGTCATTTTTTTTCCGTTAGAATTTTTCCTTTTTGTAACAAAATAATTGTACACAATTTGTTTTACACTGAAATATTTCTTCAAAGCAAAAAAATAAGTACAAGAACATTATTAACTCAAATGTTAACATCATTGCAACTCAAAGTTTGTTTTGCTGCAACACAAAAGTTGTCTTGCCCCAACACAAAATTCATTTTGCTGCAACAGAAACACCACCTTAGTGTTGCCAGTACAGTAAGGTGGTAGGTAATGTTTCCAGTACAGTAAGGTGGTAGGTAATGTTGCCAGTACAGTAAGGCGGTAGGTAATGTTGCCAGTACAGTAAGGCGGTAGGTAATGTTTCCAGTACAGTAAGGTGGTAGGTAATGTTTCCAGTACAGTAAGGTGGTAGGTAATGTTGCCAGTACAGTAAGGCGGTAGGTAATGTTTCCAGTACAGTAAGGTGGTAGGTAATGTTGCCAGTACAGTAAGGCGGTAGGTAATGTTGCCAGTACAGTAAGGCGGTAGGTAATGTTGTCGCAAAATAGTTAATGTTACAGTAACATCACTAGCTTAACATTATATTACATCACAGCAACATAAGTTACTGACGGCTCACAGATAACAAAACAATAATGCAGTAGTTACATCAATACTGTTGCCACAATTATTAAACTTTTTTTCTGTGCAGCCAATGTGTAGGGCCTGGAAACGTCGCGAATCCATTTTAGAACGAGCTGGAAAATCAAATATAGGCTGTTCAATGGTAAAGTGAGCACTTTTTAAGGCCCTGCCAACAGTCATTAACCACTAATAAATATATCTTATTGTAGCCTCAGGCATTAAATTTTGAAGGCAGTGAAATGTATACACTGTGTTTACTGGTCACATTGCAATGTTTATATAAAAAAGCAGCAGGTTGAATGAAATTGGACGAAAGGAAAAATTTAGAAGGGCATTAAAAAGTGCTCACTTTACTATGAACAGCCTATACACGTGTTATCTAGAGACCCGAGAATTTCGCAGGTTCATTTCTATACAAGTTGGAATTCACACACATGTACGTTCATGTTACGTTTGTAATTGGTCGACGTGTTATTTGACACCTCCTGGAAATAAATGAGTCAATAAAAAACATGCAATAAAATGTGCGCCCAACCACCGCCGTTTACTACCACAACAATCAACCAATAAACAGTTGATATCTGTATGTGAGTATATAATACTGTGATGTCTAGCCTGCAGTCCATAGAACTCGCGAAATTCTTGGGTCTTTAGTTATAGGCCTACTTTCAATCGAATCACAGTTTATTAGACACGCCTAGGTGAACTGAAGAGCCAATAACAACAGACCTGCAAGGGAAATATGCGAAACTCGTGCCACTTGATGTGGGGTGAAGTGGTTACACAGTGCGGCAGCATCAGATCAACAGAAAGTCTAGGCTCGAGAATACGTATGATCGTGGAGTCTAGCATACAGGTAGGTAATTTTCCTATCTCTAACAATAACAATATGTCATCTTTTGTACCACAAGGCCCGTTTTACAGTCTCGTGCAGTCTATCTGCGAATGTATTTACCCACATAACGAACCGGCTAAGCTATTTAGTTTCTCAAGTGTTACCTGTTCGCGTGTAACATCATAATTAGGGACACCGGAATTTCGCGGGAAGATTTCAAGACCAGTTGTATTTCATAACACTTAGCTCAGATCACCTTTCTTGATTGGCTGCTCTAGGTGTTACGAGGCTTAGATGTGTGCTCGCGAATCAGAGACGTGCAGTATCGGAGTTATCTACTTCTGATTGGCCTGTCATGTAAGAACATCATGTCTCCTTATAAAGACACGCGGCCAATAAGCTAAATGGGAACTGCTGGTACGCCGGTAGGCTATTGAAGTCTGGCATGTGCAGAAATCTTTTCGCGAAATTCGGGTGTCCCTAATCATAGTCGGAACTGTGCAATGTTAGAAACTTGTACCGACACAGATGATGTCATCCCCTTGGTAATACTTCAGCTGAAACCTTTATCTCGGGAAAAGATTTGTACGCAGGACAGATATCGACAGTTTACGTCCATGCAATCAAGTATCCTTCAGCTATTGGCCGGGTGTCTGTGAGAGGATACATTCTCTATTTGACTGGGCCAATCGGAATTAAGTTATCCCTGCACTAAACGTCGGTGATTGGCTGGCAGACGCCGAAGACGCGTGACAGTTCAAATCATCCGGCCACGAAATAGTTTCTTAGCTAACGTGTTTTCCAGTACAGATTGTCGTGGAATATTTTAGAGAGAAAAGGTGGTGCCAGCAATACTGAAGGAAAACCGCCATGTCATATCTAGTTGCTGGTTGGCCAACGCAGAGATTTAATATAGCCATGTCTGTATTTTGTTAGTGGAACAAAATATACTCCGTTGCTTTTCAAGTTTCGTCTACTCAAAAGAATATTTTGGTAGGGCGGGATACTAAATACATATTCTGTCCTGTACTTTGTTTCCTGTAAGAAACCTTCCTCTCGGTTTGTCCATGCTATGGAGGAGCCCGGGCAATTATGGACCTCATAGAGCAATTCAGAGCTATACCTTTGGCAGATTTGATCTCATTAAGAGCTGTTTCCTTCGTTGATAACGGCTCAGAATATGATATGTATACAGAGACGAAATGCCTGCGGCTGTTCTTTTATTGTAGCGTACCCATACTCCGATTGGTTGCGCGAGGCTGTTGTAACGGGCCATGTGTCTAATTGGCTACTGCTTGCTGCTGTTGGCTGGCCTACCGATTGGCAGGTAACTTACCAGGCGCTGATTGGCGAACGAAGTTGTGACATGTAGCTGTTCAGTGACGCCATTTTGCTGGCCGGCGTGTGCGTCTAGAGCTCGCGGTCTAAGCGCGCGGCTGTTTAACCTCTGTATTAGTAAGTATTCTGTGCTATATGCAGTTCGCTTCTGGAAGAGCTGCGTAGTATCTATTTGTATGGACATTGTGTATTCTTCCACTGAATGCGCCATTAAAACTATCATGAGCCCCATCACTTAATTCATGCGTCGGTCAGGTGAAACTGTGAAATTGTTACAAAAGTAAATATTTTACACAATTACTAATTCTTACACGTGTATGCATTTAAAAAACAGAAAGTGAAATAAATAATTTCAGTATTCACAAATGTTTACATAAAAATTTTACTCCAACTCTAATAATTGGAACTACTTTCGCTCCGCTGTTGCCAATTTCACAGGAAGCATACCTGGCAGACTAACCATTAAACTATAAGCATGTAAGGATAGTGAAATATTTAAAGGTTGATTTAAAATGGGGTCAGTTTACCGCGAACAGCCCTTTATCTGATGTTCGGTGCTGCGCAAGCTCAGAAGCTACTAGCAATATAGACGCCTTCTCTGCCTGTGTAGGGAAGGTAGTGCATTCATTGTCACTTACATCTTTCCTGAACAACTGCTAAAGTTCTACTTCTAGGATATTCCTCCGCCTCATACATAAACCAACTCTAGACCGAACGGAGCACGCACTCAGTGTAAGAGTACTCTGATAAAGAACATTTTCTTATTAGGCATTGCCAACGAACTTATTTTGTGTATATTTATATTGATATTAACTTATAAGTTAGATATTATAATTTATAGATTTAATATAAGTCAAAGGTCAATTTAGCCCACAATAAGGCACTTTTACGGAAACACAAGTATAAAACGCTTGTGATACACTTAAAGTCCAAATCAGTGATATCAATAAATGAAATAACTTCAGAGGAAGTCAGTCGATAAGCTACTGCTGACTGGGGAATTAAGCAAATTTACTGGGAACAAGTGACGCATAGCAGTGGAATTCTTTACGTTCAGTAGAAAACATATAAATGTGTCAAATTTAGTCACTTTATTAATAAGTTATCTGGCGCTGATTATCAAATGCTCAGTTTTCACAGTTTCCAATTATTTGGCTCAACTCTCACTATTTCAAGTTTAGAATGTACCTACATGGCATATTTATGAAGCAATAAAACACGTCACATGTGTGTTATTTTTCAAAGGTTTTATTCAAAAATTGGGAAGGCACCGAGAGCAGACTATAATGCTGCGGTACCATAGACCAGTAGAAACCCTTTCTGTAAGTTCCATAGAGTGATTTGTTATAAGTAGGCACCCGCGCCTTTTTTGGTTATTATTTGGCATCACGTTAGAATTGCCAGTCCTGTGTACATTTGCACCAGCGTTAGATGCTCATTGGCTGTGAAACTACCGATCGTCTTATAGAATGGCACGCGCTTCGCTCACACGTTCTATGAGAGTTTCAAGTGCACACGCCATTATGTTTGTTGACAGTTATGATAATTATTTACATATGTGTTTTGGATGCTATCACACGTCTTTTTACATTTTGTTTTGAGTAATTATAATTATTTTAACCCTTCCTAGGTTTATGAATATTTAATTAAACACACACGTAGTATTATTCTTATTGTAAACCACAATTCCTAATTTTATTTATCGTTTTATTATTATTTGTGTTATTCTCTGACATTTGGAGACGTAGGCTACTCTGAGGCAAGAGGTTATAATCTGAGTATGATAATTTCAATTTATTAGTTAATTTATACATGTGCATAATTATTTTCTTTAATTTTGAAGCATATTTATTTCTTTTGTTTGTTGTTTGGAGATAAAATTAAGGTTTAATTATTTTTCTCGTCTTGCTACCGGATGTAGTTAAGCTCCTATGACGTCACGTCGTAGGATAGTAGCTGGAAGTGATTGCTTCTGGGGAGTGACCTTTGAAGGGTCTAGCAGATAAATTTTTCGCTGGGACTTTCGATAGGAAAATCTCCAGCATCTTCACAAGGCTGAACCAGATTTAGTACCCAGAAGTTACAGTTAACCATTAAGAGCTAGCCAGGTTAAGAAGAGGGCTGAGTTTCTGTAATTTTCAGATATATTTATTAGTAAATTTTAGGTCTAAGAAGAGGCTCCTGAGGACTTCATCGACGCCATGTTACAGGCGTAAGGTTTGGCCTATAGTCCACGTGACACCTTCCTCATTTTAAGGTCTACTATTTATTTGATTGGAAACTAAAGCACTGTACAGAAATTTAAGCAAATCTACTTTCATAATGAATTATTGTCAGACTTATTATCTTTTGATTATACATGTTTTATTGGAAAGTAGTACCGAGTGATCCTGCTCTACTGATGAGTCTAGTATCAGTGCATTTAATGATTTGAACAACCCGATAAGTTTTAAGTGTAGTGAACTTTCTACAGAATTAATATTTATTTGAGATTAAGTGTATTTATGAATAGTAATTTTGAAGTTACATTGAACACGAAACTTGAAACACTGATTTGCATTAACTTGATATAGAGCTCAGTAAACTCATGTCAGGAAAGAAAGCACTAATTGACAACTACTTCTGAGAAACAAAAATATGAATTTAGTTTATTTTGTAAGTTTATTTATTTTGAGGCAGTTTTAAATAAATTTTCTTAAATTTTCAGTAATTTTCATCCTGACAGGGTGGTGGTATGAATTCTGATTTACAGCAATCCTACTTGCAGAGACACTATTTAATTCATTTTTATCATAACTAATTAAATTATGACAGAAACACGATTTTTATTTTTACTAAAGTATTTTCACACAAGTTCATTTGAATAATCAATGGTTATTTTTCTGGCCCATTTTAATTTAATTAAAAATCAGTTTATCCCAGTGGTGTTTTTCATTTGACTGCATTATTCCAGTGTTATGTGCATTAGTTTATCTTTCCTGAATATTTCAGAGTTACAGTGCCTACAAGATATTCTACGTAAGGTAAAAGTGGTCATATATTCCCGTGAAAATATATGTATTGTGTCTCGATATTATTCACACACCATTTTGCATGTGGCAATTTGAATACACTATTCCTCTTTAAGTCGTTCACCCATTTCAATAAATGAAGTAGTGTTTATTCATTGGCACAGACTTATATCCAGGACATGTCAAATAAAATATGCTCCAGTAATAAGAGTAGTGCAGATATGCCCGTCCTTCAAGTTGAACATTTCACTACACAATAACGCGAAATCTAAAGGTATGTAGTATGGGAATGAAGTAAGTGAACTATGTCCTGTTCAAAATAGTTAACACATGGAATTGTTACGAGGCGGCGCTGGAGCTGCCGTAGACAAGCCTCTCGAGTAGCAGTAAACCAGGCCAGCAGAGTGAATACATGTCTTGGCACCACAAGGACGAGGCCATCATTAAGTCTCGTCAGACAGCCGTAGCCAGCAGCCCAGGAGCTGGTGAGGACGCCGTCGACTGGAGCTCTCGTACGTCATTCGTGCTGTAGAAAGAACTATCAGTGGCGAGTGCTGCACCGAACTATCAGTAGCGAACAGAGGCCGCAGTATAGTCAGATTACGTTCAAGTGTAGCAATTTAATAAACTGCTAAAGGCTGTTCACGATTAAATGACCACTTTTGAAATCAACCTTACAAAAAAGTCTCTGCCCCTGCCTGTACATATTTAAACGGGCTCACTGAGTGGCATACGTCCAGTAAAGTTGGTAACGATGAATGGAAAGTAGTTTCATATCTTAACGTCGAATAAAGAGTGTTAGGTAACCATTTGTGATAACTTAAATTGTATCTTTCGTTTTCTGTTTTGTTTTTTACGCATCGGCGTATAAAAATGAGCATGTTTGTTAATTATTTACTTTTATAATAATTTCACAGTTTCGCTTGACTGACACATAAACAAAGTGACAAGGGCCATGGCAATGTTAAGTTTACATAAGGCGGAAAAAACACAACATGCACACAAGTAGATTTTAAGCAGGGCTTTCAAAAATGCTCATTTTACCGTTAACAGCCTGTAATTGTTTAAACAAGCCTCAGTCTTGTTAAATAAAACATAAAGTTTGACTTGTAGATGTAATGATAAGATGAATGTAAACTCGGGTGAGGATAAAGTAAAGAGCTATTTATTGCCAGTTTAGTCTATCACTGAGTTAACATCCCTACCAGTAAAGTAAAATAACTTATTGTTATGAGTTGTGCGCCTAGACATAATATAAAGCAAGGAAGGTAACAAAATATTTTGGGGCCGTGGTGGTGTAGTGGCTAGACTCCTCGCCTCCCACCTAGGCGGACCGGATTCGATTCCCGGCGGGGGCCCGCCCTGATTTTCGCGTGTGGAAATCGGGTTGGACGATGCCGCTTATCGGAGGGTTTTCTCGGGGATCTCCAGTTTACCTCGTGCTTGCATTACGGCGCTGCTGCATACTCACCTTGCCTCACCCTCATCTGCTCTCAACACCTCCATGTTAAGGCTGTTGTCTGGTTGAGCATTTTGTATAGGGAAATACATGTTGATGAAAGTCGGTTTTTTGAAGCCAATTTTGAATATATAAACTTGAAACAATAACATAAATATGAAAGTGTTACTGCCAAGCTCTGTATCGAGGTAAATGTATCATTTTGTTTTTTTCAGTAATTTTTTGTTAAATTATTGTTTTCTGATTTTTCCAGTAAACGGGCTGTAGCCCGTTTCTTGTTGCTCAACAAAGTACTGCGTGGTATATAAGGCCTATCTATATTTAATAGGAACGCCAAAAAATCGAATATCATTAACATGCATTTCCCTACGACAAATTCTCCACTCTAAGGGATAGCGTGTTAACAAATCGCTTGTTGAAAGTGTTGTCGAGGGGCGGTTCCTTCGTTGATATCGGTATGAAAAATATGTGGGGGAAAGTTGGCAATATGTTGTGAGGTTGTGTAGCAGGACACGGCGCGAGCTCGTGGCTTGTGCGTGCGGAGTTAGTTATTTGTTTGGTAAATGCGGCGCTGATGAGTCATACCCGGCGAGTTGTTCGCCAAGTAATACCGTGGGCGTGAACATCTCTCGACACGCGTTTTGTTTATGTCTTCAGCTGATCCACGACTGGATTACATATCCCCGCGCGCCGACAAGCACAGTGGAATCTGATGTCGAGCGGTGCATCGTGTAGTAGTCCAATCAAGGTATCAACACCAGTTTTAAATATAGATATTTCTCAAATCGCCTCAGGTATGAAATATTTGCTTTTTTTACCGAATATGTTATACATCACAAGTGTTTTGCATTTGTGTTAACATAAAGTGTGAAAGTTCACTTTCACTACTATTTTATTTACAAATTGAGATATTTTGTTTATAATTGATATCAATAAAAACCGAGATAAAATCGACGTGTCAGTAATGCTAGTAAGAAATAGTTCTCACGCAAAATATGATGACAGTGAGTGTGCAAGAATACCATGTGCTGTCTCTGGGGTGTGATTTTCGAGATCACTCTAAATCGGAATCAGTGAATATCTACTGATTGCCAGTTGAAACTGCTCCATCCGACATTAGTAGGGAAATTAACTGTAAAAAATATATTTTAAAACCAAGCTTTTATTTATAAATGAACTAAAGAGATCAAAATAATTATAGCAGTTGTAACAGAATATGTAGAACTTGTAACACGTGGTCGAATAGCAGTAATAAACTTTACTACTTACAAATTAAAATTTCTGTATCAATTTGTATGTAGTATATAAAAGCTTGGCTCGATATAGAACGTATACCTCATTTATGTAAACGTAGCTAGCACATATCTTGCGTAAGGATTTTAAGTTCCGCATTCGACACTGCTGTACGCTCATCTCAGTATTGCAGAGAAATGGCGGTGCGCAGATCCGGAAAACGTTGAGTTAACACGGTTTTTCTCACTAAATATTAGTTTTTTTTTTATAAAAGGAAAAGTATTAATTTTCACATATTTTTTACAAGCTCATACCTGGAGTGCACTATCCCATGTTATACTTGCCTGTCCTTATACACAATATTGGGTTGGGGATAACTAGTTATGTGCATGTGCAGACCTGCTAACATTGCTATGTGTTGACTTAGGCTATCTGACACCATGCAGATTGTGTTAAAACGACCTGGAAGCGTGCACACATGTAGTTACCTGACCCCAGCAGGTGCAGGCCTGCTAACATTGCTATGTGTTGACTTAGGCTATCTGACACCATGCAGATTGTGTTAAAAGGACCTGGAAGCGTGCACACATGTAGTTACCTGACCCCAGCAGGTGCAGACCTGCTAACATTGCTATGTGTTGACTTAGGCTATCTGACACTATGCAGATTGTGTTAAAACGACCTGGAAGCGTGCACACATGTAGTTACCTGACCCCAGCAGGTGCAGGCCTGCTAACATTGCTATGTGTTGACTTAGGCTATCTGACACCATGCAGATTGTGTTAAAACGACCTGGAAGCGTGCACACATGTAGTTACCTGACCCCAGCAGGTGCAGGCCTGCTAACATTGCTATGTGTTGACTTAGGCTATCTGACACCATGCAGATTGTGTTAAAACGACCTGGAAGCGTGCACACATGTAGTTACCTGACCCCAGCAGGTGCAGGCCTGCTAACATTGCTATGTGTTGACTTAGGCTATCTGACACCATGCAGATTGTGTTAAAAGGACCTGGAAGCGTGCACACATGTAGTTACCTGACACCATGCAGGTGCAGGCCTGCTAACACAGCTCTTCACATGCATGTGACGTCTCAATGCCTGCATGCGATAGAATGAGGAGGTATAGGGGAGGGTGTGAAGGCCTGACGACTAATTAACCAATGCGAAACATTGTAGTTGGGGCTGACATCCTGGAATTAAAGTTTTTTATAATACATTTTCTGGGGTTTCTTAGAATATTGTAATAATTTTTAAATTTTGTTAAAATATTATACAATTTTTTTTATTAATTTGCAGGGTGTTCGTTTTTTTTGCAGCTGGGAAGTACGAATTTTTTAACGAAAATAATGATTTTTGGGTTAAGTAATTTATTTCTGAAGTGAATTATGGTTATAATAATTGATTTCTGAAGTGATTTTTCGGCGTAAAACAAGCGACTGTGTGCGAAAAATGAGAAATTCAAGATGGCGGCCAGAGCCCGAGCGCACTCCTCGCTGTTGCGCATGAACACACTACGGCCTACTACTTACATGACTGGAGCTGTATCCAAATTCACCTGCCATTGCCTAGCTTCATTCTACATACACAAGTATTCCTAAATCGGGGCTGTTACGTCACTTTGCCATTGTGCGAATTCGCGGTAAGGGCATTGTTGCACCCTTGAAGGTGCCCTTTAGCTAAGTGCGCGAACTAAGTCCTCTTCTCGTGCCCTACACTTGAAGTTCTTAGTAGGGCCACCTGTTTTTCGTGAATCAGACTAGGCAACAGTATGTACATACTTTCACATTTGTTTTGACTATTGTTCACACGTCTTTGTAAGCAGAGATTTTATACTCGACTGGGCCAATCATACTTAAGTTATCTCGACACTGAACGTCGGTGATTGACTAGCAGACATCTAAGACGCGTGGGAGTTGACAACATCTTCTGGACTAACGTGTTTTGCAATACAACTACTCATGGAATCTTTTCGCGAAATACAGGTGGCCCTATTCGTAATAGTATAAACATCATAATAAATAAGTTTAACGGAAAACTAAAAAGTAGCTAAATGTGTAAAACTTGCAACACTAATTTATGCACTCTTTCCAGTAATTGAATTATCGCCTATTGAGAAACATTATAAGTAATGTAATCTGCACTTGTGACGCCATCTGAGGCTGCTATGGCATTGCGCAGTTGTGACGTCATCTGAGGCTGCTATGGCATTGCGCAGTTGTGACGTCATCTGAGACTGCTATGGCATTGCGCGCAGGTGCAAAACATCTACACACGTTCAAATCTCGGTTTAGCTTTTAATTTTTTTTTCATTAACCGAAACAGTTTAATGACCGCAGAGTTAAAGAAATCTTTAGTTGCCACAACCAAATATTAGTTTGAGGCAACCAAATAACAACCACAAAATAATGTAGATTGAGCAAGAACATATTTCATTGTTCCTATGCAATGGATTTCGTTGCGCCAAACAAGATCTGTTTCAACAAAACCTTTTTCTCAGAGTAAATTTCATGAATAGAGACGTGCAAAATTAGCGTTATTATTCCAAGGTAGACTAGATGTCTGACAATTGCACTTTTGTATTGGTTTTGCAATTGGATTACAATTTGTCAGGACACATCCTCTGCGACCATTCAAATATCGTTTTAGTAATTGTGCACCAAAGTTGGTAGCGCTGCGTATTTACTGTTTTTATGAGTATTTATATTTGGTTATATACTAGCCGGAATATTTATTAATCCAGTATGTATTTTATTGCACATAGTCTTTACGGTAAAATTATTCCTATTGCTTACTGCTCATCTATTATGAATTTTACTACACGTATTTTTATGGTAGTTGTGTATGCTATTTGTAATCGATATAAATTTGTTAATCGCTTTCTAAAGAGTCGCGACCGTGGCGCTTGGGGTGGCGGGAAACCACGACGTCACTTGGCTGAGACAGCGCGCCCTGGCCAGCGTGTGAGAATCGGTCGCGGTGTGTGGACGGCCGCAAGAAGTGTGAGCTCGACTGCGGAGCTGGACAGTATGGGGAAGTCGGGCGGACGTTCAGAAGTATGTAATTTCTTCCCGGTTGCAATGTGCAGGGTATTACGGGAGCAAGGGAACGTCACAGTAACGTTTTCCGGAGCAAACAAATTAACTGTTTAAAAAATATTGTAAGAAGATGCCCGACGTGAACGTAGAAACAATGTTGCTATTTTTGCCTGTAGCATGCAGCTCCTGCTAGTGAAATATGGGCCTAGTATCAAAGGAACGTAAACTTGATGCGGACGTACTATGTGTGAAAAGGCTGCATGCACGAGTAATATATACACTTTAATACAAGCGTTACTGAAAATCGCGTACATAACTGTGAGACCGCGACTTGTGACTGATGGCTTGTGAAATTGAATTTGTCCATGCTGGTTAAACTGCCTATTTTACGAGGCTCGAGGACGAGTATACTAAAGTGTACGTGGAGAAACAATGACATACGTCAGCGGCCCGTGTTTTTTGCAATATTTCCTTGGAGCCTAGAAAAGTAACTTTAAGCATTTCTCTGCAATTTGTGGCCCCGAGGTGAACGACCTGTCAACTGCCCTCCTTTTGGCGGCGTCAAATGGGGCGGAGTCTACAGCGAGCTGACACTGGTCAGCAAGGACGTTCGCCGACATGGCCTGGTGATCAACTGTATGGTATCCTGAATTAATGACAATCTTACAGTATGAGTAATGCATAAACGTCGTCATCAGCTTGTACATGCGGAGTCCGTCGTCCCTCTTTTGAAGCACGTCAAGCGCCGAGTAAACAATTCTCTTTTGTGGTTTAATATTACATTTTATGAGCACCAGTTATTGAAAATTACCGGTAGGGCAAAATACGTTGAACTTAATTAAGGGGTCTGCCCACGCAATATGTAAATTGAGTGCGAAACATTTTAATATATTTTATTGTATGCATTTACGAGTAGAATCAGTGCCTGTAAACAGTCGTTTTGGCACAAAATAAATAGTGAATCAAAGACCTTGGAACATAAGAGTAGAGAGACTTTATTTGCAAACGACCCCTCCCCCCGCCCTCCAGATTTACGGAAGACTTGTATTGCTGTAACATGAATAATAGTATTTCGATTGTAGATATTTATAAGGGAAAGAGTTTGGGCAGCGGCATATGGGTTTTTCAAGTCGAGATCACTTCCTGCCCCTTAGGGGTAGTTTAGGTAATATTACTGTATCGTGGAGTGAGGTAGAGATTGACACACCTGACACTCCTGTGGGGGTAGAAGGGCGTCTTACCTGGACGGCTTTCAGCCAATGAGAAACCACTAACGAGAGGCTGGCCCTATCACGTCCAACCAAAATGTGTCCGCACTGAGGCAGAAGCCAATAAACAAATTACACTGGCATGAATCCAGTCCTGAAATGAAATCGCAAAAAATTTCAATCCTTAACTACACATAGAGCTAGTGAATTTTCGCGAAAAAAGATGAGCATAGGCGGTTCATATTAAAGTGAGCACTTTTGTAATCCCTCTCATTTGGAATAGTAATTAAAAAAATATATTACATTGTAGCCTTAGATGTTAACTTCCGATTGTCATGGAATATACACACTGTGTTTATTATTTAAATGGCAATATTTATTTTAAATAGTGGTGGAATAATAACAAATGGCTAAGCGGAAAAAGTAACTAGGGTCTCAAAAATGCTCACTTTACCGTGAACAGCCTATACACTGTTGACTTCATTACTATAAGCACCCAGCAGCAGTTTGTCTATTTCCATTGGTTGCTGTCCGCTTGAGGAGGTATTTTCATATTTGACCGGGTCATAAACTCATAATTCGGCAACATCGGCACGGATAGGTAAACGACCCTATACATTGTATTGAAATATAACGTCTTGAAATTTGTTTATGAAATTTCATTACCCCTGACTATAATTCATCTGTGGCGGGATGAGAGAACGCTGTATGCATTGTAACGGTAGAAAAAAGAAGTGCGTTTAGAGCTATCACTAAAGAGCTCTCGTTAGGGAGACAGACATTCAGAACTAAAAAACAATTACACTGACTCCTGTTGTGAGGAACTACACGACTTCAGCCCCGAGTGTCCCAGCGAGGTTGTGGGCTCCAGTTAGCGCGGACGTGACTGTACCGCGAGCTCGCTGGAAATGTCGCAGCCTGTCGCTTGTCACGACTAGCGTGAGGGCCCCGTGGTGGGCGGGGCCTCGCGCCTCGCCCGCCAACCCCATTGGCCCCGCGCGCACCTCCCATCGCCGCGCTATTGGTGGCCGCCGGCCGGCGCCCCTCCTTCCCCTCGTGAGGGGGAGTGACCACCCGCTACTTTCCCTCTCACTCACCTAGGTTCATTGCCCCGCACGTGCGAGCAGCCACCGGTCTGATGGGCCGGCGCTGATATGCGCCCGCACCGCGCCGTCAAATGGCAACAGCTGTGTCCGAGTTCACCAGCCAATACGTGGTTTCGTTCGTTCCACATACACAAGTAGCCTACATCGCCGCTGTGAGAATTAGCGTAGCTGCAAGGGCTCTGTTGCACCCTTGAAGGTGCCTTTAGCTAAGGGCGTGTATGACGTGACCTTTTATCACATTTACAACAGTTTGTCAGCTTCGTCTTGCTGGATACTTCCCCTTCTCCCCTTCCTCCTCATATATTTCATCTCTAAGGGATAAAGGGAAAGTGAAAGAAGGTAAGCCTATGTCAAACACACCCTTAGTTGTATTTATAGATTCTCTACCTCATATCTTCTTTAAGAGCACTTCTTTAGCTGCAACATGTGTTTGGTTGCCGTAAGAACTTGACGTTAAATATGAACCACTGCAAGAAAGTATGTTTATTCATGACATTGGACTGTGCGCTGTACAGTTCAGCAGTATCATTTCCGCTATATTCAGTTATAAGCTGTTCACGGTATGATGTGAGCACTTTTCAAAGCCCTGCTTATGATCTACTTGTATGCACGTTGTGTATTCTTCCGCTCTATGTAAAATTAACATTGCCATGGGCCTCATAACTTTTTTCAAACTTCGGTCAAGTAAAACTGTGAAATATTTAGGAAAGTAAATATTTCACAAATGTGTTTACTTTTACACTTTGAAGCATTAAACAAACCATAAAAGGAAAGAAATGATTTAATTTTTTCAAAAATGACTACCTAACACTATTTATCCGACGTTAAGATATGGAACTACTTTTCATCCATTGTTGTCAACTTTACTGGCCAAATGTAACTCGGTGCGTCCGTTAAAATATATGCATGCAGGGGCAGTCACTATTTTCAAAGTTTCATTTCAAAAGTGCTCACTTTATCGTGAACAGCCTTTAAATAAATATTGTCATGTAAGTAATAAACACAGTGTGTATATTCCACCGCATTCGGAAGTTAACGTCAATGGCTAAAATAAAATATATTTATTGAATATTATTCCAAATGAGAGGGCTTTCAAAAGTGCTCACTTTGCCGTGAATAGCCAATTTGCCTACTGGAAGGTGAACTCGTTCAGTCCCGATTTAGTTAACGAGTTGAAGTGTTGCAATTGTTGAATACTTTGATGTGCCCTGTACTTGTGTCGAGCGTGGATCTCGTAACCAATGAACGACATACTAGATGTTCGTCTCTGGCATCGTTGACCATTCACAACTGAGAGGTACAGAAACTTCAACAAATAATATTTCTTACAAGAGAGGAGCTCAGAAGGAATCCTTGTTATGCTCTGTACAGCGCCGTCCTTATGTAACTTGACCTCGGCCATGGGGACGGGGTCTGAACGGCTTAGACCATTATGCAGGCCTAAATTATCTAAGCCTAATTACAGTGAACGAAAGAAAACTGTTCATCTAAATCACTAACACTCTCCTTTATTATACAGAAACATTTCTTTGCTGTTCACAAAACAAGCTCTAGGAATTTATTTTATTTGCCATAAAGGAAATTATTATCGCCATAAAATAAACATTTTTAAAGAAAATACTTAATGACAATAAACCTAATTGTCTTTAACCTCCTTTTTGAATTAGAGCAAGATTTGGTTAGTGTAAACAAAACAGCCTCAAAGAAACTTTTCTTTTTCTAGTAGGCCTACGCCTACCTTTCCGTAATTTCACGGGAACATTTTAATATTGCAGGAGTGGTATCTACTCACAGACTAAGGATGAGGCAGACCGCTTATTGGTCTTCTGCGCATGTATCCAACATTGACCTACCCCAAACCTACACAACTGTCAAAGTCACATGGTCAACAGTGATGAACGTGTTTGTTTATATACTTATTTTTAAATGACAAGCAATATTGTACTAATAAAATACTTCTACCAGCTTTAATATAATAAAAGTACATTAAGATTTGGTTAGAGGAAGTATACATATATCTCAAAGAATTTGTTTACAAATTAGTTTTCTAACCTAAAATTCAAACCACGTTGTTTTCCCTAGACATGTTGGCAGTGTTGCAGTTCAGTGTTGGAACACGGGAATTGGTTGTGCGCAGCCAGCGAGATCGATCTACCTCATCTCTAGTCTATGGTGGTAGGACTTCGGAAGTGAGTTTGGGGGGGGGGGGATACCATTCGTAAGTACTTTCACGTTGCACCTGTGTAGTTTTACACTATAATAAATTATTCTTAAAATTACCATATCAATGTACACGAAAAGCGAGAACTTTGCGAATGGTAAACTATTTCCCCATACAACATGCATGGTGCTGTTCCTAGATTCGCTCACGAAACAATTAAATGTGCAGTGAAGCTCCTAACCTTGTAGAGTAACGACTATCAATATTCCTATATTTGCAGTCTGATATGTGGTGTTATAGAGTTCAGGAATTCCTTACAACTGTGAGCCGTACGAGAAGAGACCGGCAGCGCAAGTAGCATGTAGGCCGTTTGTATCGCCAAGAAGTACGAGAGCGATCAAGACCACACTGACACGTGCATCAACTACGAGAGCGATCAAGACCACACTGGCACGTGCATCAAGTACGAGAGCGATCAAGACCACACTGGCACGTGCATCAAGTACGAGAGCGATCAAGACCACGCTGACACGTGCATCAAGTACGAGAGCGATCAAGACCACGCTGACACGTGCATCATGTACGAGAGCGATCAAGACCACACTGTGCCGTGCATCAAGTACGAGAGCGATCAAGACCACGCTGACACGTGCATCAAGTACGAGAGCGATCAAGACCACGCTGACACGTGCATCAAGTACGAGAGCGATCAAGACCACGCTGACACGTGCATCAAGTACGAGAGCGATCAAGACCACGCTGACACGTGCATCAAGTACGAGAGCGATCAAGACCACACTGTGCCGTGCATCAAGTACGAGAGCGATCAAGACCACGCTGACACGTGCATCAAGTACGAGAGCGATCAAGACCGCACTGACACGTGCATCAACTACGAGAGCGATCAAGACCACACTGTGCCGTGCATTAAGTACGAGAGCGATCAAGACCGCACTGACACGTGCATCAAGTACGAGAGCGATCAAGACCACGCTGACACGTGCATCAAGTACGAGAGCGATCAAGACCACGCTGACACGTGCATCAACTACGAGAGCGATCAAGACCACACTGGCACGTGCATCAAGTACGAGAGCGATCAAGACCACACTGGCACGTGCATCAAGTACGAGAGCGATCAAGACCACGCTGACACGTGCATCAAGTACGAGAGCGATCAAGACACGCTGACACGTCATCAGTACGAGCGATCAAGACCACACGACGTGCATCATAGAGAGCGATCAAGACACGCGACACGTGCATCATACGAGAGCGATCAAGACCACACTGTGACCGTGCATCAAGTACGAGAGCGATCAAGACCCGCACTGACACGTGCATCAACTACGAGAGCGATCAAGACCACACTGTGCCGTGCATCAAGTACGAGAGCGATCAAGACCGCACTGACACGTGCATCAATACGAGAGCGATCAAGACCACACTGTACCGTGCATCAAGTACGAGATCGATCAAGACCACGCTGACACGTGCATCAAGTACGAGAGCGATCAACCCCACTGGCCTCATCAGTACGAGAGCGACACACCACGGACACGTGCATCAAGTACGGAGCGATCAAGACCACGCTGACACGTGCATCAAGTACGAGAGCGATCAAGACCACACTGACACGTGCATCAAGTACGAGAGCGATCAAGACCGCACTGACACGTGCATCAAGTACGAGAGCGATCAAGACCACGCTGACACGTGGATCAAGTACGAGAGCGATCAAGACCACACTGACACGTGCATCAAGTACGAGAGCGATCAAGACCCGCATGACACGTGCATCAATACGAGAGCGATCAAGACCACCTGGCACGTGCATCAAGTACGAGAGCGATCAAGACCACACTGGGCACGTGCATCAAGTACAAGAGCGATCAAGACCACACTGACACGTGCATCAACTACGAGAGCGATCAAGACCCACTGGCACGTGCATCAAGTACGAGAGCGATCAAGACCAGCACTGCACGTGCATCAAGTACGAGAGCGATCAAGACCACACTGACACGTGCATCAAGTACGAGAGCGATCAAGACCACGCTGGACACGTGCATCAACTACGAGAGCGATCAAGACCACACTGGCACGTGCATCAAGTACGAGAGCGATCAAGACCACACTGGACACGTGCATCAAGTACGAGAGCGATCAAGACCACGCTGACACGTGCATCAAGTACGAGAGCGATCAAGACCGCACTGGCACGTGCATCAAGTACGAGAGCGATCAAGACCACACTGACACGTGCATCAAGTACGAGAGCGATCAAGACCACACTGACACGTGCATCAAGTACGAGAGCGATTCAAGACCGCACTGACAGTGCATCGAGTACGAGAGCGATCAAGACCGCACTTACACGTGCATCACGTACGAGAGCGATCAAGACCGCACTGACACGTGCATCAAGTACGAGAGCGATCAAGACCGCACTGACACGTGCATCAAGTACGAGAGCGATCAAGACCGCACTGACACGTGCATCAGTACGAGAGCGACCAAGACCCGCTGACACGTGCATCGAGTACGAGAGCGATCAAGACCGCACTGGCACGTGCATCGAGTACGAGAGCGATCAAGACCGCACTGGCACGTGCATCGAGTACGAGAGCGATCCAAGACCCGCTGGCACGTGCATCGAGTACGAGAGCGATCAAGACCGCACTGGCACGTGCATCGAGTACGAGAGCGATCAAGACCGCACTGGCACGTGCATCGAGTACGAGAGCGATCAAGACCGCACTGGCACGTGCATCGAGTACGAGAGCGATCAAGACCGCACTGGCACGTGCATCGAGTACGAGAGCGATCAAGACCGCACTGGCACGTGCATCGAGTACGAGAGCGATCAAGACCGCACTGACACGTGCATCGAGTACGAGAGCGATCAAGACCGCACTGACACGTGCATCGAGTACGAGAGCGATCAAGACCGCACTGACACGTGCATCGAGTACGAGAGCGATCAAGACCGCACTGACACGTGCATCTAGTACGAGAGCGATCAAGACCGCACTGACACGTGCATCGAGTACGAGAGCGATCAAGACCCCACTGACACGTGCATCAAGTACGAGAGCGATCAAGACCTCACTGACACGTGCATCACGTACGAGAGCGATCAAGACCGCACTGCAACGTGCATCACGTACGAGAGCGATCAAGACCGCACTGACACTTGCATCACGTACGAGAGCGATCAAGACCGCACTGACACGTGCATCAAGTACGAGAGCGATCAAGACCGCACTGACACGTGCATCAAGTACGAGAGCGATCAAGACCGCACTGACACGTGCATCGAGTACGAGAGCGATCAAGACCGCCCTGACACGTGCATCAAGTACGAGAGCGATCAAGACCGCACTGACACGTGCATCGAGTACGAGAGCGATCAAGACCGCACTGACACGTGCATCAAGTACGAGAGCGATCAAGACCGCACTGACACGTGCATCATGTACGAGAGCGATCAAGACCCCGCTGACACGTGCATCGAGTACGAGAGCGATCAAGACCACGCTGACACGTGCATCACGTACGAGAGCGATCAAGACCGCACTTACACGTGCATCAAGTACGAGAGCGATCAAGACCGCACTTACACGTGCATCAAGTACGAGAGCGATCAAGACCGCACTGACACGTGCATCAAGTACGAGAGCGATCAAGACCACACTGACACGTGCATCAAGTACGAGAGCGATCAAGACCGCACTGACACGTGCATCAAGTACGAGAGCGATCAAGACCACACTGACACGTGCATCGAGTACGAGAGCGATCAAGACCACACTGACACGTGCATCAAGTACGAGAGCGATCAAGACCACACTGACACGTGCATCAAGTACGAGAGCGATCAAGACCACACTGTGCCGTGCATCAAGTACGAGAGCGATCAAGACCACACTGACACGTGCATCAAGTACGAGAGCGATCAAGACCACACTGTGCCGTGCATCAAGTACGAGAGCGATCAAGACCACACTGACACGTGCATCAAGTACGAGAGCGATCAAGACCACACTGTGCCGTGCATCAAGTACGAGAGCGATCAAGACCACACTGACACGTGCATCAGGTACGAGAGCGATCAAGACCACACTGACACGTGCATCACGTACGAGAGCGATCAAGACCACACTGACACGTGCATCAAGTACGAGAGCGATCAAGACCGCACTGACACGTGCATCAGGTACGAGAGCGATCAAGACCGCACTGACACGTGCATCAGGTACGAGAGCGATCAAGACCACGCTGACACGTGCATCAACTACGAGAGCGATCAAGACCGCACTGGCACGTGCATCAGGTACGAGAGCGATCAAGACCGCACTGACACGTGCATCAGGTACGAGAGCGATCAAGACCACGCTGACACGTGCATCAACTACGAGAGCGATCAAGACCGCACTGGCACGTGCATCAGGTACGAGAGCGATCAAGACCGCACTGACACGTGCATCAGGTACGAGAGCGATCAAGACCACGCTGACACGTGCATCACGTACGAGAGCGATCAAGACCACACTGGCGCGTGCATCAAGTACGAGAGCGATCAAGACCGCACTGACACGTGCATCGAGTACGAGAGCGATCAAGTACGCCGTCGCCTCTAAGCGCTGGGAATTATATGGCAACGTTTAATACAGGCTTCTATAGACTATTCACGGTAAAGTGAGCGCTTTTTGAAGCACTTGCTCTAAGAAATTATTTGTAAATTTACCATGTCAATTGACTATTTACCTAGGCCTACTTACATACGGTGACAAAGCTCGAATGGTAATATATATTCTCAAGCATGTATGGTAACGTTCCTACAGTTGGTCAGCAAAGTTCGCAACTTTCTACAGTAGCCATGATATACATTCCCAAATATTAAGCTTGGCACGCAGTATTATTTCCGTACACCGTATACGTTACAAACTTACATTACAATTTAGGAAGTTTACCAGAAATTTCTTTACAGTGCTTTCATTTGGTATTATTGTAACTATTATTATTATGGTAACTATTATTGTATCCTTAGAAGATAACTTTCTAGTGAGGTGAAATACATAGGCCTACAGTATGTTTATTACTTGCATTCCAATATTTATTTTAAAGGTGGAAGGGAAGAAAAATGGCTGATAAAAGAAAAAAGTAATTAGTGTTTCAAAAGTGCTCACTTTATCCTGAACACACTACATAGTAGTTTCGCTCGTGTAGTGGCTATATTTTAACAACAGGGATAGAATTTCGTATTTGAAACAACCTGCAGGCGGCTATACGACCCTAGGTATTTTAACAACAGGGATAGAATTTCGTCTTTGAAACAACCTATAATGTTGAGACAACAACAGTAATTTTTTGTAATCTGTGAGCCGTTAGTAACTAATATTATTAATGTAATATACAGTTGAGCTAGTAATGTAATTGTAATATGGAGTCCTTTATGTGACAATGTTAACTCCTTAGTGTTCTGTCAACATTAAGGCGGTTTTTATGTTGCGGCAAAACAAATTTTGGGTTAATTTGATGTTAACACTTGTATTAAAATTTTGGGTTAAATTGATGTAAACACTTGTATTCAAATTTGACTTCGTGTTATTTCGTTTGCTTCAAAATAACTTTCGGGTACAAAATAAACTAAGTACGACTATTTAGTCACAAAACAAATATTACCTACCAAGAGTAAGTATTGAAGGCATCCATTGTCGTACCGACTACTCTATTTTCACAAGTCTGGCTCCGTTTCATACTGTGGACATTTTACTACATTTAAGGACAAACTCCAT
Source organism: Dryococelus australis (assembly GCA_029891345.1). Taxonomy (NCBI): domain Eukaryota; kingdom Metazoa; phylum Arthropoda; class Insecta; order Phasmatodea; family Phasmatidae; genus Dryococelus; species Dryococelus australis. Next base: position 259,433 of record CM056995.1, read on the forward strand.
TATTCCTTCGTTATGTGAAAATACTTTATGCTCTAGAAATTATATGCATATTTGGCACACGTATACTGCTTCGCAAGGTTTGCAATCTGATCAAGTAATATTATAAGTCTTAAAATTGTAATATAATGGTTAAATTTTAAAAGGTTATCGTTGTTCTAGTACCTATCTCCCATTTTAAAAGTTTATCGTTGTTCTAGTACCTATCTCCCATTTTAAAAGGTTATCGTTGTTCTAGTACCTATCTCCCATTTTAAAAGGTTATCGTTGTTCTAGTACCTATCTCCCATTTTACAATGTCAATTCAGGGTAAACTGGTATTGGCTGGACATTAGTTTAATGTTGTTATATCACATGTAGGACTATTTGTTATACCTGTTATATCACATGTAGGACTATTTGTTATACCTGTTATATCACATGTAGGACTATTTGTTATACCTGTTATATCACATGTAGGACTATTTGTTATACCTGTTATATCACATGTAGCCCTATTTGTTATACCTGTTATAACACATGTAGGCCTATTTGTTATACATATTATTTTAAGCGACAACATTGCTTTGAGGCTTTGTTAACGTTAACACTTTAACAGTATATTTGCATAATTGTAAAACAATATTTTGTAAATTGTTTACATTATGAACTTAGTCACAACTTCAGTAATTTTTCTACAGTATGAAAAAAATGGCTCAGTAGTATTCTTTTGTTATAGCAACATTAGACTGTCTTCTGTGCAACTTTGTGTTGATTGTCTGCTGCCTAAGTGTTGTCAACTTCAACTCAGAGCATGTAGTACAAGATTTAGCCTATCTTTCCTTGCAGCTTTGTTATTGTCTCAATGTTACCTCCAGCGTTTTTAATAAACTGTTATCCGATCACAGAAATAATAGAAATGCACACGTGTTTGAAGTCCAGCTAGGGTTAAAATAAATACACGATGATTTGCGGCCCTTATTTTTAATGATACACAGTCTTAAAAAACAGCTTTGAACGCTGTTGGAGGGTTCCAAATTAATATCTATTGCATATTAGTGTTGTCTTGAAAGTAGCATACCATCGTCGTTTGGGGCAGGCTGTACTTTCTTCTCGCAGGTGTCTTGGGCAGGTTTGATAGTCACACTAGGTGAGCGCCTTAAACTTGATCAAATGTAGAGCGACACACACACGCACACGTTTCAAGTCCCATTGTTTGTAAAGGTCAAAGGTACATTAGCAAAGGGGCGCTCATATGGCATGGGCCAGTCGCCATTCAGGTGTCTGTCTGGCTGTTAACACGTGTAGATTGCAATCAAACAATGGACGAAGACTTGTAAAACGAAACTGATAAACATAACCAAATGAAATAAAGACAGCATACTTTTTATAAACATGACTAAATTAATCACAAAACGTGCAGAGGACGTAATAGCCCTGTACTTTCCGCTACACAGTAACAAAACAAAACTGTTAACGATAAATGAAAATAATTATTTACAGCTCTGAAGATTCTTTCTTGGGATATCTGTGGAGTGGAGGCTCTTAACATCGAGGTCTTGAGAGCCGATGAGGGTGAAGTGAGGTGAGCATGGAACAGCGCCGGAATGCAAGGGCGGGGGATACGGGAGATCCCCGAAGAAAACAGCCAACTAGCGTAGTGGCATCGTCCAGCAGAATTCTCACATGAGCAAATCTAGGCGTGACCCCGCCGGGAATGGAACCCGGTTTGCTTAGCTCGTAGGCGAGTAGTCTGGCCACTGCACCACCGCGGCCCCGGAATATCTCTGATAACATCGTACGTATAATTATGGACGTATTTAACCAACAAGCAAAATGTTCTTGATGAAATGTATGTCATTTTATCTGAGGCGCAAAGGATATCAGAAGTGAACTGCCTTTTACAAGACATACATATTTTGATAGACATATGCCTATCTAAAACTTCATTGTCCAGGATCTACCGTCGCTGGAATGCCCAAGTTGAGCAGGCGACAAGAGCTGTAATTGCCTGGAAGCGTGGTTCTAGCCACGGGGAAACGAACCTGTTTGGCTGGATCCAGTCACAGAGCAGATGTCTGGAATAATTACGGCAGTAGTGGCTGACTTCAAAGGAATTTCCCAAGGATAAGCTCAGTCAGTCCCCTCTCGTGTTAACAACTGCTATATCCTTCAAACTGGAACTGCCAATAAAGTTGTAGATTACGAGATCATCTGTAAAATACATGAACTCACAGCACTTTCTCTCCCGTAAGCATCTTTAGGGCGTTGCATTCTTTTTCTTTGTTACATGAAACATTATTCTGAGGGGAAAATGTAACAATGGAGGAAAATAACTTTCAAAAAAAATTATAGAAACTAATCACATAAATTTTAAATTCATATATTTTCTTCGTACAAACCTCAAAATTGAATAAAAACAAATCGCTATGATACAGCTCAACATATGTCGTTAGAATCTCAGATACGAATTCTGGAAAATTTTGTAATGGGCTTCACCAGTATCTCAATTTTTAACTTTTGATATAATATTTGTAGACAGAATTTACCCAGGAGTCAAAAACCATTACCGTTGGTCAACCAAATGTAATAATTCCGAGGAAACTGCAGTCTCCCATTCCTGCAACTTCAATAGAAAATTTAACTGGAAATGATACATTGAGTTCAAGTTATCCTCGATACCGTGTTACGAAACTGTAAAATATTCACATTTCATTTACTAGTAATGTTTTAAAACAAGACTTAATCGTGGGAATGACAGCTACTTGAGCAATAATTTAACAAGCTGTCCATCGATGTGAAAATCGCCCTAAATCAGTAATGACGCCTGATTTTCGCGAAATGACTACCTAATCATATTAAACTATTCCATTTATAATCAATATTAATAAAAGCAGAGGAAAAAATAGGTGTTTAGGTAAGGCCTAGTAGGTGATAGTTGTCATATAGAATATTATTAAATTATGTACGTACGAATACGGTGCGTTGTCCCTCGGGTGTGATTCTCTAGACTCAGTTAAGCGTTGTACGCATAAGACTAAAGAATAACTTGAAGGAATAACTTCAGCAGGCCAGACTTCAGAATAGTTCGAAGTAAGAATTAATACAGTAGTCTATAGCACAATGTTGCTGATGGAACCAGCGTTGGCCCAGCATTCCTCCCCACCAGGTGACGGATACCTATTACAAGATCATACCTGGAGCCGAGTAAAGAATCGCTTCCTAACACTGGAAATAGAGAACATCGTTGGAATACACCACCCTCCGCATTACGTCCGTAGGAATCCACAACAATATACCTAAACCATAATCGTAGTGCCAAAACACTATGCTGTTTGCATGTTGATTATTGAAGTATTCACTCGCACAATTAGCAGCGGATTGAATGTGGATATGTTTTCCGTCAATGCCTCCATAGCGCCCAGGAATGTTCCATCTTTGAGCGAAGACTTCTCCGATTTTCTCCCACTCGTCTGCATCAGGCATCTGCAATCATATATGCAAAAATGAAGCCACTGTATTTTCAGCATTAGTACCAAATAAAACAGTTTCGTGGTACATTTACACATGACATTTACATATGCCAATTAAATATACACACGAACACATCATCAAGCAGCTCAAGCCACGTCTGCATGGATTAATTAATTAATAAGGCTAGGGGCTAGCACCTGGCTATTCGTTTCATCCAGCGTACAAGATTGTTGCCCAAACCAGACAGTTGGTTGGTGGTAAGGATGGTCATGAACATGAAGAATAAATGGGCATTGATATGTGTGAGGGAGCTGGAATACCCCATGATAACTCTTAAAGTGTGTTCTGTTAACTGAAACAGTAAAGTGTGTGACGTTCCTTCTCGAACCACATGAGTGAAAAGCGTGCTACAGACCACTACATCGACCGGCCACCCAGTAAAGTGTGTGACGTTCGTTATCGAACCACATGAGTGTAAAGCGTGCGTACAGACCACTACATCGACCGGCCACCCAGTTAATGAATAAAACGAATTGGGAAAGCAAACCTATTTTAAGAAAACCTCCTTAACAATGTCTTTTTTTTCTCTCAGAAATCTCCCCATAGTGGTGACAATGGAAACGACCTTGAAACTCGATCCAATGCAACTTTGTTTACAAAAGTCCCTCAAACACTGACTGTTACGACGACAACAACTGGAAAGAGAAGTAATGCAGGACATGTTCTGTCAACAAAACGGCAACGTGTTCAAGACGTAAATTTGGCGGTGTAAACGAGCTCTCCAGAATCCTGTAGAGGACGACAAATGTACTCTAATGTGAAGGACTCTAGCAGCACAATTACGCAAACTTCTTACAATACAAATGTTCCTAGCAAACATGGGAATACAATAAATTTCGATAAAAAAAAAAGAATATCTATGATGTGAACACACGCCGAACACAGTATCGCCACCATTATTCACTCTGCCATGTTCAGGCTGATACTCGCACTCTGAATTGCCAGCAAACACACCTGTATCCCTATCCCAGCCATCACACTCACCAGTATCCCTATCCCAGCCATCACACTCACCTGTATCCCTATCCCAGCCATCACACTCACCAGTATCCCTATCCCAGCCATCACACTCACCAGTATCCCTATCCCAGCCATCACATTCACCAGTATCCCTATCCCAGCCATCATACTCACCTGTATACCTATCCCAGCCATCACACTCACCAGTATCCCTATCCCAGCCATCACACTCACCTGTATCCCTGTCCAGCCATTACACTCACATGTATCCCTATCCCAGCCATCATACTCACCTGTATCCCTATCCCAGCCTTCACACTCAACTGTATCCCTATCCCAGACATCATATTCACCAGTATCCCTATCCCAGCCATCACACTCACCAGTATCCCTATCCCAGCCTTCACACTCAACTGTATCCCTATCCCAGCCATCACACTCACCTGTATCATTGTCCAGCCATCACATTCACCTGTATCCCTATCCTAGCCATCACACTCACCTGTATCCCTGTCCAGCCATCCCACTCACCTGTATCCCTGTCCAGACATCATACTCACCTGTTTCCCTATCCCAGCCATCAGAAATCACCAGTATCCATATCCCAGCCATCATACTCACCAGTATCCCTATCTCAGCATTCACACTCAACTGTATCCCTATGCCAGCCATCATACTCACATGTATCAATATCCCAGCCATCACACTCAACTGTATCCCTATCCCAGCCATCACACCCAACTGTATCCCTATCCCAGCCATCATACTCACCTGTATCCCTATCCCAGCCTTCACACTCAACTGTATCCCTATCCCAGCCATCATACTCACCTGTATCCCTATACCAGAAATCATACTCACCTGTATCGCTATCCCAGCCATCATACTTACCTGTATCCCTATCCCAGCCATCACACTCACCTGTATCCCTATCCCAGCCATCACACTCACCTGTATCATTGTCCAGCCATCACATTCACCTGTATCCCTATCCTAGCCATCACACTCACCTGTATCCCTGTCCAGCCATCCCACTCCCTTTATCCCTGTCCAGACATCATACTCACCTGTTTCCCTATCCCAGCCATCAGAATCACCAGTATCCTATCCCAGCAATCATACTCACCAGTATCCCTATCTCAGCATTCACACTCACTGTATCCCTATCCCAGCCATCATACTCACATGTATCCCTATCCCAGCCATCACACTCAACTGTATCTATATCCCAGCCATCACACCCAACTGTATCCCTATCCCAGCCATCATACTCACCTGTATCCCTATCCAGCCATCACACTCACTTGTATCCCTATCCCAGCCATCACACTCACCTGTATCCCTGTCCAGCCTCATACTCACCTGTATGCCTATCCCAGCCATCACACTCACTGTATCCCTATCCCAGCCATCATACTCACCTGTATCCCTGTCCAGCCATCATACTCACCTGTATCCCTATCCCAGCCATCACACTCACCAGTATCCCTGTCCAGCCTCATACTCACCTGTATGCCTATCCCAGCCATCACACTCACTTGTATCCCTATCCCAGCAATCACACTCACCTGTAACCCTATCCTAGCCATCACACTCACCTGAATCCCTATCCCAGCCATCACACTCACCTGTAGCCCTATCCTAGCCATCACTCTCACCTGTATCCTATCCTAGCTATCACACTCACTGTATCCCTGTCCAGCCATCATACTCACCTGTATTAGTATCCCAGCCATTACAATCACCTGTATCCCTATCCCAGCCATCACACTCACCTGTATCCATATCCAGCCATCACACTCACCTGTATCCCTGTCCAGACATCATACTCACCTGTATCCCTACCCCAGCCATCACACAACCTGTAACCCTATCCCAGCCATCACACTCACCTGTACCCTATCCCAGCATCACACTCACCTGTATCCCTATCCTAGCCATCACCTCACCTGTATCCCTATCCTAGCTATCACACTCACCTGTATCCCTGTCCAGCCACCACACTCACCTGTATTCTGTCCAGATATCACCCTCAGATGTATCCCTATCCCAGCCATCAAAATCACCTGTATTCCTATCCCAGCCATCACACTCACCTGTATCCCTATCTCAGCCAACACACTCACCTGTAGCCCTATCCCAGCCATCAAAATCACCTGTATCCCTATCTTAGCCATCACACTCACCAGTATCCCTATCCCAGCAAACAAAATCACCTGTATCCCTATCCCAGCCATCAAAATCACTTGTATCGCTATCTCAGCCATCACACTCACCTGTATCCCTATCCCAGCCATCATACTCACCTGTATCCTATCCCAGCCATCATACTCACTGTATCCCTATCCCAGCCATCATACTCACCAGTATCCCTATCCCAGCCATCACATTCAAATTTTTATGTTCCAGCCATCATACTCACCTGTTTCCCTATCTCAGCCATCAAAACTCATCTGTATCCCTAACCCAGCCATCAAAATCACCTGTATCCCTATCCCAGCCATCACACTCACCTGTATCCCTGTCCAGACATCATACTCACCTGTTTTCTTATCTCAGCCATCACACTCAGCTGTATCCCTATCCCAGCCATCATACTCACCTGTATCCCTATCCCAGCCATCACACTCACCTGTATCACTGTCCCAGCCATCATATCACATGTATCCCTATCGCAGCCATCACACTCACCTGTATCCTATCCCAGCCATCATATTCACCTGTATCCCTAATCCAGCTGTCAAAATCACCTGTATCCCTGTCCAAACATCACACTCACCTGTATCCCTATCCCAGCCATCACACTCACCTGTATCCCTGTCCAGCCATCACACTCACCTGTATCCCTATCTCAGCCATAACACTCACTTGTATCCCTATCCCAGACATCACACTCACCTGTATCCATATCCCAGCCATCACACTCACCTGTATCCCTATCTCAGCCATCACACTCAACTGTATCCCTATCCCAGACATCATAATCACCTGTATCCCTATCCCAGATATCATACTCACCTGTATCGCTATCCCAGCCATCATAATTACCTGTATCCCTATGCCAGCCATCACACTCACCTGTATCCCTATCCCAGCCATCACACTCACCTGTATCCCTATCCCAGCCATCACACTCACTTGTATCCCTATCTCAGCCATCATACTCAAATTCATCAGCACCTTTCAACCAGTTGTTGGCCCAGCAAACTACTTACTGAACATCTACTTCATCATACTCGTGATGATATTTCGGGTGCAATTGCAAATGATCTTGGGTTGTATCGTAGTTTCGATAACACTGTGTTCCTGTGATGTAATCATACATATGTTTTATAATCGTGATATTGATCTATCCAGAAATACTTGCCCATGGTATCAATTTGTATAAATTGTCAACTGTCTTGCTGGTAATATTTGTTTTCTGCCGCAAACAACTCACCTTAACACCAATTAAATGTCTCGTGTCTACAAAATAGTTTATAATGTTGTATAAAATATATTTTAAGATTTTGTAATGTGTAAGCATCACTATAATAAAACAATTTGAAAGTTCGTTATTTATGTATTCTGGTTCTCCCTTACATGTATTCGTAAATTTTAATAAGTACTAGTGAATGCAAGTTGTAACGTAAGGGTTTTGATACACCTACTTTTGCATAGGAAATTCTGGTTTCCAATTAATTTCGAATATGTTTGATAATATATAAATACATGTTACTGTTAAGTGGTTACTTACTTTCATATAATCCTTGAGACACTGTCTGATTGCTTCACAAACTTCAGGGATCAATGCCGATATTGCCGCTTTTGAAACACGGGACAAAAGTGATAGCATTCTAAAGTTTGTTCCCGAGGCAAGGAATGCCAATGTAATCTCGAGTTTCACTTTAGCAGGTAAGGCCTCGCGCATTATTGTGTCTGACCGTTGGATAAGAAGTGTTACCATTTTCAAGAGTTCATCGAATTATCCTGGTGTCATTCTCATAACGCACTTGAATTCTCGTGGATCTTCCTCATACAGCTCACTCATAATTGTTGCAGACGCGCCGCTATTAGCACGTCTCAAAATCCACTTTCATACCCACATTCGTCGTCTATGGAACTCTTTGTCTAAAATATCTACACATTCTTCGTATAGTACCTTAGACATGGATCTAGTAGCGTTTAGACAGAGCACTCGCCGTTCTTCGGCCATTGTTTTTCATCACTCACACAGTTAATTAGTAACACAACATCTTGTAATAGACCTGGAAACTGACACTTGTGCCTGTGTCACATTGGGTATTATAACTGCTGTTGGTGTGGGAGGGCCAGTTTCCTCACTCTCTTCCAGTAGACCGACTATTACTCTTGGGTAAACGTGTTCACCTATCGTGGTTTCTAGTGTTTTCCGGACTGTCCACATCCTTGTTAAAATATCTGATCAGACTGATGACCCAGCCACCAGACATCAAATTCCTTATTTCTTTTACCCACCTGGGTGAGATACCTGAGAACTTCAGGTGTCATTACCTTATCTGCTAGCATGTTACGGAAGTCTATTGGTCCATGACTTTGTTATTATTCTATCTGGAGATCCTCGATCCTTAGACACTCATTCAGAATGTGTGTGGAGTTATCAGGTACATCACACACCACACAATCTAGCTGATCAACTAGTCCCAGGGAGAACAGCTTTGCCTTGAGGTTGCCATGTCCGGACAAGAACTGCGGAGTAATGGCTTATATCAAGCCACCCCATAAGCAACTTCGCGCCGACGTCCAGAGAGATTACATGGGTAATCCTTCCCTTCTCGGAGTTCTGCCACCAAGCTTATCACGCTCGTATTGTTCCTTCTTTCACTGCTTTCACATCCTCTGGGCCATTTTCTCCTACTTCTATCTCACCTCTTCCTTCTATCAGGAGATTCACTGGGAGTTCTCCAGCCAGATTATAGCAGAAGCATGTCTTCTAACCTACACAGCATCTAATGAAGTAACCACGCCGGCTCGAGTATCCACAGGTTTGTGGAGTCTAGCGCGATGCCAAACATACAACGCGAAGTTTATAGATACCTTGCTGTAACATGAACTTAGAAATTATTTTGTAAAATATTCTTTATAGAATTTGTAACACTTAGAACATCATGCCTGAGCATGTCTCGACCTACACTTCTGTAAAATGCGTAAAATGGAAAATGTGTCTGCACTAAAAACAAAATTCGCGTGGTCGTATTTTAATTGTTTCGTTAATGCTTACCAGGATCTTACAAGAACTTTGCATCTCATGAACATAAATATAATTGTTACTAAACACATTAATATTTTTATAACAAATGTAATGAACAGTATAGATTGTATTACCTTTTACGCATGCAGGCACAATTAATTCGACGTTCCATTATCTGACAGTAAGGTAGAAACAAACTTTATTCCGCGGAATCAAATTTTTTTGCGGACCAATCTGCTGGTGTTGATAGATAGGAGAGCAGAAACCCACACGAATGGAATTCTTATTATTTATGTATGACATAAGTGACATAAGTGACATAATTCGAGCTTGTCTTGAACGTCTACAATGTGCAAGGTGTTAAGGTGTTTCAAACCAAAATTTTAAAGATTTGCCTTTAAATGTAAAGTTGGCATTATTTCGCGCGACGTTTTTAGTGGCTGGGGGAAAGTAATTGAAATAATTCCTAGAAATACAATGTTGGGAATTCCCTCAGTCAGATTTGTTTCACTTTTACCCATCTCATGTTTATGTAGGCACTGTTTCATCTCGAAGTAAAAGTCAAGTGCAAACATTGTACTTACACATTTTTCAAAAATTTTTAGAAGAATGGCAGTCTTACAAAATTTCAAAGAGCTGAAAACCTCTTAATTCTCTAAAAAAAAATTTGAAAACGATTTTACTAAGTAATCATTTTTTGTCGTATTACTTCTTGAAGTGATATTTTTAATATTGTGAAGTGAACTTGAATTAGGTCTAACTTAATCTTTTTGAGTCTCATAAATACATGTCACGGAACATAGGTATAAATTAATTCCCCTGCATACGACTCTAAGATTTTTTACGTAAATATAGCCTAAGATACAAAATACTTCTTGCTTCTACCTTAAGTAAAGAGTTACCATTTTATTTAAAGTCAACAAATTATACAAGCAACGGCTGAACAACTAACTAGAAAACGTTACCTACTTTATTTTTAGCCAAGAAAATCGAAATATTTTCTAACCACCTATAGCAACAGGTGGCATTGCATTCAGTAGGTCTATCAGTACCAGTGGCGTGTGGTGTCAAGTGTTGCGAGGCGAGCTGGTGCTTTCTCAGTACTGTACACACTCGGCGCACGTAGCACGAACCAGTAACCAGAGTGGAGCCCGGAGAATGCGGCCACTCACGAGAGATCAGCGAGCCACCCATTACACTCGTGCTAGGACGTCAAATGCACTACTATGTTCAATTGGCCGATGTGTAAACTAGTAAACGATTAGTATAGCACAGAGCAAAACACAGCTTCCCTTGCAACAGTTCACCACACGCTGCTGATTTTACAAGTATGGCGTAAGTAATGGTTGCCTTTCCTTGACATCGTTAAAGAAAATGTCGCATGCTTTTCAATCAGACAAAGACTAGCTCTTCAAACAATGCCTAGAGACAGAACCATTTTGTGTTATAAGACGGCATCAAGATAGACTTCACACACATGAGCAGAGGTCGCTCGTCCATTGACGGCATCCACAAGCAGAACTCGTTCTCCTTTTTCACCCGGCCACACGGAATGAAGCTGGAACAGTGTTGAATATTTACTATTGGATGTGAGTACTGCACGGCGTGTTAGATGAGTGGAGATCCTATTACTAGCGACCTGCATGCAAAATTCGCGTTATTCTTTCGCTGATGGCTTAACTCCAACATATTGTATGCTAGTTTGACTTCTGCCATTGGTCAACAACTCATATAGCATGTTTCAAGGTCAAGTTTAGCCAACAGTGAAGTCTCAACGGTAGAGCAACCAATCAGACTAATGACAACGTATAGTTGCCAGTTACCAATAAAATCACGAATTGCGTTTACTTGGGCATAAAGAAATGAATTTCAGTACGTTAGCAAATAATAACGCGAATTTTCCATGTCTCTAGCAAAGACACACTAGAAAATAGTATGTACTTGTATTCCATGTACTTTGGTGCTGAATCGTAACACCAGGTGAGATGATATGTCTCTAGCAGCCGCCAGTGATCTGAGTGTTGACTGGAGGCTGGGGCATTCTACGGAAGTATTCCGAGCAGAGACACACAGCTGGAAACACAGTGGCTGCATTTCGCATGGCAACGTCTAACTACTCGCACTAACTCAGCCAGTGACGTAACGGCTAACGTCGACGTTATGACACCTGATTCTCGCGAAAAGATCTCATGAATATTTGCATTCCATAACACTTTAGATCAGGTACACTTTCATGAATCGATGACTTACGTGTTATGCATCTTAGATGTCTGCCCGTGAATCACAGACGTACAGTATGGAGTAACCTAATTATGATTGGCTAGTGTAGTAAGAGAATGCCATCTCACATAGACATGTGGCCAATTAGCAAAATAAAAATGGTGATATGCCCATAGGGTACTGAAATCTAGCATGCACAATATTCTTTTCGCAAAATTCGGGTGCCCGTAAGTAGATACATAAAAATTAACGGATTAATTTCGGGGCGGGCCAAACTCAAGTGATTGTGAGTTTATGTAATTTTTGCAGCTAGCTCACGGCTTATTTAACGCCCCCTGGAAGTCTCTTAGCCAATAATAAACACGCAACAAAATGCAGGCCTAATCATACACTCTAAGAAATTATTCAAAAATTTACCATACCAGTGTATACGCTCCGTGAGAAAGCGGAGATGGTAACTGTTTCCCTTGTACATTCACTGCAGTGTTCCTACATTTGCTCAAGAAACAGTCAAATGCGGAGGCAAGTTCCCAAATTTGTATACTAGCGACGCTGAACGTTCCTATATCTGCAGCTTGATGTGCGGTATTATTTATATATAGTGTATATGTTAAAAACTTCCATTACACTTTAGGACGTTTACCAGTAAATCTTTTACAGTGAGCTTTCCATTAAGGACTGTAAAATTTCGCTAATTCATTTTGTCAGGTTATTAGATACGCACATCAGGCAAACTCTGAACCAATAACAGAGCTTGATGGAAACGAGCACCGAATCCCGTGCCACCAAGTTTGAGGGAAAACTGGCTACGCACTGGGGCAGCAGACGAATAACAGAAATCTGAGGCTCTAAAATACATGCCACCGTGGAATCCAGTCAACCGATAGTCAAAACATGATATTTTCTTGTCCCTACCTCTCCCTACAGCAGCAAGTAGCCAGCGAACAACTGATATCTGGCTGCGTATACAAACGAATGTAAAGTTCAACCTACAGGTCAGAGAGTCCGCCAATTTTGCCCGTCTCTGTAATATTTCCTCTATCATAAGCTAGCAGGTGAGTTAAACATTTCCAGGAACAAAGTCAAAGCCATCGGTATATATGTTGATTTTCCGAGAAAATATCTCGTGTCATGGTAGTCTCCAGATTTCTATTTTTTTCCAAATACGTTAATGACTGGATTAAACATTTGCAGGTTTCCGCAATCGAATCATGTACATTCAGTGTGAGAGCAAAGTAATTCAAAAGTCATTCGAGCAAGGAAAGAGTACCTCACATGTCCTACAGCCAATAAGGTAATAGACATGTGCACATGACGTAGAAACCTAATATGCTGTCCGACATTTCCGAGATAATTCACCGTCTGTAGTAATATGAAATCTAAGTGGGCGTTATTCCGACACATGTGCTGATTGGCAGTTGTAACAATATAAGCTTACAACTTGTAGTTTGAAAGAGTGGGCTGTTGCCATAAGTTACCAAGATGTCTGGCATTCCCTGACAGTATCTGAATAATTTGTTGATCGTTAATTTTAAGGTTGAAGCTTGTGTTGAATTCTGATCAATATATCTCTATGCAGTGCATAATACGTGCTGTTGCCCTCCCCCCCCCCCCTAAAATAATATTACTTTTTCTCCGTGCCTCTCAATTTCGAGCGATTCGCCCATCCAGGCGGGCGTACTATGGTTATAACTGCTATGTATGTTGCAGGTATCAGACCAGTGACCCTTCTTCGTGTTCAGATGTGCAGAGCGCCAGCGCACATGAAGATAACGACGAAGGAGCTTTTCATTACGCGAAATACATGTTTCGGCAACGTTGTAGCCAGATATCTTGTGGCGAGCATGTTCTTGAATTCTTGAATAACGTTAGTTTGACTCAATATCTGCGAAAAGTGAGAATTTCGCGAGTGACTATCAACTTGCCAATCGCTAGGAAACTAGGAGGGGGGAGGTGCCACGCTATTTACCAACTAAAGTGTGTTAACCCGGATGTTTACTGCTTGTTGTAAACAAGGGACCTGGAAATTCCGCAGATTCAGTCGGCAGCAAGCTAGGCTCCGCAACATTTTGGTACCCGAACATCAATTAGTTTTTTATTGGTTATTGGTCCAATTTTACTCACGGCATTCGATTCTTGTTTTCCTTGCTAGTTTGTTATTGGTCGAAAGCGGTCCGGGGCGTGCCTAACAAACCGCAGTCCAAAAGAGACAGAAACTCAAATGCGCATGTTTTTGAAGTTGAACATGTCCTCAAATGAATTCGCGAAATTTTCGGGTCTTTAGTTACAACCTAACGTTCGTGCGTACACTAAAGGGACAAACAGAGTTACCTTGGTATAAGACTCCAGGCGAAAGTTTGACGAGATAACGTGCTGTGTTTGAAAGCATGCCGTAGGTTGACAGTCAGGTATGCATCCTGAATACAAGTGACGTTATCTCCTGCAAAATGTTTACACATGGCAGATATCAGATCGCCCTAACAATATTAGACGTCATGTAGTTACAAAATTTTTTCAAATGCCTAACTAGTTTTAAAATCCAACTTTTAAGGGTATGTCTGTCACTTTAAATTCCCGTTAGGCCATAGGGTATACTTATTATAGTTTATAATACATTTTCCATATTGAATCATTTCTCAAAGTTTATATCTGGAATTCAGGATAAACCTGTAGAAATCGCTAGTCGTAAGCATGTGTATACTATAGTGGAGACACAAATGTAAACATAAAGAAGTTTGTCGTAGATATAGTTACAGTTAATGTTGGTATAGGCTGTTCACGAGAAAGTGAGCACTTTTGAAATCAACTTTGGAAAAAAGTCACTGCCCTCGCCTACGTATATTTTAATGGACACAGTAAGTGACATGCGCCCAGTAAAATTGATAACGATGGATGGAAAGTAGTTCCATATCTTAACGTCGAATAAAAAGTGTGTTAGGTAACCATTTGGGATAGCTTAAATTATTTATTTCGCTTTCTGTTTTTATTAATGCATCGAAGTGTAAGAATGTGCAGATTTGAAAAGTATTTCTTTTTCTAATATTTCCACAGTTTCACTTGACCGATGCATGATTAAAGTGATGAGGCCCATGGCAATTTTAATTTTTTGTACAGTGGAATAATACACAAAGTCCATACAAGCAGATCTTCAGCAGGGCTTTCAAAAGTGCTCATTTTACCGTGAACAGCCTATAGTGATTTTGCTGCCAATCCACAGTGAGCTGGGAGAGAAGCTGGAGTTTAGTAAGGGCGAGTGAAGACCGAAAAGATTTGGGAGGCTCTTAACATCAAGGTCTTGAGGGTCAATGAAGGTGATTGAGGTGAGCATGGAGCAGCGCCAGAATGAAAGGGCGGGGAAACGGTATATTCCCGAGGAAACCCACTGACAAGTGGCATCGTCCGGTATGATTCCCACATGCGAAAATCTGGGAGTAACTCTGTCATGAATAAAACCCGGATCGCCTACGTGGGAGACACGCAGTCTAACCACTAAACCACAGCGGGCCTATGTACTAAGGAAGATGTTGGAGTGTCCTGGGAGAATCTTCTGTATGCTGGGGGAGATATTGGAGTGTCCTAGGCGGGATACTTGAATGTATTAAGATAGGTGTACTTGAATGTACTGGGAGATATGCTGGAGTAACCTGTGAGATGCTTGTGTATTCAGGAAGAGATAATGGATTGTCCTAGTGGTGATGCTGAAGTGTACTGGGAGAGATCTTGATTGTGCAGGGAGAGACGCTGGAGAGACCTCGCAATGAAATGCAGGTGTACCATAGAAGAAATATGTTTGAATGTGCGGGGAGAGATGTTGAAGTGACCTTGCAGGGAGATGTTGGAGTGCCTTGTAAGAGAGATGTTTGAAAGTACTGGGAGATATGCTGGTGGGAGTAACCTGGAATAAATATGATTGGGTAAACTGGGAGAGATGCAGGAGTGTCCCAGGCGAGATGATGGCGTGACTTGTTTGACTAATGTTTGAGTATGCTGGAGAAATGCTTTAATGTCCCAGAGGAGATAATGTTGTGTATTATTGTATATTGGCTGAGTGTGCTGGGAGAGATGCGGGAGTATCCCATTGGAGGTGCTGAAGTTTCCTGGAAGAGATATGCTTCAGTTTGCTGGGAGATATGATGAAATGTCCTAAGGGGGATGCTGGAATTTCCTGGAAGAAAAATGTTTGAGTGTGCTGGAAAAGGTATTGGAGTGTCCTAAGGAAGATGTTGGAGAAACTTGGAATAAAAATGCTGGAGTGTATTGGGAGAGATGTTGGAGTGACTTAGGGAAGATGGTGGTGTGACCTGAGAGAGCAATCCTTAATTATGCTTGGTGAAATGCTTGAGTGTGCTGAAAGAGGTCATGGAGAGTACAATAGAAAATGTTGGAGTGTCTTTAGTAAGAGATTCTTGAGTGTGCTGGGAGAGATACTGGAGTGTACCAGGATAGATGCCGGAGTGATGTGGGGGAGACTTGCATGTGCTTGGAGAGATGCTGAAGTGACATTGCAAAGTGATGCTGGAGTACCCTGGAATATAAATATCTGAGTGTGCTGGAGTGTCCTTAGGGAGATGTTGATATGACTTGTAAGAAAAAATATTGAGTGTACTGTGAGGGATGCTGAATGCCCTATGTGAGATGATGGTTTTTCCTGAGAGTGTGAAACTTGAGTGTGCTGGAAGATGCTTGCATAAGGTAATGGAGGTGCTGGACTGTCCTGAAAGAGAGATGCTTCTATGTGCAAGGATAGATGTTATGGTGTCCTAATGGACATGCTGGAGTGTCCAGGTGATAGATACTTGAGTATCCTTGAAGATAGTTTTTTGTGAAGGGAGAAATGCTGAAGTATTCTTAGTGGGAGATGCTGGAGTGCTCTGAGTGAGACATAATGGAGTGTTCTGCAATTATGGTGCTTAAGTGTGCTGAGAGAGATGCTGTAGTAACCCATGTGATATAATGGAGTGTCCTTCAGTGAGATGCTGGAGTGTCCTGAGAGAGAGATACTTTGAATTTGTTTGGAGAGATGCTGAGTGTCCTGAGGGTAGTGCTGTCGTGATCTGAGGAATGCTTGTGTACACTAAGAGAGATTGGTGTGTCCTCATGGCGATGCTGGAGCATCATGTGAATAAGATGCTTGATTTGGCTGGGTGAGATCCTGAAGTGACCTCTCTGCAAGATGATGTACGGCCCTGGAAAAGAGGGGTTTGATGTTACTAGGAGAGATACTGGAGTGTCCTAGTCGAGATATTGTAGCATCATGGAAGAGAGATGCTTGAACATACTCTGAGAGATACTGGAGAGTGCTAGGGTATATGCTGTAGTGTCCTGAAAGAGATGCTTGAATGTACTGTGAGAGAGAGTGGTGTGTCCTATGGGAGATGCTGAAGTGTCCTATGCTGAATTTATGTGGGAGAGTGTGCTGGAGATGCTGGAGTAACCTAGGGGAGAGATGCTTGAGAGTGCTTTGAGAGGTGCTGAAGTGACCTAGCATAGGATGCTGAAGTACTTGGTAAGGAAGAAGCTTGAGTGTGCTGCGAGAAATTCTGAAGATGGATTAACCTGGACTTAAGACACTTGAGTGTATTGGGAGACATACTGGAGTATCCTAGGGAAGATGTTGGTGTGACCTGTGAGAGCTACGCACGAGTCTGTTGGGAGATATGCTGGAGTATTCTCGTATTGAGATACTGGCGTTTCCTGGAAAGAGATATTGAGTGTGCTGGAAGAGATGCTGGAATGTCCTAGTGGAGATATTGAGTGACTTGAGAGGGATGTTCTTCTGTGTGCTATGAGAGATTCTGGAGTGTCCTCTTAGGGGAGATACTGGAGTGTCCTAGAAGAGAGGTTGTTAAGTGCTCTGGAAGAGATACTAATGTCTCCTAAGGGAAATACTGTAGTGTCATGTAGAGAAAAATTAGTATACTCTCAGAAATGCTATAATGTGCTGGGAAAGACACATTAGTGCTGTAGGAGAGGTACTGGAGTATCATCATTGGTACTACAGCAGTGTCTTCATGCAGAGATGCTGGGGTACACTCATGGGGAGATGTTGGGGTGTTCTTTGAGGGGGATGCTTGAGTGTGTTGGGAGAGATACTGGGGTGCACTAGGGGAGATGCTGGAGTATCCTTGTAGAGAGATGGTAAAGCATCCTGGGGGAGTGATATTTGAATGTCTTGGGAGAAATGCAATCGTGTCTTTGGGGAGATACTGGTGTGACCTAGGAGAGATGCTGGGGTGACCTAGGAGACAGATATGTGAGTGTGCTTGGAGAGATACTGAAGTATTCTAGGGTGATGCTGGTGTTACCTGGGAGAATGATGCCTGAATGTGATTGGAGAGATGTTGGAGAGTCTTCGGAAATTTGCTGGAGTGTCATAGGGGAAATCCTGGAGTTTACTGTGAGAGAGATGCTTGAGTGTGGTGGGAGATATTCTGAAGTGATCTTGGTTGAGATGCTGTAGTGTTGTGGGAGATAATATTTGAGTGTGCTCGGAGATATACTGGAGTGTCCAAAGGAGATGCTAGAGTGCCCTTGGAAGATGTTGTAAAACCTGGGAGAGAGATGCTGGATTATGCTGGGAGAGATGCTCGTTGCGTCCTAAGGGAGATACTTGGGGTATCCTAGGATGGTTGTGCTTGAGTGTACTGGCAGAGATGCTAGAGTGCTGTAGGGAAAAAAATTATTTAAAAGTAATTCTTACCTTTGGTTTATGATTTTATGCCTATATCAGAAATTATATATGGTGTGTTTTTTATCGAGCGATGTTTAGTATTAACCACCTTTCAACTTTATTTTGTGAACATATTCTCGTCACCCTGGAATTAATAAGCTGAACTTTAATATGGGGGTTGCAAATATCTTAAAATAATTCATTAAATAACCCCTCTTTCTATTTAATGGTGATGCCTACCTGTCCATCAAATCGCATTGCAGTGTGATAACACATTTTTTATGACACCACCTAATGTGATCGTGGTCCCATTATACCGATATACGAAAAGAAAAGACTGTTGAGACGAGGGACGAATAACACTCTATAGACATCACGCTTATTATAAATACTATTCCCGAGCCTTCCAACCAAACTTTAAACATCTTTTTTCACACTACTGTATTCCAAAATATCGGTCGGAAATGTGTAAAAGCATTATAGGGACCTGCTCTGAACTTTGTTGCTGACTTTCCAATTCTAAAATAATAGGCTCACTGCTTGATGTCCCATAGGTAGAGATTATGGAAAATAGCGAAAAATTTTTGAGCCAACATATCTTCTTAACACTCTGACTAGTTTATTCTTACATGGTTGAATGAACAAGGATTTAATTCGGCTAAGTTGTTCGCAGACCAATCACGAACGGTCTACCGTATACTATCTGTTTGTACTTGTGACTTTGTATATTTGAATTTAAGACCTTGTAAATATGGATTGGGTAGAATTTTATATCTGTAGTAATTTCATGGCAGAACATTGTGTAGTTTCTTTTACTGATCTCTTAATATTTGTGTTTGACCCATTTTGAATTCCCCGCATGCCTGACTTGGTTCGCGCCCATCAATTGTCAATGCTGTGTCAAGGGTTGGCGGTCCTGAGCTACAGGAAGAAGAAAGCAGTTTTCATGTTGTACATCATGGCAATAAGTTGAGCCGTGTGCAGCTGCTGCCTGTCGGTCTTTTTTCGCTGAATTTCTTTGTACAGTCCACTAGTGGCAATTTAATTTTAGTAGTGTTAAATTCGCCCACAGCATTTTTGGTCCTCCGGAGCCGGATATTTGCCAACATCGTTGTTTCAGTTTTATGTGCGTTTATTTGTTGTATTGCTCTTTGTGTTGGCGGCAAAACACGTGCATGCTACAGTGTATTTGGTGTGCATATGCTTCGAGTACAATACAAAACAATTTTCATTGTCAAGAAGAGACCTTGTGGATGCAGCGGACAAAGTGAATAGTTCAAGTTTCTGGCATTTATTTTTATATTTTCTTTTTGCCGTAGTCGTTTGTGTGCATGTGTCTGCACTCTCTCCCTTTGGCTCCATTGTGTCCACTTGTCGGCACTTGAGTTCTTTGGTCATTTCAATCTTTTGTTCACACTTCTTGTTTGTATTTTCATGTTTTCACAAAATATCGTTAAAGTATACACTTGGTTTGAATGGCGAGTGAAGCTGGCAAAAAGTCGCACATTTTTAGAAGTCGTTCACTTGACCCGGTCATTTCGTTTAAATGACCCGTTTGTTGCAAAGTGCGAATGTGCACATGCTCTTTCATGCGCTTATTAATTTTTAAAGGTCTTAGGTATTTCAAGTTAGTGTTGTACGAATATTTTTTCTGCCTTGTCGTTAAGTACCACTATTGATGGCATTCGCAATCATGGTTCGTTTCATACCAACTACGATTATCATTGTTGGGTTTGAAGTTAGTGTAGTTACTTCATCGCCATCGCAATTTCCTTTTCTCATCTGGTCCTTGTTTTTGAGGTGTTAAATTCTCGTAGCAACAAGATGTCTGAGGCGCAGGTGGTGCTTTTATGTCTTCGTTTGGCAGAAAGTCGCCTTAAGCGCACCCACAATCTCGCTCAGGTTGTTATAAGTGAGCCAGCAAAACGGAATTTGTTTGTTGCTACCACCTGGGGCTTGCCTCAAGTCTGCGTGCATTTTGATGCTGATTTTATCGCTGTACGATTGTTAGCCTACAAGTTGCCTAATTTAAATGCTGTTGGGCATTCGGAGCGCATGTTATTAGAGTGTGAAGAAAAATATTTCTTCATAATATAAATTGTAGACGCCCTCGCAGATGAGTCTAAATGGCAGGTTCAAGTCATTACCAGGGTAGCTCTACCCATAATCACTTTGCCTAGTTTCGATGGTGACCCCAGGCAATGGCCTAATTTTTCTAACTTGTTTGCTATCTGGTGTTGTATAACAGTGATGTGTCTCCTGCTGAGAAACTAGCTTATTTGAATGGTGCACTTAGTGGGGAGCCTCTTGGCAAGATACAGTCTTTACAGACGTCTGAGGCTAATTTCGAGGTTGCCTGGAAATTGCTGGTGGAATGTTATGAGAACAAGCGACTTCTTGTAAACTTACATGTGGCGGCATTACTTCAGGCCATTTCAGCTTCCTTTAAGACACTTCTTCGTTGTATCGACTGTTGAGTGCCATCACTGAGAATGTGTCTGCACTTATGGCCACTGATGTCTCAGTCGAAAAGTGGGACTTAGTGTTGTTACCAATAATGTGAAAGTGTTTAGATGCTCAGCTTGAAACCAGTGGCAGCTCACACTTGGTTGTGTGTTATCCACCCAAACTGAATTCGTCTCGTTCCTTGAGAAGCACTGTCTTGCCCAGGAGATAGTGAATGCAACACCCAACAAGACCTTTGGGACACTCCCTGCAATGCCCAAACCCACACCTGCAGTGCCCTTGTGGCGATAGTCTCCTAACCAGTTCAGTAACCAGTCATCGAAGTGCTTGGTGAGTGCTACCCAAGTATAATGTTGTTTGTGTAAAGGTGCTCACAAGGTTTACAAGTGTTCAGAGTTTGGTAGTTGTAATCCTAAGCAGTGGTTCTCGGTTGCTAAGAAACACAAATTATGTCTGAATTGACTCTTGCCATTTTACCGCTCCATAGGTTGTCCATCGTCCTCATTGTGTCATCGATGTGGTGCTCGCCACCACACATAGGTACATTTTGGCTCCAAGGAAGCTGAGGAGGGCAACTCATCAAAGCAGGCTGAAGCAGGTTCGTCTTATTCTGCTGACTCACAGCCCACTCTGTCTGCTGTTACAACAATACTTTCAATACCATCTTCTGTGGTTCTCTTGTCCACAGTCCAGGTACACATCCTTGATACAGCTGGAACACCTTATGTTTCCAGAGCCCTCCTGGACACAACCAGCCAGAATAGCTTCGTTTCTGAACACTGCTGCTAAATGTTTGGTTTGCCTCATAAGAAGATGCATCTTCCCAGCCAAGGATTGTCTAATGCAGCTGTCAATGTGGCCAAATCATTCCTGTCCATTGTAGTAACACCTTGTGGACCTCCTCACATGCAGTTTTCCCTTGATGTGTTTGTTCTCCCGCATATAATCAGTTAACTCCCAAGTGTTCTGTTGTTCAGTGAGGTGTGCTACTATGTTGCCCATTCGAAATTTGCTGATTTAGCTTTCGATGTTCCTCGACCTTGTTATTCGGCTCCTTACTGGAGGTAAAATCAATGGGTTTCCCATGGTTCTAGATTCAATTTTTGGGTGGATCTTGATGGGCAAGGTAGATCAGAACCTCTTGTTGTATTTTCAGCATCTTACTGCATTTCATTGTGGAAGTTGAGCATTAGGAGGTTGAGGAGTTTCCTCCAGCAAAACAAAAATCTGCCGAAGAGGTTCGTTGTGAGGACTTGTTTTTCGAGACCCACAGCCGTGATGCTACTGGTAGGCATGTGGTATGTCTGCCCTTTCGCTCGTTGATACCGGAGCTGGGTGCATCTTGGCCGCAAGCTTCGACTGGAAAGGAGTTTTGGTGACAGTGGAATGGTAGATGGATATCATTTAAAGATGGTGAACTATGGTGTCTCCTCTGCTCCACACTTGACACTTTGCATCTTGCAGCAGCTGGCTGAGGATGAGGAGGAACAATTTCCTGTTTCTGCAAATATGCTTAAGTCAGGCATATATGTTGATGTGGTCGCCGGCCCTAATTCTGTTGATTCTTCATTGGCTCTGGAAAAGGAGTTAATTTCATTGCTCGCTGTTGGTGGTTTTTAAATTGCGAACATTTGTCTGTAACCGCCTGCCTTGCTTGACTGGCTCCCAGTGAAAGATGTTGACACCCCAGAACCCCTATCATTGTATCAAGACAGTCATGTTGTTAAGGTGTTAGTACTTCAATGGAATCCCAGCATTGATTGCTTCTCGTACAAGATACAGCCAAGTTGCACCGAGACCACCAAGAGAAACATCGTGCTAGAGGTGGCAAGGATTTTTGATCCTCTTGGGTGGTTCCCTCCTCTGACCATGTTTTCAAAACGCCTCATCCAGACTTCGACTGGAGAAACTTGATTGGTATTCTGAACCTCCAGTAATAGTGTCGAGAAATGGAGCCAGTTCAACAGGGAGCTATCACTGCTAGCATCAGTTGTTGCAAGACAAGTAATTGGCCCTGCACGTTCCTTGTACTAAATACATGGCTTCTCTGATAGCTCAGAGATTGTCTATGCTGCAGTATATTATTTGCACCTCACCACACATTTAGTCGCTGGCAAATCTAAGGTTGCTCCAATGAAGGTTCAGTTCTTCCCTCGGTTGGAGCTTTGTGCGGCTTTGTTAGCTCGTCTACTTCATCTTGTGGTAGAGTTGTTCACCCCTGCCATCACCTTATCTTCTATTAGTGCCTGGACAGACTCCCAGATTGTTCTTTGTTGTGTGAACTCGCCTCCTCACCAACTGAAAGCTTTTGTTCCCAACAGGGTGAGTGAGATCCAAGAGTTCACCTAGCCACGCTGGTGGAAGCATGTTCTATCAGAGATTGTACATCTCGTGGGCTCTGGCCCTCTCAGCAAGTAAGGCATCCTCTGTGGTGGACTGGTCCAGCGTGGTTACGGGAACCACCTGCTCAGTGGCCCTCCTGTTCTGAAACTTTTAGTCACTGATCCAGTTCTGCTTGAGTAGAAGGTTAAGGGTTTGGGAATGTTTGTTTTAGCTGACAAGTTTGACAGTCTACTCTCACATATTAGTTATTTGAACAAGTTGCTTCGAGCGTACAATAAAGTGAATACATATGATTAATAGTGGTACAGAACACAAGTTTACTTACTCTGATAAAAATACTGCTCTGCACAAAAGTCCTCACAAACACATCTTAAACAGCATCTGAGTATAATAATGCAGCTTCAGCGAAACACTGCATTGTTACATATTCAACAACATGAAAGGAAACATCAGACTTTCTGCTATGTCTTTCACATTCATTTATCATTTACCAAATATTTGACACCTTCTCTCGCTCCGATTTATAATCTGGGATGCAATGGCGTTTAAGTCAAATGAATCCAAGTTATTTTGATGCACTGCTACTTGATTTAAGTCTCGCCTGTGTAATTGTAGGTCTGGAAAAAAAATTAATATATATGGTTAATGACATACGAATATATGATATACATACAAATATATAACTGAATATAATATATTCCTTTACAGAAATTTAAATTTGTAAACCAAAACATGTATATAATTTTTATATAAAGAACGCTTATATTTATTGAAAAATAAATAAAATAAAATGTCTTTAAAAACATACCTCAGATACGTTTTCAACCTTCGTAGAGAACTGAAACTTCTTTCAGCTGAACGAGATGAACTGGGGACAACCAGTAATAATCGTACTAACGCCCCTATGTTTGAAAAAAGTCTCCGAATTTCCACTTGAGATTCCAAAAGAATACTACAACTATGGTTTACGGATTCCGTTTTATACTTGCTCAAAGCCCTTCTACTTCACTTTTTAGTAACTGAGAATCCACTTCTGGATATCATGCTATGTCATAACTTATTTTTCCTTCCAACAAACACTTTTCAAGAATTTGCATTTTCTCTATATAATTTTAGTTGAACCGGGAATCTTGCTAATTAATTGCGGTATCAGTCACAACATAGAACTCTTTGCGATAATATTCCTCAGCAGTTCTTGCTTAAACTTCAGCTGGTCCAGATAATCGTTTTGGTGGTTTCTTTTGTCTTGGGACTTGCAAATCTTTTAGGTCATGCTATTTGGTAAATCTGTCTGTATCAAACATACTATTTTGAAATTCCTCCTCTGATCTCAGTGTGGTTATGGAATCTTTGATTAAGGAAACTACAGTGTGTTTTTAATTAAATATGACGCTCCACAGGAATCCTTGAATACAAGATTTGCAGTATGTGATCCACACTGAATGAATGGTGCAAGAGGATGTTGTTCTTTTATTAAAGTTTGTACACCTCTCTTTTGGCCACTCATGTTTGACGCTTGTCGTCTCAGATGTGATACCCGAAGCTGTAGTCTTAGCATAACATAAAATATTATGTTTGAAATTGCCTCACTGACTACTATCACCACCGTAGGACATAATTTTTTATTTACTATACATATCTCAGACAGATACATATTTGAAACGTCACCCATCACATATGACAGAGTACACGACTGGACTTTGTGCGCGAATGTCTGAAACCAACCTTCTCGCCAGCTAATTTGCTAACAAACAAAGCATTTCGTTTTGTATTTCCTGACTGCAGAAGTAATTCTTTCCTTTCAGCAATGTCTTAAGTTCTGGGCAATCCTCGGCTCTCATTTGCAGTAGTTGTTGAGCAAGAAATTTCACACTGCCTAAAATTGTTATCAAATATTTGTAAGCACATTCTTGATTGGCTACCAAGCTCCTTTTCGATTGTGCATTTATAGGTAAAGCATATGTTACTTGCTTGTAACTTAGTATGTACTGCCTGTAAGTGAGAATCTAAACTCTCATTCTCATTCTTCCAGTTTGTGTACCCTTTACTAACGTATGCTGAATCACATCGTTTTGCCAAAGTTTTGTCCGGACAAGTTTGAAAGTAAACATTACGACAGAAACATGTAGGCAACATCATTTACTCCTGGTATTGAATACAACCATCGGTATTCGGTGAAGTTTCCTTATTCTCTCTTGTCTCCTCACCTCACATTGTGTTTCGGGCAGCGTGTTATTAACGTCTGTCTTTGTATCCGATGTATTGCACACAGTCTGCTCCTGAAATAACTATTTTTATATCAGTCGGCAATCTATGTGAAGGAACCAAAATGTTACATTTTACAGAGATATATAATATATAATTTTTAAAATTATGAACATCTAAAATATAACATTCCCTTTATGATAGAGTACATCATTTTAAAACGTCAAAATCATGAGTAGCTTAAAGCAACCAAGATTTTTTTACTTATGCTGCACTCTATACATTCGAATCAGTGGGAAGACACTGATTCGCAGTAAAATTTAACAACTTAAATCAGTGAAAATGGCTCCACTTAGAATCAGTTGAACACTACTGATTGTTTCAGTAAAAAAATTTCAGTGCTTGAATTAGGGACGTGAAATTATTTCACTGATTGAATATGTGACGGCTGGCTACAGTGGAGAATTAAATATTGTTTTTATTGAATTTAGCCACATAATTAAGTGAAATAAACATATTTATAATAGTTTGCTATTTATATTGGGCAATTTATCGTAATTTTAAAAAGTGAATAAATCTTGGGAGATGGTCAGGATTGAACTCGACACCTAATCCACCTCGACTTTAGGCCATTACCTTGCCATGTGTCGTACCACGTCAAGTGGATACAATCAGAGGAACATATATGGCTTATGATGTTGCCACGAAATCGTGAAGATTTCAATTCTATGCTCTTACTTTTAAATTTTTGGTTTAATTGGTACCGTTAGGATTGTTCAAACAGTTATGAGTGCACTTTCTGCATCGCATTAAATGCAGTTTAAACTTTCAAACAGAGCGCTCTGACGATTATACATGAAAGCGAAATGAAAGACGTACAAACGGAATGAAAGGCTGTTTTCATATTACCCAGCAAAATGGCGTTTTGAAAGACGAAACACATTTTAGAAAGTATTTTGTATTGGTTTTATTAGACTATTCGTTGTTATTTCACTTGATACACGTCATACCAACACAAATGGTGGGGAGTATACGTCCCTCACTGACCTCACACCTAACAACGCCACTGTTTGTACGGGACCCATTTCCCGCACGCCTGACTTGGTTCGTACTCATCAGTTGCCAATGATGTCTCAAGGGTTGGCGGTCCTGAACTACAGGAAGAAGAAATTAGTTTTCGTGTTGTTCAAAATGGCGGTAAGTTAGTCGTGTGCAGCTGCTGCCAGTTAGTCGTGTGCAGCTGCTGCCAGTTGGTCGTGTGCAGCTGCTGCCAGTTAGTCGTGTGCAGCTGCTGCCAGTTAGTCGTGTGCAGCTGCTGCCAGTTGGTCGTGTGCAGCTGCTGCCAGTTGGTCGTGTGCAGCTGCTGCCAGTTGGTCGTGTGCAGCTGCTGCCAGTTAGTCGTGTGCAGCTGCTGCCAGTTAGTCGTGTGCAGCTGCTGCCAGTTGGTCGTGTGCAGCTGCTGCCAGTTGGTCGTGTGCAGCTGCTGCCAGTTAGTCGTGTGCAGCTGCTGCCAGTTAGTCGTGTGCAGCTGCTGCCATTTAGTCGTGTGCAGCTGCTGCCAGTCGGTCGTTTTTTCCTTGAAATTCGTTGTACAGTCGACTAGCGGCATTTTAATTTTGGCAATGTTAAAGTCGCCGCAACAGTATCAGGTCTCTCATTGGCCCAGTGAAATGGGGTGGTAACTTCATACATGCATGACAACCAATAAGGAAACAAAACTGTCTTACATGTGTACAGTACGTTGAAACAGTCAACTTCCCCATCATCTCTAGCCATAGATAGACGCAGCTGGACGAGAACTCTGCACGCCAGTTCAGCGACTTGCGTGTAGGAGTGATAGGACAACTAGACGCGCGTGTCATTGTCGCCCTTATCGCTCCAGCACTTCGCGGCCACACCTCCAGGTCATAACCGGATTAATCCAGTAGCAAAAGTAGCATTTACTATGGGCCCCGCTCTTTAGAGGGCCCCTGGCCCCGCACTTTATGGGGCCAAAATTGTCGTGTGTTTAGTTAGCTGGATTTTCGC
Organism: Dryococelus australis; assembly: GCA_029891345.1. Classification (NCBI taxonomy): domain Eukaryota; kingdom Metazoa; phylum Arthropoda; class Insecta; order Phasmatodea; family Phasmatidae; genus Dryococelus; species Dryococelus australis. Next base: position 287,044 of record CM056995.1, read on the forward strand.
CAGGCTGAATATTGCCAAGCGAAACTGTGGTGTGATGTATGACGTCTCAGGTCTATAGATATAGTATAAATTCTCTTATCATCATAGGATGTAATAGTGTGCGTATACTGTACTACAATTTGAAATGTTAGAAAGATGAGCAGGAATTGAAATGCCTCAGTGTGGCTCTGCTAACTTCCTATATGCTATTACGTTCTTAGAGCTTACATATTATTTATTCCAAGCTCCTTGCCCTGAGCGAGCCCCACCAGATCTTTGTTATTTGTACTTGTGTGTGTCGTGCGTGCTTGTCAGTGCTTAACTGTGATTGTGATTCAGTGGACGTTCCGTTGCAACTCGCAAATGCGGTGCAATTACTCTTTTTGTTTTCTTATAACACAGTGAGAACTTTAACATTAAACTATAGCCCGTATAATAATGAGTACGTTTAAATGGCTATATGAAACCTGTTTGAAACTCGTCAAGCAGTATTCACAATACAGCGACGGCGTGACGTAGCTCGTCCAGCTGTCACTTGTCAGAGCGCGGTCGCCAAATTGTCATTTAGACAAGTGCATACGGTAAGTTGAGCGGATAATTGTAATCAGTCAATTGTATTACAAAGAATGCAAATTTTGCTAAGTATTTAATTATTGAAAACTGCCAATTGTACATGTACATTAGATTTGTTGATTTAATCTAAATAAAATTAACTATTTTCAAACAAACAAATAGACGTGTGCTTTTCGTGTGTCTTTTGTATACGATAAAAATGAGTTCTATCTTTTGACGTTACAACAGAAGTCATCACAGCCTACATTGGCGACTGACATTACGTCGCTCGATTGTAATAGTGAGCAGCCGTTTTAAAACATTGGCGCCATGTCGTTGTATTGTGAATACTGCTTTACGTTAAGAACATAAATACTTACAATCTCCAGTTATATTCTGGAGAAACTAAGTACAAGCTTTCCGTTAACACGCGTTCATGTTTGTGTTCAAATGTCGAATGTTTGCATTATAGATGATAAATGTTTTACACAAGATGTTTCAGTTTTAATGGGATTTGTTAGGGAAAGAGAAATTTAACGTAAACAGACAGTCTTTTAGTGTTTGATTATTGCATTGATAGCAACCATAAAATGTTGTTAAGAGTGACTGATCTCTGCGGTCTTGGAACTCTCTATTTCCTGCCAAAACATCACAAACCATAAATAATAACTTCTTTAATCATCGTGCAATGCTAAAGCTTTGCTACCTTCATTATTTTCGTAGTAGTAATCATTGGAGAAAATTACTAATTCCTACATGCGAACGATCACAAAGAAGGTTATATCAACAGCAGACCAACAATATAGAATTTAAATTTTTTTTTAAAGCTATGCACTTATTAGGTAAGGCCATAAAACGTGGCTTGTCATTTTACTTTACAATCATGAAATGTCACTAATGAATTTACGATCTGAAGTTTATTTTTTTTTTTAATTTTGAGAATTTGTTGTATTAATTGAAATATGCAAACCAATGATATGTAGTGTTCTAGATACTAGAATTGAGACTTGGCATATTAATAAATGCGTAATTCCCGAGTCGTACTCTTAACTCTATCATGGTTCGCTCTCGGTGGTTCTCTTTGTTGAACCAGTTCTTACAGTTATTTATTTAAAATATTGATGTAATTTTGAATTTTTCTTTCTACCTCAAACATTTTCCCTTGAAGTTTTATGTGTAGTTTCATAGTTTCATGTTGTCACGAGTACGTAACAAAGAAATTTTTCCCATTGTAGGGAGGACAGGCGACAGCAGTGAGTCAAAGAAGCAGACACACTTGAGGTCATTATCCTTCTGGAAGAGCAAAACGGAAAGCGAAGGAAGAAAAAGAAAGAACAGATCAAATCGTGTAAAATAACTGAATAGTTTGATGTTCCGGGGGACAATTATAATGCTAAAAAGACTGAAGCTGAAAATATTGAAATATTTACGACTAGTTATAAAATAGGAATGATAGGAATTGAAGAAAATATTGTAACTGCTACGGCTGGTGTGGCAGATGGGAAGAGACAACAACAACAACCATTTGTTTGATGTGAAATTACGGCCAGTGGCGATAAAGGCAAGAGACAGCAACCGGAAAATATTGTGACTGCTACGGCTGGTGTGGCAGAAGTGAAGATACACAACAACAACAACCATTTAGTTGATGTGAAATTACGGCCAGTGGCGATAAAGGCAAGAGACAGCTACCGGAAAATATTGTAACTGCTACGGCTGGTGTGGCAGAAGGGAAGAGACATCAACAACAATAACCATTTAGTTGACGTGAAATTACGGCCAGTGGCGATAAAGGCAAGAGACAGCTACCGGAAAATATTGTAACTGCTACGGCTGGTGTGGCAGATGGGAAGAGACAACAACAACAACCATTTTGTTGACGTGAAATTACGGCCGGGCGATAAAGGCAAGAGACAGTAACTGGAATTCAGAGAATGTGAGATAACGACGAGTGAGGCAAAAGACAATATATCGACTGAAATGTACAAGTACTCTAATGACCTCGGGTAAATTGCCAAACAATCTGAATGATCGTGATCGTGATTACTGGCTGAATAAAGGCAGTGAAAACTGTCAACATGCTAATAGTGACTTTTATGTCTCAACGAATATGTACGATAATGAAAAGTAACACCGCCATTTTCAGAAATCTTATTTAAAATTGCTTCATAAACCTACGAATCAACAATATGCAGGAAATTGGCTATGTTATTCAGAAAGCAAAGGAAACTTTTTTTTTTGTCTCCCATGTAAACTTATGAATTCAGAATGTCCATCAAAATTTACAGAAGAAGGGTTTAATGATTGGAAAAATGCCAGCAATCTTTTTCGACGTCGTGAAGAAAGTTCCTCCCATTGGAAATTTGTTGTTTTGATGTCATTGTGCAAAAACAAAGGTGAACATGTTGATTCCCAACTTACGAAACAAATTGACACTGGACAAAATACTGGCGCACACTTCTATAGCGAATAATTGAAGTTAAAATGTTTTTAGCAGGATGACGCCTTTCATTTCGAGGTAGTGATGAAATCATTTGCTCTCCCCATAAAGGATATTACTTAGGATTATTATAACTACTGGCCAAGTTTGGCCCTATTCTTGCAGAGCATATAAGTACTGATGCAAACAAAGGAAGGGGCATATTTCATACCTTTCAAAAACAACATGTGGGGGATTAATCAGTTTGGTTGGATCCAGCATATTGGATTATATAGTAAATGAAGTGAAATCATACAAGTATTATTCCATTTCTCTGGACTCTACTCCAGATATAGTACATGTAGATCAGCTGACATTAACCATACACTATGTTTTGCCATCTGGGCCAGTTGAAAGATTTGTGAAGTTTTTGGCTATGAAGAGTCATAGTGCTGAACAGCTCATCTCAAGTTTAATGGACTTTTTTAAGGGAAAACAACATCGCTGTCGTGGCCAGAGTTATGAACATTATAGCAACATGAGTGGAAAGTATAGTGGATTACAAGCGCAAATAAAAGAGCTGAACGAGTTTGCAGTATACATTCCATGTTTTGCACATTCACGAAATTTGATTGGGAAACATGCCGCTGAATGTTGCCAAGAAGCGGTAATTTTCTTTGACTTTCTAGAAAGCCTCTACACATTTTTCCCTGCCTCTTCTTATCGTTGGAGTTTACTTTCTTTTGCATTATCTGATGATGGTGCTCACTTTCCCAATGTGAAAAGATTGTCTGACACTAGGTGGTCACCTCGTGCAGATGCGAGAAAAGCTCTTTTGTAGAGCTTTCCTATGCTAAAACAAGACTCGGGCGACATTTCACATAACAATGATCAGAAGGCAGAATCTCGCCAGCAGGCTTTCGTCCTACTTTCAACAATAATGAAGCTCGAAACAGGAATAATGATCACATTATGGGATCAAATATTACAGCGTTTTCAAATGACAAGTCTTATCTGCAATATTCTAGGTAAGATTTGAACACAGCTTGTGCACTCTATGAATCATTGCAAGTATATATTCAAGCTCTGCGTTCTACGTTCTCCGACATTGAACAAAAGGGCAAAACTCTAACTGGATGTGAAGAATATAAATGTCAAATTCAAAGAGAACATAAACGAAACCGAGCATATGAACATTTCAGTGGTTCCAGTTGTATTGATCCAATTGTTGAATCCCAAACTCCTTCTAAACAATTTAAAATTCAAACATGTTTTGTCATTATCGATAACTTGCTTTCTGCCCTGTCAAAACGTCATAAAGCTTACCAGAACACGATTGGTTTTATCTGGTTTCCTTTTAACGGTTACAGTCGTTAAAGCCGAAAAGATGTTTCGAGGACATCATCCAATCTTGTCAAATTTTATCAGGCCGATCTGGAAGAGAGAGTTGGTGAAGAACTGCTGCGTTTTATTGGACTATTAAAAACCGAGCTTCCCATTTCTTATGATTCCAAATCCAAACAAGAATTAATTCGTAGAAGTGCAGTTGTATCGTTTGATAACGGAAAATTCTTTGGAGTGTTGTTTTCCGAATGTAGAAACTGCCTTGCGCATCTATTTGTCACTCATGGCGACCAACTGCATTAGAGAACGTTCATTTTCGAAATTGGAACGGACTAAAAATGAACTCAGAACCACCAAACAGACTCAACAATCTCACTCTAATGAGTATTGTACATGAACTTTCGCTTCAGATAAACGTTTCAGACATCATAAACAAATTTTCTCATGCTAAAGCTCGAAGAGGGGAATTTTAAATCACAACATTTTTTTAAATGTTGTTATTTGAAGCTGACAACTGTGTAAAAGTAAAAATACTACTACAAAAATGCTGAACCTTGTAAATAAATATACAGTTTTTTATACTTACGTCAAACTAAAACAATTGAATTCATGTTTCATACACGCTAATTCTTTTTCTTTATTTTATTTTAAGAGTGTTTCTAAATTTATATAATGTTTCATCTTCGTGATATGCTACGGGCCCCGCACTTGCTTAATACGGCCCTGCTCCAGGTAGGCGGCACTCTACAAAGCGACAGAGTGAAGTGTAAGTGGCGTCTTACTGACATGGACTCCGACTAAGTTGTCACATTACAAGGATTTCGAATCCTGAAGTGGTACAAGTAAATGACGGGGTCGGTTTAAGGCGGGTTGCGACTGCCGATAACAATCAACTTGTTCCTCGCCTTATCGACAGACTATGGTATAAGTACTGACAAGAAGTAGAGGGGGGGGAGGGGAAGTGTATTTCACCCCCCCACGTCACAATAATGTGCGCGCTTAGACCCCGGGTAGAGGAGACAGGCTGGCGCGCGGCAGTTCGTCTTCTGGCCGCTAGATGGTAGCTGCGGTACTCTGCGCTGGCGTCGAGCCGCGATCAATAAATCGCCCGCGCGCAGTGCTCAAGCCAGCGATGGCGAGTTTCAGCCAAGTCAGATAGGACAAGTGTATTTTAAACACCTATTGGAATTTCAGTTACGGCTGTTGACATGTACGTGAAGCTGTTTAGCGCTATCGAGGACCAGAAGCGAGGGAGCGATACGGCCTAAACTAACGGCCCTTTCATACAATTAAGTTTTCCTTCAAGTTAACTTCAATTTTTATTGAATTTAATTCGTTGAATGCTATCTATATGTTGTCATATGAACGTCAAAATCGTGGCCATTTTCTCTTTCAATATCTTGAATATCTCGTTTTCCTTCAAGGTTTTCGTTTCGGAAATGTTCTATATTTTCTTGATTACAAAATTTCAATCATCGAATCACCGATAACAGTTTTTCTGACAATATTAATGGAAGTAGTCTCGTACTAATGAAATTATTTGCGCAAATTTGAGGTTGTCACATAATATAGATATATATAAAAAAAAAAAAAAAGTATTATCATAATAACGTTTGTTTGGAGTTTAACAAATTATTTTCATTAGTCAGAAATATTTCTAAAAATTTGCCTTTGGCATTTTTTAAGTGGTTTCGTTGAAAAGTGTGTCATAAATTTTCTTGTGGAGACTTGAAAGTTTATTGAATTCAATTAACTGAATGCAAATGACGATATGTTTTACTCCAATAAATTAAATTAAATTAGATGAATTCAATAAATATTTTGAGGTGAAACGTCCTTAACACGAGCCTCTACAGCTCAGTTCTCCCTATATGAGTGTGAGGACGCTTATAGTGTTCTTGTCGCGCTCTATCCGCTGTGCTGTGCTCTATCCGCAGTTTCATTCACACTTTTTGAATCGAACCTTTCACATGCGGACGTGATTGGTTGTTTCCTACAATTGCCATGTATCACATACTTTCTATATTTATGTTAACAACAAATTGCCATGTATCACATACTTTCTATATTTATGTTAACAACAAATTGCCATGTATCACATACTTTCTATATTTATGTTAACAACAAATTCCGTATGTTTCGTTAAACTGAATATATGTATATAATTTTATTATATATTAATTGATATATATTAATTATATATAATTAATAATTATAAAAAACCGTGTGAAATAGACGTGTTGACAATACCTAGAAAGAAATAGTTCGTATGTAAATTATTATTAAACTAAATGCGCATCAATTTGGTGGGTGTAATTACCTAGATTGGTTCAGCTGAGTTTGTAAGAGTTGGAGGAATATCCTGAAAGTAGAACTTCACCAAGACTTCAGGAAAATTGTAAGTAACTGTGCATGGATTGTAACAGAGGGCCTGACTTCATTCCACGCCACGAAATCCCACAGATTTGTACATTCCTTCTACCTCTGAAGGAAACTCAGCAGATTACACTTTTTTTTTCACGATTTATTTATTTCTGCTACACTTCATATGATAAAATCAAAACTATACTGGACGACATTTTATTAATTATATTAATGGTTTTCAATTTTTTGTCAAAAAAATTGTATTTCTGAAGTACAATTATACGTGCGAACAACGATTTCACAGAAAATATTTTAGTACATAGTCCTCTTTAACAAGGAGCTCTTTGCGTTAACTTTAGCAAGGAGCTCTTTGCGTTAACTTTAGCAAGGAGCTCTTTGCGTTAACTTTACGGTGTCTTTACTTCACATACCAATAAGGACTATGAAAAATTGCAAAAAAAAAAAAAAAAAAAATTAGATAACGTGTATTGCAAAACATTATAGCGTATTGACACTTTCGTGATTGGACGATCCATTTTGACTCTGCTTGAAACTTTGCAAGACCAGTCATAAACATGTACACTAGGTAGGGGTAGTGAAATTTCGCGAAAATATTTCAAGACAAATTATATTGCAAAACACTGTAGGATCGATGACCTATATTGATTGGCTGAATTACTTTTTGACACGTGTTAACTGTCTGCACACGAATCTCGTAGGAGCCGTGCCTATGTTGGCGAATTCTGAGTGTATGGCGCGGTTTAATATGAACACACCTTCTCAAGGAGACAGCAATCAATTGTGATAGACGATCTGCTACCCTGTGTGGAACAGACCGGGTGTCACGCCCACGTTTCACTATATCTATCTCCAAAACCTGCGCCTTTGTGTCTTTTAAAGAGAAAAACCATGCCACAAGAAAGCACGTAAGAGGACATTAATAATTGTCTGGATTTTTGTGTTTTCGTTGATTACCTATATTATTCTTAATTTTCCCGCTATTCTCATAATATTTTTAAAAATGTACAAAAAACGTTTTATATTGAAATCTGGTCCGGACAAAGATGAACAAAACGTTTTATAGAAATCTGGTCCGGACAAAGATGAACAAAATGTTTTATAGAAATCTGGTCCGGACAATGATGAACAAAATGTTTTATAGAAATCTGGTCCGGACAAAGATGAACAAAACGTTTTATAGAAATCTGGTCCGGACAATGATGAACAAAACGTTTTATAGAAATCTGGTCCGGACAAAGATGAACAAAATGTTTTATAGAAATCTGGTCCGGACAATGATGAACAAAATGTTTTATAGAAATCTGGTCCGGACAAAGATGAACAAAATGTTTTTTTTTTTTTGCTTGTAACCAATATTGTGAAAGGTGGCTGTGAAAGCGTAGAGAGTCAGAATTCTTAATAACCCAGTTAAACAGCAAGTAGCATCGTATATACACGACAACCAATCACGGAAGAAAGATTTCTGGCAAGTGCACAGATCGTTCAACCTAGGAAATGATACCCAACACCCCCCCCCCCCCCCCCGCCCCTCGAGATCAAACATTGAACTTTAGGTATAGATCCCGCAGCAGTGAATTCATATTGAATTAAAAGCTACGTGAAGTACAGCGATTAGGGCGGCTCTTAACATCGGGGGTCTTGAGAGCCGATGAAGGTGAAATGAGGAGAGTATGGAGTAGCGCCGGAATGAAAGGGCGGGGGGAAACGGGAGATCGCAGAGAAAACCCGCCGACCAGCGGCATCGTCCGACACAACTCCCACATGTGAAAATCCGAGAGCGACCCCGTTGGGATTCGAAGACGGTTCGCCTTGGTGGGAGGTGAGCAGTCTGACCGCCTCGCACCACCTCGACCGCTAAGAGTTACGTGATATTAATGTTTACATGCGATAAGGTTACCCAACTTCAACATAGCGTAAATATTAAATAAACAATTGTCTTGTTTTTGTTATCCTGCTTACAACTTCTGTTCGGATTATATACTCGTGATACGTTAATTATATACACTGCAGTTGAAATATAAGCTTTAATTTCGTTAGTGCGTGGGTATATCGTTATTGGTAGGTGTCCTGATAGTAAAAATATCAACGTATCAATTACTTAAAATTTAAATAAACTCTTGAATGCAATAGGGGCCAATGTAGATGAGAGAAAAGGTTATCATTGACACGTATTTAATAAAGCGATTTTTCATATGTACAGTACATTGTCGTTTACTAATTGGTTGTTAATGTAATCATGCATGTGCATGTATATATATAGGCCTTGCTTAGTTCCCATATATACCGTATGTTAGGTTTCATAAGACAGGATTACTTTGTCCCTTAGGGGAAAGCCTAACTTGGGCTTACATTTTTGCGAAGCCTATTTAGTGTTTTGAGTTTATAACTAAACTATCAGAGAGCAGCAATATAACAAAAATGATCGTTTTTCCAAAGGCCAGATTTATCCCCCCCCCCCCCCCCCAGTACCCTTTTTTTAAAGCTTTCATTGTAAGTATTATGAAATATCAAAGACGGGAAATTTTTAACTCTAGTGTGAATTCAGGTACGATTTCATAAGAAACATATGGCATAGAGTTAACGCAAAGTTAACGTAACAAACTCCATATTAATTTCATTGTGAACTTGACTTTATCTACGAAACCCGAATTCATGGTTTTATGACCTTACAACTTCGGCGTTTAAAAAGTTGCAATAAATTTATTTAAATTTTATAAACACGCGTTTAGGTTTTTTATTTTGATGTTGGTAGTACAACTTCAGTACATGATGTGGTTTTGCTTTCACATCTCTGTGTTCGTGCGAAGTGTATTTTCATGAAAACATGCATAAAATAGTTTATAAAGTAGTAGGCCTAATTAACCTTCATGATTATCATTTATATTCTCTCAAATTAAATTGTATGAAATAATTTCGAATAAACGACGCAATCAATAATATTGCCCAGAAAACGTATGCCAGTCCTCAAATAAAAACAAAGCAAAGGCTGACGTCTTGCCAACACAACAAAGTTAAAATTGGTAGTTTACTCGGTATTATAGCGTTGGCAATACAGAAGAACCTGCTTCGTGAAACAAATAAATAAGATAAGGTTGCCTTGTTATATCGCTTTTACCTTGCTGTTCCATTGCTGAAACACTTGCTGCGTTCGAATTCACATGCCAAGTACCCTATACTTGCTTTCCTCAGGCCCTGCGGAAGTCGGTACGTCAGTATATCGCTGTTACAATCCATCCTAAAACAGCTCCTTCTACCTGCCACACGAGTGATGGATTCTTCACGAGTCCTGTAATATGTTTTCGTAATTCTATTGTTTATCTTACAGCTCTAGGATCCCGCCATTTGTAAACAAATCACGATTGTAAAAGTATTATTTCCCGAGCTTGTGCGGTTGAAGTTGAAACAATAACAAAACGCACAGAGGAGAATGAATGTAAAACTTCATCATACGACACGATGAGTTCAAGAGACTGTGGAGAAATGTCGGGACTGAAGGGCATGTAAAACATTTGTATGCAAAAATAAATCTCTCTTTTATATATATATTTTTAAACAAACGAGCTGCAAATTTAGATATGATTTTGAGATGATCGTTTTCGGAATAACATTCTTGATGTATAGGGCCCATTGCAGCCGAAGATTGTGGAACTTTATAAATGCAAAAGTGGTATTGTTTACATCCCTATAACTCTTTAACATCTAACGCGTAGGCTATGCGGATCAGTAAATATATTTAAATAAGTTCACTTATTGAAATATTTTGAGATAGCCTATATGTACGTGGATTACACTCTGAAACTAATTACTTTTCTTCTGAAGAATAAATCTTTCCTACTTTCTAATATCCTGGTAAACTCATAAACTCAAATCTCTGTAATTAAATTATGAAACACGGGAGATATTTCTTATGCAAATCCGGTTAACTTTTTAACTTTACAAAGCCGTTTAATTGAGTAATAAGCATTTATTCCGAAACAATATAATGAGAGCTAGTGGTTTTTCGCGACAAATTATGAGTACACGTTAGAATTCAATACTATAAGCACCCAACAGCAGTTTGTCTACTGTCATTGGATGTTGTCTGCTTGAGAAGGCGTCTTCATATTTGAACGGGCCACTTAGCATTCAGCAACATCGGCACGGCTCTTACGTGATTCATGTGCAGCTAGTTATCACGTGTCAAAAAGTAATTCAACAGTTTAAGATAGGTAAACGATCCACAGTGTTTTAAAATATATAGAGTCTTGAAATGTCTTCGCGAAATCACTGCCCCTAAATATAATATTTCTTCACGGCGAAATGCTCGCTGCTCGTTTTTATAGCCTGTCGACGGTAAACTGAGCACTTTTCAAGGCCTGCTCAAGGTCAACTAGAACTAATATTTTGTATTCTTTCACCATACGTCACATTAACATCGCTATGGGCCTGCGTGAAAATTCGAAATTATTTTTAAAAAATTACATAAGTTAAAAATTTGTTGATTCTTAAAAATTATGCCTTAAAAAATAGAAAGCAAAATAAATAATTTAAGTATTTACAGATGTTGAAGTAACACATTGAACTCAACGTTATGACATAGAACTTTCTTTGTTGCCAACTTTACTGGACGCATGCCAGTCAGTATGCCAGTTAACATGTAAGGTTGGTAATGGCAGTGTGTTTTTGCGAAGGTTCATCTCAAAAGTGCTTGAAGAACAGTGAACCGCCAACAATGGAACTTAAGTAGCAATATAAACCACTTGCTGGCATTGAGAAATGATTCCCCGTGGTGACGTGTGGAGTATTGTATTTTTTGCCCCCAATATTTACTAACTATAAACAAAATTTGTTTAGTTAATATGAACAACAATATATTTTTTAAGCTATTAATCGTTTACGAAATATCGAAGTCTCAATTTCTAGCACGAGCAAACATAAGATGAAAGAAAACACATATTTCGCCTTGTCTATAGAAGTTACTATGGACACTATGCCAAGACAATGATTCCTTCATTCAAATTATTGGCCAGTATGCAATAGCTTCTTATAAACTCACAGTAACGCCACATTTTTTAAATACTATCTTTGGGAAATTTCTTCATGTGTGACGTGTACGGATGTTTTCTAGAAACCTAAGTCGTGTATTTCATACGTCTTATACGTATGTTAACGAAAAAGTATATATTTTTTTGTTGCACTGAACGTTTATTTATATTTTGTCTATACATTATATTATTTCATTGATAATTAATGTGAATACAAACAAAAAGACAATAAGTTTGTTGATAATGTCTAGTAATAAATGGTTGTCACTCAAAATATTAGGAAACTGAGTGCGCACGAATGCGGCGCATGTCTCTTTGGTTTAATTTCCTCGTCTCAGTTGAGTTTTGTTTGCGCAAGGCAGAGAAACAGCCTGAACACAGAACTTCAGAAAACTAAAAACCGTATTTACGGAGAGGTTTTGTGAATTCATAGAAAGTACTGTGAAAAATTACGGAAAGTCAGTTTTTGAATAAACCGCAGTCTCTATACTTTTACAAATATTTGTGGATACTTTCTCGTGGCGGAAGCTGTTCGTTAATCCAATTTATTGTTTTGCTAACTTTATTTTCATACAAGGCTGATTCGTGAGTTGAGTAACATCCAGGCAGACTCAAGGGACTGCAATAAGTAGCAGTATAGGCTACTTACAGCGGCCAACGTGACAAGGCATTTCCGTTATGATAATAATTCTGATAATATTATATAGTCCATGTATGGTAACGAAGCCCTGCTTAACTTCTACTTGCAGTGTATTCCTCCGCCTCGTGCAAACAAAGCTTAAGCCAATGTAGAAATTTACACCAGAGGAACAGCGAACCGCATTTTGCACACTCAGTTTATTAGTATTGTGCGTGAACACTATTTCTTACAAGGCATCATATACACGCCTATTCCCCTTCTTATTTTATTAGCATTAATTATAAATGAACTACTTTTTTTATATATGAAAATATGCTAGAGTTCAATTAAACTAAAAGTAAGAAATTTTTACGTTAACAGAAATATTTGTGACACATACCGTATCCAGGCAAACGAATCAAACACGTCACAATTGGCGTAATTAGCAACGTTTTAATTCTAGAATGTGAAGATACTGCCAATTTAGGTAGGCTGCACACAAGTTCAGAGCCACGCGTTTAGTGACAATAGCGCACTTGATGCGTGTTGCAATGTTACGTCACACTTTCCTGAAGCCATGCTAAAGTTCTACTTCCAGAATATTCCTCCGCCTCGTGCAAACTAAGCCTAAGTCAAGAAAATGACACCATAGGACAACGCACCGAATTCGTGCGCACTCAGCTGTAATGATACCTTGTTTGAGAACTATTTCCTAACTAGGCGCTACCAACATACCTTGTTTGAGAACTATTTCCTAACTAGGCGCTACCAACATACCTTGTTTGAGAACTATTTCCTAACTAGGCGCTACCAACATACCTTGTTTGAGAACTATTTCCTAACTAGGCGCTACCAACATACCTTGTTTGAGAACTATTTCCTAACTAGGCGCTACCAACATACCTTGTTTGAGAACTATTTCCTAACTAGGCGCTACCAACATACCTTGTTTGAGAACTATTTCCTAACTAGGCGCTACCAACATACATGTTTTCTCACTGTTCTTACTCATATTTATTGTAAATTAATAATTACAATTTTTAAATAAATATAGGCAAAACTTCAATGTAACGTAAAATAAGATACTTTCATGTTAACATGGGTGTAAAACGATTGTGATACCTACATGGCATACTTAGGAAATAACTAAACACGTCATTCATGGGGTGAGTTTTGAAATGTTTGAGTTAAAAAGTGTGAAGAAACCGCGAATAGACTAAGTATAGGCTGTTCACGGTCAAGTGAGCACTTTTGAAAGTTCTCTCATTTGGAATAATAGTCTGTCAATATATTAAATATTAGCCTTGGACATTAACTTTCGAATGCGGTGGAATATACACACGGTTGTTTATTACTTACATGGCAATATTTATTTTAAAAGGTAGTTAAAGGATAAAAAATACCTAAAAGTAAAAAGTAACTAGGGCTTCAAAAGAGCTCACTTTACCGTAAACAGCCTATATAGCCATAATCACTCACGCGCTTCTCGCCTTCAAACGCGGAAAACACTGAAGCTAGACGGACACCTTAGTAATAATTCAGTACACTCCTCAGCCTCAGACATAATGCATATCGAGAGGAAGAACTAGAACCAATTAATACTCGAGAAATGTATTCCGTCGCCGTAAACACGTATGGGTATGAGATGGTGGCCTTAAGTTTGGCTAGCGGCAATGTGTGTATTTATATACGTTTATAGGTTGTTCACATTAAATTGAGCACTTTTGACATCAATCTATGAGAAATGTCCTTGTCCCTACCTGCATATATTCATATATATTAACGTGCGCTCTGACTCGCATGTGCCCAGTGAAGGTGGCAATGACGAATGGGAAAATAGTTCCACGACTTAACACTTATTTAAAAGTGCTGGGTAAGCATTTATGAATTATGAAATGCTTTCTTTTGCTTCTGTTTTTTTTTAAATGTATTTAAGTGTATGAATGGGCTAACTCTCTCTCTCTCTCTCTCTCTCTCTCTCTCTCTCTCTCTCTCTCTCTCTCTCTCTCTCTCTCTCTCCCCTCTCTCTCTCTCTCCTCTCTCTCTCCCTCTCTCTCTCCCTCTCTCTCTATATATATATATATAATTCACATTTTTGTTGATCGAAACATAAATAAAGTGATCAGGCCGATTGCAACGATAATTTTATATATAGTGGAATAATACATAATGTGCGTACAATTAGACCTCAAGCAGGGCTTTCAAAAGTGCTCAGTTTACGGTGAACCGCCTTTACTAATTAAATTCCACAGTCGCACGAGAATATTCATGTATGGTACGACTGATAATACATTCGTTTTTTATAACAGATGAGCATATTCTTTAAAATTGTTACATTATGCTGGGGGCGTATAAAAGCCTGTTTAGAAGTTATGAAACATAATTTTGAGAACAAATTCGATAGCACAATAGAGTGAAATCTTAAGTCTTGCTGGGAGAAACGTATTAGTGTTAATATAATTTTGCTACATTCCCTGCTTAACAGTCTCAAATATTATACTCATTACTGATTAGAGGACATAATTTTCACTAGAACACTAGAATGAACAAACCGTGATTCCATCAATTTATATGAGTGATCTGATTTCGCTACTGCAGTTGCATAGTCGCAAACTTAAAAAAAAAAAAAATTATATATTCATTTTGTAAATAAATAAAAAAAATTGGACGGCATTTTTTTCCTGCGACTAAAAACTTTTGTAAACAAGATTGGCATAGGCCTACCAAGCAAAGAATACGATATATTACAAAACCATAATAGTTTAACTTTGCGGTTATGGTAAAAGAGCGATGCGAAAGTGTTTATAATAGCCGAAGACTACTATTAAGGTAAACTGAGTACTTTTGAAATACCTGCTTGATATCTACTTATATATACGCACATTGTGTATTATTCTGCTAAACGTAAAATTAAAGTTGGACTTAAAACATCCGTCGCATCTGTCAGTCGCCCTTCCGTATGCCGGTCACGTGATCTTCAACAAATCGCAGGGCAATATTTTTTTCTATCCGTAAATCCCTGAAATATTTCCCAAACTTTAACTTCCGACAGACGGACAGACGAGCCACCGCCTTCTGACGACATTTCGTATACGCGAATACGCAATTTGAAATAAAATGCAAGTTGGTGGATACCTCATGTGTTTATTTATCATTCCTGTAGATTCAAAAACATAAAATGTAAAAAAAAAATCAATCAGTATAACTTCTTGTCAAAAAAAAAACGTATTTCCCCGAACATTTTTCTCTTGAAGACGTATTTCCAAATAAAATAGATGAAAGAAAGCTGCCATGTTAAATTCACATTGAAATTTTGCCGCACAGCAGAATTAACTGGCGAATGATGATGTGAATGGCTTTCAACTGACGGACGAAAAAACCGACGGATGACTGACTGACGGATGCTTAACACTGCCTCGGGCCTGACCACTTTATTCAGGTGTCCGTCAAGTAAAACTCTTTAATTATTAAAAACGTAATAACTTACAAATTTGGTAATTCTTGCCCTTATATAAATTGAAAATACAAAAAGCAAACTAAATCATTTCAGTATTCATATATATTTGCCCAACACTTTTAATTCAATTTTAAGACGTGGAACTACATTTTACAGTAGTTACCGACTTTACTGGGCCCGGGCCAATAAGTTATTTGTTAAAATATGTGCAGGTATGATCAATGGTATTTTTCTAAGGTTGATTTCAAAAATTCTCAGTTGACCGTGACCAGTGTATAGTTTATTGAGTTTGTAAAAAAAACAATGAAGGTTGCGAGGGTTGAAGGGGGATCGCCCAAAAAATGCTTCAAAAATGTTGCGGTGGGACTGGTGCATGTTTGTGTCGACTTGGTGCATGTTTGTGTCGACTTGCATCACAAGATATAAACGTACTCGTTCCGCAGCGTGATGTTCGTGGACGAATGTGTTCAGGGGATGACACGTTCAAGGCGTTAATCAGGAAGCCTCATGTGATCTCGGACTGCAGCAGCGAGCCATCACACACTTTACAACAGAGTCGTCAGTATGCTAGAGACAGGCGACACTCCCCTCCCACAAACCAAACTCAGCGTGGCGAAGCGTCTCTCGTGATTGGTCGACGCCGGGTGGCGTCAGTTTCCGCTATTCGACCTCCCCCTCTCCCATGGCAAACATCAAACAACGCCGGCAGGACTCAATATGCGTCACGGCGACCGGCGCACACACACACACACACACACACAGGATATGACAAACAAAGCGGGGGGGGGGGGGGCCGACAGCCGGCGAAGAAAGGTAACATGTTGATCACGTGTGTTAATGATCGGCGCTTGAAAGGGAAATTGATAGGCACCGCGGGGCAAGAGTGGCACATGTCACAGCTCATACTTGACGTCTTCACCACCGCATGCGACAACTTGCTAGAAGAGAAGCTTGGGGTCGCTGCCCTCTGATTGGCTGCAGGTTCCCTCCCGAGTAGTGGCGTGTGGTGTCAAGTGTTGTGAGGTGAGCTGGTGCTTGCTCTGTGCTGTACACACTCGGCACACGTAGCAGGAACTAGTAACCAGAGTGGAGCCCGAAGAAACTGAATTTACTGCGGCCACTCACGAGAGAGCGGCGAGGAAACCATTACACAAACACAGCTTACCTTGCAGCAGTTCACCACACGTTGCTCCTCCCCAGCATGGCTGAGAGCCAGGGGCGTAGACAGGAGGTGGGTTTCTGGGTTAACCCGGCCACCCCCCTTTTCACCTGAAATATAAAGGAAACATTACAAAGGGGCCGCTGTCGTGTACTGGTTAGGGGAACCGGGTTCGAGTCCAGGCGGAGGTTGCTCCCAGGTGTTCGCGAGTGGAAATCGTGCCGGACGATGCCGCCTGTGGGAGGGTTTTCTCAGGGATCTCCCGTTTCCCCTCCCTTTAATTTCGGCACTGCTCCATACTTAAATGACGTCGCTCCACCCCTCATCGACCCTCAAGGCCTCGTCGTTAAGAATCAATCAATCTCTTCGCTCATTCTTCGTTTCACACATTAAAAAAAAAAAAAGGAAAGAATATTTTTTTATCAGTTAAATAAGAAATTAGATAGAGAAAACGGTATATTAAGATAGTAGAAATGGTCAAAATAAAAAGTACACATGTCTAGATCTACGAACTGTTGTTCTTAAGTTGAAAAAAAATTATACGCTCTGCATTATAATGAATAATGCCAACAAATAATGCAGCCAATGATACACGTGCAGCTGTTTAATATGTTATGGCGGATTTGTTAGTTATTATTTGTTGTATATTTTAGTTGACGTGGTCTGTATGGTACGTTGTTGCGAAGCATATTTGTCTGGTGCCGATCGGTAGAGCATATTTGTCTGGTGCCGATCGGTAGAGCATATTTGTCTGGTGCCGATCGGTAGAGCATATTTGTCTGGTGCCGATCGGTAGAGCATATTTGTCTGGTGCCGATCGGTAGAGCATATTTGTCTGGTGCTGATCGGTAGAGCAGATTGTATGGGTAATAAGTATAATTTTTGGGCAAGGCCTGTGTTGTCTGAATGTTTGAGTTATAGTGAGTGGCATGGGTGGCGAATACACGTGGTGTTAGTCGGTAAATCATACACGTGGTCGTCAGCAGACGAAACAAGATGGCGGTCCTTACTGACTAAATCGGGGAAGAATGAGAGAGAATCTAAGATGGCTGCGTGCAGCAAGTTAGTAATGAAGTCGTCAGTAGAAGAAACAAGATTGTGGTTCGAGGGGGCCCATAAATCCATGGAGAAAATGGAAATTGGCATCAGTTGAAAACTAGCAACAGTTCACTCAAGATGCCTGACGACTGGGGACATTGTGAACGACCGGGGAAGCGTTGCATAACCTAAGGTCACGTTAGGTTATGTAAATTTATGTTGAGTCCGGTTAGGTTAGGGCAGGTTAGATCAGGTTATATTATGTTAGGTTGTGTTAGGTGAGGTTATGTTAACATATCCAATTATTTTCTAAGTCCCTATACAAGCTATACATTTTACTAAGTTCAATGTTAGAGGCCAAATATTCAAAGTCCCGACATGAGTGGGAAAATTTACAAGTCCAGCAAAGATGGTGGAGTGCTGCGAAAGCGACTAAGGTGAAATTTAATGACAGAGCATGATGTCAAGATGACTGACATGGAATTACAGAGCATGATGTCAAGATGGTGGGATGGGGCCAAGGCAACTAAGATGAGAAGGAATGACAGCATGATGTCAAAATGGTGGGGTTGGAGCACAGATGAGAAGGAATGCCAGAGCATGACTGTATTACCTGGAAAGTCCAAGAAATTAAAATATGGTGACATCACAGGGGTGGGGATATTATAGAGATGGTGCCATTACAAGGATGGTGATGTCATCCATAATGGCAGGCTTGAACAAAGGTAAGTAATTGGGAAACAATATGGTGACCAGAAACAAGATGGTGGATGTTCTGCTCCAGCTCCGTATGCCCCCAAACCCCTCTACCTGCTGTTGTTTGAATTCTGGCTTGCCCCGAATTGAGTCAGCCAATTTTTTAGGCCTCTAAACACAAGTAGTCCTTAAGAGACCTGCAAAAAAGTTGCTATATTTATAATCCATTCATGGTTACTTCAAGCTTTCCTGAAGCCCTGCTGTAGTTCTATTTTCAATGTATTATTCTGCCTCGCGCAAAACATTTTTTAACTAAGTCTTCGCAGTTACACCAGATGTCCAGCACACTGAATTTATACGCACTAAATTTAATATTTTGTATTAGAACTATTTCTTACTAGGCATTCAGAACACATCTATCTTCTTCCTGATTTATTTACATCAATTATAAATGAAATATTGTAATTTATAGATAAAATGTAAGTAACACTTCAATTCAACAAAAACTAGATACTGTTTTTGTTAACAGAACTATAAAACGCCCGTGATTCGTGACATATTTAGGAAACAATGAAACACGCTATACATGAGGTGTATTTTCTAAGGTTTAATTCATGATGTGTGAATATACTGTAACTACTGTAGACTAAAGCATGATAGACTTGACTGGCTTGTATCTAAATGAGCACGGCGGAATTTATGTCTTCATTGGCTACTGGCTACTAATAGGCGACATGTGCGTGTATGACCACTTCAATATACATTCATCATTTTGATAAAACAGCCTTGGCTATTGTCTAAAAGCGTCGTTAGGACGTACCCTACAAGTTGTCAGCCAATAGCAGAAGTCCAACGAGCATACAGCGTAAGTATTGAAGTTAAGTCTGAAGCAGTAGAATATCGCGACATTTTTGTTTTCCTAGTGATGGGTGATGAGAGAGAACCTCTGGAGGGTCCAAACAATCTTTCATGTGCTATAATTATTTTTATTGGTGTCACATCAATGTTTTACAGCTCTGAGCCAACTGTCCGTTAACATGAATTTCGAATTATTTCACACTGAAACGTGGCTTTTGGTTCCATCGGCTTGATTGCTTCGTAAACAACACGGCATAGTCATGTTTCTTTAATGTCAGTGGTATGCTATGCTCACAAGAAGCATGAATTTTCGTAAATTTTTTTTACCCAACCAATAATTTATTTTTACCCCGTTTAATAATTTCCCAATGAAATATTCATGAAGCAAGCAAAGTTTTTGTAATTCGTGCCCGTAAAATTCTCTCTTAATTGGATCTTAAGGTATGATTAGATGTAATATAAACTTAGTATTTGAAGGTTTTGCAGAGATCATATTGAATTATTCCGTGCTACTTTGGCCGCCTTTCTCGAACACTGATGTATAGCACCTCGGTGTTTAAAAGCTGTTAAACTTCTGAAATTAGCCTCTAATTTAAAAAAAATCACAGACCATAAATAGGCAATATGCTACAATACACGCTGGCGAAGGCTCTTCGCGATAAAGTAAGCACTTTTAAAATCAATATTAGAAAAAAGTCACTGCCCATGTCTGCATATATTATAACGGATGCCCTGAGTGGCATTCGCCCAGTAAACTTGGTAACGATGGATGGCAAGTAGTTCCGTATCTTAACGTCGTATTAAAAGTGTTAGGTAACCATTTCTGATTAGCTACTTAAAATATTTCTTTCGCTTTCAGTTTATTTTTTAAAGCATCGAAGTGTGAAAATGAGCAGATATGTTAGATATTTCCTTTTCAAATAATTCCACAGTTTCACTTGACCGAGGCATGAATAAAACGATGAGACCCACGACAGTGTTAACCTTACGTAAGGCGGAAGAATACACAACGTGCATTCAAGTAGATATTAAACAGGGCTTTCAAAAGTGCTCATTTTACCGTGAACAGCCTATACACAGGTTCCCAGTTAAGTTGGTAATGAATTACTGAGTATAATTACAAGACTTGGTGTTATATTAAAAGTGTAATCCGTAGATGTATGGTTTCTGAAGTGAGAGGATATCCATTTTTTGTACACACCTGCACACAAATTTGCATAGACTTAACAACTCCTCTTCCCAAAGCATTGAACTGTTTGACAGGAATGAGCATGAAGAGGTGAGAATGACCATGGCTATGCCAAGCTTACATTATAGTGGAGGAACACAAAAGCTGTCAAAAGCTCTATATCCTGTAGTAGTATTTCTGTCGTTACCTTCCTCGTGCTATATGAAACGGCATCGTCCGACACGATTCCCACATACGAAAACGGTGGAAAGAGAAGATAAAAATGTAGACGTCACGTGGGAGGGACACAACGCCATCCATCCTCTTCCGCCGAGGTAAGTAACCAAATCATTTGTAGCGCAGATGCGGGCGATCCCAATTTGTCGTTCTGAAACACATTCCGCCTCCCTCCTTCTCCTTCCTCAACCTCTTTCTACACGCTTCTTTTCTCGGCACTTACGCGCGAATGCGTCATTTTCCGTCCTTTCTTCTTGTTTTGTTTACTTGTCGCGGAATTCCTGCATCTGTCCTGCGCTCCGTTCGGAATACTAATGCCAATGACTTCCTCGGGGGGGGGGGGGGGACGACCTTCCCGCCATTGAATTATGGATACGGTCCTCACTTTATGGACCAATCCGGAGCTTTTGTTGTTCACGGACAATAGAATTTCCCGAACTTCAATCGTTTTATCTGATAAATACATCAGAAACTGCTTTTTCCTGACTTAAAATGTTTTCAATGGACGTTTCACAAATATTTTCGGCCCTCGTACAAATGTATTTGTGTATTGTAATAGACTTTGCTGGAGTAGGGAGGGAAGAAATCTTGATCAACGTGTGTAGTTATCTCGTAACGGGGTCCAGGAATGGTCTTCACGTCCGGCAAATATTCTTTTATCAGCAAGTAAATTTCACGTATGCAAGACAACCTGCAGAAAAGTAAAAAATGTGTCTTTTTTTTTTGTATTGCCTTAAAAATGAAGTCAGCGAAGTTGTCAGATATTTATTTCGCTCTTAATACACGCAGTTTTGAAAACAGAGTGATATGTTTGTGTTAGAAACGATCTGATCCGAGTCGGTCAACGTGTTGATATAGTGTGTTCGCTGTTAATTGGTATCCCTGCTTAGGATATAGTTTTCTAGACGTTTGATATCCTTTCGCCATATGCACAACGACATTGACGCAAACCGGATGACTTAATTCAAACTTCGTTCATGTAGAAGAAAAACGGCTTTATTAAGAAACGTACATGTGTGGTTTATATGTCACTTCTTACTCATTTCATATGTAGAAAACAGACCAAACGTATTCACTTTCCATCAATTTGAACATCGTAATTTTAACATGACGTTCAAACGTGGAATTTTTTTTGTTACATCATTACCAACTTTGCAGGGAACGTGTCAGTTACTGTGTCCGTTAAATAGTTAAGTGCAGGGTTTTGTTTTGAATAATTTAATTTTTGATTTCAAAGATTTGTAATTAAGGTTTCGCCTTGATTGGCCGCCAAACGCAGCACATGATTTCAGGGGGCAAATAATTTTTATAAACTATTTTACGTGGGTAAAAGATGTTCACCTTGGAATAGAATTTGAAAAAGTTCCACATAACAACGATCAGTTATATATTTCCGTTTTCAACGTTAATTTTTTTGAATTGAATATTGCTGAAACGGACGATTTTACAATCATGTATAGCTACAAACACATGCGTGCAGGATATTTGTAGTCGACGAGGGATGCTATTGAATGAATTAATTGAAATACATACCTATTTAATATGCGACTACCCGTGACTACCTGTGACTACCCATGGATACTTGTGACTACTCGTGACTACCTGTCACTACCCGCAACTGCTTGCGATTAACTGCGAATACTTGCGACAACCTGCGACTACCCGTCACTACCTATGACTACCCGTGACTACCTGTGACTACCCGTGACTACCTATGGCTTCCCGTGACTACCTGTGACTACTCGTGACTACCTGTAACTACCCGCGACTACTTGCGATTACCTGCGAATACTTGAGACTACTTGCGAATTTTTTTATATTAAGATGCACAATTTCTTCTAACATTGTTTCAATGAATCTTTAATGGTTTTGGTAGAGCATACTTAGAAACAGCCAAGTAGCTCATTTTTTCTTGACTTGATTTACAAATATTGCAATTTCTTACGGATTTAAAAAAATTAAATATAGCCTATGTCCATTTGGAAGAATGTAGCTTTTTAATAGCGGAAGAATTATAAGAATCGGCTGTGTAGTTTCGAGATAACCCAAGACATATAAACAAATAAACAAACTTGCATTACCTCTTTATAATATTAGTATTGTTACATCATAAAGTGACATAACATGGACGTCGCTGTGAATCTGAAGATGAAAATCGCCAACGTAAGAAGCACATGTCATTTCAGTGCTTTGTGCATAGAGGCGATGAGATAAGCAATGAGTGTGCCTGGGCCGCCCTTAGCGATCCTGCAGTTCTAGGCCTCGGACACTCAAATTGCCTGCTACCGTGGAACTAAGATCACACAAACCACGAATAGGCTATATAACTGTCTTTATGAGCAAATTAAAAAACCAGTTTGAGAAATAAAATCCGGCTCTCAAAGCCTCACGCATCCAATCAGAGAACGGGAAATCCCACATCAATAATAACGCCACCCCATTTCGTAGGCTTATCTGTATATGTATCTACTCTGTGGGAATACATGATCGCGAAAAATTTTTGAGCCAACATATTTTCGATAACACCCTAACTAGTTTATTCTTTCATGATTGGATGAACAAAGTATTGACTCGGCTAAGTTGTTTGCAGACCAATCACGAACGTTATGCTCCTCATTGGGCCAGTGAAATGGGGTAGTAACTTCACACATGCATGGCAGCCAAAGAAAACTGTCGGACAAGTGTACAGTACATCGAATCCTAGCGAACAGTAAACTTTTCCCACGATAAATCATCATTTCTAATGATCATCCAAAAGCTGTCGGAAGATATTTTTGTAGTAGTTTAATGTTTTTATTTTGATTTGTTAGTAACATCGCAAGACGATTTTCATAAACAACCGTGATTTTCTTGCGCTAAATTATGTGGAGTGGAGTGTGGAGAGATATGGGCGTCTCTTAACATCGAGGTCTTGTGAGCCGATGAGGGTGAAGCGAAGTGAGTATGGTGCAGCACATGAACACAAGGGAAGGGGAGACGGGAGATCCCCGAGAAAACCCGCAGACCTACGGCATCGGCCGGCATGATTCCCACTTGCGAAAATCCGGTGACCCAGCTGGGGATTGAACACGGTCCGCCTAGGTGGGAGGCGAGCGTGCTAATCGTTCAGCCTCCGAGGCCCCATCACCTAGGTGAAGACAACCCTCGTTAAGACAAAGTGAATAAAACAGGAAAAACCCAAAATGGTAGGAAAATACTAAGTAGTATTAGCTGAAACGAATACACATGAATTCTGATACTGTGTTCTTTATTTTTCATTTGTTTCCCTCTCTCCCCCCCCCCCCCCTCGTTGTCTTAACATGTTTGTATACAACAAACAGTTTCATGGAACTTTACAATGTATCTATATAAATTTTCAATCGGATTGTGAATATTCTGTCCCCTATATCTTACAATTCCTTTACTAATAATTCTCCGGCCATATAGGATTACAATGAAGGCCATCAACACAAAATTCCAAAATATTTCCTTGTAACTTAATTATCCAGGCCATATAAGATTAACAAAGAGCCCGAAATATTCCAATTGTCTAAAATGACTAAAAAATGGCTCCACCACCACCACCATTACCAACACAAAGCATCCGAAATATTCCAATTTACTGTCTCGCTCCACCCAAGACTCACTCCACCTGCTCCATTTACTCCTGTGAGGGATCAGTCAGGCAGGAGTCAGAGACTGACTCCCGCAAGTGATGTCTCAGTGCTTGCACGGGATTGGCCAGCTGCAATCGTGTGGAAACTCGGTAATTGGCTGGTCGGGGTTCGAACAATGTCTTAATAGTGTAATACAATTGGTTAAATGTCAATATGACGTCATAGGACAAGCATACTTATATATTATAAGCAGTTGGGAGGTCATACGAGAGGATTAGTTTAACAGCTTCTCCCGTGAAAGATACATTATCTCGACTAGCTTGTGCATCTTCGCATGTAAGCCTTATTCTGCGTCCGCGATGTCTTCGCGCATTCCAAAGCTAATGGTAGCTACGGCAGTGCCATCAACTTCTTCGGGAGTGGTACCTAGAACTACATTTCCGACTTTATCTGCTTCTTTAGGTCCAGCACCTACATCTCCTACAGGCCAGCCCGAGTCTTTGCCTGAACCACTATGTCATCATCACTGCCACTTTTGTGATAACGCGTTTACTTTCGACCATAACGTAAGGTGGCGCGATTGTGCCACGAATCCTTGTCGTATGTCATATTTGTGTGTCAGATGCGGTAAGCAGTTCAGCCATAGTGACAGTTTACTTAGACTTGCTAAGACCTGTAAAGGGAAAATGCATTTCTCATTCAGTACCTCGGTACAGGGTTTACTGCAAGCAGGTCTCTTGTGACTTTTTTCGAGCATTTATTTTCAAGGTCATTTAAGTTCATAGGGTCAAGGTCAAGATTACCTGCACCCACGTTGGTGGTGGTAGTCAGTTACATTATATGCTCATTGAAATTTTCACCGAGTTTTTCTTTTCGAGGTCATTCCAAGTTATGGGATCAAGATCAAGGTTACCTGTACCCAATATGGTGGTGTAGTCTGTAATATAATATGCTTGCTACCTTTTATGAATTTTGTGTCGAGTTTTGGTTTTCAAGGTTATTCAAGGTCATGTGGTCAAGGTGGCGTTCATCCAATATGGTGGTAGTAGTCTGTCATGTAATATGCTTGCTGTCTTTGAAGCATTTTTGCTCGAATGGTTTTTCAAGGCCATTCGAGGTCATGGGGTCAAGGTCAAGGTTACCTGCAACCAATATAGTGATAGTCTGTACTGTATTATGCTTGCTGACTTTTAAGTATTTTTCTCCAGTTTTGGTTTTCGGGGCCATTCAAGAGCATGGGGCCAAGGTCAAGGCCGCCTCCAACCAATATGGTGGTAGTAGTCTGTGGCATCATATGTTTGCTGATTTTTATGTATTTCTCCTCGAATTTTGTTATCAAGGTCATTCCAGATCTTGGGTCAAGGTCAAGGTCGCCTGCATCCAATATGATGGCAGTAGTCTGTAAAATCATATACTTTCTGACTTTTATTTATTTTTTCTTGAGGTTTTGTTTTCATGGTCATTCAAAGTCATGGATTCAAGGTCACCTGGATCCACTATGGTGGACAAGATGGCTTATAGAACTAAGATACTTGGTGGTTAGGTCTGACTCCGACCCTAGATCTCTTGTGTCGATTTGGCGTACCCTATGCCTATAAAACCAATATGGTCGCCACTGCTCTGTCGGTCCTAGGGAAGTCTCAGAGGATTCTTTTTGCACATGAGGGGCTTCTACCTTTTCTGAGGGAAAACAGCAAATTTTTAGGAAAAATGGGAAAAGTTTTGGGGGCGAAAAGGTAAATAGTTAAGGAAAAAGGGAAATTGTCACGGGAAAATGACTGCTGCATAACAGAAAATTTTAAATTATATAAAAATATTTTTAAATAATTTTTGATGGTAAATTTTTCAATAATATTTATTAATAAAAATTATTTTTAGCTTTTTCGATTTTCTTCTTGTTTATTTTATATTTTGGGGTTAAAGGTGACCGGTCAAGGGTCAAAGGTCCTGAGTCTTTAGTCCTGCTCTCCTGGCTTAGAGTCACTGATCCGTCTCTCCTGTCTGGCTTGGAGTCACTCATCTGCCTCTCCTACTCTAGGAAAAACAGGGATTTATTAGGGAAAAATAAATTTTTAGGGAAATTTAGTCGATTTATGGGGAAAGAGGGAACATTTTAAGGAAAAGGGGGAAAATCTAAGATGGAGGTCGGCCAGTGCCAGGGCTATGTTCCTTCTGGTGCAATGTATTTTAAATGGCAGCTGAGTGACTGGGCGGCTGCGGTCTTCGGCTTTACTAGTGATAAATTCAGTTTCTAAATCAATCACAAATACATTGCAATTGTTCTGCCAGAAATGTTGATGTTTGCTAGTTTATTTTATTGTATCAATTTAACCTATTCCTCATGCACAATAATAATACATACATATTAGACAAGTCATACAAATCTCATCATGTAACTAGAGATTATAGTATTGGATTATTGGAACGGGCTTATTAAAGTCCGCCAGTGTTATGCCTGAAGGTTTATCAGGGAACGGCTTGCAAACTAACTCATGACCCGTACTTAAACATGCCTTGCCAGAGATTCGAACCTGGAGCTTCCTACACTGCAGTCCGGTGGCGCATCAACCGATTATACCCCGGGAGGTCGGCGAGATGATTGTTTATCGCGGGTAAAGTTGACTGCTTGCTGGGATTCAACATACTGTACACATGTCCGACAGTTTTCTTTCCTTATTATCTGTCATGCGAAAGATAAGGGACAGTGTCGGTTCTCGGGCTTCGGCCCAGGGTCAGTGAGTTTGAAATCTTCACGGAATCTTGTGTATAGTGATTTGTGACTTGTAACTTTTGTACCTGAAAGTGTAATTGTGAGTTGTAGAGACTTTCTTTACAGAGCCTACAACGACGCAGTGGTGGGAAGCAGTGGTGTCTTGTGACAGGGCAGAAGGTCCCTGAAATGAGAGACGTGACAAGTTTCGAGGGTTTATAACCTTGGATGTGCCCAAGGCATTCGTGCTGTGGGCCATCTCCAGGATTTCGGACGATAATACAGCATGGGAACAGCTGGAAGTACCAAGTGAACAACGCCAGCAATGGATGAGAGAGGTCAGCGCTCTCATCACTGGAACTGATAAAGAGACTGTAACTGCGTACGTCAAAGACGTCATCAATAAAGTGTACGAGAAGGCAGAAGTGAGAGGCACAGAGTCACGTCCTGCATACAAGGCAGTGGCAATGGAATAAGTTGAAGAACTCTTCCAGGATATGTTGGACTACGCAACAAACACCCATAAGAAGATGAACCGTGACAGTTGTCACTTCGTCCTGCCAAGAGTCAACAAGATGAGAGCGTTTGTAAAGAGAGTGTTAGTGGAAAATTCGGGCTTCAAAGGACAAATATCTGGACTGAGGCAGGCACTCCATACAATACCCGGAAGTGGATCAGAAGGCATTCGCAGTTATGCAAAAGTGGTGACTGCTTCGGTAGCTCCCACTGTTGAGTTGACAAAGAAGGCGGAAACCAAGCCGCCAAGAAAGTTAGTCATGATCATGCCTGAAAAGGAGTACCAGACATCACAAGAAAGCAGGGAGATTCTACACAAGAATCTTAATCCTGTGAAAGAGGCTCTGAAGATCAGGAATATTTTTGTCCTAAGGAATGGAGGGATAATGGTGGAAGCAGATGATGATGCCACCATACAGAAATTAAAGACAGTAGAAAATATCAAGATGCTGGGACTTAAATTAGAGGAGCCCCGAAGACGTGGTCCTAAAGTTATGGTATATGACATACAAATTCATGCACAGAACTTTGAGGGCACAGGTTTAAGTTTGGGAACCTTCAAAGATGCAATGGTGCCAAGAATCCGGAAATGAGACAGAGCAGCTAAAAACGTGCATGTGGTATTTGAATGTACAGCAACAATAAAGACGAAGTTAGTGGAACAAGGAAAAATTTTCATTGGCTTTTCATGCTGTCGAGTCAAGGATTTTGTGGATCCACTGCGCTGTTACAAGTGCCAAATGTACGGATACTTGTCAAGCAAATGTAGGAGCGAAGATACCAGCTCTGTTTGTGCAGAAGAAGGACATTTTCACAAGGAATGCAAATACAAAGGCCCTGAAGTGTGCGCAGATTGCAAGAGAGAAAACAGGGAAGCGAATCACTGAGTTGACTCGAGGGGCTGCCCATCATACATAAGGGCTTATGAGCAAGAGATATTCCAAGTTGACTATGGATGTTGATACACTGAAATGTGCACAGCTGAACATACAGGGATCGTCTGTGGTGACAGCCGAAACAGTTAAAATTGCAGAAGAACTGCAGATTGACGTATTACTCTTCCAGGAGTCCTATGCACCACATGGTAAGGTACTGGGAATACCAGGGAAAGTGCTTCTACAGGAGATCGACCCAAGGCTGGGATTTGGCTTAGGTCCTAGTTAACAGCTATGGTGTATTAGGACCTCAAGAGAAAGAAAACCCCAGGTTATGACAATATCACCACAGAGATATTGAAAAGTGCATATTCTAGGATGAGAGGACAGTTATTATTAACATATAATAAACTGTTGAAGCGTGGGCAGTTTCTGAACAACTGGAAACATGGCATATTGCGGATATTGTACAAAGGTTCTGGAAAGGACCCTAAGCCCATTAAGTCTTACAGACCATTAACACTTCTTCCCCTGTTGGGAAAGGTCTTTGAGAAGATTGTCAACAAACGGCTGATGAAGTACTTGGATGCCACTGAGGGTATCAGGCCAGGGCAATATGGCTTTAGACGGGGAAGAAGCACACAAATGGCAGTGCTGGATATGGTAACAAGAGTAAGAACATCTGACTGTGCTTATGTGATGGGTATATTTGTGGACATAGCCAGGGCATTCGATAATGTTTGGTGGCCCGAGATCCTCTGGCAACTGAAGAGAAGGGAATGTCCTAAAAACTTGTACAGAGTGCTCACGGATTACCTCAGGGGTCGGATCTGTGTCTGTCCACCAGAAGATGTTGAAGAAGAGCGAATATTAACGAAAGGTTGTCCACAAGGTTATGTGTTAGGACCTCTGCTGTGGAACATCATCTTTGGCAGCTTACTTGAGATGGGAATGCCACCTGGATGTCATATCTATGGATATGCAGATGATGGACTTGTCCTAATCGAGGGGAAAACTTGCAAGCAGCTGGAGACCAAAGTTGAGGAAATTATGTGAAGGATACAGGAATGGTCGATGGCGGCAGAGCTGAAGCTGGCAGTGGACAAGACAGTGCATATTATGCTTAAAGGCAACTTAAGCAAAAGGTGGCCCATGGTCAGATGCCAGGACAGGCCCCTGTGGTTCGTGAGTACATATAAGTATCTTGGAGTGATGGTGGGTAGTGGTCAGTACGTTGGTCTAAAAATTAAGTTTCTGGGAATGTAAAACAATATTCCGTTTCTTTACTTTACGAATAAATAATTTTAATAAAATATGTTATGAGAGAAATGTTTGAATTAAAAAAGTGTTAAAATTGCTTTTCTACTAATGCAAGGTCAATATTATTGAAACGAAAGTCCTTGAGGTAGTTTATTCTCTGGTGTGAAGAAAGCTATTTTACATCTACCTATATACCCCCCCCCCCAGCCGCACCCCATGCCACTTAAGTTTTTGTGGTGATATTTAACAGGAGATGCTGTCTTGTCACCTGTACACACCTCTCCGTTTGGGTTAAATCGATTTTATTGCTATGTCTTGGGTATGCTTGTGCGATTACAATACGGATCTTAACGATTCGATTCCTGTTCTGATTTTTGTTTACTCAGTATATCTTTCCCCCTTTTTTTGTTCACTACTGGAATCCAACCATTCGGATATCTTGTCTGTGCCGTCCATCTATCTATGGAGGGTTTCTACATTTTTTTGTATAGTCGAAGGGATTGTGGCAACCCTGTCTCCCTTTTCTTCTTAAGGTATGGTCACGTGGAGAATGTAAAAGAATTATAAAAAACAACTGCAACCATAATTTTCGATCCCAGCCACTAAACCTTATATTCGTAACGTTATTTTGCGATTTCCTGAAATTCATTGAACACAGAATTTTTAAATCCGTGCTAATTATATTTATGCATCAAACGGTAATTATAAAAGTTTGGACATATTTAGCTGCTCTATGCACACCTGTAAGAAGGGAAACTGTAACATTAACCCAGGGACTAGTTTTTACATTTTGTAGCGGATCAGCTACTTACATTTTTGTGAGCCAGTATGACCGCCTAAAGGACTGATCTGGCCAAGCCTGTTTCTATTTCTGCTCGATTATGTCATCTTTCCACAAAATGTCCTAAATATTTTACTTGCTGATATTATCATATCGTACTATCTATACCTTTAATTTTTATTATTGGGTGTTTGTTCGTTCCTTTTCTTCAGAGTTCTGTTAAAAAAAATCTTATGTTGAATTTATGGCTTCTAATTTAATACAGCGTGAATACTTAAATATCGCATAAATTTTAAGTATCTTCCAAAGTACGAGAATTTTTTAGCCAGTCTACTAATATGATATTTGTAGCTCACCCGAAGTTTGCCACCGAGTGAATGTTTTTATTTTTTATTTTTACTTAGCTCGATAATATTGTACTATGTTTTTTGCACTAAGATCTGTAAATTAAATGCCATATTCTTCTAACATCCATCCAATAATATCTACCTGAGGGCCGTTTTGTCAAGCATTTTGTCTCCGACGACTGAGTTTACCTTAACGAAGACATTCAAAATCTTCAACAACATTGTAATCGAGGAGTAGCGTTCTAGTTCAATTTCAAGATGCTACATTACGCTGCAATTTCGGCTAATAATTTTCATTCTTCTGCAAGATATAAAATTATAATTTTTCACTTAATCAGAATCTTTTACTTCGCTGCATACACTGTTGTGGAGGGGGGGTCATTGTATTACTAAAAACGTGACACAATTTCGATTTCAACGAGGGGAATTGTTTGTTATAATGTAAGTCGATAACACCCACTTTAGTAGATGATTATTTTCAATCAATATATTATGTAAACTGGTATGTCCAAAGAAAACCTCGATTTCACTTGGATAAAACTGATAAAACCAAATCAAATGTGTAACCTAAACTGCGTGTAATTTTGTTTTAGCATGGGCATTTGACAAGGTACTTACAGAAATGTTGCCAAGCGAATTATGATTAGGTCGACGTATAGCTGTCTGAAATTAATTGACAATTTTTGGAATCAACATTTGAGAAAAGTCCGTAAGCCTTACAGCATATACAACTATTTGCAAACAAAAATAATTGTTCACAATGAGCGAGTTGCCTAAGTACAACTAAGTTTGCCACACAGTAGCTTCATAGCCCAAAAAGTGTCCTATTTGTGTTTAATGAAGTATGCTTGCGCTGATGTGCCTCTGGCGGGCATACATGTCACTCCATCGTTCATTTCTGCAAGACACCGAATAAGGCTTTAGTAGCAGTGTGAGCCCCAGAATCAAGTTCAGTGAACACATAACATGCCCCATCGTTGCATTCGACAAGCATTTGCCCAGCTGGATGAGTTTGAGAGAGGCCACATGGTCGGCATGTGAGAAGCAGATTGGACGTTTCAGCGCATTACTCGGCATTTAAACCGCCTTACCTACACTGTAAGCTGGTAGTGGGATAAGGAAGGTACAAGTTTGAGAGAGGCCACATGGTCGGCATGTGAGAAGCAGATTGGACGTTTCAGCGCATTACTCGGCATTTGAACCGCCTTACCTACACTGTAAGTCGGTAGTGGGATCAGGAAGGTACAAGTTATAGAGAGGCCACATGGTCGGCATGTGAGAAGCAGAGTGGACGTTTCAGCGCATTACTCGGCATTTGAACCGCCTTACCTACACTGTAAGCCGGTAGTGGGATCAGGAAGGTACAAGTTTGAGAGAGGCCACATGGTCGGCATGTGAGAAGCAGATTGGACGTTTCAGCGCATTACTCGGCATTTGAACCGCCTTACCTACACTGTAAGTCGGTAGTGGGATCAGGAAGGTACAAGTTTGAGAGAGGCCACATGGTCGGCATGTGAGAAGCAGATTGGATGTTTCAGCGCATTACTCGGCATTTGAACCGCCTTACCTACACTGTAAGTTGGTAGTGGGATCAGGAAGGTACAAGGTTGAGAGAGGCCACATGGTCGGCATGTGAGAAGCAGATTGGACTTTTCAGCGCATTACTCGGCATTTGAACCGCCTTACCTACACTGTAAGCTGGTAGTGGGATCAGGAAGGTACAAGTAGTGAGAGAGGCCACATGGTCGGCATGTGAGAAGCAGATTGGACGTTTCAGCGCATTACTCGGCATTTGAACCGCCTTACCTACACTGTAAGTCGGTAGTGGGATCAGGAAGGTACAAGTTATAGAGAGGCCACATGGTCGGCATGTGAGAAGCAGAGTGGACGTTTCAGCGCATTACTCGGCATTTGAACCGCCTTACCTACACTGTAAGCCGGTAGTGGGATCAGGAAGGTAACAGTTTGAGAGAGGCCACATGGTCGGCATGTGAGAAGCAGATTGGACGTTTCAGCGCATTACTCGGCATTTGAACCGCCTTACCTACACTGTAAGTCGGTAGTGGGATCAGGAAGGTACAAGTTTGAGAGAGGCCACATGGTCGGCATGTGAGAAGCAGATTGGATGTTTCAGCGCATTACTCGGCATTTGAACCGCCTTACCTACACTGTAAGTCGGTAGTGGGATCAGGAAGGTACAAGGTTGAGAGAGGCCACATGGTCGGCATGTGAGAAGCAGATTGGACGTTTCAGCGCATTACTCGGCATTTGAACCGCCTTACCTACACTGTAAGTCGGTAGTGGGATAAGGAAGGTACAAGTTTGAGACAGGCCACATGGTCGGCATGTGAGAAGCAGAGTGGACGTTTCAGCGCATTACTCGGCATTTGAACCGCCTTACCTACACTGTAAGCCGGTAGTGGGATCAGGAAGGTACAAGTAGTGAGAGCACGCGGCCTCTGGATACAAAGTGCAACATTGCTCTAAGTGTCATTTGGTGTCGAAAGGGTTGAGTGTCTAAAGGGTTAAGTGCTGGAAGGGAAGATGTTGTCTCTTCGGAATGTGAAGCACGACTGAGTTCTGAGGGGTGGAAGCAGCAGCATACATGGTCTTATACCTCCTTTCCCCTATGAGGTCTGCTGTGTTTGGTAGGTTGGTTCTTGGAGCACACAAGGGACAAGGGACATTTTATTTGTTAACTGTTTGGAGTCTGGAGAAAGATGAGTTTCTGATGGAGGAGAAGGAGGGAGTAGCACAGGCCCTACTTGATCGTAGTTGGGAGGAAGACTAAGCTCTGATGGTTGGCGAGGGGAAGGGAGAGGGTGTCGTTAGCAGCAGGATGTCTTGCCTGCTCGATGTTTGCCAGACAACTGAGCTGTGAAGGGGCCGGGGGTTGCAAAGGGTTTGCCTGTTTGGAGGTTGACGAGTGACTGAACTCGGAATTGTGCAATTAGAGAAATGACTGTTACAAAATCTAGTGTTTGAAAAATAACGAATTTTGACTGATACAAATATACCATTTCAATATTAACAAATTGAAAAATGAGCAATTGAATAAGGAGCATTTCAAATGAAGCAATGAGTAATTGCAAGCACGGGTAGAATGAAACAATTGTAATCAATAATTATGATTACTAATTACCAATTAAACCATTGAAATCAATACATACCGAGAGAATTATTACCAACTAAACAGGTACTGAGATATTAATTAAACAATTACTAAGTACTGAGAAAATACTAGGGATAGGAAAATTTTGTGAACTCATTTCGGGATAAGATAGATGTTAAACACGTATACAGAGAGGTCACCTTCGCAATTGGATCACAGTTTATTAGACCTGTCCTTTACGCCTCTGAGCCAATAGCAGACTTGCATGCGAATCCCATAACTGCCAGGTGTGGGGCAACAGTCAATCAACACACAGCTGAAGCTCCAGTATGTTCAGGACAGGAGTCTAGCCTACAGGTCATTCAACTCGCGAAATTTTCCTACCTCTAACAATTACCTATACCCTCGTTGCACATCCGCTGCACCACTCCCAACAGCAGACTGAACTCATATTGTATTTGTCATGACGCCCCAACACTTGTTATTTCAAATATTAAATTAAGTGTACCACATGCTTCTGCATACAATCCAAATGATTTAATGAAACGTTGTGTTTTATTCATGAATTTTAGTAAATGTTGTGCATGAATTTTCAGTAAAGTGTACACCGCCTCGTATGAGACTTTCCATTTTACCTTGTAAGAATGTTAGTTCATGTATTCCTACTTGTTAAAGTATGTGTAATTGCTATGAATGTTTAGCGAGCACACGCCCACAATACTCGGCTAGCTTGGCCGCGACTGTTACATCTCATTTGAAGTTATAATATTAAAATAATATATTTATTAAATAAAAGGCGTTAAAAATATTTTCCAACCTTAGTTTGAAACTCCTCTCTCGAAATATAAGCAAAGATTATTCCTTGGTGTATTCCATCAAGTTCAGTAAAGTGTACATCGCCTATTACAATATTTCCCACCTTGTGTACACAAAGACTCTTCATTTGTAGGCCGTATTATTTAAAAATATAATTTATTAAAAGAATAATTTGTTCAAACACTTTATATTAGAGAAGAGTATTCCATCAAGTCCAACAAAGTAACATGTTGTTATTTGAATGAAGACAGTTCAATAATGTTTTCCCTTCTTTCGTAAGCAAAGACTATTACTTCATGCTAAATTTACGTGTAATAGTCATGTTGTAGCATGCAAGCAGAGGGAAAGACATCACACGCCGTCAGTAGGTTGCAAATCTCCGAATGTAGGTCGGCCAGCCACCGCTAGACAGCAGCACGTGCTTGCTCTGTCTCACCATCTCTGTCGAGCCGCACACAGGCCTCGGTGTCTCGGCCACTCCAGCACAGCCATAGAAACTATTTAATTACGTGTATAGTTGTTATTTGTTTTCATATTGTTATAGCCAAGAGTAAGGGCCATATTGTCATAATTCCAAGCGGCCGAACAGGCCGCCCAAGGCGGTCGAAAAAAGGTGAGTGGGGAGGGGGGGGTGGCAGAGCGGGGCATGGCCGACCTATATAAGAAGGATCGTGCGAGGCCAGCCCCCACCATTACTGCCACCGTCGGGACGCCACTGCAGAGACGCCTCCGTGGATGTTCGACGTCACCACCTGCTGACGACGAGGTTAAGGAGGCGCCTACATCCTGTAACACCCATACAAATCCGGTTTTTATCCATACAATTTACTTATGTTATTTTTCTTGTTCTTATTGCTACACATATTGTCATGCAAGATTTTATGTAATATTTTTCGCAAATGTCACTTATATGATTTCAACTGTTTATGTAAATTCTATTTATTTTTATTTATTTTATTTTTCTTAACACGTAGGATTTTTAAAACTTAAATGTATGGTGGCAATAATATTTATGCGTAGTTTCGATAGGCTAGTTCATTTTTTATTGTGTATTTATTTTTATGTAATTTATTTATTTTTGTGTGATCTCAATTTTGTAAGTGTTTCTACTTAGTATTGTATTATATCTCAATTCTGAGATCACGTATTCTTTGGATTTTCAGCATTTAGGCCGTCGGAAGTGGTTCATGTGGCTGGTTTGAATAGTTTTAATCCCCATTGGCCCGTAGGTTTAAATCCTGATTGTTGATTGGCTGGTGCTATAGGCCCCCTTAAGCTAGCGTCAGCCTGCAGAGACTAACGCTCTCTTCGCTAGCAGCCTCCAATGACGTCAGGCCTAGGATAGGACCTCCCGTCTGAAGTGGGCGGAGAGGTAGGACTTTAAATTAGTTTCAGGGTGTGTAGAAGTGTCTCTGAACCGACTTTTAAGTAAACGTGTAACCAGCAATGGAGCCTGTGTCAATGGTCACCCATTCGCGAGGTTAAGTGGTCAGGAGTTAAATAGTTTAAACACGCCGTTTGCTTACGCGTAGAGCGGAGATCCACGTATCTCCACCTTAATCCTGCTAATTCCTTCGAGAGCATCCTGCCTTCAATCAAATTGGTGATTAAAAGATAAGTCCTACACTGCGATCTGACATTTTCATCTGGACATAATTTTATTTACAGTTTGAATCAGCTCAATGTCCGTTAGCGTCAGTACGCAAGCGGCGCCATTTTGACTTTTATAAGTAGGTAAGTTTCCAGCACACATACGTCCACTGCAAAACCTGTGATAATGGTAGTTTCTACCAGAGCTAGACTGTCTAGTGAGAGCACAATTTTTTTTTTTTTAAGTAACATACAAAATAAAAAGATTTTTGGGGAGGCTCTATTTAAATTTCCTACGGGCACACTTTCAAATTTCCTTTCCTTATTGACAGCGTGTCTGTGTGAGAAGACATTTATTCTCAACTGGACCAGTCGGAATTAAGTTATCCCTGCACTGAAAGTCGGCGATAGGGTGGCAGATACGTAAGAGGCGTGAAGTTATCCCTGCACTGAAAGTCGGCGATAGAGTGGCAGATACGTAAGAGGCGTGAAGTTATCCCTGCACTGAAAGTCGGCGATAGGGTGGCAGATACGTAAGAGGCGTGAAGTTCAAATAATGAAACCACGATACTTGTACTGAACTAACATGCTTTGTTGAGGAATAGTTTCGCGAGAAACAGGTGGCACTACTGATCAGCTATTCTGCGTGCTGTAAAAGTATTCCTATTGGCTGGGCTGCTCGGCTGGCAATTAAGTTGTTAGTCGTTGATTGGAGAATGGTGTTTTGACACGTTGCGGCCAGGGACGCCATTTTGCTGGCGTGTGCGACTGTTTAAGTGGCTGTGTTTCATCACGTTTACTCCGCATGATGACCTTACTCTGAGCGCAAGGACTTGCGAATGGATCACAGGAATGTTCAGCGACGCTACTTCCTTCCTCGTGACGTTGCTCAGCCTGCAAGGCAGTGTTACAAACTCAGTTTATCTTCGGCCAGATTTGATAATAAATATTATAGTCCATTCACGGTTTCTTCGGCCTTTTTGAATCAAACCTTTGAAAAATCTCCCCATGTATGACGTGGTTAGTTATTTCCTAAATACGGCCAGTATCAGAAGCGTTTTATACTTGTGTTCATAAAAGTAACTTGTTTTTCTGTTAAATTGAAATGTTATTCATATTCTATCTATAAATTATAATTCTTCATTTATAAATAATCTGAATAAAAATCAGGGAGGAAATAGGTATGTTGGTAGCGCCTAGTGAGAAATAGTTCTTCTACAAAATACTGTTAGACTTAGTGCTCACGAATGTGGTGCGTTGCCCCCCCCCCCCTTTTGTGTAATTCACCAAGTGCAATAGGCGGAGGAATATCCTGCAAGTAGAACTTTAGCAGGGCTTTAGAAAATGCTGAAGTAACCGGGAATGGACAATAATTGTCAATTAATTGTTACCTATTTTTTCTTTTCACAGTAAACTGAGTACTTCTGAAAGCCCTGCTTATAGGCCCCGCTTGCCTGTCGTTTCAAATGCGCTGGAGAGTGTTTGAAATTCTACTTTTTTGACCAAGCTATTGAATTTTCCCCATAGTATGTTTACCTACAAGAAATCATTGGGCATAGAGTTTTTTTGCGAAAATAATATGAGTACACGATAGGCTTCAATTTCACAAGCACCCAACAGCAAATTGTCTACTGCCATTGATTGCTGACTGCTTGAGAGGTAGTTTTCATATTTGACCGGGCCACTCAGAATTTGCCAACATCGGCACGGCTCCTACGTGATTCGTGTGCAGACAATCATCACGTGTGAATAGTAATTCAGCCAATCAAGATAGGTAAAGCATCCTACAGTGTTTTGAAATATGTCTTGGAATCTTTTCACGAAATTTCACAGTTCCTATTGAGAGGTCTATTTCTAAAGTGCAGAGTGGGCGGTGAACAGACATGGATGTCCACCTGTTCAATTAAATTGCGTATGTGGTAATGAGGTAAATATTTCTAGAGTGGTTTTTCTCTGTATTGTTATTGGCCCTGTGCTGATGAGGTTCTGCTTGCGGGCCCAGGGAGGGAGGAGGGGCAGGTGGGGCTACCAGCACAAGTTCTGCAGGTGCAGTGTCCGCCAGTCATTTGTCAGACCGTCGCTCAAGGGCCCCGCTGTCGGATCTTCGTGCAAAGTAATACGTTCTACTCTCGGCGCTCCAAAACGTTATTCTGCGTACGAGTCGACTTTTCTCTTTGGCTGTCCCAGGACACACTGATAGGAGTACTGAAATTTCGCGAGAAAATTTTACGAACACTGTACGGTCGTTTGCCTATCTTGATTGGCTGAATTACTTTCTGACACGTGTTAACTGTCTGCACACGAATCACGTAGGAGCTGTGCCGATGTTGCAGAATTCTGAGTGGCCCGGTCTAATATGAAAACGCCTTCTCAAGCAGACAGCATCCAATAACAGTAGACACTTTGCTGTTGGGTGCTTAGGACATTGAAGTCTACCGTGCATTCATTTTTTTTAAACAATCATTCGCTCTACATATTGAGTAAATGTTGTACAAAAGCTGGCGGTGTCCCAAAACGGAAGAGTAATTCATCTGAGCATCTTGCCGGAGTAAGACTTTTACTCGCAATATTTCAACGAGTAACGGAGTGCAAACTGAAAATTGCGGTTACTTTAGTAGAGATAAATGAAACTGAAAGAAAGCGTGTACAGTCTGATTACAGTCGCGTAAGGGAAAATTACAAATGACGAGTGGGAAAATTAGTATTTTTATTCTAAATCTGAACTTGTAAAGAAATGGTCGCACTTTTAGACATAATGTTTGCGATTACCTTATACAACTATTTTTTTTTAAATAAAGAATTTGGAGAAAGGGATAAATATTTTTTGGAATTGACATCATTTTCTTCTAGATCATTTCATATTTGTAAATACGGAATGCTGCTTGCTCCAAAAGCACGCGCTCACTCTTGCTTTCCTCATCTTTTACTTTACTCTACCCTTGGAGTAACGTTTTGGAACGTCGCCTCCTCTCGTGTCAATGTTTCCTGAAGTCATAGCTGCGTCGCCAACACCAAAAATACCATGGAAATTTATTCATGTTTAAAAATTATAAACCTAGAAACGATCCAAAATACCTCTGGCCTTTGCTCAGTTTATAAGTACGAGTTTGTTAGAAATACAACTTCGCTTTTACTGTGTAGGAAATTACACAACGACAATTTTGTAGTTTCGCTCGATAGTTACACGGTTGCTGTCCTGTTACACAGTTTATTTTACCGAGACGATTTATTTGATTTAATTTGTGGTTTGTTAGAAGGACATTTAAAATACAAAGGTGTTTGAGAAAATGGGGAGTCGCCAGTCTTCAATTGCCTAAATGTACAAAGTATTTATGTCAACCCCGAAGTAATGTGTACCAGTTTCCAACTAGATGAATAGAAAGAAGAAAAAACTTAAAAAGAAAAAGTCATTTTTTTAACGCAACGTTTATCTAGACAAAGACGGGTTCCCTAGATCATCTCATCAGGGTAGCCAATATCTGAATTCTTAAGTTTATCATCATACTAAAGTGCGTTGACAAATGTAGTTATGTTGGTTATAGTCTGTTCACGGTAAAAATAGCACTTTTGAAAGCTCTGCTTAAGATCTACTTGTATGCACATTGTGTATTCCTCCACCTTATGTAAAATCAACATTGCCATGGGCTTCATCACTTTATCCATGCGTCGGTCAAGTGAAACCATTGCATTATTATAAAAGTAAATGGTTACATACCACTTTAGGTATGGAACTTCATTCCTTCCATCGTTATCAATTTTTCTGGGCGCATGTCACTCAGTGCGCCCGTGAAAATATATGCAGGGCAGAGGCAGTGACTTTTTTCTAAAGTTGATTTCGAAATTGCTCACTTTATATTGAACAGCCTTTATATAATTGTGACCTGTTTACATATTGTAGTTCAGAATAAGATCTCTGCGCAATACATGGCACTGTCGTCTCCGCAGTTCCAACATGGAAGGTAGAAGTTAGAACGACCGTAGACTAAAGATGAGGTAGACCGATCTCGCTGGTTAAGCACTACAAATCTCCGTGACCCAACATTAAACTGCTTTTCTGCTGCGAATACTGCTAGCAATAACGGCGTGGCCTCGATTTCAGGTTGAAACACTGTTTGGCAAACAAGCCCTTCCAGATGTTTGTATACTTCTTCCTCTAACTAGTTTGTTATGCAGGTTGTTTAAATTCAAATTGGTAAAAATTAATTATAATTACAGTGTTTGTCATTTAAATATTAACATATAAGCATACATGGTAATTAGTGTTGACTATGACACTTTGACAGCTGCGTTCCTTCAGGATGGGTCAATATTGGGTACATTCTGGTACATCTTTAATCTATGAGGACAGTGACTTGTGAAACACTGCACTTGAATTGTACAACATTCATAAGGGTGGGTCAATATTGGGTACATTCTGGGTACATCTTTAATCTATGAGGACAGTGACTTGTGAAACACTGCACTCGAATTGTACAGCATGCATAACTCATTAAAAACTATAGTATGTGTGCGTAAATACAGATGTAATTGTTTTAAAATCTAAATTTTGGAAAAAAGAAGGGGGGGGGTTTTGCAGCGCCACGGGTACAAAATATTCTCCGACAACCACATTTCTTCCCCCTCAGACTTCAGT
Source organism: Dryococelus australis (assembly GCA_029891345.1). Lineage (NCBI taxonomy): Eukaryota > Metazoa > Arthropoda > Insecta > Phasmatodea > Phasmatidae > Dryococelus > Dryococelus australis. The sequence goes on from CM056995.1 coordinate 328,215, forward strand.
GTGAAAGATCTCGACGCCATTGATCAGGTGCTTGCTCACATTATTGCGTGTTTTCAAATGATAGTACGTTTACTCCGAACAAGTTTTAATGTAAATAAGTTTCATCAGGCTACGCTGAATAATATGTTTTTATATAAAAGTGTGAGTTTGTTAAAAGAACGAAATATAAACGAACATTCACGCCACTGCTCGATTACGTGAGGGATTTTGAGATTCTTGATTGCAAAATCGCGAGTCAGCGAGTCAGTGTTCCGGATATGAGCAGAAAACTGAATTAAGTCAGTCAGTCTAAACTTAAATGTATGGTCGGAATAATCACTTAACTACAGTATTTCTGAAACACACTATTAAGAAAAACTGACGTGCTAACAGTAATAAAATAATCTACTAGAAAAAATCTCAATTTGTCAATGAGCTCTCAAAACAACAGTGTACAGGAACAAAAATCTTTTGCAGTCTTTTTAATACGTTAATGAAACAAAGTTTATGCATAGGGATTTTTTTTTGCAAGACAAGTAGAACATGCAACATTATGCCCACTACAAAGTGGAAACTGTAGAAATATTTGTGCTCAGTAGTGAAAGGCGTAGGTGTTTGTAATTACTTGAACTATACAGAATTAATCTTGAAATGTATTTTCTTTATCGACTACTAAACTTTGTACAATTTTATCAAAAAGAGATATTGGTTACGTTTTGCTTGCATTTCACTGTTCGACAAACGCGTTCATGAAATAAGCATACCTAATAGAGTTGTTCAACGTTCATTGGCTTTTTGTTTAGTTATGATATGATGTGAGGTGGAAATGCGTATTCTGTAATAGACTTGACGAAAGTGTGTGTCTGAACTACTCAAGTTGGTATGGTTGTCTTGAATGAACAGATAGCTGAGCTACTGGCCGACCTACGCAAAGTCTCGAATCTGACAGACATTTATCGAAATTAAATAGATATCTCCAGCCTCTGATTATTTTCACCGTGCACCAATGATCGTAAAAGAGTTGACCACCAAAAAATGTATTATTTTATATCTGTACAAAAAAAAAAAACTCTTCAACTTGTACGAACTAAGTAGCATTTCCTCGCTTTAAAAAATTTAGAACCCGCTTTTATTAATTATTTTTTGCAAAATCGCATACAAAAATCACCCTCTTTAGTGATTTATTGATGTAAAAATCATACCTATCTACCAACTTACTTACCGAAATGATATAATTTATACTGAAATAACACTCTATTGGTTACTTCATGAAATGCAACAATTCACAGCATGAAATTTTTTCGTAATTAAAAAAAAACCCAAAATTAAGGAACTTTTTACTTGTTTTTGTCTGTAAAATTCTATAATTATTTATAAAATAGATTTTAGTTTAAATTTAACTTTCAGTTTGATTTTAAATTTATTTTCATTAACCAAATCTTACAGTTGGGGGCAAACAAAAAAGAAAAATTAAGTTTGTTGTTTTCAATAACAAAATATTTCATTGCATTGATCCTGCGCTAACTACTGTATGCAGCTGTTCTTGGTCACTCAGTTCACCAAGACAAATTAGTGAATAGATTCCCAGAAATGTTTAGTGACGCTCAGCCTCGAAGGCAGTGTTGCCAACTCAAGATTGTCCGCCATTTTCTAAGATAGCGCTACATGTATTAATTAAGTTTTTGTGTCATATCTAGGGAAACAATCGACCCATTCTTGCCAAATTTGGCGAAGGAGTTGTATTGTGGTAAGCCATATAACTGCATATAGTATGCATTTCTAAGTGACAGGCAGTTATTTTCAGAATGGCGACTAAGTATAAAATCATTTTAATTTTAGTGTGCTATATCAACGAAACAACGTAATCGATTTTATCTTTGCTTTGTAAACTAGCAGTACACAATCATCGAATGTGATATTACGTAATATTTTAGTCCTCCATTTGTGAAGATCGTCACATGAAAAATATGAAGGTTTTATACCATATGTTTTATACCATATACCATATCACATATACCATAGTTTTATACCATACTACCAATTTCCACCAAATTCTTCACAGAAGTAACACTGACGTAGGCGATGTAAACTTACGGTTTTAGGTGGCCCAGTCACTTATATTCAAAATGACGGCCCTGTAAATATTTTAGGTTACTGAACCATGTCATTCGAAACATTAGACTGATTAAATGGGAAGTTGTTGCTCGAATCCCACCATCGTAATGCAGTTTGATTGCTCACTAGCTCATAGTACGAGGTTTTCTGTGTCCGAGTCCCGGGTGAGGTACGTATGTATGTGTTTGTAATATTATCACTAGTGTTGCATATGTTTCTGGCTTCATCTCTTATGATATTGCTTTCAACAAGACAAAGTCCTACCTACCAACTCAGCTATTAAGAAAATATTTAAAAATTAATTGCCGTCATGTTGAGGAAAGTAGACTCAATTGTTACACCACTTCTTTGGTATCGTATTTGTAAGTTAAACGTTGCCCATTGAAATATTAAAATGTTTAGGTAGCGTTAATAGAAACATATTTTATCGTTCCAGTTAAAAATATCAGCGAGAATTAGAGTGCATAGGTCCTAGTGACATGGTGTTCGTTTTTGGTTCCAGGAAGAAACTTGAATAGGTGGAGGTGAGGTTCTCTCTCTCTCTCTCTCTCTCTCTCTCTCTCTCTGGGAAGTTTCGCAGCGTTCTAGTTGTAACAAGAAATTATACATATTTTCAATTTTAGCATATTTCGTACTTATTAAAGCGAATATAATTATTTTAATTTGTAATTTACAACTGAAAAGATATTCTAATGTTCGAATACATATTACAATATATTTTGACGTGATGGCAGGACCGTTACATATCCGAAGAAGTTGGCAAAAGAAGTGGCGACATGATATGGCGTGTTGCTTGCTGCTGAAGGAAATGTTAATATTTATTCCTGCGGAAAGATACATAAAATTACCACGTCAAATTTGTAGAGATGTGTTTTTTAAACCTTCCTAGGCAAGTTACGATGTTGTGATAAATCTGTTTTTCCACGGATGGTATAAATATACTGTGACGTGAGTAGTGAGCGCTGTGTGTGAGAGGATTCTGTTGCATCTCTGTTTCGCTGGACCATTGTGTGAGTGTGGTTGCAAGTACTGGAAGTGCAAATTATTTACATTTTAAAAGAAAATTTTTTACGACGAAATTAATTATTTGAAAGTGACGTCTGTTTATTTATCATAACTTTGTAACTTTGCCGTAGGAGTTTGAAACACAGTTGTGTAAAGTGCTTACATTTCTGATTAGAACGTTTTCCACAATTCCAAACAATTACTCAGTACAGCCAGAACATTTTTAATAAATCATTAAATAAAATTTATAAAATTAAGTACTGATGCAAAGAAATATGAGCAGGATAACATGTATGTAGTGACACTTAAGAGCGTCTGTTAGATCGAGCCAATCAGAAATAAGTTTCTACGATACTGATCGCCCATGATTCGCGGGTAGATAGATCAGATGCGTATCTGATAAAATGAATGTAGGGACACCTAAAGAGCGTCTGTTGTAGCGAGCCAATCAGAAATAAGTTTCTACGATACTGATCGCCCGTGATTCGCGGGCGGGTAGATAGATAAGGCGCGTAACTGTTGAAATACTCCAATCACGAAGTGGTTTTTAACTAACGTCTTTTGGAACTCAACTTGTCCTGAAATTTTTTCGTGAAAAACAAGTGCCCCTAAATATTGGATAGGTTCATTTGCGTGCATGTTCATCATATCTGAAATGTTTGTCGCTGCTACGTACAGAAATAAACGGCACAGGTCGCGTGCTTGAATTTACTGTCTTTTTCGTTGGACTGGTTGCTCCTTTGTCTTAACATTTATTCCAACTTAGGCAGATATTTTAACGAAATAACCCAACACATCGGTAACAAGAAGTTAAATAATACAGCTCTTTCTCCCACAGTTGTAACAGGGTGTAATGTGCTATATCGTGTATATGCTAACAATGTAAAATAATAACCGTTAAGAACTATCAACGCAGACATTGTGCAAAAACCATAAAACTGACCTAAATATGGCTATAGGCCTAAATTGAGATCATCCATGGATTTTGAAATACGAGAGACTTATTTGAACAGCTGTAAACAATAAACAAAGCATTTGAAAGTTAAAACGCAGAAGTTATATGATAGTGTTTATGTTTACATGTAGCGGAAGGATACGTAATCAGTAACCAAAAGTAGAACTTTAGCAGAGCGTCAGAAAAGTGTAAAGTAACTGTGAATGGCCTATATAAGATATAGTTCTCATGTAAAATACTATCAAGCCAAGTGCGCACGAATGCAGTGCGTTGTCCCTTTGGAGTGATTTTCTACAGTTGGTTAAACTGTTTTTGAATGAGGCAGAGGAATATGTTGAAAAATAGAACTTGAGCAGGTTTTTAGGAAAGATGGAAGAAACCGTGAATGGACTATAGTTAGGGACAGAAAACTTGAGCGGTTTAAATGACATGCAGGCTAGACTTTACTGTTCGATGTATCTTTAAGCGACACCTCTGCGCTCATTGGCTTTTGTCCCAGAGTGTGTGGATTGTTCACGGTAAAGTGAACACTTTTGAGGCCCTAGTTGCTTTTTTGTTTTAGCTGCTTTTTATCCGTTAACCACCTTTGTCAATAAATATTGCCATGTAAGTAATAAATACAGTGTATTATTTTACTTGACTCGAAAGTTAACGTCTAAGGCTAAAATAAATGATATTTATTGACTACTATTCCAAATGAGATAGCTTTCAAAAGTGCTCACTATACCGCGAATAGCGTTTAAGCAGTTTTACCTCAGACCAAGTGGCACAGGATTCGGTGTTGTTTCCTCGCAGGTCTGTTATTGGCTCAGAATTCACCGAGGCATGTCTTATAAACGATGATCCAATATTGCATACATAACAGAAAGTTACACGAGTTTCAAGTCTAGCTTGTCCTCAAATGTATTCGCGAAATTAACCAGTCGCTAACTATAGTTAGGGAACACAGGTCGTGGAGGAAGGTAGTGCTAAAGGCAGTGACGAAGGTCTCTGCCATCTGTCGGCCATCACGCAGTGTCGCTGCTAGATGCGCCGCTGATAACACTAATTGCAGACTTTGCCTGCGCTCTTAATGCCCTCTGCCACAATTAACGTGCGCGTCAGCTGCTGGCCCTGTGTCCTGCCCGGGGATAATGACGCTCCACTGCTACGCCGAGCTGATAGCGATCTGGCGTACACATACCGCGTGGTTCGGCGACCGTCCTAGCGAGAACGCCAGCCAACTGTCGCTCACTGTTACCTCACACGGTTACGGCTCGTCTCTAGAGTCAAATACAAATGACAAAATAATGCTCTGAAGTCGAAAACGAGACGGGAGAGTCCACTACCTCTGCTCGAAGGGGTGGGGTAGTTCAGCCAAGCAGCGACAGCAGTCGAGAGCGGTCGAGCTGGAGTTGCCCCGTGTAAGCATATTACCTGTCCAAAAAACGTAGGCCGCACAGCGTAGTATACAAGAGCGCTGTCGTTGAGAGCGGTGTTATCGGTTTGGTGTGTACAGCGCCAGCAGTGTCACGCGGTTTCCCTCCCTCCAGCGGCGAGCGCTCAGGAGAGCCCTCCCCTTCATTGCCTCTCCTCCCTTCCCTCCTTCAAAGCTGTGCCAAGTTTATTTTCTCATTTGAGCCGGGGGGGGGGGGGTCGAAGCTCTATAGAGTTTTCATGGGCCACTAAATTTTAGTTTTGAACGACTTCGTCAACTCTTGAAAATATTAAAATAATGCTCATAAATAAATAAATCTGCATATTTATAAGCAATATAATTTTATTTCTAAATATACTTAAGTCACAAGCAAATTACGTTTAATTATTCTTATCGTCATTCATAAAATATATAATTTTGATGTAGGCATTCACTGTCATCGCTTGAGCGTTGATTTGTTTTTGTTTCCGTTGTTATGTTTGTTGCTGGAGAAGGTGGACCTGATATTTGCTATCAATTCCAAGAATTGGAATTGAGCTTTATTGAATTTTCAGATTTCCTAAGAATAAATAGTACAAGAGTTATTGACATCAGCGACAATGCCTTGAGACAAGTACGCTTACAAATACGCGTACAGTGTCTCTCCGTCCTGACCCAATTCTCTACGCAAGACCGTTTCCATTCGCCTGCTATGGAAAAGTATTGATCGTGCGACGTGTGTTGAAAATAAATTTCAAGAAAAATTGACAAAATACGCTGAAAAACTTACTTTGATAGTCATGAACACTTACAATTATGTTGACGAATGTCCACGTTGATGGAGTTTCGGCTCGTATTAGCATAATTACAGCACAAATAATTGTTCTTGGTCGGACATGCACCGGTCGCATAAATATCCCCGTATAAACTGGCGAAGAGCGATATGTGCCTGGCGGGAGTTGACGTCGGCTTCCACCAGATGTCAGCAGTGTTCCTTCTTCGTATTGTGGCGGAAGCTAATTTCAATGGCTCATTTCAAACATGAGGAATTGACGTCTCAGATTAATGCTCTCGACTGTTCTTTACTGTTAGCGATTTCAGGGTACCCCGCTAGAGGGTTATTGTAAGGATGTTTATTTCGACACTGGCTCGCTATTGGCGGATGATTGTACCTACCCCCATAGTGAGGCAATGCTCAAGATTTGTATATAAGAGTTACTAAAACCTGGTATCGGGGTCAGACGCTTGGTTTAGAGGGAAGTCTCCCCAGATAACAGGTCAGGTATTTCAGTTACTATAATAATGTAAAGACTTAAGGATATTCAGGAACGCCACTTTGGCGCTCTTTTTAATATTTCAGTCAGGGTCAATTTTGATTAATATAAGCAGGATAAGTCTTGCTGCACAACATAATAGGAATCGTTTTCATTTTTTTCTAATAAAATCTATTAGTAAATATGCGAGGAGGAACCATTTTCTTGTCAAATATAATTTAGATTCTCCCAAAAAAAAAAAAATGATACTTCGCATGTCGTCAGTTCTCCGCCATTTTAGGGCTGATCGAATAGCTACATTCTTAGTATTGTTTCGCTCACCGATTTTGGAAACGGGCGGTTTGGGAATATTAATTGGCCTCTACCAGGGGCTTGTATAGCCAGATAATTTTTATTCTGTATTAATTTTGAAATAGTAGTAGCTTTACATTTTAATTACCGAATTGTTTAGTTAATGGCCATGGAAGAACTTAGGTGGCCAGGTTTTGTGGAGATTAAATGTTGGTGTTTGTTGTACTAAGCCAAAGAGAACATTCAAGTGGGAAAGTCATGGATTGAATTACATATTTTACTTTTTAATAATGTATAGGGAATTTAGAGTTTAAAATACTTTTGGCTCAACACTTTGATTACAATATTGGGTGACCTTTGTAAATGTTTTAAATTGATTATGGTGAGAAATGCTGAAACTATATTTATATATTTAAAGAGTCCATGTGGGAACGAATATATTTAAAGAGTCTATGTGGAACAAGGAAGCCAATCAGAAAACATACATTTAAAGAGTCCGTGTGGGACAGAATATTTTTTTTTACATATATTTGAAAATATTATTGTAAAATATTCGTTTGCTTAAATATTTGCAAAATTAAATGGTGTTCTGACCATACTGAGGTCTGTGCAATGTTTGTTCAAAGAAAAGAGAGAAAAAAAATTGAAATATTAAAAATTACTATGCCAATTTCCATCTCTCAATTGGTAGTGTAGTTCATAACCTCATGCATATTAGTGCAGTTTTGGCAGTATACATTCTGCTTTAGTGACCATGTTTTTTACAACTCTATGCTCTTTGCTATATTCATGTTGTTTTTAAATATACTTAGGTTTTAAGTACGGTCGAAAAATGAGTTATTCGAGGTGTCGTAGGGTTTAGGGCCTCAGCCTTATTAAAACATAGAAATATGTACAGTTGACCTGTTAATATGTACAGTTGACCTGTTAATAAACGATTGTGCAGTTAACAGAGTAGCCAACCTATGTATTTTCCACCATCAATTGTTAAACACACAATAAGTTCCATGTTACCGTTTGTAAATACAATTTTTAAATATAACATTTTTACCAAATTGTTATTAGCAGTAACTAAAACGTCTGTCTGGAAATTGAAATAATGATGTTTAATAGTTGTATGGTTGTCAGCAAATTCTACCTAATAGCACAAACATAGAGGAAAATAACGACCCACCAAAATAGCATTGAGCTTCGTTTCTTTATTTGACTTGCTTTGTGATTTGGGGGTTACTGTACCTGAAGCTGGCGTGTACATTCAAGGCACTAGAAGATAGGAGGCGATACGGGTGATACTAAGACGTGCTCCTTGTGCCCCAGCGCCCTTACATGAAACACGCTGTAATCACTTGCAACGTTTCCATAGTTGTGTTATACTGTGCAAGTTACATCTGTAACAGTGGGACTTCATACACGCTATCAAAGCCCACAGATGTAACAACAGATGTGTATGCAGTTGTACCTTACTCCTACCTCTGAAGGAAACTCCGCAGGCAGGCTCTAAAATGCCATTCATGTTAATCATTTCACTACATTTTTCTCTCTTTGATTATACTTACTATGATAAAAGCACACACCTTAGAATTCTCGGTACTATATTTTGATAACTATAATAATTTCACTACAAAAATATTTACATTTATGTGGGCCAAGAAAAACTAATAAATACTCCATTGTACGATTGCAGAAGTTTGGTAGAAAACGTGTGAACTGATACCGGCTGGATATTATGTAGTATCGTGTAATCACGAAAAGCATTTAAGAAACTTTTCGCGCTAAAAAAAAAAAAAAAAATAAATAAATTATGTTGTGTTTGTATGAAGCCATTATCGCACTTCTTTGGGCCAATGGGAATTCTGACACACTAAGACTGAACCTGTACATCTGAACTGCAAAGAGCCTTGCCGAATCAAAAATGCAACATCCAATTACAAAATGTTCAGTGTTTTGGAAAATATGTTGGCTCAAGTTTTCCCCGGTTCTCTGGCAAGCGCGTCTTTACTGAAAGGATGAAAAATTCCAGCCACACATTTTAACCAGTTGAGTCCCCAATTTATTTAAAAACTCAAAGGTTGCAATTGTGAAATATTTTGGTGAGTTGAGTATATTTGTCGCAATGCTCGGCCTGATCAGCGTGAACCACTTACAAACGACACTTGCAGAAACTTCATATCACAAGGAAGTCGCTCAAAACACCTCAGTATTGATTCATTGCTATGTACAGTATCGATCATAAAAACCCTTCATCTGCAACATGTTCACGATAGTGCACACGGTGACTCAACTACAGAGTCAATAATTGCACAGCAATATAGATGGGCGTTATTTAATGTAACGGTTATAATAAACTGTTGCAAACTAGCAACGTGTTACGCAAGTAACTCGTCCCATTGTTTATACAGCTATTTTTGGAACGTCCTGAATTGCCTCACTTAAACCAACGCTTGACTACTGTGCATGCATAAAAGTTATTTCTTGGAACACCAAGCTTTGGAACCATAGACTAGAGATGAGGTAGATCGATCTCGCTGGCTGCTCACAACCAATTCCCGTGTTCCAACACTGAACTGCAACACTGCCAACATGTCTAGGGAAAACAGCGTGGTTTGGATTTTAGGTTAGAAAACTAATTTGTAAACAAATTCTTTGAGATATATGTATACTGCCTCTAACCAAATCTTAATGCGCTTTTATTACATTAAAGCTGGTAAAAGCATTTTATTAGTACAATATTGCTTGTCATTTAAAAATAAGTATATAAACAAACACGTTCATCACTGTTGACCATGTGACTTTGACAGTTGTGTAGGTTTGGGGTAGGTCAATGTTGGATACATGCGCAGAAGACCAATAAGCGGTCTACCTCATCTTGTGTCTATGTTTGGAACATTGAACAACGTTATCGTTATTTCCTGGGACGTCGGGACGGGCGAGAAATGTTTCACAGTAACCTGTTACTGGAAGGTATTAGTAACTTGGAACTGGAACGCTGGACCGTGTCACATGAAAGTAACTGTTTAGCCATCCCTACTCTGACCTTGCCACGTCCTAAAGCAAGGGCGTGGCAAGGCAGGATTTGCATAAGACCTAGCAAAACCATCAGAATACAACAAATGTCAAAAGCCATGCAAAAACCATTTTCCTGTATAGTGTAAGGGTAGTTGATAATTATAAACGATTTATAACAGAAACGAAGAAGTTTTGTGATATTCTTTATTTTTATTATATTTTTTTGTTCATTCCCTTCATATTTCTTACAGGTAAAAAATTTCCATTCGTTATTATTCTTACATTACATTTTGAAAAGCGAGCATTATTTTCCTTTCCCATATAACAAAGTTATTAAAACATCTACATAAAAAGACAGGTTGCCAAAATATGACAAGGTCCGCCTGCTAGTTCATAATTATGGGTGTGTGCGACGTGGTCAACCCCATTAATTTTAAGAGTGTTTTTATTAGTTGCAAGTTGATAATTATTCATAAACGTGCAGTGACGTGGCACTGCCCTTCACACTACACAGAGTCGAAGTGGCGTGGCAGTTAATTTGATGTGGCTGCGCTCATTCTCTGATTGGTTTTGCGAGGATCTAGGAACAGGCCTTGCGTCCGATTGGTTATCGCGTGCTGCGAAATGTATCCTATTGGCTGGACTGCTGCGGCTGGCACGTAGCTAAGTTACCAGGCGCTGATGGCGAATTGTGTGCCAACATGCTGGCTACTGGTTAGTGACGCCATTTTGGTGGCGTGTGTGCCTCGAGTACCTACACGAAATAAGCGGCTATTCCACCACTGTGCTGTTCTTTTCTCTATGGCTGAACGTGTTAAATCCGCGGGGTGGTCTAGCTATGGGCTGTACACAGTAACGTGAGTACTTGTTAAGTCCGTGCTTGAGTCGAAAGGAGAGATCTGGGCGGCTGTTAAGGTTGAAGTGAAGCAACTGCCTATGGAGCACTGCACCCGACTATACAACGTGAAGCAACTGCCCATGGAGCACTGCACCCTTCTAAACAACATGAAGAACTGCCTATGGAGCACTGCACCCTACTATACAACGTGAAGAACTGCCTATGGAGCACTGCACCCGACTATAGAACGTGAAGAACTGCCTATGGAGCACTGCACCCGACTATACAACATGAAGCAACTGCCCATGGAGCACTGCACCCGACTATACAACGTGAAGAACTGCCTATGGAGCACTGCACCCGACTATACAACGTGAAGAACTGCCTATGGAGCACTGCACCCGACTATAGAACGTGAAGAACTGCCTATGGAGCACTGCACCCGACTATACAACATGAAGCAACTGCCCATGGAGCACTGCACCCGACTATACAACGTGAAGAACTGCCTATGGAGCACTGCACCCGACTATACAACGTGAAGAACTGCCTATGGAGCACTGCACCCGACTATACAACTTGAGGAAATCATTTTAAAAAAAGTAGTACAGACACCATAAAAATTGTCAGAAAAGTGCGATTTATGCTGTATGTGAAAGAAGAATGTATGTATGTATGTATGTATATATATAGAGCAACGTTATAAAATATTTTACAAAAATATACTTTTTAATGTAAAAAATAATCGATTTAAATAATCTGTATTTTTAACATAATTTATGCATATTTCCGTTTAGGATGCTTCTGGAAGCAGAATTTGCAAGAAAATCTTCGTCATGGACTATCGTTATAATGTTTACTACGATTGTGTGTAAAAAAAATTGTAATAATAATATACGAAATAATTTTTATAAATGATTTTATGTGCGTCCATTTGTCACAAACATTTATGGCTGAAACTGACGTAATTAAAGTTAATTATAAATTGATACGATACATTATTACTATGATTTTAATAGACAAGATCACAGTAAATATTGTGACAATCTTTCTTGAATAAGATTTCCTTGTAAATTATGCTTTCCAAAGCATCTAAAACGGAAATGCGCTTAAATCTAGTTAAAAATGCGGACTCTATCATTCGATTAATATTACGTTTGAAAATCAATAGTCGTCTTTCACATACAGCATAAATCACACTTTTCTTACCATTTTTATGGCGTCTGTACTAATTTTGTATGAGTTAGTTGTTCACATTGTATTACGGTGAGGTACAGTGCTCCATAGGCAGTTGGTTTACTTCAACCTTAACATTAAGCTCTTGAAGGTTCCTTTTATCTTGTATCCTTTCAGCGTCAATTAGTACAACAATTGCTGTTACTAATAAACAAAGTAAACACATTTTGTAGCTCTCAAAAGTTAGCCGCAATAAAATACAATGGTCTGGTTTGCTACTAGAGCCTTAAAAGTGCTCACTATACCGTGAATAGCTCATAGTATAGCCTAGTCGCGATTCTTACACACTTTTTTGATTAGACCTTTGAAAAATTTCCCAACGCGTTCGCTTGTTTTCCAAACATGCCATGTATCACAACATTTTATATTTATGTTAGCATAAAAGTACCTCATTTTTGGTTAATTTTAACTTTTTATTATATTTTATCTTAAAAATTACAATATTTCATTTATAATTAATATTAAACAAAACGGGGAGAGTGTAAGTGTGTTGGTAATACCTATAGGCTGTTCACGGTAAAGTGAGCACATTTTTAGGCCCTGCAATAATTTTCCTTTCAGCCAATTTATGTCTTTCTGCCACTTTTTAATGAAAACATTGCTGTGTGTCTAATAAACACAGTGCCTAGAGTTCATCACTCTCGAAATTTAACGTGCGAGGGTGCAATATAATATATTTATTAGTGGTTAATGGCTGTAGGGTGGGCCTTAAAAAGTGCTCACTTTACCATGAATAGCCTACAGTAAGAAATATTTCTTAAGCAAAATATTGTTAAACATATGTGCGCACGAATGCAGTGAGTCGTCCCGTTGGTGAAATCTTCTATCTAGACTCGGGTAAGCTTTGGTAGCATGAGGCAGACGTACGAACTGTCACGGGAGTAGAACTTTAGCAGGCCAGGCTCCACAGAAGTTCCAAGTAACAGTGAACGTTCTATAGCTGTTACGTGTCTGCACAGCGATGACAAGTGTCGTGTTTGTGATCCGAGAGCGCTTGAGATCAGTTTCTCACGGGTCTAGCAAGGGGGGAGGGGTAGGAGAGGCGCGCGCTACGCCGAGGTGCTCCACCGCTGCTGGCAAGCCGTGCCTACCCCGTCCCACGCTGCCATTTCCGGGACGTAGCATTTGTCAGCGGACCCCGCGCTCCCAGTCAGGATGGATATGCCTGTGTCAACCCCACCCGGCACACGTCCACGCCACTTACAGCATTCCTCAAGACCTGCTCTAGTTGTACTCTCGTGGCTTATTCCTCCGTCTCATGCGAACAAAGTTCAACCAAGTATAGGAAATTTAACCACAGATAAAGCGCACATCATTCGTGCGCAATCACTTTAATAACACTTCGCAAAACAACTATTTATTTCTAGGCATTACCACAACGCCTCTTTACTCTCTGTTTTATTCATATTAACTATTAATGCAATATCATAATGTATGGATAAAATGTAGTTAAACCCTCAATTTAATCAGACATAATACACCTTTATGTTAACGACCTGCGTATCAAGCCTGCAGTCGTACAGAGTTAAAATGAAAATAAATTTTAAAAAATCTCTTAATTATGAATTTTAAAGAACACTGTTTCAAACAAGAACGTATTCAACGCAACTGTCCTAGAGAATACTTCGATGCTGAGAAATTATTAAACAATTGATTAATTACCCAATTTTTTAAAGTGTATATTTAAAAGTTAAATTTAAGAAAATAAATATACTCATTACACTAATTAGCAATATTTTTACCTCGCAAGTATTCGTTAGTAAATGTTACATATAATAACTTTTTGTTCCCAACGTTTATCATTAAAAAAACTTATGGGTTGAGGGGGATCTTGTATTCTCACTAATATTGCTGTAAGTTCCACTTATGAACGATTAATGAAATTTTTCGCACTACATAACATAAACAAAACTATTACATCTCTATATAATTTATTATTTTTGACCAGTGATTGCAGGCAAGAATTAACTAATACTTTCATGCTTCCAGTTACATAAATGGTCCTGGCTATAGTAGTCCAGCAATACCCACATGTTTTACAACACGTGCAATGTGATGTCTCGCGCTTTGTCGAAGCCGAAATTAAAATACAACATCTGAGATGCAATTTACTGCGAAAAATCTGAAATTCAAGATGAGAACTGATCCCTCTTGAAAAGAATGTATTTCACACTTTGTACGGCTGCAGGTTTAGTAGGGAGCGCCTCTAAGAGAAGTATGAAACTCTTGAGATACATCAAATAATTAGGAAACAATACAACACGCCTCACACATGGTGATTTTTCAAATGTTTGGTTCTAGAAGTGTGAAGAAACTGTGAATACACTATAACGCGAAATTTGCAATTCTTTAGCAATTAGCTGCTGTTGTCAGAATATTATTTCCGCATTTCAATAATGTAAGATGAAACCTACAAATACATTTTTTGGAGATTTCGCAAGAAAAAACTTTTCGTAGTTATACAAAAGATTTTATCGGTCAAAGGGTTTCCAAGAATTTTTCATGTATAAGCACAAAAACAAAACATTTACAGTGTAACAGAAATAAATATTGTCTTTGTAATGTGAAAGCAAAGGGAGTGTTATCCTGTTGTATGCTATTCAGAGTAAAGATAGCACTTTTGAAAGCACTCTCATTTGGAATAATAATCAATAAATATATTTGACTTTAGCCTTAACCGTTAACTTTCGAGTGCGGTTGAATATACACACTGTTTTTTTATTATTTAAATGACAATATTTTTTAACAATTTGATTAAAGGATAATAGATGGCTGAAAGGAAAAAGTAGCTAGGGCCTCAAAAGTACTCACTTTGCCATGAACAGCCTGTACTTATACTTGCCATTATAGGAAAGACTCTTCTGTTGGTGTCTGCTTTCGCACTTACAACAATCCTATTGTTTTACACCCAGAGACTGGAAAATTTCGCGAATTTATTTAGGGCAAGTCAGATCTCAAACACATGTGTATTTATGTTATGTTAGTAATTGGTTGACAGTATATTAGACACGCCCAGGTGGACTCCGAGCCAATACGAGACGTGCAAGGAAACAAGCATCGCAGCCAGTACCACTTGATCTAAGGTAAAACTGGCTGCACACTGGAACATCAGTCAATAAGCAGTAAGTCAAAGATCGAAGATACATAGGACCGTGGAGTCTAGTCTACTGGTCGTTTAAAAAGGAAAATTTCCTGTCCATATTTGTACCTAGAACTAGTGATTTTTCGCAAAAAAATATGAGTGCACGGTAGACTTCAATACTATAAGCCACCATAGCAGTTTGTATATTGCCATAGGTTGCTGTCTGCTTGAGAAGGCGTTGCCATATTTGACCGGGCAACTCAGAATTCGGCAACATCGGCATGGCTCCTACGTGATTCATGTGCAGACAGTTAACACGTCTCAAAAAATAACTCAGTTAATCAGTGTATTGAAACATAACTTGTCTTGAAATCTTTTCGCGAAATTTCACTACCACTATTATACCGCATTAGACACGCTTACTCCACTGAATAAAGTTCACATTTCTCGCTAGCTGTCCGTCAATGGAATGTCGAATTGATTGTTAGTCAATGAAATATCCTTTCGTATGTAACATTTAATTCAGTCTACATTGTTCACTTCAGTTGTCATTAAAAATTATTGTATTTTTAATTACTATAGTTACTTTTAATCTATAGTAATAAAATAAAGACGTGAGTTTGTTTGTTTATTTGTTTATATGTAACGGCTAGTCTCGGATACTACAAGGCCAATTCTTATAATTCGTTCACTGTTAGGAAGCTACATTCTTCAAGATGGCCATAGGCTATGGTTAATTTTAAAAAAAATCCTAGAAAAATTTCAAAATTTGTAAACCAAGTCGGAGAAATATGAGCTACTTGACTGCTTTCAAAGCATAAGCTAACAAAACTACAGGACAGATTTTTATAAAATTGTTTCACTATTAGGAAGCTATTTTCTTCTAGATGGACAAAGGCTATGTTTAATTTTTTTTAAAAGTCGCCGGTAATCACGGGTAGTCACGGGTTGTCGCAGGTAGTTGCAGATTGTCGCAAGTTGTCGCAGGTATTCACAGTTAGTCACAGGTAGTCGCAGGTAGTCACGGGTAGTTGCAGGTTGTCGCAAGTTATCGCAGGTAGTCACGGGTAGTTACGGGTAGTCACGGGTAGTCCCAGATAGTCACGGGGAGTCGCAGGTAGTCACAAGTTGTCGCAAGTTGTCGCAGGTAGTCACGGATAGTCGCAGATAGTCATGGGTAGCCACGGGTAGTCACGGGCAGTCATAGGCACTCGCATATATAGGTATGTATTTCAATAATTCCATAAAACTTGAGGGAAGCGGTGGCGGCTGCTAGTGTGATATAACATAAAGATCCTGGGAAACATTAAAGAAACAACGAAAATACTGTTACAAAAGTTAGTGGACTAAACCAAGTTTATTAAGGGATGAGGTCGTAATTAAATAAAAGAGCTAATTATAATTTCCTAGTTTTAAGTACAATATCTACAGACAGATTTATCTCGACTCAACATCTCACAACAAATTGATATCATTTACTGTTTACAATTAATGACTTAAATTAATGCAATGTATAATTATGGCCAGTCTCGTCGCTGTCGATCATTCACGGGCTTCCCAGAAAGGGCGTAGTTCAACGACAAGGGAGGGAGCGCATCATTCCTGGAGGAGGGGAGGTCGAAATGGGTAACTCCCACAGCGCCGGACAGCAGCCCGGTGCCAGCTGCAGCGCGTAACAATACATTTATGTTTTTTTTTTGTTTTCAGTGACACATACATATCCCATTCTAGTGCAGCAAACGTAAGTCCGGGTAAACTACTAATATGTCCCATGAGAGACAGGTATGCTTATGATATTTGGACACTGCACTACAGATAGATCACAATATGGAGGGCTTGCAGCTATGGTGGCGAACACGTCGTGATACGGCCATAAAGGGTGTTGAGACAAAAATTTGAAAGATAAAAAAACTATAAAAATTATTTTAATGCTAACCTTTTATTTATAAATGCACTAAAAATAAAAAATTATAATCATAGTAATTACAGAAATAGTAGAACTTGTAAGACGTGGTCGAAAAGCCATAATAAACTTTACTACAAATTATTATGTTTATATCAATTTATATTTAGTATATAAAAGCCTGGCGCGAATAGTTAAGAGTCTTGCGCAAGATATTTTCTTACCACGCTTGGGCAAATGAGTTATACGTTCTATATTGCGAATACTTAATAGCCTTACGCACAGTATGTGCCTACTACGATTACGCAAATGAGGTATACATTCTATATTGTGAAAAGTTAAGATTCTTACTCAAGGTAGTGCTTGCTATGCTTACTCAAGCGTACGTCAAACTTTTATATACTAAATATAAATTGATATAAACATAATAATTTGTAGTGAAGTTTATTACGGCTTTTCTACCGCGTCTTACAAGTTCAACAAATTCTGTAACTGCTATAATTATTTTTCTCTTTTTAGTGGTTTTATTAAAAAAAGATTGGTTTTATAAGATTTTTTATAACTTGGTTAATATATATTTTTAAACAACTTCCTGGCCCTCAATAGGACTATGTCGTAGAAAATAACGCCTTTATTATTGCTATGTTATATATAGTACTGCCAGACAAAGTATTATTCCGGTGCACGCATTATTTTTAAAATCATCACTCTTTCAAAATTTAAAATTTCTGAACTCTTCTGTAAACCACCAAAATGGTCTCCTATTGGCTAACGTTTTTGGTTTAACCATCTTAGCTTCAGCATGCGAACGTATCGGCTGGTCGCTATGGATTACAAAGAAACGTTGAGATGTGAAAGGGATGGAATTGTTTTTGTAAAAGTATGTTCCTTGCAGAATTTATTGCTATTCTTAACCTGATTTCTCTTTAATTCCCGTAGTCTTCATTAATGTGTGAAATGTCGTCATCGTTTGCAAACACTGTACAGCGTAAGGCAATCAGTCTATAGTTGTTAAATATTTTATTCGGTAATGTTACGCTCAAGAATAATTACTGTTCTGCTCTTTTATTCGCAACTGATTTAAATTCGGATCACTATACAATTAAAATATTTTCCTGCAAATACAGGTTTGCCAAAAGTCAAGCCTTATTTAGGCACATTCGAAGAACATTTTATTTTCTTGCGGATATTATTTAGTTATACTATCTCAGTAACCTAATATTTTGCTGTTAAAGGAGAGGTTTAAGCCTCTTCGGATTACATTAGCATAATACGGGTTTTATTCCACAAATGTTTTAACGTACACCTGTAGCAGGTGTGAGCAGAAGCATATAGCCTCAAAATTGTAAAGCAATTTCGAAAGATATGATTATTAGCATTTCTATCGAACAAAATAAAACTTTAGGAATTTTAATAACATAGTACAAAAGCGCATTTTTGTGTTAAGTGTTTGTAAAAAGTAATCTCTCGTTTTGCCGTACACGTACGACCTTTAAAATGAACACCACTGGGTTACGAGTTATGCCACAGCAACTACAAAGAGAAAGTAATATATTTACTTAACTTTGGAATGATCTTCACACACAAAACATATACTTTTGTCGCAAATAGTTGAGTGTTTCATGTCTCTCAAACCCTACCACGTTTAGACACGCTTCACTGGGAAATATTTGCAGGTATCTTATCCAGAGTAAATCTCGATATATTTTTGCTCAGTGGAACGATACAACACCTTGCTGTTGTTCGGTGACGCAGCAATAACTTTCAACCACCCGAAAGAACAAAATGTAAAAGGCACTAAAGAGT
Organism: Dryococelus australis; assembly: GCA_029891345.1. Classification (NCBI taxonomy): domain Eukaryota; kingdom Metazoa; phylum Arthropoda; class Insecta; order Phasmatodea; family Phasmatidae; genus Dryococelus; species Dryococelus australis. Next base: position 347,101 of record CM056995.1, read on the forward strand.
GCTCACCTAAAATATCCACGACCTTCACTGCTACTGTTCATAGTAAACAAAATATGGTTCATGCACGTGGCGTTTTGTTGATCAATTATAATTTCGTTCTCACAGGCCAAATCACATAGACATGTTATAATTTTCACAAACTGCAAAAACTAAATAATTGTAAATGCACACTCTTAGGAGCCCTAGCTGCTAAGAGTGCACAGTATGTACCCAAAGAGTGCGCTCTCAACACTGGTCACATGTAAATGAACCTCCTTCAAATGACGAGTATTACTCAAACCACCTTTGTTGACATTTCATACACTGTAGGCCTATATAGTCTTCAAAGATAGGCTCGGAGTATATCTCATCGCATCCTAACCAGAATATATCACTTTATACTGTCTTCGATTTTGTAATATTCTTTATTGGACATGAAGATTTTCCCCTTTTATTTTGCATTCGTGAATCTCGAGCCTTTTTTTCTGTCATTTGCAAGCAAATGAGCATTTTTGAATGGCAAGCCTGTCATTACCTCTGATTTCTTTCCTTTTATTTTTCTCTTGCCAGTAGTGTCTGCTTTGAGATTAGGAATGATCTCGGCTGGAGAGATTGCTGTTACTTCATTATTTTCTACTATAGTAGGCCTATTATTCCTAGTGCCATTGGGACAGCTACTTTCTTCGTATATATCCTCACTTGATTCACAAGCACGTACATCACCCTCGAGAATTATTTCACCAGCTGATCTACTAACCTCAGTGGCCCTAGGCGAGATATTTGACTTACGTCCCTAATCGAGGGTATTTGTATTCACAGTTTTATGACGTTTTCTTAGTGTCAATTCCATTGTGACCAGATCCACTGTGAATTATCTTTGAATTTCCCCATTGTGTATTCTTCGTCTTGCTTCATTTAACAATTCGTTTGTAAATATCAACTTCCTGTCTGACTTTATCTTATACGACGATGACATTATCAAAAACCAAATATAAACCAGTTCATTAATACAAAAAAAAACTATAACTGTTTCCAAAGAGTGCGCACGTTATCCCAAAGACCACCCAAGATGCTCCAAAGAGTGAGCGCGTACTCTTGTGGACAAACTATATGCGCACTCTTTGGGGACGAACACGAGATTTCTGAAATATCCGATAAGTAGCAGCAAATGTTGGAAAATCACAACGTGTTAGATCGCCATGAATGCTTGGAACCATGGCTGTTATATAATGTACGCACAATGAATGCTCCTTCGTTTACCTACATGGCAACGCTTAACTTATGTTCTTAAAATATTACGGCAAAGTAACAAAAAGTGTTCTCTCACCTGTGAAATCTACAAATAGTCTTGAGTAACTGCAAGTTTCACACAACATACTAGCCTCACAGTAAGAAACCAACTGAGGCCATACGTAGTTCTTTCAGTGTTGCCAACTGCCAGGAAATAGCACTGCGCACTCTTAGGTACCTTTCCCCTAATAAACGTTTCAAATCTCTGTGCAACCTGCATATAAACTAGTAAGAAAAAAATGGGAACTATTCACATGAACGCCATGATGGCGGTGTCCAGTGTTTACCATGCAAAATGGTAGTCGCTTTTTAAATGCGTTATTCTCAAGTTATACGCACACAAATAAAGGACCATAGTTGAATTCTTAAAATGTATCTCACTATCATGCGGTAAGACAAAGAAAAAAGTAGGAAAAAACCTTCGTTCATATATTTTAAAGGACGGAATAACTAATTTACCCCCAGTAGTAAAGTAAAACCATAGTTCAATGTCTTAACGTCACACTGAAAGTGTTACGTTTAAATCTAGGCAACCGAATTTATTTAATGTTGTTTCTGGTTATCGTATGTACGTAAGTTTATTCATTAGACTATTACTAATGCGTTTACATTCCTAGATATGTTTCAGCTACACTTGATATGCACACGATAAAGCGAATAGTACCTGATCTCACAGTTAACTGCCTGCTGGAGTAAGCAACCCTACTCTCCCATCTGGCCGTCGAGTATCATGGCGGTTCACAGTTAACTGCCTGCTGGAGTAAGCAACCCTACTCTTCCAGCTGGCCGTCGAGTATCATGATGGTTCACAGTTAACTGCCTGCTGGAGTAAGCAACCCTACTCTCCCATCTGGCCGCCGAGTATCATGGCGGTTCACAGTTAACTGCCTGCTGGAGTAAGCAACCCTACTCTTCCATCTGGCCGTCGATTATCATGGCGGTTCACAGTTAACTGCCTGCTGGAGTAAGCAACCCTACTCTTCCAGCTGGCCGCCGAGTATCATGGCGGTTCACAGTTAACTGCCTGCTGGCGTAAGCAACCCTACTCTTCCAGCTGGCCGTCGAGTATCATGGCGGTTCACAGTTAACTGCCTGCTGGAGTAAGCAACCCTACTCTCCCATCTGGCCGTCGAGTATCATGGCGGTTCACAGTTAACTGCCTGCTGGAGTAAGCAACCCTACTCTCCCATCTGGCCACCGAGTATCATGGCGGTTCACAGTTAACTGCCTGCTAGAGTAAGCAACCCTACTCTTCCAGCTGGCCGTCGAGTATCATGGCGGTTCTAAGTCTTGCTCTCGGGCATGCGCGCAGCATTCTGACTCTTTTATTTCTCGCATTTTCTGTTGTTACTATACATCAATCGCGGTCTTCTAATGGAATTCGACAGGGACTAAGCGACACACGTCACTCCAAATGAGAACAGATGACATTTCCTTAAGCATCTTAACTGTTGTGGGTCAAAGCTGCTTAAGAGTGAAAATTTGTTTCCTAGACTTCGAGGGTATTTTGTAATTTCGTGTCATTAAATTGATAGGCACTTGAGAAATTGCAAATCGTTTGGAGAATTGCGTCCATCATGTTTATTTATCGTAAATATAAGAATGTTTACTTAAAATGATAATTTATACCTATTAAAAAACATTTAACACAAAACTGGGATTTTGCTACAGGTGACTAAAGGACCCCAAGCAGCCTTTGGATAAAGAGGCAAAGAGAAGATTACAGTTCGATCTGGAGCGCAGGACAGGAGGTGCCTGAATGAGTGAAGAGACCTTGTTGGGAATGGATCCTTACACTCGACAGGTCCCACACTGGAGAGCGCCCTTAAGTACACATCTGTAATAGCACGTGTTGAAAGTGAGGAAGAGTTTGTCCAGGACACACAGCAGTGGGTCGCGCTAAGCAATGCGGCCCAGGTACTAGGCGGTTCGCGTCGTTTGTTTCAGGGGACGTCACGCGCATTATTTATTAGCGAGCGGTCGCGTCTTGCCCGCGGCATACCGCGCTCCACGGCCGACCACGTTGTTAAGGGCCTCCGCCCCCCCCCCCTCCCCAACCCGACGTGACAGTAGTCCAAGGAGTGTACAAGGGAACACTTGCAACTCAACAGCATAACGAGAGAAACTTATCTTATTAATTTGTTTGCCGAAGTAGGTCCCACGGCGCTGCCAACTTTACAACACATAGTAAACTACAAATGTTCACTTTGTCATGTTGGTTGGCAAGGAGCATGATGTCGCCATCCTGTATTCTATTGTTATTTTACGACTCGCCCACTTTTTCTGAGAAGTATTATTGATTGCGTCGTGCGTGTGAATATTTCACGGCACAAGTAGCTACATCCCAGAGAATAAGAATCGTTATATTCAGTTGCATGAGAATATTCATTTTAATACACGTGGTGTGAAATGGTGCTACCACCATCAAAATGAAAATATATAACCAAGCATATCTTACCACAATATCGAAGGAACAAAAATACACGATCTTTTTTTATATTTATGCTATGTGCATGCAGTAAATATTCTGGATAAATATGTAGCAATTATTTTAATGCCGAAGTTGTAAGACTATAGCAGATACTCAACTTCGGGTAGCTTCCTTTGATCTTTGGCGTCCTATCAGGACCACATAATTTTTACACATTTTTAAATTAATTTTATTCTGTTACATCTACATCCAGGCTGTCTGGAGTATTGGTGTGGCGCGGTAAAACTGCAATCCAGGCAGTTGCTCACACTTCCCGAAATCAATTGTATTTTATATCTATGCCTTTATACAGCGGCACTTGTTTCTTGACTAACTGCTGAAGTCCTTTAGCCATGCGTCATGTATAAATCGTGTCTTACTCGGGTCAGGAGAGCCTGCGCTAACCCGTGTGCCCATCAGGCCGGAGGTTCGCTGGCCGTATACACGTCATCACGCAGTTCGGCTATGTCCGCCGACTTTCGGCTGTCTCCGCCGGGGTGGCGACCCTTCATTAAGGCCTTGCTTTATGAGCGGACGTCATTAAAGCCCATTGTACTGGCACGGCGAACATGTGTGGGATCGTTGTTGGACATCAGAATTGGTGTCTTGCACCACCATGCAGTCTGACGTACTGCACTATGACGGACGGGCGATTAGGATGGGGACCCGTTGTTTTGTTTAAAATAAGGACAAAATGCTTCTAGGCAAGATTTCTCAGGAAATAAGTCGCATTTTTTATTTGTAGGCGAAAAGGCTGTTAGGCAAAACACCTGTTAGGTAAAACAACGGGGCTACGAGAGGCCGCTTGACATGGCTGATGGCGAAGCAATTTTGAATTTTGTAAGTGAAGGCAAAACTGTCCAACTGAGGCCATGAGACACAAGCTAAAAATTAATAATTTATGGATACGAAAGTAAGAAGTAATATTTATTTAACTTAAACAAATATAAACTTAATAATGTCTAGGACAAATTTAAATGATAAAGACGGTCTTACATGGGTATATAATAAATGAGAAACAACATGGATGAACTAGTAAGTACGAAGTTAGAAAGGCCATAATGAAATAATGATACATTACGAAGGTCCCGAGTAAATTAATGGAAAATGTGGAAAGCCTTAGAGTAAAAAATAGTCGAAGACAGGTCCTGGGTAACAATAAGAGAGGTCATTGATCAAGTAAAACGGAATAAAGAACATCTAGGACAAATTAATATGAAATTGGTAAGATTTCGAATCAATTAAATTCTAAAATGATTAAAGCGAAATCAGGGACACTTTAATAAATTTGCAAAAAAAATAATAATAACCTTCTTGAATAGATAAGTATGAAATTGGATCTTGGATAATCTAATGTGAAATTAAGTATGACGCAGTTAGGGAGGGTTTTAACAAATCAATATTTTGTCGCGAAAATAGTTCCTTTCTAATTGTATTTTAAAACACTTCAGCCCAGGCCCGCTGTCAGTATTGAATGGTTTTATTTGCTAAGCGTCGCTCGTGCATTTCCGCGGATTGCAAACATTCTTAACCGGAGCAGCCTAAATCTGGTTGGCCCAGTCAAGTAACACTAAGTCTCCTCGCAAAGATGATACGCGACCAAACACTACAAACCTGAAACAGTTATTTAGATCAGTAGAATTATTTTACTGTAACATTAGTTAATGAGCTGCCGTCTACTAACATATCAATGGAATACGCTGTTGTTTTACAGAGGTTTCAACAACTCTGCAGCTAAATCCGCTGATTTGGAGTAATTTAAAATGTTTCGATGTGAGAGTGAATAATCAAAGGGAAACTGCCATATTGCATGTATTGCAATCTTGTCTGCCTAGGATTATTCCCGCGAAAATCAAGAATCCTCACAGGTGAATATAATACAGGCCATTCACAATAAAGTGAGCGCTTTTGAAAGCCCTCTCATTTGGAATAATAGACAATAAATATATTTTATTTTAGCCTTAGACGTTAACTTCTCAGTAGGGTGGGATCTGCATACTGTGTTTATTACTTACATTGCAGTATTTATATTAAAATATTGTTGTAGGATAAGAAATGGCTGAATAGAGAAAATATTTAGTGCCACAGAAGTGCTCACTTTACCGTGAACAGCCTATACCAGGAATAAGTACTAAACAAGTGCTGTACAGCAATACCCTCGCACTTTGAAGTGTTGAGTGTAGTCCACGCACGACCAGCTCTCGAAACCTCAGCCCCTGGAAGGACCTCGCAGGACGACGAGTCCTTCCCGGCAGGACAAGGACATCCCTGCAGGTGAGGAAGCACTTAAAAAGCCTGAAATATACGGGATTGTCAACCGTGATTGGGGAACCGCTGCCCCGGACTTGGCTACAATGATTAAACGCTCGACTAAAGTGAAGGTTACATTTTAAAAGTGGCTACCCTCCCTTCCCTAGAAGAGGAGGGGGGAACACCACGACAGACAAAAGACAATTTTTTTCTCCTTCCCCAAGGGTTGACAATGTCCCCGGGGAAACATAACTCCTCTTGTTTCGCCCATTAAACTAGGGGAGTCATTTCTCGAGGAAGACCGGAGACAAGAGGGTGTATGTATGTGTGTGTGCGTGCAGGTAGGCCCGGACTGGAATGCGCCCCGCGCAAGGGACACGGGTATTTTTAATGAGATGGTGAGGGGTAGCGCTGGAAGATCGATTGATTCGTCGAGGGAGGCTGCCATGGAGCTGCCCGCCTCATTAACTAAGCGTCTGGCAACCTCGCGTCTTCAATTATCCCCTCGCTTTGAGATGGAGGCGTTGTGAATAGCGGGCAGCAGTTAACAAGCTGCCAGCCCCTGAAGACTTGGTCCATCGTCGGATGGTGTTGATGGAGACATGTCTGCGCCGGAGTGCGGCCTTCTCAACACTAGCCGTGCACTCGAGGGGGCTTCGTACATCACAGCGTGATCAACATGAGGCAAACAACACTCCCTACCACACTTTCAATAAAGATTAGCCTTTCCCATCCTCTGGTCTAGTACAGATATTTTATTGCAATTCTTTTCTGTCGAGGGATTTTTACTGTGTCTATGACGCCCACCCCCTTTTTTTTAAAATAGATTTAGTTTATAATAGGTGTAACAACGGCCCAAATCACGGCCATGTTTGCACAATCCCAGTGAAGACCCGAGCATGTGCCTTTGTAGATATAATAGGTGTAACCATGGCCCAAATTGCGGCCATGTATGCACAATCCAAGTGAAGCCTCGAGCATGTGTCCTTGTAGTTATAATAGGTGTAACAATGGCCCAAATCACGACCATGTTTGCACAATTCCAGTGAAGTCCCGATCAAGTGCCTATCTAATTATAATAGGAGTAACAATTGCCCAAATCACGGCCACGTTTGCACAATATCAGTGAAGCACCGAACATATGTCCTTGTAGTTATAATAGGTGTAACAATGGCCCAAATCTTGGCCATGTTTGCACAATATCAGTGAAGCCCCGAGCATGTGCCCTTGTAGTTATAATAGGTGTAACAAAGGCCCAAATCTCGGCCATGTTTGCACAATATCAGTGAAGCCCCGAGCATGTGCCCTTGTAGTTATAATAGGTGTAACAAAGGACCAAATCCTGGCCATGTTTGCACAATATCAGTGAAGCCCCGAGCATGTGCCCTTGTAGTTATAATAGGTGTAACAAAGGCCCAAATCTCGGCCATGTTTGCACAATATCAGTGAAGCCCCGAGCATGTGCCCTTGTAGTTATATTCGGTGTAGCAATGGCCCAAATCACGACCATTTTTGTTATAATATTCCTTGTATTCTTAGGAGTATGGTGCTTAGCCGTGAAGCCAATATTACACGATACCGGCAGCCGTATCTTGTACAAGATTCTGCAAGCCCTGGTGCACGAGCCGGTATACCAGCCGCTATATGGGCCGCCATGGAAGATTCATATTACACGACAGAAGTTCGCGTACTAGCATTTGGCACACTCGGTGGGTGAGAAGTGTGTAGTTTGTAGTATAGGTGAACCTCATTCGTAGAACTGCTACCAGTTAGTAACTTGTGTAGGCCTATGATAAAACTAGCTCGCATTTCTTAATATTGCTGTATTACTGTTCGCCTTTTGCATAAATTGATTGCATACTAGTGTAGTCGCATTCATTTTCTTGGAATAACAGTCGCTAGAGTACGAATGTGTTATTTCTAATTATCTTTGCAGAATATAGTATTTTCTTTACCTACTGGGATATTATCAGCATGTCAAATTTAATGATAAAAAGGTTCGGGTCAAACGGAGTTTTGTACGCGCGCCCATAACAAACACTTTCGTTGTTTACACCGCATCTTTACCGCTGTACTACCAGCTCAAACACTATTATTCCTGTTTATATTCTTATAGTATATTCGATAAATACTTCGAATTAATATTTTCGTAGAGTAGGTATTGTTGTACATATTTAGAACGGTTTTAAACAGTAATTAAAAGTTGTCATAGCCAATATCATTCGTCGTTGTCGTATTTTAAATATATTTGTAAGAGTTTCAACCTCACAGATGTAAAATAGATGGAAGCGTCCTTTTCAGTTTCTTCATAAACTAGTTTCAAGTAGTAGCCACGGGTAGCGCCTTACGTTCTGAAACTGCGACGTGATTGGCCAGGTACGAGAACCGGTGTGGAACACCTGCCACGAAAAATAGGACGTGTCCAATTACCAAACCTTGGTACGAAATCTGGCCGTACAAGGAGGGAAATGCCATGACGGATGCCACACTAGACCGTATACCGGCCGCTATGGAGAACCTTGCACAAGCTTTTACGGAATCTGGTATCGTGTAATGTCGCCTTTAGGTGCACTTAGGTGCCATCCTTTCCACTCTTCTTTTAGGTCGAATGTACCATAGGTTGTCCTACACGCAGTCTGGCAACGTCACGGCTGTTTAACACAGCGACGTCCCATCAACGACCCTATAACCCTGTTCACGGTTATCTGAGCAATGGAACCAACATTTGAGAAATGTCACTGCCCCTAACTTCAGTGGTGGAACTAGACTCCCATTAAGGAGGTGGCTTATTGGGAGACGAGACACCGAACAAAGCACATTTTTACCAGTAAGCATTAATATTTAATGCTAGATATAAATGACAATACTGGGTGGATAGTGCATTATTAACAGTGAATAATCTCATATTATCCAGTAGAAAATCAAGCTCCAAGGGAGAATCAGTGGACTCCATTAGCCCCCCCCCCCCCCCAAAAACCCTTGAAGCCGCCACTGCCTATCTTCACATTGTTATGATTTCTCAAAGTCAGTGGGCGTGGCCAGGTTCTTTATGGCAAGCAGTTCTTATGTTAACACTTTACTCATTTATTTAAAGATACTACAAAAATACTGTCGTACAATAAATGGCTGACACTTGTCATTTGTAACTGATATTTAAATACTCGTCAATCACCTCACAGAAATTAATGGAATCAAATATCTGAGATCATTCCCAACTGACCGTGTATCGAAATCACTTAATTATTTTATAAATTATATAAGATAATTCCAGGACGTATTGTAAAGTCCGTATCACATGTCAACACAGTCGCACATTAATTCAATCCTGATTCCATCAGTCTGGAATGTGCTGGACCTCTCCCTGTGAGAGCGCCCATATAGTGTCACTCTACTCGTTATCACGCCATCTCGTCCCTCCATACACCACACACACACACACATTAGTCTGCCGTCGTCTCACATCCTCCCCCGCCGTCCTTCTCCTCCGCTGATATCCCACGCTTTACGAGACTTCTCCAGATGACCGCACTTCAGCCAGATGGCTAGCACAATAAATGCCGGGCCGCCGGCTACGGCGGTGTTTATAGACGGCGCAGGTCCCGTCCAGAACATTCTTCGCATGTCGCGTTGCGCCGCGCGAAAGGATTACTAGAAAACTCTTGCTCATACTCCCAGATCGCCGTCTTCGCTGGCTTGTGAAAGAGGGGGGAGGGGGGGCTCTGACGCCAGCCAGGTAGGCTGTCAATAATCCCCACGGCCACCGGGCGACATCGGGAGACTCCCGAGAAAACCCACCGACCAGTGGCATCATCCGGCATGGTTCCCACTTGCGAAAATCCGGAGTGAACCGGCCGGGGATTGAACCCGGTTCGCCTTAATGTTACGCGAGCAGTCTAGCTGCTCATCCATCACGGCCCCAGGCCGTTACCTTCACATACTGTTATTCCACGACGTTTGTCATGTCAGTGTGTCAGAAGTTTTTTTTTTTTTTCAATGAACATGACGTTAGTGAACACTAAATAACTTTAGTACTTGTCAATCGAAGTGTTATTTGTTATCCACAAAAATTAATTTTTAATGAGCAACGAAATTTCGCCTTGTATAGCGTCACCTAAATAGTTATTGTAATCACTAACAAATATTTTCTTTCAGCATGATTTCCTTGACACTGACGTGGCCAGTTTTAGCTCGAGTGAACAGACTCCATAATTTGAACCATTAACGTCCTTCATTACCTTTTCGTTTTCCAAATGTTGTTTTTTAAAGTTTCAGAATGAACTGCGGTAGTCAGCTACACCAAGCCAACAACGTGAGTAAAGCTTGCAGGATGTTGTGAATGGCACGGGCGATGGTATATCTTGGCAATTACCAGACAGTTCCACAGAGATAGTCATCAATCTCGTGACAGACGTTTATACTCATAAGCCACATAATCACCTGTTATTATCCGTAATTACAATGTTCCCGCGTGAGACCTGCCCGCTAACTGAAAACCTAGTTTACCAGGACATCTGGCTGTGTGATACGATCGCCGAGTCACTCTTAACAAAGCAACCACAAGCTGTGGAAGATGTTTCTGGGGGAGAATTCGCCTACATGCGATGTGAGCAAATAATTGCTCTCACTTGCACAAGAAAATGACCCTGCAATTGAATGAAATTAACTTAACAACTTGGTAAATATAGAAAAGAATTAATTATTAACGGCATGCATTAGCCACACGATTATAAAGATTTCAGCATATGAGACTATAATCATTACTTTCATGTTACCAAAGGTCAAGGAGTGTTCCGTTTTTGTGATTATGATCATACTGTAGAGTAAAAAAAATCACAAATATTTATTCCTCAACAAAAGTTTAATTAATTATTTCGTCACAACTGCAAAACATTTTTTAAAACTCGTTTTAATAATTATTATTACGATTACCCCATGATTATTTTCCGAAAATAATAACCCCGTTTTTGTTGTAGCAAATAACATAATTCCACCCCGCCCCCACCAACCCCTTCATAATTCGTACACCATCAAAACTATTTAGCACGTGCTCCTCTATAATCATGGCACAGATTATTGTGATTTCTATTTTTCGGGATGCATAACCTGCCATTTTCAATTCAATATACATATTTTCGTATCTGAAAAATAATTTATAACTATTTACAAATAAATAACAAAATACTACCTACCCAAAGAGTTTTTGAAATAAGAAGACATCTTCACAAAGGTATACGGAGTTCATTATTTCTAGCTTAGATGTTTATATAGCAACCATGGTAACTAAAGATTGTAATATACAGGAAGTTAGGAAACTTACCGGAAATATTCCTTGTGGAAAATGAGGAAAACATACAACTTGTAGCCTAGCTCAATTTCTAAGGGAGATAAACGCCGATGAAAAAAATCGAGTTTACAAGTGGAATTTTTGCGAAATGTTAGAAATGGCTTGGAATTAAACTACGATTCTCTGAATAATGTTTATTGTTATCGTGAAGCCCTTTCCTTGGCCATTCAGGGCAGAACCAAGCACGGACAACCATTCTGTAAAGACAAGTCGTATACAACAAAATATAATATAAGGGCCAATGGCTTGAAAAAGGTAAACAGAATAACTACCAGGTAAACACACATGAGTTCTGAAATGTTCTATATTGAAACATTTTACCACATGGTGTCTACAAAGTGCTTAATATAAAATACATCTACATTTTCATCCCAACAAAGGAATTTCCTGGTATACGATAAATACAAACATATATATATATATATATATATATATATATATATATATATATATATATATATATATATATATATGTGATGTGTGTGTATACAAAATTTCCAAAATTGACAGTCTTGTAACCGGATTAAAACAGGATTATAAAATAGCTGCAAACATAATACTAGAATATTTTGTAGGCTTCCATGAACTCACTACAGTAACGTCATAAATATTCTCTTTGGTATTCAAAGTATTTGTTATTACAACCGGGAATAACTTTCACTTTTTAAAGCTTTCAAACCTATCCTCAGAACTGGGAAGGGTATCTGTTTATGCATTGTAAATGCAAGAATATTTAATGAACTTCTGAATACTAACAAAGTGAAATATTTTACACAATTTATGTATATGTTATATTTTCAGTAAATACTACATATAAGAAACTATTTTCGACATCATTAAAAATAATAAATACTTTAACTGATTATGCATTAACATAATGCTGAGTTCATTTTTTTTTTTCCTTTATGCATTGCAATTTTTTTTAGATGACATTTTCAATTTGAAAGTAGTAATATTATTTCCTTTAGGATTTTACATTGAGCAATTTTTAAATTCTTTAATAGTTTAGATATGACCAGGAAATTCTAAAGTATCTACCAAACTCCAGGATACAACACCCATTTCTACAGAAATCTGTCCTTATATCCCTAATGTGTTTTACTTATCTCATGGTGTACATGTCGTCCCCAACGGCCAGGTCTCTCTGCATGACCATTCCGCTGGAGCGACTATTTATAGCCCAAAAACTGACAGGTGAGAACTACCGCATCAAAAATCCTATTGGCTTAGCTACTACTCCGATCGCAAATCATTTCCAATGCAGTAGCGCACTCTTTATTACTTATACAATGCAAGACCAATCTAAACTAATATCGAATATACTGGTGATGACATTTCTTCTGCCACATTAGCACACTCTCTACGCATGTTTGAAGCCCCGGCCTACAATTGCCTGCCGTCGATCACTATAGAGCCCCAAGCTGCCACATACACATATTTCGTCTTCGACCTTGTTGAATTATTCACATGTTTAGTTCTGAGTTTATTTATTTCCTTTATCATTAATACATTAATTATCCAGGTTACACATGTTTGATTTACAGCATTACTGTGAAGGTTGGAATTTGTTTTCTATTGCATGAGGTTTGCAGCATCGCCGGAGAGATTCTTGTTCCAGTGTGGTACGACCAAGGCGCCCAACAATCTATTTAATAATTATAATTATTGTTTCACCCAACTAACACCAAATAGATTTACTCCCGCACTATTACAGACACTGTTTCAGAGTGGCGCAGAACGAGAACTATTATATAGATATATATTTGTGCCAGTTCGCCATTTAGGTGTATTTTTAATATCACAGTATTTCACATGATTAGTATAGCTCTATATATAATGAGAATTCTTTTCTGGCTTTTTTTTCTATTCTCGATTAATGTGTAACATGTGTATTTTATCAAAAGCCTTTAAAATATTTTTGGTATACTTTTCTAATGAGACAATTGATGGTTGCTTTCCCTTGTACTTTGCATGGACATTTTATGGCAAAAAGAGTGAGTATAGTTAGTTAACGAGAACTCATAATTGCTCTTCTGTGATATTTATGAATTATTAAGACCTGCCTAAGTTTTATCAATTTATTGTGCCATTTTGTTAAAACAAAGGCTTTGTCTTTCCTCACAGAATTCGCCTGGTATAATTTATTTTCCCTTGTGTACGCCACAAGGAGTAACAAAATCTTCGGTGGGTAGATGTGCGAATATAGCGGGTCTAAAGCACAGGCTTTTCTGTCTCGAAGGGCGGAGACAGCTAGAATCAACTACAGCCAAGGTCTGCGGCGGATGAAATAAAACGCTAAAACATGACAGATACTACGACGCCAGCCCTTTGCAGATCACCTAGCAGTCAACGGAGTCGGGGAACTCTGGCTGGGCAATGCACTCGGCTTTCTTGCCATCTAGGCCTGGATGCTGGCCAAAACATCAAATCAATCTGTAAGCCTCAAACCGAAAGAAAAATATAGGCGAGCGAAACAGCAGACCGGAAATATAACAATTTTTAAAACAGATTGTATCTAACCAGGTTCAATTACACAGAATATGAACAAGCCAAAATAAAAGATCTTCCTAACCAGACAAAAATAACCGGTTGATCCCGAATAAAAATTCCAAATAACTAAATTCACTTCAAAAGATAATAGATAAAAATGATTACATCTGGCTAACAAAAATGCACTTCACAATCTCTTGTCTAGCTAGATAACAGAATTGTATAAGAGCTAAACTGATGTAAGTTTGAAAGTGTGCATATAAGACAGGAATATAGAAACTTTCAGAAGTCCATTACTTGCCTAAAATAGGGATAAATATAATTTGCCCTAAACATTGAGTGAAATGCAGAGCAAATTAACTATTCAAAATCTCAAAATATACCCAAATCTGTGAATATATATATATATATATATATATATATATATATATATATATATATATATATATATATATATATATATATATAGTAACTCAAAATTTCCCGACACACAAAAATTATATTGAATTTATTAACTTAACTTTAAAAAATAAATATCAACCTAACAAAATCGAAATAACTTCAATAAAACATCTTTATGTGACCTTAAAATCTCTTGCCTAACTATAAGTCAGATTTACCCATGAACTAAAATGAACTTAAGTTCCAACATTTGTGTACAAAACTGAAATAAAAGACTGTCTGAAATACCAGAACAGGATCAATATAAGAATACAGAGATGTTTCCCTAAAACTTTACCCAATCACTGATACAAATAAATGTACAAATATGCACATATACTAAATTCGGTGTAATCCGAAAAACAACATGCCCCTAGAATTTTCCAAATTTCTAAAATGGCACAGGATAAGAATAATTCCATCTGGACTATTATAGGTTAGGTTGTGTTAGGTTATTTCTATTTTTTTTCTGGTCTTTGGTAGGTTATGTATTTTTGGACTTTAGTAGGTTAAGATATGTTAGTTTAACAGATGGTACTGATGTTTGTGTTTCGGCTGGTATAAACTCTATGGATTCTGTAAACTTGAGTTATGGTGGGTGGGGATATTGAATGGCAAGGTACCTGTTTACAAGTTTATAAGGAGCTGGGTTCCAGTTAGAAAGCTTAATTTGACAGTGGTAGGCGTGAATAACACTTCGTCTCAGCTCGTGTAAGTAACTGGAATATATTGTGGTTTGAAAGGTTGCTGGTCCCTCAACGCCTGAGGTTGGCAAAGTGCTATCTACTTCTTCGGATGTGACACCTACAGCAGTGCTGCCATCGATAACTTCAACAAGGTTTCGTTGCTGTTACTGTCACAAGATATTTTCCTACTGCCATGGTGCAAGAAAGTATGAAAGAACTTCTTGTATGAAGGGGCCTCCTAGTGCTATGCAGTTATTTATCAAGTGCAAGCGTCTGTTAAAATGCGACGATAAGCTGAAGAGAAATAGCAAGAAATTGTAAAGGCTGAGTTTCAGCAGCTAAGAAATTACCTGTGCTAATTGTTGGAGAAACCACATTGAACGGATTCTACCTGAAACAATGAGCATTCAAAGGTACTTAACAAGTTTATGTGATTGGAAATAAGCAAATATAATCAATCAGTGATCAGAAGAAGATGAAGAAGGTCCCATAACATACAATGTTTGGCTGGAGTATACCTATGAAAAGCCTCAACCTTTGGATGAAGAAATCAGTCGCCGAGTATTCAAGACTGCGAATCAAGCACGGTACAATGTTGATTGTATCCCAGGGACTGCAGAGGTCGTGAAAGAACAGTGGATAGGTCGAGGTGGCCCAATGGCTTGGCCTGCACGTTCACCCGACTTGACTCCACTAGACTACTTCCTGTTGGGCCACATAAAGAACGTGATTTATGAAACCCCTGAGGAATCAGAGGATGACCTGCTGGCGGCTGATCTTCGACTTCCATGTATTGGTGATCGTGTTTACCAGAACATGGTACGTAGGTACCTTGTTTGTGTAGATGTCGCTGGTCGTCACATCGAGCCATTCTTGTAAGTGAACCCAGAATATAAACAACGTAGAGTATGTTACAGACGTGGGAGAGGTCAATATGTGATGTGGTGTTTTGTTTGTCGCGGGGAAACGGTACATTTCCGCACATAAGTTCCTATGAAAAACGTAATCGTCTTGGTCCCCACTACAAGCCCCTACAATGTGTAATGGGAATTTAAACACACCCTACATATATATATATATATATATATATATAAAATTTCAATGAAAAAATCTAAAATTTTTTGTTGGTGTTGTATCCTATCTACTTCCCCGATATAGGGAATAAAATGGCACTTGGTAGACATACATTTAAAAAAGTCGAATAGCATACTTTTATTCCTACAAAACCTTTGAGATAATGACTAATTAACAGATACCGACATCGTGTAATAATTAGACTTAAAGAGAGGAGGCTGGAAATGAAGTTGAGAAGAACTGTTTGCATTGTTCCGCTTTATCTACGAAAAATTTCAGTAAAAAAAAAAAAAAAAAAAAAAAAAAACTCAGATCAATTAAAATTGACAAACAAATACATATTTTTTTATTTTACATACCCTACGCCCATAAAAAGTAATATGGTTTCCAGAAACAAATGCAGGTGTAATGTCAACATCAGCAGGTACACAAGTAACTAACTGGGTTCATTTTTGAATGGTATTGTATTAATATTAAACATTGTAATAAATATAAAACATAAAAATGTAACGAATTTTTCTTATTAAAATTATATCGTAATCAGTCTGTTATAAACTGTTTTCGTCAAAAGCATCACTTTGAAGAAAATACATAGGATAATCGCTATGGTTATAAAGAGCTTAAACATACATTCCTGGAGCTATAAATGATACTTGCAAACTGAATTTTATGAGCCTGCCTCCTAAGAGTACGTAAATACTATTCGCATATGCATGGACATTAGCATGCTGACATTCCGACTTGCGAATAAATGAGGTCGGCGAAATAAGAAAAAGCAGTGCTCATAGCGACCAACTGTAGAACTAACATTGCGGCCAAACAGGTGACTAGAGAACTACGAAGACAGCAGGCGAAGATGCGACACCAGCGCCCTAGCATCTAACTCTAGAACCAACATGGCGGTCTAAAGATTGGCTAACTCCCTAGCAACAGCCGATGTAAACAACAGACGAAAACAACCAAGATGGCATCCTCCAACAATGTATAAACAAATGACAAACGAAAAAACCAATGCGGTGGAAATGGCTGTGACGCCCACCAAGATGGCAACCGGAAACACAATTGCGACATACTGGCAACAAATATGGTGTCGTAATGGCTACCAAGATGGTGGCACACTGGCTACGTCATCCAAGATGGTGGAATACAAGATGGGTGGCTGTGAAGTCATCCAAGATAGCAGAATCCAAGATGGCGACCGAACCTCCGAATATTTCCCAGATCCCGTTGCCCTCGTACATACATTACCTATCTACTTTGGCCTATAGAGATTGTAAAACAAAATATTATCAGAACATTTTTTTAAAATTTGTACTTATTTTACAGCGGGTTTGTGTGGGTGTTTCAGGGACATGTCATTTTCCTTTTAAATTATTTGTCGGTATATGATTTTACGTTGGGTGGATTCTACGTCAAGTAATTTTAAGTCAAATAACTTTAGACCTAAGTCTAGATGAATTTTAGGTTAAGTAATGTTTTGCCAACTGAAATTAGGCAAAATTACTTTGGACCAAAATACATTTAGGCCAAGCGATTTATTGGCCAAATCATATTTAGCCTACAGTATGCCTAATCACTTTAAGCCAAGTTATCTATGTGGAGAAATATCAGACGAAGTGACTACACTCTAAAATATTGCCGTACATTTATGAAGAATTCATTGGAGTATGGTTGCCAAGATTAATTTTGTATCACTGCAAAAGAATTAAAGCAAATTCCACGAGAAGTTAAAAATGTAATGTCTTAAACTAATATTGGCTTCTAACATATAAAAATGCAACATATTTCAAATTTACTACAAAAGTGAAGCTACTTATAAATCATTGCAAGTAGTATAGAAATGCCGATTTGAGCGCAACCACAAAAAAGTGACTCGAAAAGTTGCGTTTGGGAGCAGTTGCAAAAAGTGGCTCAAAAAGTTGCGTTTGGGAGCAGTTGCAAGAAAGTTACTCAAAAAGTTTCAATTGAGCACAAATGTAAAAAAAGTGACTCAAAAATTTGCGTTTGGGAGCAGTTGCAAAAGGTTACTCAAAAAGTTGCGTTTGGGTGCATCTGCAAAAATACATTTATAAAGTTGCATTTGGGAGCAGTTGCAAAAAAGTGGATTAAAAAGTTGCGTTTGAGCACAACAGAAAAAAAAGTGACTCAACATGTTGCATTTGGTTAGATCGTAGTCTTCAGAAAAAATCTTGCATTAAACTTTGCGTTTGAGTATATCTACAAAAATACGCGTAAAGAGGTACGTTTGGGCGCAGTTGCAAAAAAAAGCGACTCAAAAAATTTGAATATGTAAAAAAATAAATTGTATATAATGAAGCTGGATCAGTTGCTAAATGTATTAAACGGAACCAAACAATTTAAAAAACTTTCCGAACTTACAATTGGACAGTCCTATCCCATAAGCCATGCTGAAATAAATTATACACGGTATGGATACAAAGTGGTAATTACTTCTGGAAATTTTAAAGTAACCTTACCAGACAAATATGTTCGGATTTTCAGTGAAAAAGTTTTAAATGACGTTAATTGTAGAGGTACAAGTTTTGCATATGATGGAATGGTGGATTGTGGTGTTAAACAAATGCATTCTATTCGGTTTTTAAAAGAGTAAATGATCGTCATCGTATAACTAGACATCAGTTGATTTTTATTTGTGCTCATATCTTTATAAAGTTTTAATGGTTATCCAATCATTAAAACACAATCATCGCTCTGACTTCGGCAATGTGCTACAGCATAGTCGAATAAAAAATTTAGATACTCATCTCCAAATTCCACATATGAAAGTAGCCACAACAATGAATTCTTTTTCTAAATCTTTCATTGCACTTTCTATAGAAATATTATTCATATTTATCATATGAAACTTTAATAGTTTTTAAACTATTAAGTTATTATATATAGAATATGACTACTTCCAACCCAAAAAACATCTCTGGTCTCATCTCTAATACCACTGTTCTTTCGGACAAATCAATGTTAATTAACTTACCTTTTTCATCCTTAATTTCAACTATTATTTCATTAACTTGATTTGTTTGCACTTGAAAAAATAATGGATACGCTGGTTCGTAATAGATTGTCTCGCCAAACCCAAATGTTGTTCTTGGTTTAAAAGTGATAATTATGTTAGTTTCTCTATGATTATATTCACCATGTTTTAATATCTCACCATTTACTATATTACAGTGTATATTTAATGTTTCAAATGGAGCAAATTTTGGAATTGTAATGCCATAATGATCCACATTTGCTTTCAGAGTTTTATTTTCTACAAAACCCAAAAGTTTTCCTATTGAACCCCGTTTTTCAAGCTGTAATTTAAGTGTACATTTTACTTTCATTCTGTTTGTTATTTTATCCAGCTCGAAAGATATGTTATCACATTTCCTTTCCCTTCCGTTGAAACTACACTAAATGCAAAAATTGTTTTTATAGTTTTTTCAAGATCTTTTAAGCTATATTGGCCAACTGGAATTTCAACTGCTAATTCTATATCATTCTGGCCCACAAAATATATCTTATTTTTCCCAGAGATAATGTTATGCATTAGAAGGAGTAGTATAGAACTGAACTAAAACCAATAAGTGCCCCTCTATCTCTAAAGGGTAATGTAGTATTTTCTTCAACACTGATTTGTTATCTGTTAGTTTGAAAAATTTACTCATTTATTAAACTATTTTAAAAAATCTATTAATAAATGAGAGAGAAAAACATTAAACATGTAGACTGGAATATTAAAATAAGAATAGCAGACAAGACTGTATCGACAAACCGTCACGGAGCATTATTACCTAATAATATTAGATGTTTGATAGTGGGTCCTAGTAACTGTGGAAAAACTACCCTTATGATAGATAATTTTATATATGCTCAGGGATGGTTGGACTTTGGTACTCTCTATGTGTGTTCAAAAAGTCTGGACCAACCAAAACATATCAATTTAAAGAAAGATATAGATGTAGCATCAAAATTATTTAATGAACTGATAGAATACTTCTTTCCATCAAATGAAGAAATGGTTGATATAAATAAATGTCATAAAGAGTCTGTAGTTGTTTTCGATGGTATCATACTTGAAAATCAAAATATGGCAAGGGATTACTTTACTCGCGGTAGACACAATGATATTGATTGTTTCTCTTTAGCCCAGACATACTCAAAAGTACCTTACCAGCCTATAAGAGACAATACTAATTTTATTTGCATATTCAGACAAGACGATACAAATCTTAAACATATTCATAGTGATTTTGTTGGTGGTGATATGTCATTTGAGAAATTTTGGAAGACTTGTTCGAAATGTTGGAATAATGAATATGGTTTTGTTACAATAGATATGACTCGTAAGTTAAATAATGGTAAGTACCATAATAAAATTAAAGACTTTTTAAATTCCTATATTATAAGTAAGTTTCGTTTTTAATGAAAGTGTTTAAATTAAAAACCAACACAACTGATCTTTTTAAATATATTGGTATACCATAACTATTTCAATAAACACAATTGTACCTTCGGGTAAATTGTAAGCTTTTGGTATTTTAAAATATATCATATCATCAGGATATACTTCAAAAGTTTTACACATGTCAATTTTTTTCCGTTCATGGTATAAGATGATAACACTTTTATATTTTTCTAGTTTTATTATTATTTCAACTATAGTTCCGTGACTCGTAAAAAATATTCTATTTGATTATCAAAGCAAAATACTTTTTCTTTTGAACTGTATTTTCCAATTAAACGAATAATGTTAATTCTGTTTTTCTGATAGTACTCTAAATTGACTGTATCCGTCAGTGCAATGGGATCTCTCACATGTCTTAGTCTTTTTAGTTCAAAATCTATATTATTATCTACTTCCAAGTAAGTAAGATAGGCTTTATCCAATGATATTTTATTTCTTGTCAGTGTGACTATAAAGTCGTTGAACTGTGTGTGGGAACTAAATCATTAGGATTGGTCTTCTCGGTAGTTGTATCATTGTCCATGCGTTCTTCAATTTTATCTTCAATCCAAGAGCTCATTAATGCATTTCCACATATATCCATTGTTTATTAATAGTGAAATAATTTTTGAAAATTTAAAATTATGTGAAAAGATATTTAGCACAATTACTCACAAATGACAACAAGTTTCTTGATTGAAATTTGGAATTCTATTATCGTTACAAAAAATATTACTTCCGAGATATGCTATTAATTGTCGGGGTGGATTTCCGCCAAATGAATCAAAATAATATTTGTTGTTTGCTTTTTTCCAATAGCATACCAAGTGTGTACAAGAGTTTGTTGAAACATCTAGATTAACAATCCCACATTCATTATCGAGTGGCGTGTTAAGAAGCTCATTGATCATAAATACACCTGAAAATTTTTAATGTTTAATTTTTTATCCATTTGATCAATATCAAAGTTACTGAGTGGAGATACTTTTTTTTAACATTCTAACCCCACTTAACTTTCTTCAATCACTTGCCGTATTCCTCCATAGCTAAATTATGTCTGCATTGTTCTTCCAATTCTTGATTTTTCTTCTTAGCATTAATTACCGTTGTAACGATAGATGATGCACCACCAGCTATCGCTCCCAGTGCTCCCAATGCTGCGAAAATTAAGGGTAAAAATCCACCCTTGTGAACTGTCAGACCATTTCCAGTTTTCATTTCTTTGGACATTTTCTTAAGTT
Source organism: Dryococelus australis (assembly GCA_029891345.1). Lineage (NCBI taxonomy): Eukaryota > Metazoa > Arthropoda > Insecta > Phasmatodea > Phasmatidae > Dryococelus > Dryococelus australis. The sequence goes on from CM056995.1 coordinate 368,813, forward strand.
GTGAAACTGAAATTGAGATAGTCATCCCTTTGTCCTCCTTTAACTTATCGTTTTTACAATCCAGTTGGTCTTTCGTTAGGAATGAATCAATATTCAAACCCTTCAACTCCTCGTTAGGAACTTGAAATACAATGTTTTTTTCTTTAATTTATTATAACAAATATTTTATCATTTCATTTTAATTCCCAAGCCAAGCTTACTTTTAATATGCATCGTAGATCCAGTAACACCAGCTCACAATCTTTTATTGAGATCAGCATCTGAACTTAACAATCTTTTGAATGCTTTCTCTTCTAGTTCTTTGTCAGCTAAATGTCTTTCAGCTAGATCTTTATGATGATGATAAACTATATCATGTTCCATTGCAGCCGCATCTAGTGGATTAATGGGTTTATCACCACGCTCAGTTCTCTCTTTTAGTCTGGTACCCGGACCTAAGTACTGATAACCAGGTGCATGCAACTCAAAAGGTAGAGAATTTATTATGTCATTGAGTAACCCTTTTCCGTGATGCTCCAACTCCCAAAAAATATGTGGTATTGTGTTTAACATTAGTATTAGATATGTTATACCTTTTAGATTAATCACAACAAAATCACTAAACTTGCTGTTGAGCATATTCATTATTCCAACTTTTTCATTGTAATAGTTATCATTTCCAGCATTCTCTTCGCCATAAATAACGAGAAGTCGATCAATAAGCATCCTAACATCATCCATCCATATGCATTCTTTGGGATAGTCTGTATACTTCTTTATACCTTTCCCTTTTTAGGTGAGGGACGTTTCTTTTTAATCGAATAGTAAATAGGTTTAACAATAATTTTCCATTTATTCCCTTTACTCGATTTTGGCGTTCCCAAGTTTGGATCATTGTTTTGAAAAACTATGTTTGTATTTCCTAGGATACGACTATAGCGTTCATAGTCGGTTGCAGTGTAGTCACTTTCTGTTCCTTTCTTATTAGTGTGTAATTTCATCAAACCATCAGTTCCAGTGTATGTTCGACCTTTTACAGTAAATTTGTCATTGATGAATGTTACTTCGCTATCACTAATATACAATCTACCTTTAGTCCAAAAACATCGTCTCTGCAGTCAATTAAGAAATCTGCCACTTTCTTATCAATAAATGTAGTTAGTTAACTGTGAGATATCAGTCGTATGGGTAAACACCTTTTCTTGGTGTTATACCGTTACGCACGTGTATGTTTGTTACGGAACTTAGAAAACACAATACCGTAAAAGATTTTCACTTTTGTGGAGAATTTTTTTCCTATTTGTAAACGGTTTTGTTTTTATTAGTTAGCAGCAATGAACTTTCGACGGACGTACGAAAATTGGTTGTAAATCTCTCGGCTGGGAGATGGACGGACGTATAACGGACGAACGTATGACGGACGGACGGATGACTGACGGACGCGGCGTGCTGTTGTAAATCCTGCTTGATAAAGATAAATGTAAAAACAAGATTTATTTGAATATCCATTTTCACCGTAACTTCCATTGGCTCAGCTTGTTATAGTAAAATACCAATGATGAAATAATGCGCAGAAGTGGAAGTCGTGTCAGGCAACTCGGGAGAGTCTATTACCGCTGCACGAAGGGGTAAGTTTGTTCAGTTCGCCAGTGACAATGGCCGAGTGCAGTTGGGTGCCACCTACTCCGCGTGTTCGTATTACCTGTCTAGTGCAGCGCGCTAGTAGAGAGCGGTGTCACGTGGTTTCCCCTCCCTCCAGCGGCGAATGCTCTGGAAATCCCTCCCCTACGTTCCCTCCCTCAAAGCTACTCCAATATTATTCTTTCATTTGAATTTCACTAGTCTATACAAATTCGCCTTGTTGAAGTAGAATCCGTCAGACTGCACCACTACTTTCACACATGCCATACGTTGGGTGTGCCTACAACTGTATTTGTAAGATAGTTTTAAGTCATTATTGCGAAGTGCGTGTATTTGTCGTACAATTCAACTATACGCAGTAACTCAGCGATAAAAGACACCGGTTGTCTCTATTATTTTCACAGTAATGAGAATTCATTCCTGAAATGGGTAAGACATTTAGTTAGCAGGTAAGTATTTTTATGTCAAACAACACATTGTTCATTCATCTGCACATGTTTTCCGGAACAAATAAATGGATTAAAATGCTAAAATTATCTTGCCCTAACAACTATTTGATTAAGTTAATATCGCCTTTCGATATGGCTATCTTGCGTAACAGCAGTGTCAAATTACTACGTATATAGTGTGTAGTGAAAAAAATATTCCCTTGTTTGAAACAATCTGACGCTGAAAATAACAAAGCTTGTTGTGGCAACAAAATTAAATAACACAGAACAGTCCTTCGTTTCAATAGCTGTTTTGTGATCGAGTCATACGGGAGTCTATGCTCGAAAATACAGTCGGATCTTCACATACACCTGATGTGGTTTAAGTATGATGAGAACAGAACTGACTAATTGTGATGATGCTGGTAAACTTATAAATCTGTACAAAACAATCCCAATAAATATATTTTGACTGAAAGCAGGCAGAAAAGACGCAAACAGTAAATATACATTTAGTTTCTAACTATTATACACACACACACACACACACACACACATATATATTTCTCTTCGAACTACTCCCATTTTATTGAGCCAATGACAGCATTGCGGTAGTGGAAAGGAAATGATAAACAACAGGTCGTACAATGCTAGAAACATGACTTCCGTAACATAGACGTATACTTATCCGTATACGGGATATGTGTTTCTAGGTTCAAGTCTCTAGTTAAGACATGAGTAAGACTGGTGTTAACTGGTGCCTCTTAACTCTTAGGCCTATGTATACACAGCTAAGGAAGTTTCGCCCTAGGTATACAAATAAAAATATATACTAATCAGTTATCGTAAATTTATTTATCCTAGCATCTTGTGTTAAAGTTACAGCAAATACTTTTTATTTGTTTTTTTAATTGTTACATAACTGTGTACAAACGACGAACAACATTTCTCCAGGTGTAGTAGTTTCTGTTCAGCAAAAACAATTGTGTAAAGCCCTAATTAGCTTGTCTTTGTGAGGGGAGAAACATGTTTAAAAAAGTGTTTTAAATTAAGTTCTTACTCCGGTCAACACAGCGACTAGGTACTTGGCACCGTTTAGACAGTTTAAACACGTTATTTTTGTTGATTTTTAACTCTATTCTGTTATCTACCAGCAAAATTACTAATAAATATTTGCAATTTTTTATAATGGCACACAATATAAAACGTTTTTCTTTGTACTTCTCGATAGTATTTCTCATTAGATATGTACAATACATACACAGACGGCGTGGTATCTATCTCCTTTGCTGTGGGCGTATTGTGTGAGTGGCGAGGTCTTGTGTATGATTGGCTACCACTCTCTGCAAGAAGTCCCCTATTCACCGCTCTAACATGTTGATGGCCAGCGCCACCATCTTGCTGGCGAGTGCTGTGGGCGTATTGTGTGAGTGGCGAGGTCTTGTGTATGATTGGCTACCACTCTCTGCAAGAAGTCCCCTATTCACCGCTCTAACATGTTGATGGCCAGCGCCACCATCTTGCTGGCGAGTGCTGTGGGCGTATTGTGTGAGTGGCGAGGTCTTGTGTATGATTGGCTACCACTCTCTGCAAGAAGTCCCCTATTCACCGCTCTAACATGTTGATGGCCAGCGCCACCATCTTGCTGGCGAGTGCTGTGGGCGTATTGTGTGAGTGGCGAGGTCTTGTGTATGATTGGCTACCACTCTCTGCAAGAAGTCCCCTATTCACTGCTCTAACATGTTGATGGCCAGCGCCACCATCTTGCTAGCGAGTGTTGTCGTTCCACCTCTGCAGTTTCTCTGTGTTAGTACTCGATAGTGCAGGCAACTAATGGAAAATAAGTTTTGGATTGGATTGGAAAGGTCTTATTAACTTCACCCGGTTTTATGCCCGACGGCTTATCAGGGAACTGCTTACAAACTAACTTACACTAACGCCCATGCCTTGCCTAGGATTCGAACCCAGAACCTCCCGTACCCTAGACCAGCGGCGCACCAACCGATTGCGCCACGGGAGGTCGCCGGAAAATAAGTTCAATTTGTAAAACTTTTTCTGGAGGGACATGAGACAAACTAGAGATTAATGAAATGCCCAACATTAGATTGCCGGAGATGAGGAGAGGGGTTTATCTTGTGTGCAGTTGTTAGGGCGAAGTTGGCCTGCCTTCTTGTCGTACCTGAGCGTGTCTTTGTCCCGCCTCTACATTCCCCTAATCATATCGAAATCAACCCATCTCGCCTTGCCAGGTCAGATAAAAACCTCGTCGACATAACGAACCCCTCCCCAAGAGAGAGAGGGAGAGAGAGAGAGAGAGAGAGAGAGAGAGAGAGAGAGAGGTAAAAAACAAAAGACGGGGCTAAGGAGACCGCTCGCTACGAGGCAGGACGCGACTGCACAGTAAACAGTTGTGTGATGTCATTTTAAACCTTAACCTCTTTTTTTTTTGTCGGAGAAAGAACTTCTACTCGGCGCAGACAGGTGCTACGGCGTTACGACATCGAAATATTTTTTTTAATCCTTCTTTCTTTCTTTCTTGGTGCTTTGACGGACGGAATCCTCCCCCCCCCCCCCCCGCAAAGTAGCTAGTAACCTCTTTGTCTTGAATAGGTTTTAATGGGCGGCCCGAGCTGGAGTCCACAACTGGTTACAGAAATGCTAATTCGCTTGGCACGTTTTCAAAATGGAAGGAAGGAAGGTCCTGTCATCTGACAACGGCGGAGCGCACGAGTAAAATTGGTCAAGTCTATTTGAAGGGGGGAGGGGAAGGAGGGAGAACACAAACGGGGATGGGGGTGAATTAATTGTACTAGCGATAAATTAGGCAGGAGGAGGGCAGCTTTTTCCTCCACCGTATTGCTTTTTCACTTCTTTAGAAACTCCTCCATTAAAATTAATTAAAAATTATCACGCTCTCATCTCCGGTTACCGCTGATTGGTATCCGTTGTTCCACTAACACTGCTAAGTGCCTGTTGAAGGAATCGAGTGCAGGGTCGCTTTACTACAGTAATGAGTGAGCGGTTCGCTCGGACTGTTTGTTACCTGCCTTACGATGACCACGAGGTCCATCGGTTTCTCATCTTCTTCTCACATCCTTGACGTTTACATACCCTTCGCCGATACTATTGTCACATCCACGTGATCAACAGCTTTCCAACATACCCCCTTTCAATACAAATCAAATATTTCGAATGACTTGAATACACTACTGTACACTGAGAGGACAGCTAACTGAATATTTCTTTGTATAGTGCCAACAATATATGTAATTGCCCCAGCTAAATATTTTATTGAGTAAACAAAACTTGAAACGCAACAAAATTAATTCTGTTCATACAACAAAATACATGCTTGAACTAACAAAAGTGCCAAAATTTTTTGTTCACTCTACGGTATATGTATTTTTGTTCACTCTACGGTATATGTATTTTTGTTCACTCTACGGTATATGTATTTTTATTCACTCTACGGTATATGTATTTTTGTTCACTCTACGGTATATGTATTTTTGTTTACTCTACGGTATATGTATTTTTGTTCACTCTACGGTATATGTATTTTTGTTCACTCTACGGTATATGTATTTTTGTTCACTCTACGGTATATGTATTTTTGTTCACTCTACCTTTACATGTATTTTTGTTACCACTAATTTCGTTGTCTTCTTGCGAAAATGCAACTCGAAGGTTTATTTGCATTTTTGTGCCAGTTAGTGATTGTTACTGCACCTATTGAAACTTAACGATGTTATAAAACGTCATAATAGAACACATTCAACAGGAAACGTCATAATAGAACACATTCAACAGGAAACTACATACGGAAAGCTGCAAAAATTGAAATATTTATTTACGCATGTTGTCCAGTATTTGTAATGAGTATATTTAAAAAAATCAAGTTCCATCAGTAATAACTGTAGTAGAGATTGCTAAGGTGGATTTACATATTTTATATTTAAATGAAGCGGTTTGTTAAATCAACGTAGAGCCAAACAAATATTTATCTGCGAGACACAAATAAGAACAACGAAATAATTTGGAATCGACCTCAAAATATTTCATTGCGCCTAAACAAACAATTAATTTGATTACTCCAAAAGAACTTCGTTTGATTCAACCAAACCTTTCTCTCAACGTACTTACAACTAGGCGAGAGGAAGTTTAAAAACGTTCCAGAGCACCTACTGACATAAACTGTTCTAACGTCACATGCTTGTCTTGTTAGTGCTGTCTGCAGACAAGCAGTCCAGTCAGTGTGGTGAACTGTTGCAAGGTAATCTGAGGTTAGATCAGTGCTGTACCCTGTAGCATGCTAGTTTACACTTCAGCCACTAGAACGTAGCTCGGCAGCTGACACGTCACATGCTTGTCTTGTTAGTGCTGTCTGCAGACAAGCAGTCCAGTCAGTGGCGTGTGTTGCAAGGTAATCTGAGGTTAGATCTGTGCTGTACCCTGTAGCATGCTAGTTTACACTTCAGCCACTAGAACGTAGCTCGGCAGCTGACGTCACAGTACGGTTGTAATGGGTCCCTTGCTGCTCGCTTGTGATTGGTCGGAATACATTCAGTTTCCCTAGATTGCAGTGTGGTTACTGGCTCCTGCTCCGTGCACTGAGAATGTACAGCAGTGAGCAAGCACCAGCTTACCTTGAAACACTTCGCCACACTCTACCGAGTCCAACGTAGGCGCAGGGAGAGTCGCTACTGCGCACCTCTTACGCGCACTATATGTCATATTGTGTCTACGATGCCTGTTGTTCAGTTCCTGAGATACATACCTGCTGCGTTTCTGCGGCTAAAGTTTATTCTACTCGGGTTGGGAACAGAACGAGCTTCCTTATGTGACAGTTTGTCACTAAAGGCTATTCACGATAAAATGAGCATTTTTGAAATCAACCTTATAAAAAAGTCACTGCTCCTACTTGCGAGACATGCACCCAGTAAAGTTGGTAACAATGGAGGGGAAAGTAGTTCCATATCTTAAAGTCGAATAAAAAGAATTAGGTAACCATTTGTGATAACTGAAAATATTTCTATAGTTTTCTGGTTTTTTTTAATGCGTCTAAGTGTAAAAATTAGCAGATTTTTTAAATACTTCCTTTTCTAATAATTTTACAGTTTCACTTGACTAACACATGAATAAAGCGATGAGACCCACGGCAATGATAATTTTACATAAGGCGGAAGAACACACAACGTGCATACACATAGATCTTAAGCAGGGCTTTCAAAAGTGCTCATTTTACGGTGATCAACCTATAGCAACATCCCCACCACGAGGTGCGTGAGCTGCTGTTGCAAAGGGAACATGTGTTAAGTCTTCGAGGAGTCTGCACATAAGTGTATAGTTGGGACTACATTGATATGGAAAATTCTCTTGAATACAAATCTGACACATTTATGAGTTTACTGTTTCGCTGAACTTTATCGGAAGACAAGTAAAAAACTACAACTCTCTATTAGTTAACATTTCAATTCGTAAGAATAAGATTGTTATTCTTAAAAAAATTTCTCAAATAAACACGATGTATTGTAAAACCTGTTACACAAGTCGCTACACACTGATTGGCACACAGTCAACATACTACTCCATTGGTCGACGGCCAGCCAATTATAAACGTTGAAGAGTACAGTAAGCGTGTCCTGTGTAGCCAGGACCAATAATACGAAGGTAAGTGGAAATGCAGAGGACAACACAACTGATATTGCTGTATTGGAGAATACAGGCAGCTCACTTCAACCTTGTCTTCACTGCAGGTAAGTGTGTGCCGTCTTAGAGGGTTAATGTGACGGTAAATATATTTGTAAGTACTAAATTTAATACCCTAATATTTAATACCCTAATATTTAATACCCTAATATTTAATACCCTAATATTTAATACCCTAATATTTGTCAACGGCACTATTTCTTGCTAAGCGTTACCAATACCTACGCCTATTTTATGCCTCTTTTATTAATGCTAATTATAAATGAAAACCATACTTGATACGTAAAATAAAGTCAAAGTTCAATTCCAACAAAGATAAAGGACTAACGCGTGTGATACATGACATCTATTTAGGCGAAACTACCGAACATGACACACATGGGTGGTTTTTCAAAGGTTTTATTTCAAATGTGTGAAGATACTTCAAATACAGAGTATTCGGGGTTTCTTCACACTTTTTCCGAATTAAACCTCTGAAGAATCACCTCATGTATGACGTGCTATTTGTTTCCTAGATACATCATGTGTCACAAACATTTTACACTTCTCTTAACATAAAGATTCGTTATTTTTTATTAAATCGAACTTCTACTTATATTTGATCTCTAAATGATTATATGTTATATTCATAATTAATTTAAATAAAAACAGTGTGTTGGTAATACCTAGTACTAAATAGTACTTATAGAAAATATTATTACGCCGAGTGCAGACGAAGACAGTGCGTTGTCCCTTTGGTGTAGTAGCTTGGTTTGCATGAGGCGGAGTAATATCCTGGAAGTAGAACTTCAGCAGGGCTTCGGAAATGGTACAGGTAACCGCGAATGGACTACACACTATATGTGAAGAAGAAAGGAGGCACAATAAAATAGAGAACGTAATGAAAAGTGCCGCTGTGGTCTGGTCCTAGTGACAGCGCCCAGCTCACAGACAATGTCGTGGTCCGCGGGGATATTTGTGTCTGCGCGTGCGGCTCAGACAGGATTACCAACTGCTCCTCCTTCAAGGAATAAGGAACGAGATGCAAGGCCGCTGTTATCGCCACGTCCCCGCGCTCTGGGATCACACCTACTTGTTTATTTGGCAGCTCCGCCGCGGACTATTAATTAAGCACTTTGTGACATAACAGAAACTGTTAGGGTAAATAATACCCACTCCCTATCGCCGCCATCTTGTGTAGACACCGGCATTGTGTGTAGATTTATGAAGTAGAGGAGCCTCCAGCTTCCGAACCGTCACGCCGACCGCAATCTCCATACAATGGACAATGGTTCATATCTCGGACACCGCTCCGAGCGAGGCATCAATCAAAATCTCCAGCTCTCCGCGACCTTTATATGCATGGAGAGGCGCTGAGGAGTTGGCGGCGGGTGTCGGACTGGCAGTGTCGCCAACATGAACCTCGCGGGGGTCCCCAACCTGAGGAAAATATCCCACTGTGAGTCGTCGGTTGTTATTCCTCCCTTCTTATACATCTGTGTAATATTCTTGCGGCAACTTTATCCTTCGAAAACAAGGAAAATAAATTTATGTGTCTGTTATCAAAAATACCGTGATTTCATTTTTTTTCTGGTATTTTATTTAAAAATGGTTTTCTTGGGTATCTTTGGATATCTGTTCAATAACAAGATATGTCAAACTGTTTATAAAGTACACTCCGCTATTTTATGTGAACCACGCGTTACTTTCACAATATATTATATTATAGTTTATCCGTGTTAACTTCCGACTATTCTGAAGGCCTGTACATGCTCTTCTTTTGAACTACTCACGACTCATAACTTATCCTTCCGCCAATTGTAAACAAAACTTATACGAGTGTGGGAAAAACATCGAAGGGTAAACAATGGACAGTCTACATGCGCTGAGCGCAAGAGTTCAAATAAAATATTATTATAGCCTAGATAACATAAAGATGTTTCCTACAGTGCTTCTTCAACCAAATACACTAGAAATCAACACCGGATAGCTTGCGCATTTCTGCACAAAATCCTGGCTGTGGTATCACGTCAATCCAACAGGTAGCAGCACCTCATTTCACTGACATATTTAACCGATCTAAACTTCCCTATGCCAACATAACTGATTCTCAGGCTTAACTATCTTATCTCCCTGGTGACATTTCGTTTGGTACTATTACTAATAACGAAATAAAAATGTAGGCTATAAAAATATATGCACAGAGATTAATGAAAACTGTTCACAAAAATCCATAAACTATAAATTTCTTGCTTAAGATTTATTGCAGTCCCCTCTTGAAATTGATACACACTCGTTTGTATCGTTTATACTGAGCTGTACTGTATTGTTCTTTAGCTTTAGCGTATCACCTTGAACACATAAGAAAGGTTTACTTTTACAAATAACGCAGTCCTATCAATCATCTGATTAATGTATTACATACTAACTATTTCCAACTAGTCATTAACAACACACATCTCTTTTCTCTCTATTTTTATTTAATATTGTATATGAAATAAATATTATAATATTTGTACAAAACAGAACTGAAAGTTTGAGTTTACGCAAAGAATAAGGTAAAATATTTACAGAAGTTTAGAGTACTTGTAAAATATGATTTATTTAGTAAAAAAAAAAAAAAAAGCGAACCTGTCTTAAATGGTGTGATTTTTACAAATATTTGACTCAAAAGGTGATAGGAATAGACTATAAAAAAGTTACTATGTGCCTCAATCGTCTTCATTATTCCTTACCTGAATGGACCCAACAGAGCAGTCTTCAACTGCCAAATCTAGCCTTGTTCATATATATGGAAGTGTCTAGAACCACTAAGATACACACTACTATGTTTTGTTTACAATAAAATTAGCACTTTTGAAAAAAAACCTGCTTAAGATCTGCTTGTATGCACATTGTGTATTCTTCCCATCATGTAAAATTAACGTTGTCATGGGCCTGGCCGCTTTAGCTCTACAGGCGCAAAGTGGACTGAAGTGGACTCCATAGAGGATGTCACTGAGTTTTAGCGACAGCCAGTAGATGCAAAATAAGTGATTTCTCAACAGTGTGACTTGACTGACTGAAACAAATGACTTCATTACATTGCGCAGCTTAGCTATCAAAATTTCAGATATACTAATCTGAGAAATGTAGAGATATGAAGAGCAAGGAACTTTAAACTGCTATCATGTTATTAAACTATTATGCAATAAATATTTTGTTATTCGAAAAAACATTTATATTAACCTTAAAATATCCTTTATCATAAAGACGTGAAAGTGGTCACATCAGAAAAGTTGAAAATATATTTGATTAGCATGTCACGTTTCCAGACGCATTTGTACTTCTAAGTTTTCTGACTTGTCATCCGTTATCTTTCTGTATAAATTCCCGGCCATAGTGCCACAGTAGGACTTTGCCTTCATGTTTCATACGGTACTGTGAAAGGATTTCTTTATCCAACAGGTGTTGATCCTCCATGCTAATTCGACTTAGAATGGTTTACTGAGACTAAATGTACACACAGCATTTCACTTTGAAGATAAGAATAATCTATGATACATTCCACTAATGATCATATTACAAAACCCCATGCCGCTGTCAAGAAAATTGTATTATGTCTAAATTACAAATACGAAACATCAAAAGTAGTTTTAAGTGGATTGATCGTTTCGCGTGTTCTAAACGGCTTCACGAAATTCACTTTATAAAATTAGCAAATAATTGATGATGTGTGATTCTACTGGAATTATTCTCAAACGCATGGAAATATACAGAATGTCTACGATAAAACCACAATGAGGAGTCTAGTTGTTTTATTTACATCTTCTTTCTAAATGTATGTACACGTTTTACGTACAAGAGATAATATATACGTATTTGATTAATGTTTCATAAAACGAATTCTACGTAATTTGTAGGATATTAATTATATAAAATCTTACTGTGCGGAATTATTGTATACTGTTCATTACTGTTTGAAAATTAAGTATGATATATTTTCTCAACTTGGGTTATAATTAAAAAAAAAAACACTAAACTCTACATAATACTGAAAAACATACTGTGAGTAGTGTTATATATGCAACTCCTCTTCTTATAGTAGTTTAGCAACCTTATTCATTATTCTACTCCAGTTTTGTAGCAAACTGTCTAAGTAAAGGAATTTTATTGACTTATACACACAAACTAAAGCAAAGAGCCTGGTTCATGGATGTATGTAATTTGTAAATAGGGTATAAAAAATAAGCAGAAATATATCTTACTTTGCGTTTAACCCTGGATGCCAGAGGATCATTCCGGCCTCCAAAAAAAGGTTCACATTTCTTGCCTGCCTTCGTAACTATTCATGAATACGTGTCTTTCTAAACTTAAGTAAGAAAAAGAAACTTCGCTTTATGTTCCTTTTGGTAAATTTTTGTCACCTGTTTACAATTTACTGTTGTCATGTGACGGCCTGTAAAGCAATGCGCAATGCAAAACTCCCCGTTGTCTTCAGAACAGAAATGCCGAATCAGAAATGAATCACGTAATATTAACAAACTTCTCAAAGAAGTTGACCTGTTTCTTTACAACAACGCCATTAAAATAAAAAAAATTGCCTATAAGAGAAAAAGAACGGCCTGGAGTAAATTACCGCGAATATTTTATGTCGAATTACATATATCATATGGCCGACAGATTATGATTGATCGAGTCGACTTTATTCATCGAGACTACATTTCATTTTTCCATCATATATTACTTGACAGCGTAAAATTTCATCTTGTCTACACCTAATCACAACGGAGGAGAATTCATTTATATGTCATAGTTCTAAATTATACCGTTCATTTTTTAATCCACAATAAATTCATTGAGTCATTGTTTGTCTCCTTCAAGAAAACCATTTTAATTCTAAACGGTTTATTTTAATTATATATATAATGTACAATTTGTATATCGTGTCGTGTGCGCAAACTTTTGTTAGGTGTAAAGTAAAACAGAAAATCGCTGATATTTCCTGAAGTAAAACAGTGAATTCTGGCCGATAAAAAGTAATGGGCACAACTTCTCCAGTGATAGCGATCACTGTCAGTTAAAACACGACACTAGGGAAATATATTTCCCCCAGTTTGTCTTGCTTGTCTTGATATATACACCGCTCTGCTTTACGGGACTACGAGGATAAAACATGACACACGTCTGCGATCTCGTACAAGTTGCAATAACTCTCTCCTTTGGAGCTGTTATACCTCCATACATGCTTGCATGCAGGGTCAGATAGCAGATCTTGTAGAAGCTTCCGCTCGAATTGGTTCGGAACATTGTATCGTGGCATACTGGCTTCAGGCTTGACTTTACACATTTTGCAGAAATGCTTCGTTATCACTTCATAATTTCCGATTCATAGCAATTACTGACTATGTGCGATTATAAAATAAATGCATTGTACGAGATGTTTAATATTTTGATGCGTAATTTCAACTATGTGTTATCTGCTTGTAAAAAGTCCGGAACATGATTTATACTTTATCAATAAATTCCTGCCTCTTTGCAAGCAGGAAATAACACACAATTGAAATTAGATACAAAAGTATTAGACAACTAGTAAATTTTAAATCTTCCATAGCCAAACATTTCCAATGACACCTCTGAAAAGGCAATTAAGACACGGAAACGAAGAATTTCTCCATGCTAGGTCTAGGGAAGCCATAACTACAAGATGCGAACTTTGGCGGCGTTAATGGAAATTGGTGAATATGGCTGCGATTTTTACATCCCATAGTTACTAATTATTCTAATCTGATGAAGAGAAGGGGAAAACTGACATAGGTTTTGTGAAACCTGACAACGGGAACGAACTATGAAATCAAATGCATTTTAATGGTTAGATTATTTCTGCAAGAACATAGGCGCCAAGTTTTTAGATCCCTAAATAGAAAAACCTATAATCTCACATTATAATTTGGTGACTTTTTAGATATCCCACAAGTATAGGTTCGTTTCGTTTATGTTATTGGCCCTCAGTTCATCAGACACGCCCTGGAGAAGTCCGAACAATCAGTATACATCCAGCACTCGGGCGAGCAGAACAGAATAAGCTATGACTGTGGCAGCAGCTAACGAACAAATGACGCCTGCGCGAATTTATACAATATTGTGAAGTCTAGCTCTGTTGCCATTTTATAAAGCAAAATGATAGGTTCTCTACACCTAAAGTAGATATGTTATGTCGATTCGGTGGCAAAGGGATCCGGGATAGGAGCCAGGCGCCGACCACTATCTTGGAATTTCCGGTTTTTCCATCTAATAAAGTCGTGTCCTAGAATACGTATGCGTTAGTGAGCCTATATTTTGAAAACACGACCCATTTGTAAGTTTTGTGAGGCTCGCTTCATACTTGTAGGCTATCATTCCTTGTTGTTTTTTCATGCTCTATCATTCAGATATACTTAAGTACCACACTATCTCTCATTCAATCACTTTCTCCCTCTCGCCCTCTTCGCCCGCCAACTACATAGTTCCTTCATCGCCTGCTAGGGGCGCTGGTATAGCTGCCGCTCGGCCACCATATTTGTTTATGGAAACGGCCGCTAGGGGCGCTATTATTTCGCTGACCTCAAAATATCGTTTTTGCTAGTCGAGGAGTGAAGCTATTTGTCTCTTTGAGTTTCCATAGTATTTCGAATAAGTCTGCCAGGATTCAGAGTGTATAAGTAAAATAGAATATTTGTTCTCTCGTCTGTCAATCACGGTAAATCGTATTCATCTCTCTTTACGTTTTGTTCATTTGTAATTAAATATGTTCATTTGTAATTAAATATATTCATTTGTGCTAGTCTAGGAGTGAATGTATTTGTCTATTTGCATTTTCATACTAAGAATATTACGTTCTGGTCAGATAGTCATTCGTTATGTGCGTTTTATTAATTTGTAATTAAATATATCGTCTTTCAATAGAAATTCCGTATTTGCTAATTACAATAATTAGATCTCGCCGAAGTATTATTCTTAAACATTCATTTCGAAATACGCCTGTCCGAACTTCGCCATTTCACATCGCATTCAGCACCGCATGCATAGCAATCAGGGGTCATTTAGGGGTCATTAGGAGTTAATTAGAGTCAGCCTTGTGAGGGATTGGCCTGGCAGGAGTCAAAGACTCCTGCGTGTTATGTCTCAGTGTCTTCAAACAGTTGGTCAGCTGCAATCACGTGGCAACTCGGTGATTTGCTAGTCGGTGTCCGAACAATGTATTAATGGTTTACTTCTATTGGTTCAAAGTCAATATGAAGTCATAGTGATTGCATACGTGTATGTTATAAGCAGTAGAAAGGTCAGCTGAGAGGCTCAGTTTGACAGCAGTTCCCGTGAAAGATACACTATCTCGGCTAGCTTCTACTGCTTCTCATCTAAGTCTTATTCTGCATCTGTGATGTCTTCGGGTACTCCAGAGCTAATGGTAGCAATGGACGTGCCGTCAAATTCTTTGGGAGTGGTATCGAGTTCTTCGGCTGAGGCACCTATAACACCAATGCCAACATTACCTGATTCTTTATCTCCAGCACCTACATCTCCAACAGGTCCGTCCGAGTCTTTGCCTAAACCACTACGTCGTCATCTGTGTCGCTTCTGTGAAGAAGAGCCTCAGTTGCCATGCTCGGCGACATGAGAGAACGGCCTGAACAACGAGGCCTTGCCGCGCGAAGAAGCAGCACCACAATGGCCACATGCAGTTTATGCAAGGTGATACCATGAAGGAACATGTAGAGACCTGCATGGGTTCGTCTACTGGAAGTCAGCAAGTGTTGTCAGCAATACCTCCTGCTACAGATAAAAGTAAACTGATTATTGAAGATGAACTAGGAAGTGAAGATGATGACGAAGAGAGAGTTTTTGATGACTATGACAACAGTGATGATGTTGTGACGATGATATTTCCCTCGACGTTCCCACACATTTCACCAACAAGTTTCCTTCGACAATTGATGCGAATAAGGCAGGCAGAAGATATCGCGAATACCGATGACACGCTTACCAAAGACCAGAAAAAACTTGTAGACAGACTCAACATTTTGATCGCTAAGCAAAGAGGTGAAAATTACTCGAACATGGAAGAGGAAGGTTCAATCATTACTCGAACATGGAAGAGGAATGTTCAATCATTACTCGAACATGGAAGACGTATGTTCAATCATTACAGAACGTAAGGAAAACGGCTACATACGATAATGTGATCGATTGCATTCTTCTGAAATTGTAATCACAAAATAACAATAAATTATTATTTAAAAAAAATGGTTTTATTTTTGTTTTTTGTGTGTCGTATCCTTTTATCCCTTGCAAGTCTGAAGTTATTATATGAGCACTTATTTGCTAATGTACAGATCTGCATACAGAATATTTATTAAATTATTTATGAGCAAAAATACCTGAATAGTTGATTACATACAAAACATCAATTCTGTCGAAAAGTACATTTCGGGGACAGTTGGTGAATCGTTTTTAAATATGTATGGATAGACAGATGACAAACCCATGGATTGAATATGGATTGGCGAATTAATGGACAAGAAGAGCACGAAAGTTAAGAATGTTTACGTTACAAGTGTCGAAGGGCCTTACACTAATGGTATTTAAACTATGACTAACTATGGTAATAAAAGTGTTGTTAGTTGCTTATCCAAACCATTATTATAACATACTCGTACATGCGATCGCTACTCGTAATATGGGCTTGGTTTATTCACATATAAATACATTTAATAAAATCTGAGTAGCGTACATGTATTCCTACGAAACCTTCCAGATTGTGAATAGTTAACAGATACCGACATCGTATAGTAGTTAGACTTCAGGTGAGAAGACTTGAAATTAAGTTGAGAGAACATTTTGCATTGTTACGCTGTACACTATGTAAGCTACAATTTATTTAAAACTTTAAAAAATATATATTATAATGAAATAAATTTTAAAAACGAATAATAAATACAGATTTTTATTTGACATACCCTGCGCCTATAAAAGGTAATATGGTTACCAGAAAGAAATGCAGGGGCAACGATGACATCAGCTGGTATATAAGTAGCTTGGTTTATTTTTCAGTGTTTTTGTAGTATTATATTGTAATAAATTTTAAATATAAAATGTAATATTTTTCTTATTAACTTTATATCGTAACCAGTATGTTATAAAATGTTTTCGTAAAAACATCACTGTTTTTTTTTTAAGATTTCGGCATTTTTCAAAAAATTGATAAAATAAATTAAAATAAAATAATTCTAATTATTTATAAATACATGGATTTCTCTATGTCTGATTGCTTTGACACGGCTGCACAGCAGATGACGAGCTATCACTGTCAGTTCGCGTGCACTTATGTCAGAGGTCATTCACACTGGGCGCCTGTGGTGAACTACTGACGTCGCCTTAACACTTCGCCTGTCAGTTCGCGTGCACTTATGTCAGAGGTCATTCACACTGGGCGCCTGTGGTGAACTACTGACGTCGCCTTAACACTTCGCCTGTCAGTTCGCGTGCACTTATGTCAGAGGTCATTCACACTGGGCGCCTGTGGTGAACTACTGACGTCACCTTAACACTTCGCCTGTCAGTTCGCGTGCAGTTATGTCAGAGGTCATTCACACTGGGCTCCTGTGGTGAACTACTGACGTCGCCTTAACACTTCGCCTGACAATACGTGTGTACGTGGTTACAAGGCTTGACTACTTAGTTTTAAATTAAATTATTTTATTTTGTACAACAGTAAAAACAAATTGAATGCAGTAAATATTAAAACATATCAATTGAATTGATTTTTTAAAAATAAGGTTTTAAAATCTTTATATGTTTTACGCAGTCCTGCCTGGAATGGACTTTACAATAATTTTTATATACCTTCTTGTGTGTGGAAAATTACATCTTTAAATTGGTAAATAAGAAATAGCCTACACACTGGCGATTCGCGTACTCTATCAGGAGTCGTGCTAGTCGGGGCTTCTATGCAAACGGAGTTTTTTTGTCTAGGAAATTCAATGAAAATCCAAGGCATTGTGACGCATTTATTCACGGTTTTACAAATGTTTTATAGCCTTTTTGGTTACAGTTTTTTTCTGATGGGTATCAATACATCCCAATGTGGCAGGCCGAATTTATTTAATTTTTACTGAAATATTTTTTTCCCCTGTACTCATGATATTATAGATACTTCTTTTAAACCACTGTCCCACTGCATGCTCCCGATAGCAGGGTGGCCTAAGGCGTCTGCATGCCGACTGAAGGTTCGGCAGTTCGATACCACCCTCCTCCAGACGACATTTTAAAGCCTGCGAAATATTAGGGCCCCTAGAGGCCATCTCCAAGAACAAATATGGCGGCCATGCGACAGTGACACCAGCGCTCCTAGCCGGCGATGAAGGAACTACTTAGATGGCGTGCGAAGAAGGCAACGAGAGAGAGTGATGGAATGAGAGAGCATGTGGAAATAAATAATATCGGCAGGACCCCGAGGAAACACCCCCTCCCCCACGGAATGACAGAGCATGAAAAAATAACAAACCTACAAGTATGAAACGAGCATCACAAATCTTTAAAATGGTTCGTTTTTTTTTTGCAAAAAAAAAATAAGGTCACTACTGCATAATCTAGGACATGGCTTTGCTTGAGGGAAAAACGCGGAATTTTAATGGAAAACATGGAAATACTTGGGGGAAAACAGCCGATTTTGTGGGGGAAAATAAAATTTTGAAGAAAAAACGGGATATTCCAAGATGGTGGTCGGCGCCTGGCGCCTATCCCGGATCCCGTTGTCACCGAATGGGCATACCCTTTCTACTACCTAAATAATTGTCAAGAAGAATCTCAGGATTAACAACTACTAGTATGAAAGGCCGTCCCAAATTCTATGTTAATAAGAATGAATAATAAGTAGTGCCACCTGATTCTCGAGAGAATATCTACGCGAAGGCTAGACTCCAATGTACTATGGCATACGTGTAGTTTTCATTTGGTTATTGACTACATGTCTTTGTCAGGAAGCAGTTCTTTACATGACTGGCCAATCAGAATTACGTAACTACAACACTGCGTGTCCGTGATTCGCAGGCAGACATCTACAACGCATGACAGTTCAAATCATCCAATCACGAAAGTGGATCGGATCTCTAGTGTTTTGGAATACAAGTAGTCCTACAATGTTTATTGCTAATAACAGTTGCATCTAATAATAAATATAGAGTTTATGAATTATTGTTTAGAAGTTTGTTACTAAAACTTATTAACCAAAACGGAAAATATGTTTTTTTTTTTCTCCCATGAAAATGAAAACAATGCGTTCGACATGAAATGTAAATCTGTGAGCCTTGTCTCCGCCTAAGTAGTTGAGGCTAATCAGAGGTAATGGCAGGAAGAGACGAAGGCAGGTATAAAGTTCTGGAGAGTGCTGTGAGAAGCCGCGAGACTAGAAACAGCTGCGGCGAACTTGTGACGTCACACAGGCCGCACAGGCAGCTGTGCCGTGCCTCCTGTGGCGACTGCCTCGCTCAACCTGTAGCTAGTCGCTTCTTATTGCTGCTTTCCACATCGACCTTCCAATGGAACACTGCGGGTGCCTGCACACATTACACACACACGCTGATAGGCTTGCTACCAGTAAAACTGGAAGCAGTGAAGGGAGATACTGTAGTTCCATAACTTAGATCCGTATTTAAAACTGAGATATCGCAGCGTTTCGTCCAAATTTTATTATAACTTTCGGGTAACATTTAAAGTCCGAACAGCTATAAGTTAAACATTTAACATCAGAAAGGGGTATAGAATGTCAGTGTTTAAAACAAATAACTTCGCAAGAAAAAAAAAGCTATCTATTCGTCTCTGTGTGTAATTGGAAAGCAAGGGTATTTTATAATAATACAATTCCCTCTTATCTTGTGGTAAAGTCACGACGTGTCGCCTTGCCTTATGCTTAACTAAATTTTTTAGTAAACTCGTATAGAGGAGAGACACGAACAAATATCACGCACCATCGTGTGTATGACATTTCCTAATCACATTCAAAATGCATGAACTTTTACCATCACTTATATAGAATAAAATACAGAACAGGTAGAAGAAAATACAGAACAGGTAGAAGAAAACTTTTAGAACAAATGAAGAAAAGTAATTTTCAACCAACGAAGTCATACATTTAAAAAAAATCAACTTGCAAACAGATATTAGAGAGTTAAAATATGTGTATATTCGTCGGAAAGTAGAGAAATATGTTTACTCCTTTCGATTTCTATTTTGCATGGTTACGTGTTGAAACAATATTCCTCTTGTTTTGTAAATGTTTCTTTCCTTGATTCTCTCTTTCAGACAATATAAGCGTCGGAAAGATTAATACACACTTACTTACATGAAAATATTAATTTTTAAAATGATTAAAGGATAGGAAATGGCTGAAAGGAGAAAGTATCCAAGGGCATCAGAAGTGCTCACATTATACAGTGAACAGCCTGTACACACATTATACAGTGAACAGCCTGTACATACATGTATATGCTTCAGTAGACACTGGGTATGCTGTACCTCCCAGTTACGCTGACAGAGAGACGATGGAAATTACTCCAAGTCTTCACTTTGTATTGCCAGTGTATAGCCTACAATATATTTTTAAAAGTTATAGCAAATCTAGTTTGTGTTTTATTGTTTATACAAATTCGAGTACGAACTGGCATATTACTTGCGTTCCTAAAAATGTGAAGTTTCCATTTTGATTGACTCGCGAATAATGTTGACAAGCCCATAGCTAGGGGTAGTGAAATTTCGTGAAAAGATGTAAAGACAAGTTATATTTCAAATCACTGTAAAGTCGTTTACCTATATTGATTGGCTGAATTACTTTTTGACACGTGTTAACTGTCTGCACACGAATCTCGTAGGAGCCGTGCCGATGTTGCCGAATTCTGAGTGGCCCGGTCTAATACTATGCAAACTCCTTCTCGAGCAGATAACAACCAATGGCAGTAGAGAATTGCTGTTAGATGAATTTAGTATTGAAGTCCACCGTGTACTCGAATTTTCCTGCGAAACAACATTTCCGTCCAAGGGAAACTTCCATAGCACAGTTAAAAAAAAGACCATGTTATAGGTTTTGTTCCCCATTAAGTCACGAATATCTGTAATGCTGTTTATAGACGTAAATTGGTGTTGGTATTCATCCGTTTAGCCTCCCGAACGAACGCGGAATCATTTAAAAGTAATTAATCATTAAGGAAACAAGTACGTCTGAGTGTAGAACAATCTCAAGTATTCAGACCGTGTCAAATTTCTAGCAACGGCGAAGCAAAATAAGAGGTTTTTGTCCCGGCTGTACTATTGAGAACATTACATTATCGCGTTCTACATTTGCCTACTGGACATGGCCACATGGCGTTGAGCTCCAGGTCTATTTGACTCAAGGAATGTTTCCTTGTTTCTCGCAAACTGCCAGGAGTTCGTAGGCTATCATCATGTATTACCATTATTGCATTTGGCTGGTCGCGATAAATCGAACAATTTTGAAGTACCTGCTTAAGATATACTTGTGTGCACATTGTGTATTATTCCGCCATAGTTAAAATTAACATTGTCACAGGCCTGGGCACTTTATTCATGCGTCGGTCATGTAAAACTATGGAGCTATTAGAAATGTACTGAATATTACACTTATATGCATTTAAAAAAAAAACAGAAAAAAAAAAGGAATAACTTCGGTAGGTATTTTCAAGTTTTTGCCTAAACGTTTTATTCTACGTTTACACAAAGAACTAACCCTCCCTCTTCCCCCGTCGTTTCGAATAGCAGCCAGCTACCATACATAGCTGCTGTTCGCGGTAAAATGAGTACTTTCTAAATCAACCTGGGATGAACCTTGCTGTCATTATCTATGCATATGTTTGAACAGGCGCATAGGCCGTCATACGCCCACTGAAGTTGGCAATGGCGCTGAATTAAAAGTGTTAATTTTTAATATTAGTGAATACTGAAACGACAAATTTTGCTTTCAGGGTTTTCAATGCATAATACGTGTGAAAATTAGTACCTATGTAAAGTTTTTACTTTCTTAATAATTATACAGTTTCACTTCACCGACGCTTGAATAAAGTGCTCAGGTTCATGGCAGTGTTAATTATAAGAATACACAATGTGCACACAAGTAGATCTTTAACAGGGGTTTGAAATGTGCTGAGTTTATCGTGAACAGCCTTTAGTGATATATTTCTAAGGTTTATTTCAATAGACCGTAAATAGCCTATAGCAGTCTGTTGTCCCGACTGTCAGTTAAAAGTTGTGTATGTACAATCATCTGTAGACGATGCTTTCTGCTTCCCTTTAAATAAATCAACGCTTCGTCTCTGTCCTGCACAGTCAAAAAAAGCTTCCTTTACAGCAAAGAAAAGTTTCTTCACAGTAACAATATTATATTGTTTTAATTTTAATGGAAAACTAAAGAAACTTAGTTTTGATGTAATTAATTATTTTACTTGTACATACATGTTGGTTTTATGGCAATATTGATGTTTATTAATGTAAAGAAAATTTTCTTTGAGTTTACTTAGTTTACAATAAAAAATTTTGCTTTATAGCAAAGGAAAAGTTTCAGCAATATTTACATTTTCCTTTCGTACATTTTATAATTTTAGTACGTACTTAGGCTAATAAATACCAAGTTACCAAACAAGGAATTCCTTATATCATCGATATAATGGTGTAACCTGTTAAATACAGAAATTGACTTTACCCCAAAGAATACTGTTGAATTACTGCAGCTACAATGCCATGTTATTGCTGCCTTTAATGAATAGGCGAAACAAATATTTTGTTTGTGGCAAACCTACTTTGCAGTGGTTCGTATTTTACCAAAAATGTATTTGTGGCAGTAAATCTTATGTCGCAGTAGGACATTTTAGAGTGTGGAGTAACGTAGTTTATGTACAGAATTATGTAAAGTAATACATTCCTGACCTATCATTACTAAATATTAATTTTGAAGATACTTGAGGCAAAAAAACACCAGTTTTCTTTAAGCGGCATTTTATTAATCTTGCAAAAAATAGGAACCTTTATAGATCGGAAGCTAAGGGGCGCAAGAGCATGTAGCGAATAAGAGTTAAGAGAAGATCACTGGGAATAATAAATAAATATTTCAAGTCTATGAGGCCTTTCTTAAAGCAGCAAGAGATTAAACGGTATCACGTAAAAATATTTAAACCAGAGTTTATCACTTTTACAGTGCAATTAAGTTTTGCATCTAGAATCGTTTTATTTGCAAGAGCAGGACTGTGATAAAACTGTGATGTGCGAGATAAGTAATCGTTACATTGGTTGCGGCTAGTTTCATGAGCCAGGTATGGCGCTACTTTTAAAGTCAAAAGAACATCTCCCGTTGTTATCAGACACCGTATCTCCACTGCTAACACGACAGTTCAACTCGCGTAACAAGACATCGACGCGATTACCTCCACTGCTAACAAACACGTTTACATCAGGCAACCTGCCTGATGTAAACGTGTTTTACAACTTCGCTTACGAGGAAAATTTCTCAGATTACTTAAAAAAAATAACAATAAAACGGGATATGCTCGTGTTTGGAAGGTAACGCCATAACAACATAGCTCGTGGATATTCTGTTGCCGAATAAAATGTCTCGACTTTGACGGGAACATTGGTGCAGGTGGTACCGCACCTACCAACTTTGCACAAAAACTGCCGAGTTACGAATACGCTTGTCGGTTTATGTTTTTCCTGTTTAACACGTTCATAATAGATTCAGAGTACTCAAACGCCGTACTGAAATCTGAATCGCAAACCGTTTTTGTGACTTCGTATCGCATTGATTATGCTTTGGGGAAGTGAAATTTCGTGAACTATTTCAAGACAAATCATATTTCCAAACACTTTATGGTCGTTTACTTAGCTTGATTGGCAGAATTACTTCTTGACACGTGTTAACTGTATACACATGACTCACGTAGCAGCCGTGCCGATGTTTCCCAAATTCTGAGTGGCCCGGTCAAATATGGCAACGCCTTCTCAAGCAGACAACAACCAATGGCAATAGACAGACCTCTCTCTCTCTCTCTCTCTCTCTCTCTCTCTCTCTCTCTCTCCTGCTGTTGGATGCCTTCAGTCTTGGAGTTTACTACGTACTCAAATTTTATCCCAAAAAATCGCTAACTCTGCTTATACTGTATAGGAGATAAACTGTTAGGCACCTACAAATTAATTATAACAATTATAAGTATATATTTGTATTTCTATATATTTATCAAACAAATGCGTATATAGTTAAAATTTTTAAAATAAATCAGCAATATTTTTATTTACTCTGGAAAACAACTGATTTTAGTTAATTACAAAACTAGAGAATTCGATTATGGAAGGATATTACATACGCATGTAAGTAAAGGCGGCCAAGTATTGTCACTCCCTTAAATCACAGTGTTAAGTGAACAAAATAAAATTATCGGCTATTAATAGCTGCGGATATACCAAATTACACAAAATAATTTTGTGCCAAAAATTATAAAACATTTGAATTTATTGCTTATTTAATAAATTACTAGTCTGGTTAATTAAATAAAACTACTGACGAAGTATTTGATCGTATCGTCTAGTCCCTTATATGAAGCGAAGTTAACATATGCAGTACTCATCATGCGTGAGCCTTTTTTTGAATCTGCAATTAAAACACCAAACATTCTAAAAAACTAATATAAAAGCAAGTAAGTGAGGTAAAAGGGTTTTTGTGCTTCAGACGTTTTTCGTTTATAACATTCAGGAATTTTCATCCTGGCATTAAAATAATATATTTAGTTTAAATTGTCAGGCAGCCGAATAACATTATTTTGCTAGTGAATAGCAGCAAACAGTAAAATCTTCTTAAAAAATAAAATAGCATTGTCTAAAGGCAACTATAAACAACGTTTCTAGTGGTTGCGGCGATAAAAGGCTTTTATTTCCTATGAAGGAAGAATTAAGAATTATTAAAATCAGTTGTCATTAACTGCAGTTTCCTATTTATCAACGATTATATTCTTCGTTAAAATCTACAAAGTGTACACTATAAGAAATTATTCATAAATTTACGATACTAGTGTATACGCCTAGTGAGATAACGGGAATGTTAATTTTGTCCCCTATACCTTCATTGTAGCCTTCCTTCATTTTCTTAGGAAACAGTCAAATACATAGGGAAGTTGTATAATAGCAATGCTTGACATGCCTATATCTGCAGCTTGATGTGTGGTATTAATACCATACAGTGGATAGGTTAAAATTTTC
Source organism: Dryococelus australis (assembly GCA_029891345.1). Lineage (NCBI taxonomy): Eukaryota > Metazoa > Arthropoda > Insecta > Phasmatodea > Phasmatidae > Dryococelus > Dryococelus australis. Next base: position 393,817 of record CM056995.1, read on the forward strand.
CATTACAGTTTAGGGAATTTACCAGAAGACTTTTTACAGTGTAGACTCTTTGCACCTGTTTTGGAAACTCAAGTTTCACTGTTACTGTTTCAGAAACAAATAAAAAATGCTTACCGTATCTAGTTAGAAATTATGTTACCGGCATGCCAATACTAAAAAACTTGAGGCAAAAATAATATTTGCGCATGTGCACAATACGCATTGACATAAGTGGACCAAACCATCTTTTCGCGTGTAAAGTATTAATTCTATGCACAATAAAAAAATCGCAACCAAAAAAACAGATTCTGTTCCTAAATATAAATGTATTTATTTTGATCTGATACTGCATACGTACCTCAATCATTAGAAAATAGTTGCTCAATGGTTTTCGGTCATTTCTGGAGAGATAAATTCGCGTAACCAATTTGTCTTCGTGTTAGAAATATTTTATTGGGAAGTATCCCAATTTTGTTGATAATTATGAATTCACTGACTACGTATCCGAAACCGTGTTATTAATTCTCTGCGGCACTAATTTGATGAACTTGCCTTAGCACGCGGCCAGAAAGATAAAGTGCTCGCTGCACTGCAGTGATTTATCGCCGCTCGCGGTGAAATATTTGTGGCTATTTGTTGGCTACAATGGCCAAGGCTCTCGGAGAGGTTGGCATGTGCGCCCGCTTCTATATAAACGATACTGGAACGATGATTCTTGTCTATTTAAATTTTTGTACGGGCGGTTAGTAAAAGAAAAAATAAAGAAAGAGCCGTTGAAGACGAGAGAGTAGTGGCCTTAGAAAAAAGAAAGAAAGAAAGAAAGAAAGAAAGAAAGCACTACAAATAAAATATGTTGCATAAGCCACTCCTTCTTGCTATGTGTTTTCGTTTCGTTTTTCTCGCTTTGCTTTTGTTTTTTCCCCCGGAGAAGTCGCCTGAGCCGCCCAGGACAATCAACAGAACGGCTGCCGCAGCATCCACTCACTGTTTAACAAGTCCGTGGACCAATCAGAATGCGAGATAAGCCACCAAAGCCACACCTTGTTCGCTGTTAGTTGGAAAAAAGAAGTGGCGTTCCGATCGTCTTCTTAGTTTTCTTTTTTTTTTGTTGCTCCGTTTCTCTTCGTGTCTTCTTCTTTGTCCGCTTCGCGTCAGTGGCGCTACCGTCGCTTTGTCTGCGCCAATCAGACAGCTGAATGCAACGGCCAGTGTATGCAGAGCCGCTCCTCCGGCCTTCCATTGACGTTTAATTAAACATTTTCTACGGCAATAACCTTTAAGTTATTTCCTTTCATGCATCGTGTCCAGCTGATATAGAAATAGTACCCTGTTCACTTTTAACTACCGCGAAGAGCTGCATGCATGTTCACTGCCAATAAATTGTCATTGAAAGATTTATTAGATTACACATTTTCCCGATGTGCTTCATGATAGATGAGTCTGCAAGGGAAAACAGGAAACACTCCGCAATAATAGAATGAATGCTTGGCGACTGTTGGAAATGTTCTTAATCAAGGACACAAATGGTCAGCAGGTTTTCAACGCCTGCAAACCGCTGTATCTAGCCCCAGCATCCGTCGCCCCTCGTCTAGTGGCTTTCAAAATATTGTGACAGAACTCAGATATCCTGCGCTCAGTTTATTTGCATATTTGAAATTGCGATTAGATCGTCCGAAACAGTGCTAACCATCGTATGTCAAGAAGTTCTGGTCGATGAAGTACTGCGCTGTACAGGCTCAAGACTATATAATGTGTTTCCTGTTTTAAACCAACTTCTGACACAATACCTACACCGTATAATGATATGCATATGTAATTGTGTTGTTAATAGTACAAATTATTTTATGAGTGTGTTTTGCATCGTCATATATCATTGTCAGTACATTATCGGAGAGAAATAGTTTTCTAAGTCTAAAGATTTGTAGGAGGCCCTTGGGATCGGGGCTGTTTGTCAAATTGTCCCATTTGTCACTCCCCCCACCGCTATATTTATTATTCACGTGGATGGACTTACTTATTAAGTAAATGTACTAGCGTTTGCCTCGAATGTTTACGGGAAGGCAATAGAACGGAAACACGCCAAATTGCAAAAATACTTTTACGTTTAGCAAAGAATAATTTGGAAAATAAAAGCCAATTTATTTATAACACTGCAACTGAAATGTGGTACAATAGGTATACAATATATTAAAATTTTTACATACTAAATTCATTGTGTTTTGCAACATTTCCCTTGTTTGTGATATTTAAATTGCTGTGAAGTTAAGCGCAGACATTTATTTGTAAAGAAGTTCTATACAGTGTTCCATATCTCGAACGCAATCGACTTCGAAATATTACATCAAAGAAACTTCGAATACAGCTCAGGCCAAATAAATGAATCTCAATACATATCTATGTGTCTTAACAATTATAAATATTAACGTCTGGAATATTTCAAGTTACATTTGCATAGAATAATATTACATAGAAAAATCGGCCAAAATTATACCTAGCATGTATTTCTCTACGTTTCTAACAAGATGCCCTCGAAATCCGTAAATTAATTACGCTAAATGTTAGACATGGAGCAAGTATGTTATATAGTAGAGGCTAAAACTTTACACCGCTTGCGTTTGCCACTCACTTAATGACTATCGACTAGAGATGGGACAACATTCCCGGAAAAAGTAACAGTGACAAATATCGGTGACTACGTACGTATTATCTAGCCTTAGTTTATTAGAGATGGGACAACATTCCCGGAACAAGTGACTGTGACAAATATCGGTGACTACGTACGTATAATCTAGCCTTAGTTTATTAGAGATGGGACAACATTCCCGGAACAAGTAAGAGTGACAAATATCGGTGAATACGTACGTATAATCTAGCCTTAGTATATTAGAGATGGGACAACATTCCCGGAACAAGTGACAGTGACAAATATCGGTGACTACGTACGTATAATCTAGCCTTAGTTTATTAGAGATGGGACAACATTCCCGGAAAAAGTAACAGTGACAAATATCGGTGACTACGTACGTATAATCTAGCCTTAGTTTATTAGAGATGGGACAACATTCCCGGAACAAGTGACAGTGACAAATATCGGTGAATACGTACGTATAATCTAGCCTTAGTATATTAGAGATGGGACAACATTCCCGGAACAAGTGACAGTGACAAATATCGGTGACTACGTACGTATAATCTAGCCTTAGTTTATTAGAGATGGGACAACATTCCCGGAAAAAGTAACAGTGACAAATATCGGTGACTACGTACGTATAATCTAGCCTTAGTTTATTAGAGATGGGACAACATTCCCGGAAAAAGTAACAGTGACAAATATCGGTGACTACGTACGTATAATCTAGCCTTAGTTTATTAGAGATGGGACAACATTCCCGGAACAAGTGACAGTGACAAATATCGGTGACTACGTACGTATAATCTAGCCTTAGTTTATTAGAGATGGGACAACATTCCCGGAACAAGTAAGAGTGACAAATATCGGTGAATACGTACGTATAATCTAGCCTTAGTATATTAGAGATGGGACAACATTCCCGGAACAAGTAACAGTGACAAATATCGGTGACTACGTACGTATAATCTAGCCTTAGTTTATTAGAGATGGGACAACATTCCCGGAACAAGTAAGAGTGACAAATATCGGTGAATAGGTACGTATAATCTAGCCTTAGTATATTAGAGATGGGACAACATTCCCGGAACAAGTGACAGTGACAAATATCGGTGAATACGTACGTATAATCTAGCCTTAGTATATTATAGATGGGACAACATTCCCGGAACAAGTAACAGTGACAAATATCGGTGACTACGTACGTATAATCTAGCCTTAGTTTATTAGAGATGGGACAACATTCCCGGAACAAGTGACAGTGACAAATATCGGTGAATACGTACGTATAATCTAGCCTTAGTTTATTAGAGATGGGACAACATTCCCGGAACAAGTGACAGTGACAAATATCGGTGAATACGTACGTATAATCTAGCCTTAGTTTATTAGAGATGGGACAACATTCCCGGAACAAGTAAGAGTGACAAATATCGGTGAATACGTACGTATAATCTAGCCTTAGTATATTAGAGATGGGACAACATTCCCGGAACAAGTAACAGTGACAAATATCGGTGAATACGTACGTATAATCTAGCCTTAGTTTATTAGAGATGGGACAACATTCCCGGAACAAGTAACAGTGACAAATATCGGTGACTACGTATGTACAATCTAGCCTTAGATTATTAGAAATGGGACAACATTCCCGGAACAAGCAACCGTGACAAATAGCGGTGAATACGTACTTATAATCTAGCCTTAGTTTATTAGAGATGGGACAACATTCCCGGAACAAGTAACAGTGACAAATAGCGGTGACTACGTACGTATAATCTAGCCTTAGTTTATTAGACATGGGACAACATTCCCGGAACAAGTGACAGTGACAAATATCGGTGACTACGTACGTATAATCTAGCCTTAGTTTATTAGAGATGGGACAACATTCCCGGAACAAGTAAGAGTGACAAATATCGGTGAATACGTACGTATAATCTAGCCTTAGTATATTAGAGATGGGACAACATTCCCGGAACAAGTAACAGTGACAAATATCGGTGACTACGTACGTATAATCTAGCCTTAGTTTATTAGAGATGGGACAACATTCCCGGAACAAGTGACAGTGACAAATATCGGTGAATACGTACGTATAATATAGCCTTAGTTTATTAGAGATGGGACAACATTCCCGGAACAAGTAAGAGTGACAAATATCGGTGACTACGTACGTATAATCTAGCCTTAGTATATTAGAGATGGGACAACATTCCCGGAACAAGTAACAGTGACAAATAGCGGTGAATACGTACGTATAATCTAGCCTTAGTATATTAGAGATGGGACAACATTCCCGGAACAAGTAACAGTGACATATAGCGCTGACTGCGTACGTATAATCTAGCCTTAGTTTATTCATTGTACCTACATTCTTTATGGACGTCTCTGTTTGTAAGCCTCGTTATTAAACGGTTTCGATAACATTCTAAAACAGTTAAGACATTATTATATATTTTTATCCAATTTAATGGACAAGTATTTTCTCCAAATAAGAATTACCAAATAACCGCCATATTTTGTAGCAACTGCTCCGTAAATCAGTTAATGCACTACGGATAAAGAAGTTCACAATATATGCAAACATACTTGATGTAACGAATCACACAAATCTATAATGCTGTCATATGAATGCGTGAAACTCACGGACCTCTGTTTATAACTAGAAACTTGACAATTTCGCGAGTTCAAACAGCGTAAACATAGACGTTAAACACTCGTACATCCTTGTTTTTTGTTGTGGTAGGCCTACTCATTTCACGAAACGCCCTCTGTGGCTGTGAAAAAGTAATACGCACGCGGGAAGAGACTGAGCGAATCATGAACAACCTACACTGGATGAAAAAAAATACATTTGCAGGAAAATCTAGACTAGAAACAATCATCTGATGGGTTGCAGGTACCATATAGACTAGGAATAGACATCTCATGGGTTGCAGGTACCATATAGACTAGAGACAGCTATCTGATGAGTTACAGGTACCATCTGTATTAGGGTCAGATATCAGATGGGGTGCAGGTACCATCTGAACTAGGGTCAGCTCTCTGATGGGTTTAAGGTACCATCTAGACCAGGGTCAGCCCTCTGATGGGTTGCAGGTACCATCTGTACTAGGGTCAGCCCTCTGATGTGTTGCAGGTACCATCTGTACTAGGGTCAGCCCTCTGATTGGTTGCAGGTACCATCTGTACTAGGGTCAGACATCTGATGGGTTTAAGGTACCATCTAGACTAGGGATAGCCATCTGGTGGTTTACAGGTACCATCTAGACCAGGGACAGGCCTCTGATGGGTGGCAGGTACCATCTAGACCAGGGACAGACCTCTGATGGGTTGCAGGCACCATCTGTACTAGGGTCAGCCCTCTGATGGGTTTAAGGTACCATCCAGACTAGGGATAGCCATCTGATGGATTGCAGGTACCATGTAGACTAGGGACAGACCTCTGATGGGTTGCAGGTACCATCTAGACCAGGGACAGACCTCTGATGGGTTGCAGGTACCATCTAGACCAGGGATAGCCATCTGATGGGTTGCAGGTACCATCTAGACTAAGGATAGCCATCTGATGGGTTTCAGGTACCATCTAGACTAGGGACAGTCCTCTGATGTGTTGCAGGGACCATCTAGACTAGGAATAGTCATCTGATGGGTTGCAGGTACTATCTAGACTAGGGACAGACCTCTGATGGGTTTAAGGTACCATCTGTACTAGGGTCAGACCTCTGATGGGTTTAAGGTGTCATCTAGACCAGAGATAGCCATCTGATGGGTTGCAGGTACCATCTGTACTAGGGAAAGCCCTCTGATGTGTTTAAGGTACCATCTAGACTAGGGATAGCCATCTGATGGGTTGCAGGTACCATCTAGACCAGGGACATACCTCTGATGGGTTTAAGCTACCATCTGTACTAGGGTCAGACATCTGATGGGTTTAAGGTACCATCTAGACTAGAGACAGCCATCTGATAGGTTGCAGGTACCATCTGAACTAGGGTCAGCCCTCTGATGGGTTTAAGGTGCCATCTAGACTAGAAATAGCCATCTGATGGGTTGCAGGTACCATCTAGACTAGGGATAGACCTCTGATGGGTTGCAGGTACCATCTGTACTAGGGTCAGCCCTCTGATGGGTTGCAGGTTCCATCTGTACTAGGGTGAGCTCTCTGATGGGTGCAGGTACCATCTGTACTAGGGACAGACCCCTGATGGGTTTAAGGTACCATCTAGACTAGTTATAGCCATCTGATGGGTTGCAGGTACCATCTAGACCAAGAACAGACCTCTGATGGGTTGCAGGTTCCATCTGTACTTGGGTCAGCTCTCTGATGGGTGCAGGTACCATCTGAACTAGGGTCAGCCCTCCGATTTGTTTAAGGTATCATCTAGACCAGGGACAGACCTCTGATGGGTTGCAGGTACCATCTAGACTAGGGACAGGCCTCTGATTGTTTGCAGGTACCATCTAGACTAGGGACAGACCTCTGATGGGTTGCAGGTACCATCTGTACTAGGGTCAGCCCTCTGATGGGTTGCAGGTTCCATCTGTACTAGGGTCAGCTCTCTGATGGGTGCAGGTACCATCTGTACTAGGGACAGACCCCTGATGGGTTGCAGGTATCATCTAGACCAGGGACAGACCTCTGATGGGTTGCAGGTACCATCTAGACTAGGGACAGACCCCTGATGGTTTGCAGGTACCATCTAGACTAGGGACAGACCTCTGATGGGTTTCAGTTACCATCTGTACTAGGGTCAGCCCTCTAATGGGTTGTAGGTACCATCTGTACTAGGGTCAGCTCTCTGATGGGTTTAAGGTACCATCTAGACTAGGTATAGCCATCTGATGGGTTGCAGGTACCATCTGTACTAGGGTAAGCCCTCTAATGGGTTGTAGGTACCATCTGTACTATGGTGAGCTCTCTGATGGGTTTAAGGTACCATATAGACTAGGTATAGCCATCTGATGGGTTGCAGGTACCATCTGTACTAGGGTCAGACCTCTGATGGGTTGCAGGTATCATCTTTACCAGGGACAGACCTCTGATGGGTTGCAGGTACCATCTAGACTAGGGACAGACCTATGATTGTTTGCAGGTACCATCTAGACCAGGGACAGACCTCTGATGTGTTGCAGGTACCATCTGTACTAGGGTCAGCCCTCTGATGGGTTTAAGGTGCCATCTAGACTAGAGACAGCCATCTGATGAGTTGCAGGTACCATCTAGACTAGGGACAGCCATTTGATGGGTTGTAGTTACCATTAAATACCAACATAACTGTTTGTAGTATTACTGTTTTTGACTGTATTTGCTATTGTACAGTGTTGATAAAGCAGAGCACTGCGTTCCTACTACAAATTCGGTTACAGGTCTGTTTAGTGCTAGCAATAGAACATTCTGTCACGTTATTAAGATTCTGATTGTTGTGGCAACAATCAAAATATTGTTGAAGTGGATCTTCTGGAGGGACTATCTGTTTTGTTGTAGAAACGCAGTGTTCTGATGTAGCGACACACACACAAACACACACACACACACACACACACACATATATATATATATATATATATATATATATATATATATATATATATATATATATATATATATAAACACAGTAGCGAATACAACCACAGAACCACAGAGAGAAATACAACCAACAGTTCTGTTCGCTTACTATGTAGGCTTACGTTGACAATATTTTGATGGTACCTACAGCCTATCAAATTGCTATCCCTATTTTAAAAGTCTATATGATTCCAACACCCATACATTTTTTTTCAGTGTTGTGCACCGGATAAAGTGCTCATCGTGTCGGATAGGTCTTGTTAACTTCACCCGGTGTTATGCCTGAAGACTTATCAAGGGACAGCTTACAAACTAACTTACACTAACGCCTATGCCTTCCCAATCATTCGAACCCAGGACCTCCCGCACCCGAGATCGGCGACGCACAGACCGACTACGCATAAAGTGCTCATCATGAAGGCACCAGCCAATGAATAAACAATAGCGCTTGGCCTGTATACACATCTGTCGAGTTTAGCCTAGCCGACAAATGAGCTCCCGACCTTTATGGATCTTTCTTTATGACAAACATGTCGGGTAAGTGCCTGCTTTTTAAATACAAAGCAAGGCCTATATATAATAAAAGCAAGGCCTATATATAATAAAAGCAAAGTTTTGTAACACTTTCTCTCATCGACGTAAAGTATTACGGTAATAATCCTAACTAATCTTTACCACAGACTTGTTTGCAAAAGTGAAAATTTATCGTTCTTTGTACAGAAAACGCCTTTACAAATAGTCTCCGATACTAGCTGCCAAAACTAAACACGAAAAAATTTTACTACTGTTTAAAATTCTTCTTTCGTGTGATCAACTGTGTAAAATAACAAATAATTAACTAAGTATTTCATGTGAAACATCATCAACTTTTGCACCTATTTACTGTCCATTTCTTTTATGTTCAGAGCAAGTAGCAACCTTTTATATAACACTCAAAACGTAAAACAAATGCGATATTTCTCATGCTAGTTATCACGTGAAATCTTTCAGCAGCCATCGATATGAGAATGAATTCCCGAAATATTGACTGACATAATGTAATGTCCCCTGTTTACAGGCCACGGGAGGTGTTTTGGGAATTAACATGAAGTTGCAAGAAATAAAACAGAGCTAAAAAGTAATTAAAATTATTTTAACGAAACTGTGTCAATCTCATTTTTAATTATCCTCCAAACAGTGATGCTATACTGTATTCCCTTGGTTGTTTTTTTTACTAACTGCGCTGCACCAGAAAATTATGTTCACTGTTATAAATGAAAGACAAAGTTGATATAGCTTTGTCCCTACCAGGACAGCGCCTCCTTTTTCGAATTCTGTACACGTGCGTGCTAGTTTATTTAATCTTCGTTATTAACACCATCTACACAAAACAATCTAGATTTACGAGTTATGATCTTGTGAATCAGCATATTCTACGAGAATGCGTGAAATCCAGATCCAGGCAAAGACAATTTTTTTGCAGTCAAACCGGTTTGGATGAAAACCCAGTATCCGGCAGTTCAAGTCAGACAGGATCAAAATCGCTCGGTTATATTTTCGGATGCTGAGCCATGACTGCTGCAGAGTAATAAATATATAAATAAATAAATAAATGTATACTTTAACAAAAAAAAGTCGAAATTAAAATATAGCAACGTTGAAAGCAGAGTTCAGCAAACATTTATATTTAATTGGAACTTGTAGAGTTTTTTTTTTCTTTTTATTAAATGGCAATATCAAAAAATGATTACAGGGCCAGAGGAAAGTTTGAAGCTGGAAGAAAGGGCTGAAAGACACTGCTTTTTACAATGTAGAAGGCTTCATAAATCTGTCCAAATGGAATAGCGTAGTTGTGAACACACCCTTGGTAATTTGGACATCAGATAAAGCATTTGTCTCGGAAGCCATCGAAATGATATGTTTCTTTTTCAGCCATATTTCACAAATGCCCCTCCCTTCGTGGCAGTTCTTGATGGTGAAACTTGCTCGCTATATGTGTAAACATAGTCGAGAGTTATAGAATACCATATCAACATTTTAACAAATTTTAAAATGAATGCCGTTGTCATAGTATAAGTAGACGGGCGCCGCGGTGGTGTAGTGGTTAGAGGCGGCGCACTCGCCTTCCACTATGGCTGCCGCTGGCCGTAGAGTTTATTCGGGGTGTTCCCGTTTACTTCGCCTTGCATTCAGTCCCTGCTCCGTCTCATTCCACACCGCCTTTCATTGCAAGTGAACATTTATATGTTAAACACGTAGAAGTGTAAGATATGAATACATGTTTTTTTTTTTAAACACCTATTCTTCATTACTAATGTGTTATAATACAAAGCAACATTTTCATTTCACATAGTAAAATATTGTACAATTTGCTCTAATAAATTCGTAGTGTTACAAAAACAATTTTGATAACTATTTTCCAAAAATGAATTCTTAAATTACAAGTAATTTTTTTTCCCCGTAGCCATTCCGTCTGCCAGTCTTATCTCCGCTCTAGGTTACATAACTCTCAGGATTCATTATTATTATTATTATTATTATTATTATTTTAACGATTCAACAGCTGCGTTCACGAATGCACAAACGTAACATGTTAAAAAAATATATTAATAAATTAATTTGCGAATACTGAATATTTTATTTCACATCATCTTCAGAAATTGCTGCCTGCAAAATTGCAAAAAAAAATGACGACACACGCACGCAAATCCTTACACTTCGCACAGCGTGCAGTCGAAGGATCCTAGAAACCAGTCAGCGTGCAGTCGAAGGATCCTAGAAACCTGTCAGCGTGCAGTCGAAGGATCCTAGAAACCAGTCAGCGTGCAGTCGAAGGATCCTAGAAACCTGTCAGCGTGCAGTCGAAGGATCCTAGAAACCAGTCAGCGTGCAGTCGAAGGATCCTAGAAACCTGTCAGCGTGCAGTCGAAGGATCCTAGAAACCTGTCAGCGTGCAGTCGAAGGATCCTAGAAACCAGTCAGCGTGCAGTCGAAGGATCCTAGAAACCTGTCAGCGTGCAGTCGAAGGATCCTAGAAACCTGTCAGCGTGCAGTCGAAGGATCCTAGAAACCAGTCAGCGTGCAGTCGAAGGATCCTAGAAACCTGTCAGCGTGCAGTCGAAGGATCCTAGAAACCTGTCAGGGTGCAGTCGAAGGATCCTAGAAACCAGTCAGCGTGCAGTCGAAGGATCCTAGAAACCTGTCAGCGTGCAGTCGAAGGATCCTAGAAACCAGTCAGCGTGCAGTCGAAGGATCCTAGAAACCTGTCAGCGTGCAGTCGAAGGATCCTAGAAACCTGTCAGCGTGCAGTCGAAGGATCCTAGAAACCTGTCAGCGTGCAGTCGAAGGATCCTAGAAACCTGTCAGCGTGCAGTCGAAGGATCCTAGAAACCTGTCTTTATAAAAGAGTTTGGTTTGTGGAAGAGAAGAATAGCAACCAGCCATGTAAGTCGTGTCAGTGTTCTCTGGACTGAGACCTGAGTATCCGAGATCGCTACACTCTGCAACATTTCCGTACGTTCACGGATCTTTTCTACGGATATGTACAGTTAATTCCGAGTTCTCTGCATATGAAACACGGAACATCTACGGACTCCCAGTTCAAGATCTTGACTCAGAATTTATAGTCTATTCGCTGTTCCCTCGTACTTTTTCAATCAAACCTTTGGAAAAACATCCAACGTACTCCGTGATTGGTTGTTTCTTAATTATGTTAAGTATCACAAGCGTTTTATATTACTTTTAACATGAAAGTATGGACTATCTTATTGTTATATAAAATTGAACTTTTACTTATATTTTGTGTATAAATTATAAAGTTTCTTTCTAAAAAATACGAACAAGAAAAAGAGGAAATGGGTGTGTTGGTAATGCCCAGTAAAAATTATATCTCGCACAAATATGACAAAACTAGGCGCACAAGAACAGGCTGTGGTTTTCCCTTTGGTGTTATTAAGGCGGGGAATTTGCCTGAGAGAAGAACTATCGCAGGGTTTCAGAGTAAGGCTGGGAGTCGCTATGAAGGGACTGTACTAAAGTTTATTACACTCACGTTAAGAACAAAACGAGATTTCTTGTGAGGGAGGGGGAGAGAGAGAGAGAGAGAGAGTGTGTGTGTGTGTGTGTATGTGTGTGTTTGGCATAGGAAATGTATCCGCCACAAGGTTCGCTGCTGTTCCATTGAGGTCGCTCTCAAACTGCCGGTAAAACGATAAATTATATTTATTTGTGCGTGAAAGTTCGTTTAGGATTGAATTGTGATATATGTTTGCCGCAGCCAACATTTCTAGTATTAACTTTATTTTCTAACTATTTTTGGCACTGGGTGTTCATAAACAAGCTGCTTATTTCTGTGGCTAAACGTGACGAATTTAAGTACGAAATAAATGTAGGTGCAGTCAAATGTAACTTCATACTTTCCTCTATGGAAAATGCGGAGGTAATCACTAACAAGTATGTTTTAATTTTTCAGCTTTATGTTTCCATTCGGTCAACGTATTTAACTAAGTCAATTGTGTAAGCCAACGTTTAACTATACACATTTTTACGACAGAATATTAAACAACACCATAGTTGACGTATTTCGTTATATTTCCACTCAAGTGCGAAAAATCAAGTTTATTCTTTACTCACTTTCTAACGCAATACAAGTTGTAAGATTGTACACAATTATATTTATTTATGAAAAATGCGCTTTTCCCGTTTACTTACATAGAAAACGGGAAAATCCGGACCTACACATGCGACACCATTGCACCCTGGCGGAGATAATTGTAGTTGCCAAACTATAAGCTTTGAGCTACCCAACCTCAGTGGAATGAACCTTAAGCACCTATACTAAAGAGCTTCGGGTTTCGCGGACGAATATTGCCGAAGTTGCACGAAGGTACCTTTTCCGCTGTAACCACAACGTTGCAGGGCTATTGTGAATTGAGCACTTTTTGAAGCGCTCTCATTTGAAATAATAGTCAATAAATATATTTTATTGTAGTCTTAGACATTAATTTTAGAGTCGGGTGAAATATATACGCTGTGTTTATTACATACGTAGCAACATTTATTTTCAAAAGTTGTGGAAGGATAAAAAAATTGCTGATAGGAAAAATGTAAGTAGAGCCTCAAAGTTCTCACTTTACCGTGAACAGCCTATATTCAAGTTTGCAGCGACTGGGAAGTTCCCGCCACGTAACATTTCATACACTTGTAGCCTACAACCAGAAAATGATCAGTTGCGTGTATCGCTGACACATTAATTTATTTAAACTATTTCATTACAAACTATTCTGATGGCTAAGCGATTAGTGTGTGGTGCGAAATATCTTTATGTTCGTGTTTGAATCCAGCTTCATAATGAAAATTAGTATATTTTCAATATTTTCTATACTTATTCACGGCGAGACGCACGTCTGAAACAAAATATTGTTTTTTTTTTTTGTTTGTAATCGCGCTTCACAAACCGCGAAGACAGAAGCACGAACTAATAAATTCACGGAGAAATCTATAGGAAATCATAGAAAGTTGTCAGAAGTTTACGGAAAGTACGTCACTGGGGAAAAAAACTCAATTTTACGAATGTAATTCTTTAAGAATGGTTTTAATTTGCTAAACTATATGTATACAAGTGCGATATTACTTATTTTATATGAGAATTTTCAACTATAAAGTTTGTTTATTTCGCATAAGCATCTGTTTGATTAACATTTCGAAAATTTAACAAATTAATGTATCATAATTTTAATAATTGATATACGGTAATCTAAAAAAAACAATAAAACTGATAATCATGGTTATCATAAGAGAAGCCACTTTGCCTTACCTTCATGACAGTGTTGAAAACTCTGTTGTCTGTCTGTCTGTCTGTATAGGCTGTTCACGGTAAAGTGAGCACTTTTTAAGGCCCTTTAAGAGGGCATTAACCACTTATAAACTGATTTTATTGCAGCTCCAGACGTTAAATTTTATTATTGGTGAAATGTATACACTAAATTTATTAGCCTGATGGCAATGTTTACATTAAAAAGTGACAGGAAGATAGAAATCTATTGAAAAGAAAAATTCAGCATGGCCTTAAAAAGTGCTCACTTGACCGTGAATCACCTATAGCAAAGTGGGAACAAAGGCGTGTAGTAAAACAGCGTATGATCTCGTCGTCAAGTCAGACAGTAGTGAGTTTGAAACTACTGCTTAAGTCTGTCTGCGGTTAACTCATATTGCTTAAAAATCCCTACTTAGCAAATACTTTTCTGTCCAGTATATAATACACCTTTACGAGATGTAAAATCAAGGTTACCATGGAAATAATCGTTTGATTCGTGCTCTGATAAAGTAGGCCTTATTGTCTGGAGCGTAAATACGCCTATAATATGTTAATGTTAATTTTTATCGTTATATGCACGGAAATGACATAAACATAGCTAAAGAAATGCTACCAAGGGCGTCGGGAACTATTTCAGTTAAGGCGTCGCAAGGTCTTGTAGAGAATTTGACACGACTAGTGGTGCTGAAAATAGTTCGCCTTCACACACACGCGCACGCACCTAACTGCTTATTCATATACGTTAACATAAAGTACTTACACCTCCTGTATGCATTAATTAAGGAACTGTGAAATAGTTTTCCTGTGGTGCTCCTTTGTGAAGTCCTTAGCGCTGCGCCGGCTTGCAGGACAGAGAAGGGATGGGAACGACAGTCCTACTTCAATAAGACATGGAACAATAGTGTACTTCCCTTGATGACGTAGCAGGGTCCTGTACCACACTTGCAGCTGAGTTCATTACCCGTGTCGCTGACAGAGAACGTGTTGCGCATGAAGGGTATTTATGTACGGCACTGTACACAACAAGCAATCCTACTTCAATAAGACATGGAACAATAGTGTACTTCCCTTGATGACGTAGCATGGTCCTGTACCACACTTGCAGCTGAGTTCATTACCCGTGTCGCTGACAGAGAACGTGTTGCGCATGAAGGGTATTTATGTACGGCACTGTACACAACAAGCAATCCAACTTCAATAAGACATGGAACAATAGTGTACTTCCCTTGATGACGTAGCAGGGTCCTGTACCACACTTGCAGCTGAGTTCATTACCCGTGTCGCTGACAGAGAACGTGTTGCGCATGAAGGGTATTTATGTACGGCACTGTACACAACAAGCAATCACTGGCCAGTGTATGGAGCGTCTACCTTGCGAGAAAACTTATTTGTTCAAGTGTCTGCACCTCTCGTTTGTGTCATCATTTCCTTTTCAGAAGTATTATTGAAAATGTCGGATTATAGAATACGTATTTACAATTGACTAGTTGTTTAATACTTTTGTATCTATAGGCTGTAAAGTGAGCACTTTTGAAAGCTCTCTCATTTGAAATAATAGTCAATAAATATATTTTATTTTAGCCTTAGATGCTAACTTACGTGTGCGGTGGAATCAACGTATTGTGTTTATACTTACACGGCAATATTTATTTTAAAAGATGGCTAAAGAATAAAATAGTGGCTGAATGGAAAAAGGAACTATGGCCTCAAAAGTGCTCACTTTACCGTGAACAGCCTATAATTTGCTCTGTGTTTTATTTCCTGTTTGCAAAATGGCGAGAACTTATTGATAAAACACATATATGTTCTAGACATTTACAATTAGCACATAACACACAATTACATTGCGCACAAAAATATCAAACAACTCGTTAAATGTAAATTTTCTATGACCGCACTTTGTCAGTGAACACTATAAATCGAAATGATGACGCGAAAACGACGTATTCCTGCTGTAGAATTGAAGAGGAGTTGTTCATTGGCTGCGAGCAGAACGCTAGAGTACAGCGCTGTACATTGTTATGATTAACAGTTGCAACACTTGAGCTTCGAAATTAACTCACGACTCAAAGGCTTAGTAAACGTTATACTAGCCTGTTTCTGCCAGCACTCTGATGAGTATCACTACATCATCAGCTTTGTTTCATAGGCCTATCACTTCACTAATTTCAAAACTAAAATTTCAGCGAAACAAATAAAACGTACTTTATTTTGCATCCTTACTTATCAGTTTCAGAAAGATGTCTAGCCTGTCTTCCTTCTTATATTCAAACAACTAGTTACATTAAATTACTAAAACGTTCTTATTACTAAGTCGTTGATTCTTAGACTAAAGCATTCATACTACCCTTAAAATATTTTGTTATTCTTCATTATTATAGAAGAACATAGTTTTTAATAGTGCTTACAAAAATTATATAAAAATATTATTTCATTAAATCTTCTAATGACATAAGTTCTTGGAAGTTAAAGCTACCAAATATTTAACCTATATTAAATAAATACGAAAATAACTTTAAAAAAAAAAAAAAAAGCATCTCTTTATCTGGTTTTACGCTTGTCCAAGCAGAAACCAACTTTTGAAATAATTTTCCTTCATGTAATTGCATATATTTTGACGAACAAATTGGCTCGCACTCTCTCAGTAAAGTTGGCAACGAATTAGAGAAATTTGTCTGACGTTTCAACGCCGTATTACAATTTCATAATCTTGATTTCGGGGACAATGAAATGATTTCATCAAATTTCTATTTGTATAAATAAGCTTAAGAATTTCCATATTGTACCGTATTACTTAAATTACAAGTATTTTCGCAGTTATATTATGGAAATAATACTTGATCGAAGCATGAATAAAGTGATAGGGTCAATGGCAATGCAAATTTTACATTTACTGCAAGAATACATATAAATAAGAAATTTAGATCAAAAGCGGGGTTTTCAAAAGTGAAATAATATGCTACAAAATGTTAGCAATGCAGGTATGCCTAAATAACAGTAATTTCGACATTCTTGTAATTCTATATATTTGTACTTCCTATGTAGGTGTCATTGAAGTGTGCAGTTGTAAGAGAATTTTACGCTGTAAATATTTGTGATAGTCGATTGAGCAGTAGCTTTGTTGACATTTGCGATACCAGGAACCTATTTCATAGAAGTTGAAATTCTACAGGTGATAGGAAAATGGCCGGACAGGTTCACAATCCGACAAATGTGTGTTTCATAAAAAGTTTACAAATTTGTCATGACATATTTGTAGAATTCTATGACAATTTGACAAATATTTGTTTCACAAAAGTTTTGAGCTGACAGGTAAAAATCCGACAAATGTGTTTTATGAAACAGATAAGCGTAATCACTCGATGACATATCTACAAATTTGTAGAATTGTCACTCAAAAAGTGACAGACAAGATTTCCTATTGAACCAGTAATTAGTAATGTTTATATAACATGGCAGTGCAGTTGTGTTTCAATATTGTGTAAATTAACATTACTTGCCAAATAGCACATCTTTTCCTCTCGGATAATGTTTAATATAGTAATATTATCCACATTACTAGACATTCTGCTGCTAGAGTGAACAAAGTAATGTGGGTGGAATTATTATTTACCGCTTAACAACTTATGGTAGGAATCGACTGTTTAAGAATCGCATATAAGGCTGTGGCCGATTATCGAAAGCCCACTTGAGGGCTATCTAGCGTGTAATAAATGAAACTTACGGTTTGACATATAATTGTCGCGTTTATGAAACTGTTATTTTAAACCTGACAGTTTAAAAGTTTTTGTTTATCAGATAAGGGGAACTTGTATTATTTATGTAACATAACATTGTCATGACATATTGACAAATTTGTCGGATTTGACATAATTGTCATATATGCCACACCTGTCACGTTTTATGAAATAGGGCCCAGGCGTAAGTCGCCGATTTCCAATACATCACACTCGCAGTCAATACAGTCAGCATGTTCGAAAACTATATTGAAAAGTGGATATGGTGCAGTCGTACCTGATCATCTAGATGGAAACCGCTATACGGCCTATTCCTAATTCTCTGCTTGTAATAGTGCTACTAACACCACGCAATCTGACGCAAGTCATCCGGGTTAGGTTCATCGCAAACTGATTAAGAGCGCTTCACTTACTGCTTCGAGAAGAGAACACTCTTCTTTATCTCGTTGTTTATGTGACGTCAGTGCAGATAACTTAAGTTATACGGGAGCCGTAGTATTTGCATTGTGTGAATTAATGAAAGGCAGGAAAAATCGACGTCCTTTTCCCAGATAAATATGATAACCTGGCTCATATTAGGAAAACGCTTTACCTGCCGAGGTAAGCGGTTTTCATTCCCAATATACGGATAATTATCCATTTTCACTTCACAGTACAGCTGTTTACGCGTAGTCCAATTTAAAAACTTTTTTAAAATTGTATCACTTGTGCATATATGTAAATTCGTTTATAATTAATAATTATTATTTCATATTGCCTTTATCATACCTAGACGAATGCCCTCAATTCCTGCAGATTAAATCCAAGAAACTGCATTTTATAATGTCATTCGATTTCACTTTCATACATTAAAATAGTTCAATCCGTATAGTTATTACACGAACATTGCCTAACACTATAAGTATTTTTAAAAAATTGCATTTCAGAAAGCTTATATAAGTCATATAACAATTCTAAATATTTACAAAAGACGTGAACATTATGTTTTAATCATATTATAACACAAAGTTTGTTCCAACAGTCTCCAAAAAAATTTAACTCGCAACCTGCGTATTTGCTTATTATAGGCCTACCCGTTTTTAAAGAGTTTCATTATATTTTTTGATCAGAATTTTTTTCCCGTAGTATGGCAGCTAACTTAATAAAAAATACATTTCGTTCGTTTCTGCCCTTGAACCGATCAGGCGAGCAGTAGTCGTGTGTTCAGACTATTGTGGATCTGCCACAGAAACTATGTGTTTAAAACTCCATCGAAGCTGACGTATGTTTAATTACCAATGGAATTAAATATATAATTATACACCCATAGTTAACAACACGTGCATTTAATTACGAGGTTTGCAACCGCTCTGCCCGATTTAGTCAATCATCAATCACAGGGTGACCCAAAATAATGACTAAGGAGAGACAGAATGATGGATAATTTTTTGGTTTGTGAAGTGCAATGGCGTGTGAAATGATTTGAACTCGCTGGTCTGGTTTTTTTTTACCATAACGTAATTGCTTTCAAAGACATAACCGAATGTTCGTTAACATCTTGCCGTACCTTTGCTTTACAACGAATGAAAATTACATTTTATATAGCATTTAATCTGTGTATACTTCTTTATTATAGCATAGTAAGATTTTGAGTACATCCTTGCTAAAGTCCTAAACCTAACTTAAATGTGAAGTGTTTCATCTTTTCTAGTAAACTACACTTATGACATATGATTATTTTCTATGCTGCTTAACATCTGAATGAATTTCTATAATTGCACAAATCTATTAACCTGCACCACAGTATTCATCAAACATCCATATTTATGGATTAATCTATTCCACCTTGAAGTAAGAAAATTAATTTAATTTTTAAGATTGTAAAAATAAAAGTTATTTTAGAGAAATATATACTAAACTATAGCAAAAATCACATTGCTTGATCCTACAGTCCACAAATGAATATACGGTTGATTACTGATAGTTCTGTGTTTTTTCGACGCGTGATACACATGCTATTACAAACTCTCGTGGTTTGGAAATGTAAATGAATGCGAACTCATGCCCGGAAACGTACCATACTTACCTTATATGAATACCTAATAGATTCAACTAAACCCCGAAATTCTTTCACTTTTACTTTCGTCCCGATGTAAACAAATAGAGCCTTTTCCTTCGGCGGTGAACAAAAACAATCGGAGGCTGCCGGAACTGTACTGACGCATTCCAGAACGCTTCTCCGAATGTAAAGTAACACGGAGTTCAAGCTGAGCAGACGCGGGGTAGAAGGGGTTTTAGAACAAGTGTAATATATACAGTATGCTGTGTTCACAAACACTTCCTTATTAAGCAACTAATGAAAATTCCAAAATACACACATAACTTTACTGAGCATTGTTTATTTTAAACAAAAAACACAATGTACAAATATGCAGCAAAACAGAAATAAGTATCCGTTATTTGCTAGGCTTCAAAAGGCTACCTATATAAATACATAGAAATAATTTTAGTGTTTTTTTTTTTTTTAATTTAATGCCTTAGAGGGCGAAAAGGGACAGAATGTGTTTTCAAGCTCTCCTCTCTTAGAGGAAGAAAAAGGTTCGAATGAGTTTTCAATGTGTTACATACATCGTTTCCATGCTTGTAACCTTCAATACAACATATTATTTTTAAAAACTTATCAAACGAAGAAAGTATGACTGCAGATGGAACCTGTTTCTCATTGAGTAAAGCATATTCATTTATCTTACAGTCCCACAAAAAGTTCTCAAAACTGAGCAGGATAAATAACTAAATAGATTATTTCGTGGACTGTGCGATCATTCAAATATATTACGCTGTTAACTTTGTTATGAGGTTCTACTTATGTGTTTAAAATCACATATTCTGTGTAGTTAATAACTTCGCACATCAGTTCATTCTAGCTGCTCAGTGCGACATTTAATTGGACAATATAGAGGCGAATCACCTAACTGTTAAATTCATAAGTTGTATCAATGGTGAGGCTTTTTGTTTATCAGAAGAAAAAATATGTTTATCCGATCGTTATTCTGTAGTTTGGAAGTGAATCGACAAATAGTCGGGGCTGTGGTGGCCCAATGCGAACCGAGCTCGATCCCCGGTGGGGTCGCTCCCGTATTTCCGCATGTGGAGATCGCGGCCAACGATGCCACTGATCGGTGGATTTTCTGGGGGATCTGCCCCCCCCCCCTGCCCGTTCATTACGGTGCTGCTCCGTACTCACCTCACTTCACCCTTATCGGCCGTCATGGCCTCGATGTTAAGATCCGCGCAAATAAATCATCACTCAAACACATGTGGGATATCGTATAGAGGGATGTGGATCATACTCGGACCGACATCCGCGCATTGTGGAGGCTGTGTCATGGACCACGCCTTATCACTGACGTCATCAGGGCGAGAGCGGGTGTTACCCAGAACTATAGGCTGTTCACTATTATTTGAGCAATTTTGAAGTCAACTTTCGAAAAATGTGACTGGAAGTAATATCTCGGGGACATTGACTGGTATGAGGTCAGCAAATTGGTCGAGATGGACAGAGTGTAGTGCCATGTTTTATCGTTGAAATTTAAATGTTAGGTAAACATTCGAGAACACAGGAATTATTTCTTTAGCTTTTTGTTTATTTTTTAATCTGCATTAGTTTAATAATGCGCAAATTTGTAAAATAATTAACTTTCTAATAACTCTACATTTTTATTTTGATGACTCATGAATAAAGTGATGAGGTCCATAGCAATGTTAATTTACACTTTGCGGAAGAATAGACAATGTGTTGGTTTACTCATGGATCATCAACGGGGCTTTGAAAAGTGCTCAGTTTAGCGTGAACAGCCTCTAACTGCACTGGTCAGTTGTGTAGGTGTTAGCGGAACAGCCTCTAACTGCACTGGTCAGTTGTGTAGGTGTTAGCGGAACAGCCTCTAACTGCACTGGTCAGTTGTGTAGGTGTTAGCGGAACAGCCTCTAACTGCACTGGTCAGTTGTGTAGGTGTTAGCGGAACAGCCTCTAACTGCACTGGTCAGTTGTGTAGGTGTTAGCGGAACAGCCTCTAACTGCACTGGTCAGTTGTGGAAGTGTTAGCGGAACAGCCTCTAACTGCACTGGTCAGTTGTGTAGGTGTTAGCGGAACATAAGAGTGTTCACCTCGCACTGGTGTAATCACAAGGAAGGCGACCGCTGCATGTCGGGGACTTGAGTCACTCTTGCTCCGACGAAAGCTGGACGTCGCATACTACATTACTGTCTAGCAGCAGTCGCAGTGTCTGAGTGGTATCTGCAAGAGGCTTTATCTCCTCCGCTGATAAGAGGCTCCTCCCACAGATAAG
This sequence comes from Dryococelus australis, assembly GCA_029891345.1. Taxonomy (NCBI): domain Eukaryota; kingdom Metazoa; phylum Arthropoda; class Insecta; order Phasmatodea; family Phasmatidae; genus Dryococelus; species Dryococelus australis. The sequence continues at coordinate 415,857 of CM056995.1, forward strand.
GCTGGCAGCAGTTTGTAACGGACGGTAGGACAGCTACCGGCTCCGGAGGTTATGGTCACTGGATAATTTAGCTTCCCCTAGGAGGAGAGCACGCAAGCCCGGGGGTTGGCCAAAGACGGCCTGAGGGGTCGGTCCGCCGTTGAAAGTCGGGAGGAAAGGGAGATGGATGGGAAGATGGCGTGAACCTCCCTCGGCGCCTCCATCTGCCTCACGTCGCGTCGGCGTAGCGTCGCGACGCTCCTATCGCGAGCTGACCCGGGTCACGTCGCTTCGTTCGCCACTTTAGTCTTTGATCAGCTTGTGGGCACACTCTAGCTGCCTGCAGATGTCAAATATAAATAGGAAATCCCATGTTAAGGCATTTTCTCCTCAATGCGTTAATTTGAAAGATCGGCGTTTCAAACCACACTTATTCTTCGCGAATATTTTAGTAGTTTCCTACAGCGGTGATGTTTCCAAAACATGTATAGCCTGTTTGTAAAGAATTTTTAAAATCTACGTTTTACAGAAAAATACTCACTGCTTATCTATATAAAAAATATACGCTGCCTGCATCGTTTATCTCCTTTTTTGACCGAGGAGAAGGGCGGGAGCTATAAGGGTCACACTGGCACGCACTACAAGAGCGCCATCGCCACGAGCAGGGCTGTTCAGAGCCTGGAGTGCAGTGTTCTCGTAGTGCTGCGTCTAACTACGGCTTTCAGCGGTGACCCTATCATTTTGTTACACCCCTTTAGGGCGTAGCAGGGCTAAAGGAAGGCAAGGAGAAGGATGCACACCATAAAAAAATCAAGAAGGCATGGACACAAAAATTCCAAATTCAATACAAACATATTGAAGCCCATCTATACATTATCACCAAGAACAACAACTTTGCAACTTGATTTGATAAATATGAATTACTTCTGTAAATTTCTGTTGCTTGCTACCAATCGGTGAACTAGGGGAAGCAGAGAACACACATGCACGGGAACAAACAGAAAAACAACAATATTAATATATCCTGAGAAATCACCCAACCTGAATAAACACTTGTAAAATCCCATTATAAAAGGTAAAATGACTCCCTGAGTAAAGCAAGCACCATTACAAATTTAAAAGTAAAGTACGCCTGGTGATTCACTAAAAATACAACATGGAATACTAATTTCTATAATACCATTGGGAAGGCGAAAAAAAACCCTCATTACACTGAACCATGAGCATAACGGCACGCCATAAATTATCCACTCAACTCCTTGGCAGTAAAATTCTTTTGGCAAATTGTAGTCCAGGAGACCATTCCTACCGCACGCAAAAAAAAAAGAAAAAAAAAAGAAGAATCCACCTCTTACAAACTTTCCCATAAAATACCAAATTGAAAATTCACATAGTCAAAACAGTGAAGAAACACTTGCCTACAAAAATCCATACACAAAAAAAAAAAACACTACTAAAAAGGAAACTCTACCCCCAGCATAACAACAACTACGTTTATTGCAATACCTAACTTGAGCCCGCGCAACTCGAAGAGGAACACTGCACACTTGCTCGGGCTGGGGACGAATAATTATACACGAAAACGCGGCTAGGGAAGGTTAAGGAGACGGCGGAAATAGTGGAGAGGCGTATGGAAGGTGCCAGAGTGTGCGAGGCTGAACTCGTTGCCAGTAGTAGCCACCAGACAGCGCTCGGCCGCGCCAGGAGCGCCGCGCGCCTCTTCAGTATAGCTCAGCGCTTGGAAGCGTTCAGACGTGTTACCCGGGAGGGGGAGGGGGCGAAGGAAAACAAAGTACCGTTTTCTGCAGCAAAGATATTGACTCTTCAAATAGTAACCCCTCTTCAAACAAAATAACAGTTTATTATACTGGGCTACCAAATACAGACGTGGCAAATAACCAAGCAGACTTGCTAAACAAGTTCATTAACATCATGTAGTTCTCTAAACACACCAACACCATAATAGCAGCATTTAATAGTACTCCAGAAAATTGTAGGCATCACACACTTCACCAGCTGGTGGGACGAAAAATAAATCGTTCAGGCAGGACAGTCTTTGGCAGGACAGGAGTACTCACAAAAATTGCTTGAGTTTGCTAATTGACACGCATGTCAGACTTGAAGCAGGGTTTCAATTTTATTGATGAAAAGTCTGTATTATGGTTCGATACAGGCTCTTATCATAGTATGGCTCGTGTCCGGATAGTATGTTTCAAGATACGGCAATCTGGAAAAGCCTTTTCTAGCTAGTATATTGAAGAGCTCCAAAATAATATCTACAGCATGCGTGCTAACTTCAAAATACCATTCCGTTCTCGTCTGGGGTATGATGTATGTTGGTAGGTTAACATACTGGTGACACGTTCGATAGCTTCGTCAAAAAACCAGCATATCGAAAACTCTACAAGGCAGTTAAAGCGCGGGGCAGGAGGACAACTAAGTGCCTGCCTGTACGCCTAAGTCTCACTGTGACGTTGTGTCTAATCATATTTTTAAAAGCCCGCGTCACCCGCCATATAGAATTTTTTATTTATTTCTTCTTATTCTAATTGAGGTTTTATTGAAAAGTGTGACAATACAAGTTTAGCTAATTACCTTACCCATTATTACGGACATAATAAATGAACTAGTAATGCATATTTATGCAACAATTTACTTAATACCAAACATTGTATAAGTTATTCATTCTTTCTCACCTGTTCATGACAATCAAGGAACACCTATTAACAATAAGTTAGAAAAATTTCCACAGAACCAAGAATTATAATGCTCGTATAGTGAAACATGTACAGTGATGGCACTGATACTTCTGTTGAGACTCTAAAACGAATAATTTCTATATAAGGTATTTCTATGTAACAATTTTTGCAGGGCAGAAATTAGAGTCGATATTTTGTTGTCAGTTTATAGATATGGTTATTGAAACATAAATGTGGACGTTGAAAAGTGTCAAGTACGGCGAACACCGCTGTACAGAGGAGCGCTTTGACTACAGCGACCTTCTTGAACAGATCACTCCAGTGAAACCGTAGAAACTCATCTCTTCTTGAACAGATCACTCCAGTGAAACCGTATAACTCATCTCTTCTTGAACAGATCACTCCAGTGAAACCGTATAACTCATCTCTTCTTGAACAGATCGCTCCAGTGAAACCGTATAACTCATCTCTTCTTGAACAGATCGCTCCAGTGAAACCGTATAACTCATCTCTTCTTGAACAGATGACTCCAGTGAAACCGTATAACTCATCTCTTCTTGAACAGATCACTCCAGTGAAACCGTATAACTCATCTCTTCTAATTCTGAGCAAGTCTAACAAGTGCGAAGCCTTGTTTACGCAATTTTCCATCGCCGTTGTAATACTTGCTTACGTCCGGACGTGATCCTGATACATTATTTACCAGGGATTCACACTTTATACTACCCGGATGTATAGTATGTATCATGTATGGTCCATTAGCGGTTACTTCAAACTTTTCTGAAGCCCTTCTGAAATCTTACTTTCAGGCTGTTTCTACGCCTCATGTATATGAATTATAAACTAAATATCGAATTTATAGGTAATATATAAGTAAAAGTTATATTTAATAAAAAAATAAGGTATTCTGATGTTGACACGAATATGAAACGTATGTGATACATGACATACAGTATACAGGCAATAACCAAACACATCGTACATGGAGTGATTTTTCGAACGTTTCACTTCAAAAGGTACGATGAGACAGTGAATAGTGTGGCGAAAAGTGGCCACGAGCAAGTGTCGAGGCGGCTGTAACGGTTCGTCTCTGGGGAGGCGAGTTAACTCGGCCCCGATGACGCTGCTTGTCGAACATCACACCCCCAGCAGGAACCCGGGGTCGCCGGACCTCCAGCGGCGAATCTGATTGGCTGATTATCACGTCATCTCGCCTCGGCCCTCCTGTTCGCTATAAATGCCCATTATCCCGGCCATTCTTCTCCCCAGCATCTTCCTCCGACTATTTATTTTCCCAGCTAGCTCGGCGGTCTTGTTAGGGTGCGTCATTGTCCTCGCATCCCTTCCGTAATTACATTACCTCGCAACACCTTCCCCGTGCGAGAAACAAGCCCTTAAGGGGAATCACTTGGGGGGGGGGGGAAGTCACACGTGGCCATAACGAAGCGTGGCGACCTTGGAGCAAAGATGAAGTAGACCACTTGGCGTCTTCTGCTCATGTACCTACCCAGTACTGACCAACCCTACAACAACACAACTGTCAAAGTCACGTGCTAAACAATGATGGTCGTGTTTGTTTATATTTTAATGTTCAAAGGCAAGCAAGCACTCTTATATGAATAAACCATTTTTACCTATTTGAATTAATTCTAATTGCATTGAATACAATTTACACTGAGAAAAAGGTTTTGTTGATACAAACAAAATTTGTTTTGTGCAACCAAACTATCTGTTTGTATAGGGGCAATGAAATATTTTGTTGCTGAAAACAAATTATTTTGTTGTTCTCATTTGGTTGCCCCAAACTGTAAGATTTGGTTGGTACATCTAAAGATATAGAAACGTGCTGCAGCTGGCGCCGACTCAGCTGCCCGGCGCCGTAATCGGAGACCCACCTCGCCCCCCCTCTTCCTGGAAAGATACGCTCGCGGCCTCCTTGCTCTCCCTTCTGGGAATCCTGTGAATGCCGACAGCGGCGAGACTTGCTGACGTCACAGACCTCCTCTCGCCTGCTAGAGTTTCCGATACGTTTAGCGACGACGCAAGAATGTTCTGGTGAGACTGTCTGGCGCCTCGACCCTCCACGACGCATCACGCGAGTTGGGGAAGATTCTAGGTGACGGCCTAAGGCACTATATATACTGCCGCAACTCAGCGGCTGGCAGTCTTTGCCAGAGGCCGCCTGGCGAGTGTGCGCGAGCGAAGTGAAATGTGAACGACGACTGGAGATTGCGGGACGACGGCGAGTGAGGTTTTCGTGGCTTGAATGGACGAGAGGGTGTGAAACCGACGAGTGAAGCCTACTGTGCGCGAGGGCGCTCGGAGGACTCTAGAACATTGCGGCTGGCGGGACATGGACTGAACTGAGGTGGAGCTGAACCGAAGTGTAGTACTTATTTTATTGTAAATATTCGAATTGTAAATCTGGACACTTATTTTATAAAATAATTGAATAAATTGATACACTGTCTATTGGGACTTATCTTTTGTTACTTAATTTCATTGATTTCTTCCACGTAATTATAAATGTTATTAATCAGTGTCAATTGTGAACAGTAAGGGATTTCAATTTATTGTGAGAATTTGAGTTCAGAGAATTTTGCTGTAGTTATTGTTAATAAAATAAGGAAATTGTATATAATTATGTTATTTGATTAAGACCTCAATCCCATAACGAACTTGGTATAGCCCACTTAATTTCTAAACAGAGAAATTGTAACAATATGTTTGCCTACACACATTAAACAGTTTTGGTTGGTATTAAAGATGTTATAAGTTCGCGCGCGTTTCGAACCTAGATCACCTGCTTGCACGCGCTTCGCTACGCCTTAGTAATATTTTTGTTGGGATTTTTTTTCCCCCATTTGAAGTTGCTGTGACATTTGGCATGAAGCCAACCTGCTGACATATTTCCCAGTGCGACAAGCGAACTGAAAATCTAGCGCGTCGGAGGCACCGGGGCGCGAACCCGCAACCCTCCGACTACATGTCAGCCACACTACCCCTAAGCTATGAGGGCAGAGCTCTCAGCTAATGTGACATCTGATGACACAGGGAAACCTTTAAATATATATATATATATATATATATATATATATATATATATATAATATATATATATATATATATATATATATATATATATATTGCAAATATTGGACAACGTGTACAAACAAATATTTCAAGTTTTACAGCTTTATTCAAAACATATATTATGTTAGACGAACAAAAGTAATTTCGTTGCTTTTCAAATTTTGTTTGCTAAACAATATATTTTGTTAGGGCAACGAAATATATATTTGACCATATACAAACAAATATGTTGTTCAATTTTCTCTCAGTGTAGAGGAAGAGTATAAGAATCTCAAAGCATTTGTTCAAATAACCAGTGTTCTAATATGAAATCCTTACCACGTGGTTTGTGGTACTCGTATTGGCTGTCGAACGTTGGGCCACTGCACAGTATTGGTTAGCAATCATCCCCCCTTTCCCTCTACGTTTGTGATAGGCCCGCCCGAGGCAGGCTCCGCTGTGCATTCCCGTCTAGCTGAATTCCTCGCAAATTAGATCTATAACAGTAGGATAGACACGCGTTGAAAGCCAGTATATTTAAATTTAGTTTGCCACTTTGTATTTTTATTTCCTTTCCTACAAGCAAACTGCACAGGAACGCCATACAGTTTTCACCTATTTTTTCCACTGTATATATTTAATAATTAGGATAAATAAAAACAGTGGTGGCTGTAGATCATATTTTAATAATTGCTATGAAAGCCATGGGCTATATTCATGCGCCAGTCAAGTGGAAGTGTGAACTCATTAGGAAAGTATTTATTTGGCATCTTCGCTAATTCTTACACTTACGTTCATTAGAAATGCAGAAAGCCAAAGTAATCGTTTTAGTATTCACGTGTGTTTGCCGAACACATTAAATTTAATAAATAAGATCTTTATCTGTCGTAATTTTGTACTGGCGCATGGTTGTTAAGATTTTCCTGATTTAAATTAGAGTTGAAATGGTAGATAGTGCCTATAAAGTTCATTTTAATATTAAGACATTAAAATAATTTCCCTCCGTTATTAACAATTCAAGTGGGTACACGACAGATAGTGTGGCCGTTACAATATATGCAGAAAGGGACGGTAAAAATTGTCAAAGTTGTAGTAATATGTAAGTAACATTTAGTACGGACACCAGAGTGCATTAGTGCATCAAACACTATTAAAGTAATATGTAAGTAACATTTAGTACGGACACCAGAGTGCATTAGTGCATCAAACACTATTAAAGGGGGAAAAAATCGTACCCGCGGGCCATTTATTGTCTATGATACGCGCAAATACAGATTTAACTAGGGGTTCACCTTAAGAGTGCTGTGTTCGTGGAGCTGGAACTGGAACTGCTTTGCAGAGTGTTTGAAATGCGCGTTGTTCATGTACCTGAGTTGTGCGTACTGAACTACGAGAAGAAAATACATTTAAGACGAGGTGTGAAGACTAGGTATTAAGACACGACGCACTTTACAAACACAATTTCCGAGCACTTGTAATTACTTAACTAGAAACTGTCCTTCCACGCTAGCAGAATTGCAATAGGGATGACATGTAAGGAACTTTGTTACAGACTTTGCTCTAATGAAATGGTAGGGTCGCCGCTTAAATTGCCATGGTTCCAGCGGTACAACTGGGACACTACGCCATTTTAGATGCACGCACATAGAGGCGATAGATACCTACATGGGTCTGTGTCTTCCTTATCACTCCCTGGCTTTCACTTCTCCGCCTCGAACGGCCGAAACGGGTACTCAATGTCTGCCCTAAACGTTAGGGCAAACGACTTTATGGCAAACAAGTTTAGGGCAAACGAAGTGAAGGGCAAAGGCCTGTTTGCGTGAGTTATACGAGAAAAAGGTTTTAGGGCAACAACGCACCCCCTCCGAAACAACTCCAGTATAAGCGCGTCTGGCGCAAGGCTGTTCCACAGAAAAAATATTCAGTATATAATATGTATATATACCCTGCTCCTATGTCTCAAATATAGTTCACGAGCCGCGGTGGTGTAGTGGCTAGACTACTAGCTTCCCACCAAGGCTAACCGGGTTAGATTCCCGGTGGGGTTGCCTCCGGGTTTTTTACATGTGGCAATCGTCTTGGACGATGCCGCTGGTCGGCGGGGTTTCTCGGGAATCTCCAATTTCCACCGCTCTTACAATCCGGCACTACTCCATGCTCACCTCCCTTTACCCTCATAGGCTCTCAAGAGCTCGATGTTAAGAACCGTTGAAATTCTTTCACTCCCTCTCTACACTCATATACCTTTCAACACTTCACGAATAATATCAATGATTATATAATTTCGAGGGGAAAAAATAAGCGTCAACGTGTTTTTCCTGATTATTATTTGTTGGCCATGGTTTTAATTTCATTTTCGTCATTCGGATAAGATAAATCACGTGCAAGAAATCAAATGAAGTTGGCAATTTTTATTTTATACGACATAAATCAGCTCCAATAAGTCAGTTGAAGTTCGCAGGTTTTTATAAGTCAAAATAGAAAAACTGGAATGGGGCAATCCTTGATAGAGGGTTCTGCCAACTTTGTAAACAATTGTTTTGCAATATTGGTGTAATTATTTCGCACAATAACTTGCGCCGTTATTACATATTGTTACATGTTACCGGTCTGCGTCACTTTTCTTGGCCCATGCTGCATCTGCGAGCGAAGGAGTGTGTGACGGTTAGGCTGGTCGTAAACCGAGTAGCGGGTGGAGGTTTACAAAGGCAAGCCGCCGCATGCCATCGCGTGCCGCCGCAATAAGCCAGACCACGACTCGTGCTCTCCTAATTTTCAGAGGATTGAATTTCTAGGGTTGTCTTTGAAAGAACGTTCTGGTTATCGCCTTAGCTTCTCTCAGCGAGACTACTTAAGCCGCGACGGGTCACCGAACCGACAGTTGGGACTTTGGAGGATCGTGCGACCACAAGCGACAGGTGTGGGAAGGCAGCGAATAAGCGACGAGTCAAGAGAGCGACGAGTGATCAGCGGGAGTGAGGTCTGCGGACTGCGAGCACTTGTATAGTGAAGAGTGAAACTGATGGGCGCGACTAGTGAACTGGACGTGCTAGTCTGAGACATTTAGAGTGATAGCAATAGACATATTGAATATGTTAAAAATAATCAGAATTAATTAAGTGACTATCCAATATAAACATATTGATAAGGACTTTAATTGTAGTTGAGTTAGACATTAAATACTACGATTGCCGAGAGTAACAAAAGCAATAGTGGAGATAGATAGTTTAACGCAGGAAATAATAGATGTGTGAATAAATGAAAAATCACGTTTAGTTCTTTTATTTTTGTTAAGACCTCCACCCCTCACGTACTCTGATAATCCATTTCGGCATCTTGTATGAAAAACGGTGTCAGAAAAAAGTACGGTAGAAATACACCACTGTGGTAAAATATTTGTTCTCTTAGTTGATTGCCAGTAGTAGGAAAAGGGGGATTGAAAGTCAAGGGTAGAGGGGAAAGGAGCACAGGAGTTGTCCATCGCCATGTTGGAATTCCCCTTTTCCCCTTCAAAATTTCCCTTTATTCCTTAAAAAATTTCCATTTTTCCCCAGATCAGGAGAACAGTATTTGTGACCCTGGGTCAAACAGGTCACAGGTGGCCAAGACTAGTGACCCAGGGGACCTTTAGTCAGGGCAAGTGGGACTCAGGAATTCTGACCTAGACATTGACCTTGAACATTTGACCCAAAAAAAATTCCCAACAAATTTAAAAAAATCTTAAATAATTCCAAAAATTTGTTATTAAAAATTATTTAAAAGATTGTTAAAAGATTTACAATTAAAATTAATTTTTTTTCTGAGAATCCCCTCACTTCCCTATCATCCCAAATTAGTCGGCAAGCCTCGGCCCCCTCGCCCATACCCAGTCAGTCATCTTAGTGCTGTCAGTCATCGTATAATGCTACATTGGATGCAGGTGACCTTGACCTTTGATCCATGACATTTAATGACCTTAAAAACAAAACTGGAGAAAAGTCAATGAGTCAGCAAGCATATGATGTTACAGACAACTACCGCCATATTGGAAACCAGAGGTCATTGCCTTGGATGATCTTGAAAACAATAATTTGAGAAAGAAATATAAAAGTTGCCAAGCATGTGCTGTTGCAAACTACTACTACTATTACCATATCGGAAGCCAGTGACCTTGACCCTGTGACCTTGATTTACCTTGAAAACAAATGCTCGAGAAAAAGTCACAAGAACCTGCTTGCAGTAAACCCTGTACCGAGGTACTGAATGAGAAATGCATTTTCCCTTTACAGGTCTTAGCAAGTCTAAGTAAACTGTCACTATGGCTGAACTGCTTACCGCATCTGACACACAAATATGACATACGACAAGGATTCGTGGCACAATCGCGCCACCTTACGTTATGGTCGAAAGTAAACGCGTTATCACAAAAGTGGCAGTGATGATGACGTAGTGGTTCAGGCAAAGACTCGGGCTGGCCTGTAGGAGATGTAGGTGCTGGACCTAAAGAAGCAGATAAAGTCGGAAATGTAGTTCTAGGTACCACTCCCGAAGAAGTTGATGGCACTGCCGTAGCTACCATTAGCTTTGGAATGCCCGAAGACATTGTGGACGCAGAATAAGACTTACATGCGAAGATGCAGGAGCTATTGTCATAGGCCTGGTCACTATATTTGTCCATCGGTTAAGTCAAACTGAAGAATTATTAGAAAAACAAACATTTTAAAAATTTGCTAATTATTTTACTTAAGATGCATTTAAGAAAAAGAAAGCGAAATAAATATCCCTGTTATTCGCAAAGATTGGTGGGAGGCGAGCAGTCTAACCGCTCAAACACCGCGGTCGCCTGGTGACGAGAAGTAAGAGCAAACAGACATGGTAACATCCACTCGAGTGCACGAGGCCGGAATTAGTCATGGTGTATGGTCCAGGAATCGACCCAAGACACTCTCAAGTCATGATATAGACTCTGGACGGTGATGTAAGCACTTCTGAACTCAACCTTTGAAAAATGTCACTACACCAACCTGCATATATCTCGACCAGCACACCGACTGACCTGCGTATTGTAACGTTGGTAGCGACGGAGAGAAAGTAGATCTATGCCTGGAAGTTGAATCAAAAGTGTCACATAAACATTTGCGAATGCACAAATTATTTCTCTTCCTTTTACGTATAGTTGTAAAAATCAGCAAATTTGCGAAATATTTAATTCTCTAATAATTTCGCAATTTCACTTGGATGATGCATGAATAAAGTGGTCAGGCCCATGGTAATGTTATTATTACGTACGGCGGAATAATATGCGATCTGCATACAAGTAAATCTGAAGCAGGACTTTCAAATGTGCTCAGTTTACCGTGAGTAACATATAGAGACGTGTGTGGTTGTGTTTCGTTTAATCAAGTTAAACGTAGATGGAATATTATTGCACTGTTTCTAGTAGATTGGAGGAAAATAGTGGGAAGTTGGTAAAATGGTCGAGCGAAGGGATGCACTGTAATATTATTTGATATTTGTGCAAATAATTCTGTGTAAACTAGTCGCCAAGTATATTTTTGTAACGCCGCAAATAAATTAGAGTAGATTTCACAAACTCTTAGTGTGGAATGTGTAAAACTAATGTTGTATTTTAACAAGCAAATGTTTTAGACTCCAAGTTTATTATAAAATATTAAGCTGTCATAAACAATGCTGTATGTTCTCGGAAATAATGTGTTGTAAATACACAAAACTTTAAATTCGTATTTAACAAACAAATCTTTGACAACTAGTTTTCAAATAATTTGTTCTAACTAGCACAAAACATTTTTACTGTGTGGCCGTCAAAGTTGAGTTGCCTATTGTCGTTACTCTAATTTGAAGATAACACATAGCTACGTGATAACACATAGCTACGTGATAACACATAGCTACGTGATAACACATAGCTATGTGATTACGTACACGTGCGCAGGTATACTGAATACACAGACGTCATTATTTTAGAGACACAAGCAGATGAACAGTAATATCTTTTTATTTGTTTTGAATGTTTTGTGTTTTCGTTGTAATTAATTTTGTTTTGCAATGATATCGTTTTTCTGTAATAATCTGTGCGATTTAAATGCGAACTGTGTTTTACTTACGACTGTTGAGTTATAAGTTTATTTAGTTATCTAGTTTAAGTATATGGTTTTGTTTTATTGAATTCGGTTCAGCGGTATGAATTTTGTACGTTTCACATAGGTGCATAGTTCGTAAGGTATAGTAATAAAAGGAAACATAAAAATATATAATTTATTTGTGGCTGTACCTTTTTACTCTATACAAGAATATTTTTATTATGAAAATATGTCTATTGATTAATTATTTTGCTGCTTTTATGTTTGTCTGGACATTATTTTATAATGTATGTACTGTTATTGTAAACATTTGCATTTTTTATTTATTTGTATATTTTAAGCAGATTATATAATTTTGACGTAGTCTATTGCATGTATATTGATTAATGAAAATAAAATCTATAACTAGACGAAATGCCATTTTTGTGAGAAACCTCAAAAACTTCCATTTCGAGCATCGTCGTTTGACAAAACGCAGTTAAGATGAGCGAAGTAAGACAAAACGCAGTTAAGATGAGCGAAGTAAGACAAAACGCAGTTAAGATGAGCGAAGTAAGACAAAACGAATATCTTGCGACTAATAACTTAGGGAAAAGTCGAAGTTTTTACCTGGAAAAAAAGTTTACTGTATAATTTCTGCTAGAGAAACGTTTTTGTGTTAAGAAAAGAAGTGTAGTCTTTGTATCGATGATAGTGTATTCGATTATATCTCCACGTAGGCCTACGTCAACTATAAAGTGTTAAATTATGTCTCCGACAAATGTCTTTAATAGGATTTGAGTAATCATCGAGTAAATTCGGCTCTTTCTCATATCTCTAGCCACTAGGCTATCCTTATCTACACTGTTTTGAGACAAGAATTTGATATGCGAATAGGAACTGCATCATCTTGAACAACTTGGGGGGGGGGGGGGACATAGCCCAGGGTGTACAAAGTTGAGAATCGGAAAAATCCGACACAAATACTTGGGTTTTAAACTAGAAAATGAAGACGGCATAGTAAATGGCAAGACCATTTCATGATACAACATATTTCATCATTAAACTTCAAGACGGAAGTCAGGTCACTCGTGAAGTATTTACACCAGGGGAAAAAAACATACAGGTAGAGACCAGGAAATGTAGCGAGTTGATTTGAGGATAAGTTAAAATTTATTCACATGTACCATGGAGTTTTCGCTTCTATTGGACCACAGTTTGTTAGACACGTCCCGAACGACTTTTGACCTATAACGAACCTGTAAGGGAAACAAGAGCTGAATACCACCCCACCCGGTCAGTGGTTAAACTGGAGCGACAGCCAATGAACAACTAGCTGAGACTGGAGTACACAAGGGATTGTGGAGTCTAGCTTGTTGCCGAATGAATCCGTGAAATTTCCGCTCTCTAGATATAGCCTGTTCACGGTAAAGTGAGCACTTTTGAGGTTTTAATTACTTTCTATTTTCAGCAATGTTTTATCTTTCAATTTCCATTTTTAATAAATATTGCCATGTAAGTAACAGACACAGTGTGTATATTCCACCGCACTTGGAAGTTAACGCATAACGCCAAAATATAAACTACTATAAATATCGACTACTATTCTAAATGACAGGTCTTTCAAAAGTGCTCATTTGACCGTGAATAGCCTATAATAGTTTTGTAAAATGTTTGTGTGTAGTTAATGTAAACGTATCGTAACATCTTCAACTATAAAATAGACTTATAAAATGCGCGGCACGCTAATTATACGAGTATTACTTCCATGGTAGTAAAGTTTTTATGTGGTAGTACATTTAGACACAATAAATCGCCATAAACGTCAAAACTAAACGCTTTGTTTGGGAAGTAAAAATTAATTTATAAAGTTGAGTCAAGTGATTAGTTTTATTGAAGCTAGGCGCTTATTGCAATGAGAGTAAAAAATTACAAACCTGTTTCCGTTCGCGATCGAACCAAGTACCTCGCCTGTGTAAGGCGCACGCGATAATCACTACACCACAGGAGCATACGAACTCCACGGCACAACGCGATGGTGAAATACTTTCACAGGTTCTTGAATAGTTTACAACGAACTAACCATATGTTCTTTGAAGTCGGAACCTATGTCTAAAATAGTACCCTGCTACAGTTAAAGCAAAAGCGAATATAGTGTTGAGGGGAAAATATTAATAAAACAGACAGTTCCCACTGAATCAAAGAGCTACAAGTTTACATAACATAAGACTGCGTGCTGCGGCACAAGATACTAAACACACATAACTTGTTATTAAGAGACTATGTTCAATTAAATCTTATTATTTTTTTGTTTTAACGATAGCTTATCAACTTCCAGCACATTACACACAAGTAGCGTCTACTATTTATTCGCATAAAAAAATCTATACCCTATATTTTTCCGTACTGGCATGTCAGAATCACAATTTTAGTGTTTCGAGGACGTAAAATAATAAACGCTAATCCACCGAAATGCGATATTTCACTTTTAAATAAGACCCAATTACTTACTAAAAGAAACATTTAAATTCACGCTATGAAATGTTTTCTCGATTTCTTTAAAATTGCTTAAAATAGAGACATTTTTGTATATATTTGATATGCAGCAGTCTATGAGATTTTGTCTTTAAATAAATTTTTCTAAGCTTACCTTAAAATGAATTAAGACGTTATCTTTTATTCACTGCAGTTAAATTTCTGTAAATGTTTTCCTCTGTTTCATTTTTACGTTCCAATAAACAACAAAATGGTTATTTTGGCGCGCCATGACGTAACAACTGTGCGATCTAAGAGTTCACTACAAACCTCACTGTATGGTACTTGTTTTTATCTGGAGTGAAACTTGTATGTCACGATGGAAGAATCCTTGCAAGATTCCATGTAAGTTTGCACAGCAGCTGGTGAGGACGGTTCTATAGAAGAGTTGGCCGGCCATCTGAGGGCCGTTTTCATGGATGTCTTTGTAATTGGTCGTGTACAATTTTCTATAGTAGGTTTCCTGCAAGGTTGGAATTTAACCCAATCAAAGAGAGGGTGATAAGGAAAAGAAATTGTACACTGATTATAAAACAGCTTTGTACGAAAATTATGGTAAAAATTAGTGTTTATTTAAAGCAAAGTTCTAGTTGAAAGAACAAAACGATTAGGCTGTGCGCATAGACACATAATGATGAAGTCGTGAGTGGATATTGTTCCTGAGCCACAGTTGCAATAGTAAAATAGTAAAAATGCACTCGTCTTGACTTGTGCTCTAACAAGTATCTATATTCCTAAGAACCCTCCATGTGTTCTCGCGTGCTGGCTCGGCTAGTCAGCAGGTCTCGTCGAGGCTTCCGCCGGAGCTTGCAAGGATAATCTTATCATGACATACAGAATTTAATGATCTATACGTTCTTACCATATTCAAGCTGTGCAGTTAACTGATTATTGTTACTAGCAGTTGATTTGTTATTTTCCTGCGAGCAAACTACATAATAGCTAAAGTTCAAATCCGTAAAATCATGTCATGCTGTCATTTACTATGAAGTCATTCATTTGTGTGAATGATGTTCGAGTAACTAGTCATGCCAACATTGGGAACACCGTTCAAGAAGGAAAATATTCCTAAATAACTTTATACTTAGTCAAAAATAAATGAAATATCAACAACATTTTTATCTATTATTTCTTAGAAGTTTCGTCCACTGCTACTTGAGATAGAACATTAACCATTAAAGTTAAGTTTTTTGTTCTTTGAAGTCAAAATAAGTCCATATTTTCCCCTTCTTGCTTATCCCAACTGGCCTTTGGCTCGTATTTGAAAACTGATCAATCTCTCTCAATTTACAAGATGCATTTATGTAATGTAAACTACAAAATAATAAAATACTGTGCAGGTAGTAGTAGATGCTGTACCCATTACCCAAGGAAAATAAAAGTAAACATTCTATCTACATACAGAATTTTAGAGCAAAAATAATTGTTTATAATGAACATTGCTATTTTATGAAAGCCTCCTACTTCGTATATGAACTCCCTACAGATGTTCACTTTTCCCCTTAATCTCAAAACACATTCACATACAGTAACTATATTGCTAAGTAAAGCAAAGATTTTAAGTTGTATATGCCAATTTGAGGTACCCTGTGAAATTAAGAGGGTTCAATTGGTACACTTTCACAAACATATATATATATATATATCGAGAGCAGAAACCTGAAAAACAAGCGGGTTCACTTTGCTATATTTCAGACACTCGGACTTCTAAGTCCTTTCCCCAATTTGTCCATCACGTACTAGACACGCTTTGAAAGACTCTGGGACAGTAATAAACACGCAGCAAAAATCACGTCCAATTATGGCCTCTAGATGGTACTTTCCTAGAGCCCTGATAACGTACTACTTTCAGGCTGTTATTACTCCGTCTCGTGCAAACAAATATTAACCGAGTCTAGAAAATTACACCAATAAGGGGCGACGCGCCGCATTGGTATGAACTCAGTTTAGTAATATTTTGCACGAGTACTATTTATTACTAGGAATTACAACGACGCTTACTTTATCTCCGTTTATGTTCGAATTAGACATGAGTGTAAAATTTTAATTTATAGACAAAATATTAGTAAACGTTCAATTAAAACAAAAATTAGATATATTAATGATAGCACGAGTATTAAACACTTGTGATACAGGCAGACATATTTAGATGACAACCAGACATGTCATACATAGAGTGATTTTTCAAAAGGTTTGATTAATAAAGCGTGATGACCCTGCAAACAACGTATACCTGCGAACTAGTCATGCCTGTACCCACGAGGCATTATTTTTACACAGTCGAATATCTTATCTCTGCAACTGAAATATTTAATTTCGTTTATTTGGTGAAAAACTAAAATTATAGTTCAAACTATGATTATGCAGATTGTGCATTACTGCGGCTACTTCGCGCGGGGTATGACTTCAGTATCTTATATAAAAACTTGCAACTTATCTTTGGATATATGTCGCGTTGCTTTGTGAGAAGACATGTTTCTTACTCTACTGGACCAATCAGAATTAAGTTACCTCAACCCTGAAGGTGATTTGCGGCAGACATCTAAGAAGAATGACAATTCAAATCATCCAAATCGACGAAGTGGGTCTGAATTAATGATTTGGAGTTCAACAGAAAAGTAACAAATTTCTGTCTGTTCATGTTACAAACGATCGTTAGGAAAAGAGTTACCAAAGATTTTCTTGTAACGGCAACAGCTGAATTATATTTACTTTCACATTACTCTAGAAAACATACAAAATGAATTATGTAGTTCAATATTTTCTAATAAACTTTAAATCTATGTAGGTACAACGCCCGCTTTTTGAAACTCAATACTAATTTTACACATTCCATACTATGGTTTAGTTAGGTTTACTCCAATTTGTTTGTAGTGTTACAAAAATATCTTCAATATCTTTGGTAACTAGCTTTTAAGAAAATTCCTTGTAAAACACAGAAACATTCAGTGTGTACATAGAACAAATGTATAACATTCGATAAAATAAATTCAGTTTCCAGACATGAAAAGTGTTACGTTATCGGCCGACACTTTTTGTGCTCCTTCGGGTGGCTGAAACATAAACTTGTAGCTAACTGCACGTCATTGGTCCGAATCGTTGTAATATCTCGTCGCCCTAGCCGCCAACTCTCGCATTTCTATCTCGTAAAATGTTCAGTTATGTATCGCACACTGATCCTTGTCGAGGTTTATTTTTAATATTCTGTATACCCACGGTTACAGGGAGAGATTTCTCGAGGTCGATGTATAAGAATTTGATTGGTCGGGAACCACCTGTATCAAATATCGGATTCTACGCATTTTTTTTTTAATTTCTGCTGTTAAGGCTTATTATATTCAGTTTAGGAGCAAACCGAAATTTACTATGGGAGAGTTTGGAGTAAGCATCACTTCCGCCGGTAGGTGCGCAGTGTTCAGTAGATTTTAATTAAAACTTTAACGTACGTGAATTATAAAAGAGAAAGATTTTATTTGGTTACGAAGTTATTTTATATTTCACCTATGATTATTACAATTATCCTGTTCTTTACGTTGAAAATAGAGAAAATTTGGTATCTTGCCGACGCTAGCGCTTACCTAGTGGAGAAAAGTTTTCCTTTGCCAAACTTTTAACATTGATGTTTCCAACCTGTATAGGCTGTTCACGGTAAAGTGAGCACTTTTAACGCCATAGTTAATTTTTTCCTATCAGCGATTTTTAATCCTTTAACCACGTTTTCAAATAAATTTTGCCATGTAAGTAGTAAACACAGTGTGTATATTCCACTGCACTCGTAAGTTACCGTCTAAGGCTAAAGAGTTGGCTTTCAAAACAGCTCACTTGACCGTGGACAGCCTATAGTATAAGTAATGTAGTAATATCAGTGTAGCGGAAGTGAGTATCGCGTTCAGCAGCAGAGGTAAGTTCTGCCACATGCAGACCTCAACCCGGCCTGGCTTGCCTACACCTGCCTCTGAGCGCCAACACTAACTTTGTATTTGGGAATAATTACCGGCGGATGCAGGGGTTGGCAGCGCCGACTCCAAGGGGTGTGCCAGGCAGGTGCTCCCGAGACCGGCGATTCAATTATCTCGGTCGGAAGACGTCGCTGGCTGAGGGAGGCGAGGAAAAGAAATGTTTTATTGGCAGGGGCCATAATGGTCGGGCCCCCTCGTCTGTAATTGTGGTCGCGTGCCTCTTTCTGTAACTGGAACTGTCTGCTCGTCTTGTAGCCCACGCGACTGTTTATCTCTCTCTCTCTCACTCTCTCTCTCTCTCGGACGCATGCGTACGTCGACTCCGGGAGCACCCAGCGGTAACCCTCATGGAGGTAGTGGTAAAGCTAAGCTCACCACAATCCGCCGTCCGCCAATCTTTCCGTACGGCAATATTTCAGTGTGACAACTTAACACAGCGATATTTCTTTAGTTGGAGGTATATTTTGTTTGGAAAAAAATATTCGAGAGAGAAACATTTTGAGGAGAAAATTTCTTTACGTGATAAGAAATTATTTTGAATTAATATTTAGATTTTAAACTTCTAAATTTACCAGCAAAGATAACATACACTAATCCACCGACTTACATTTTCTTTCAAACTTCGTATTCACATGTACGGAATTTCGTCAGAGGCGGTGGCTCATCCGTCGCTCCGTCGAAAGTTAAAGTTAGAGAAATATTAGACTGATTGACGGACAGAAAACAATGTGGCCCTGTGATTGGTTGAAGATCACGTGATCGCCGGACGGACGGGTGACTGACGGATGAGATGGCATGTTATGAGTCCACCTTAACAGGAGATGGCATGTTATGACGACACTGAAGCTGCATTTTCGTCCATTGCCATAGCGTGACACCCAAAACACTGAAAATGTCGAGGCTGATATGTTTATTTAATGCTTGTAAAATGTGGAAGTTTTAAACAAATAACAAGTGATGAAGCAAAATTGTCTGGCTAAATATCAACATGCTCTGATACAATAATATAATTTTAATTGAGACAGGTTTGGTTTCCACTATTGTGGTTGTCACAACATGGCGAACAGTCTTCATCATCACCCACAGACTAGGCCACCCCTTGTTAGGTCCCTCACCAGTAGGGCTGAGTCATCGATGTTCACTTTTCAATATCGTTTCCAAACATGCTGACTGAATTGATATCGGAGCGATATACCGCCGTATAGCACAGCCCTGTCCATCAGTACGGGCTTCGAACCCGAAACATTCATGTGAATTCGGGTAGGCCTACTTGCTCACATCACAGGCAGACCCGCAGGTCAGGGATAAAACATTTTCTGCCAACTTCTGGTTTTCTGAGGCAGCAAAGTTCTGCAATGGCAAAACATGCGTAGAAAATTAACTGGCCATTAAGTGTTCGAATGCCAGCATGGTGAATACTATAGTAGTTAATGGTGTTAGCACAGAGAATCTCGTAGAAGAACAAATATCACTGCCATAATCGACCTGACTAGGCACAATAACTTGGCGAGGGTGGAGTGTATCTTTGTCACCACCAAACAGGAAACATTATTAGTGCGTTTCTAACAATTATTCTTCCTAGGCTAATGATTGGTCACGCCTAATGAGCTGAGTGGAGATATTATTGCAGTCGTGGACACTTATAGCTTATCTAGCTTATTTACAGACTTCAAAATGTTATATATAAACATATATGCTCCACACGATCATACGGAGTGGAGACTCATATTTTGATGGACGGGATCTTGGGCCACGGTGGTGTTAAACACGAACAACTTAAAACACACTATTTTTTAAAACCACACTATTATCAGGGTCACTTGCTTGTCACGAAAATATTCCCCGATTACTTGAGCTCAAAAACACTTTAGTTAAGACCCCTTTTCGTGATTGGATGATTTTTAATTGCTATTCGTCTTAAGGTATCTGCCAACAAATCACAGACGTTCAGTGTCGGAATAACTTGGTAGTCTACTGATTGGCTCAGTAAGGTAAGAATCTACTCGTGGAAAGTAGATGACTATATATATATATACAAACATAATAAATCCGTTCGTCAAAATCAACCACAATAAACAATAGTAGAAATTTACCTATAAAAAGTAACACCCTCCATTATTTATATATTTGTCAGGCATTGTTTGGTAATGGATGCTGCAAAGGGTGAAACTTTTGAGAATTAATTACATTTGTGGTCGATAAATTTTTCATAGCTGTCTGATTTATAATTTAAAATTTTTTATGGTCACATAATTTTGAAAACGGAAGTTAGCAAAATTATACATAGACAGTTTAGAGAAATCGGCCCTACGTGTTTTAATATAGGCGTATCTGACAAAATACAATTAACTTTTTTAATTGTGCAAATAATAATAAATATATAAGAATATCTGCGTTTTAGTAGTTTGGAATATTATAAAAATTTCGAACGTTTCATGTAAAGGCACTGGAAAATAGCAATATATTGTTAAACCAACCCGTTTTCGATAATACACTATAATCCATTCGTGATTCGTTCCAACTTTCCTGAAGCTCTACCAAGTGACACTTTCAGGATATTTATCCTCCTCTTGCAAACAAAGACTAACCATGTCTAGAAAATGACACCAAATGGACAACAAACCGCATTCGTGCGCATTTATTGTTACGTAATTTTGCACGACAACTGAACTTTTAATACTAGGCATTGCCAACATATATATGTTCTCCTGCTGTGTTGATATCATTTACAAATAAAGTATTATAATTTACAGATAAAACATAAGTAAAGGTTATGTTACGGTAGGTGATGGCGCAGTTCCCACTATAAATTATATCGTTCCGCTTGTGGAGTAGTTCTACTCGTCTATCGGGAAAGGGGGGGGGGCATTGATATGAATTTGGCGGGAAACTAATCAAAAGCTTTAAAAGCAAGATTGTTAAATGATAATAATTAGCATTTTGTGTAAAGTAGAAGAAGTTAACAAGAAACATGCGGCAACTGATACTGGAGTGAGGTACTTGCAGCAACACAAGACCAAGGCCATCAGCTGCGAAATATCGCTACGAGAACAGGAAAGGAAGATATAGAGGAATGGAAAAGATGGTCGTAACTTTGAACAACGTCGTTACATTTCGATAATTACAAGACTGCACCAGTTCGCTTTCCTTTCCTCCCGCTCAGGTGTTCGCTATAAGCCGCCGATAGCTCTTCAAATGCCACACGTCTAAGAGAAAACATTTTTTAACGATTATAAGAAAGTGTAATTGGGATTCTGACTTTTTAATGCGCGTTTAATCAAATATCTGCTAGCCAGCTGAAGTAACGAATTCCATGCCTACACAGTAAAATATGTTTGTACTGCAAGACTTTTCTACTCTCTATACTAACAGGGCCTATAGGCTATATAGGGTATTTTTATAGGTTAAGTAAATTAACTTCCACATTCCTCAACTTGGTATGATTGTGCACTGTATATCTGAATCAGTCAGATTTACACAGTTTCAATCAGTCAACAGTACATAACTGAGTCAACATTTCGTCAGTGACTTTCACTGATGAACCAGTGGAAAGACGCCAGCCAGATTTCCTTTACTTATTGATTCAGTGACTTTTTCCACTGATACATCAGTCTCATATTTCTCACTGTTTACTCAGTAGTTTGTTTTTGATGGATCAATTAAACATCTTGTACAAATGGCCGTCCCACAACGTTTAAAAATGGCCGTTAAACAACGTGTATAAAGTGAAATAACAACGAACAGTCTGATATAACAAATACAAAATACTTTCAAAAATGTGTTTCGTCTTTCAAAAGACCATTTTACGAGGCTTTTCATTCCGTTTGTACGTCTTTCATTTCGTTTTCATGTAATCATCACATCGCTCTGTTTGAAGGTTTAAACTGCATATAATGTGGCGAAGAGAGTGCACTCATATATACTATTCACTTTAACAATCCTAACA
The DNA here is from genome assembly GCA_029891345.1 of Dryococelus australis. Lineage (NCBI taxonomy): Eukaryota > Metazoa > Arthropoda > Insecta > Phasmatodea > Phasmatidae > Dryococelus > Dryococelus australis. The sequence goes on from CM056995.1 coordinate 438,106, forward strand.
GTACCAATTAAACTAAAAAGAAAAGTAAGGGAATACAATTAAAATCTTCGCGATTTCGTTAATAACTATAAGACATATATTTTCCTCAATTATTTCAAGTTGTCTTGGTAGCGAAGTGGAAAAAGTGTGTGAGTTCAATCGTGGCCACCTCCCAAAAACTTGTACTATTTTTAAATTACGGTAAACTGCGCAATATAAGTAGTACACTATCGTAAATATGTTTATTTCGCATACTGCTTTCGCTACATTCAATAAAAACAATATTTGGTTCGCCACTGCAGTCGGCCGTCACTTATTCAATCAGTGAAATTGTTACATGACACTAATTGAATCAGTGAAATTGTTACATGACACTAATTGAATCAGTGAAATTTTTTCACAGACACAATAAGTGGTTTTCCACTGATTCTAAGTGGAGCCATTTTCACTGATTCGAGTAGTTGAATTTCACTGATAATCAGTGCTTTTCCACTGATTATCAGTGGAGCCATTTTCACTGATTCGAGTAGTTGAATTTCACTGCTAGTCAGTGGTTTCCACTGATTCGAATTTAGATAGTGGAATGAGTAAGTTGCACTGGCTACTCAATCAACTTAAAATGAGATCTTCACTGATGTGAAAGAAACAACACCAAGGAATTATACTTTAACATATATCTAATAACTTAATTACCTGGCGTTAAAGATACGGTACAATATGTAGGATACAATATTAGGTGCAAAGCAGATCCTAGGATTTTAAGCAGAGCTACCAAAGGTGCTAAATAATCCATGAACATACAAATTAATAAATTATATATTTCTACATATATTATATTATATGTATTATGTTATATCATATAGAATATATTATGTTATATTATATAATGTAAAATATATAGGACGTTCACAGTAAACTGAGCACTCTGAGAGTCGTGCTTAAGATCTACGTGTATGCACATACACACTGTATACATCCGCCATATGTAAAATGTACACTACCATCGTCCTGAACACTGAATTCATGTTTCGGTTAAATGATTCTGTAAAATTGTTATAGTGATAAATAGTTTACAAATACGCAAATTCTCACACCTGTGTGCAAACGGAATCGTTTCAATATTCACAAGTGTTTATACTTGGCGTGTTTAATTCAACGTTGCGATATAGAACTACTTTCATTGGCTCTGATGTTGCCAACTTTAACGAGCATGTGGCGGAAGGATACGAACTTAGCAGAGAAGCAGATCGCAAGCAGTGCTTCCAATAGAGCTCAATTAACCAACTGTGAACTACTGTCTATAAACGAGATATATCCTCGTGAGGGTGGGGTTCGCAAATATTTATCTATAATAACCCTATAACAATTTCAAATACAAAATATTCTCTCTTTTTAAATAATAACTGCGTGCATCGACTCTCTCGCGTGTTCCGAACGAATGACGGCTGAATTAAAAGCTATCTCCGAAAAAATAATGTGTCATCACCTCAGTTATGTGGTAAATATAATTCCCTTAAATATTAATTACCTTTTATGATAATTTAAGTTCGGTGTACCAAGCCTACAAGCACAGAGTCTAAGTGGGGAATCAATGTCAAGAAATTTCTTCTCGCAGCATTCATTTTAAAAACAACCGTTTCAAAAAAAAAAAGGACGTGATATTTCTTAACGAACACTGACACATTAAGAAACTGCACCAATTGTTATGTTTGTATATTTTGTTTCTAAAATTTAACATTAAAATTTACATCTAAAATACTAACGATTTTTTTATATTTCTTAACGCGGCAGTATTTTGGAACAGTTATCTTTGAAATTGGTAGTCTACATTAAGAGGTATCTTTTTTAAACATGGATTCGCCATTGCAGGTTCGGCAGGCAAACTCCTCCCTAGCAGTTTTTTCTACGCGAGGCACTTTGCAATCTTCTTTGATGTTCTGAAACACCCTGAGACAAGAGTTTGTAGGACAATCCCACACAAAGTATTTCTGTTGCTTTTTTCCCCTTCTTTTGGCGCATATACGAGTTATATATATGTATATATACTATATTATATATAACCTACACTGGATGTTCCAGTAAGCGAAGATAAAAACCACTGAATCCTGAGAGAAAATGAAGACGAAAATGTTAGTGACAAAATGTTGTACGATGACATTTTTGTCCACAATGTGGCAACACAGCAGGGAGTTAAACCCCTCTTGCTCTCCACTGATATCTGCACATTAAATGTGGATATATGTCTAAGTTGATACCAAAGTGCACACACCCGCAATCGTAAAGGGAACTTGGCAAAAGTACATTAGGAAACCAAATTGTTTGAACTGATCTTAACCAGCGCACCTATTGTTATCTTCCTCCACGACTAGTGTACCACTCCTTATGTTGCGACTAGTGTACCACTTCTTCTGTTGCAACTAGTGTACTACTCCTTCTGTTGCGACTAGTGTACCACTCCTGTTGCGACTAGTGTACCACTTCTTCTGTTGCGACTAGTGAACCACTCCTTCTGTTACGACTAGTGTACCACTCCTGTTGCGACTAGTGTACCACTTCTTCTGTTGCGACTAGTGAACCACTCCTTCTGTTACGACTAGTGTACCACTCCTTCTGTTGCGACTAGTGTACCACTTCTTCTGTTGCGACTAGTGTACTACTCCTTCTGTTGCGACTAGTGTATTACTTCTTCTGTTGCGACTAGTGTACCACTTCTTCTGTTGTGACTAGTGTACCACTCCTTCTGTTGCGACTATTGTACTACTCCTTCTGTTGCGACTAGTGTATTACTTCTTCTGTTGCGACTAGTGTACTACTCCTTCTGTTGCGACTAGTGTACCACTCATTCTGTTGCGACTAGTGTTCCACTCCTTCTGTTGCGACTAGTGTACCACTCCTTCTGTTGCGACTAGTGTTCCACTCCTTCTGTTGCGACTAGTGTACCACTCCTTCTGTTGCGACTAGTGTACCACTCCTTCTGTTGCGACTAGTGTAACACTCCTTCTGTTGCGACTAGTGTACCACTCCTTCTGTTGCGACTAGTGTACCACTCCTTCTGTTGCGACTAGTGTACTACTCCTACTGTTGCGACTAGTGTAATACTCCTTCTGTTGCGACTAGTGTACCACTCCTTCTGTTGCGATGTTTCCAGACTCTCAACTACAACTGTAACTGCCGACTAGTGTACCACTCCTTCTGTTGCGATGTTTCCAGACTCTCATCTACAACTGTAACTGCCGACTAGTGTACCACTCCTTCTGTTGCGATGTTTCCAGACTCTCATCTACAACTGTAACTGCCGACTAGTGTACCACTCCTTCTGTTGCGATGTTTCCAGACTCTCAACTACAACTGCAACTGCCGACTAGTGTACCACTCCTTCTGTTGCTATGTTTCCAGACTCTCAACTACAACTGTAACTGCCGACTAGTGTGCAACACAACACGTGGTGCGACAATAACAGTGATAAATGGCCTTCGAATACTTGCTGAGTTCACGTCCTGGTATGCTAAGTAAACTACACGTTACTAAAATGTTAGGACTGGCTGGGATTTGAACCCGCACCAATAATATGATGGCCAGAACATTGGTAGTTCGCTAATACGATATCAGGGACGCGCAGGAGGGGACTAACTTTGTTCTGTGTTGCCACATTGTGTACGAAAATTGTCATCGTACGAAATTTTGCCACTAACATGTTCGTCTCCAGTTTCGCTCAGAATTCACGTAGCGTGATCCTTTTGCGCTCGTTCTGGACAACCTGCATGTGTGTGTGTATATATATATATATATATATATATATATATTCCCCCCTACGAAAATATTCCATAATGGCAGTTAACGATCTGCACCTCTATTCGTGTGAAGCTCGTACTCCGGCAGTAAATAGGTCACAATTCTTCAATTGTTCGGAAAGTATTGCATTATTTCCCCGTTGTCTAAAACCACATGATGATCAATGAAAATTGTAACCAATATAGCTACCTATAAGAATCTTAAACTGCGCGTGTTTAAAGCTAGAATTCTTGCACTGATGAAGTTGTGCAGCAGATAATGTAAGTTGTAAATATAGTTCATAAAATTTTGATACGCCTATATATGATGAGTAGTCCAATTTCAAATAAAGATCCACCGAAGGGTTACTTTTGCCTTGATCTTCAACCTGCGTCTTGATCGCTGTAATCTAGCACGGAGTGATTGCTGGGGCTGATTAAAAGGGGCGAAGGATTGTTGTTAATTAATAAAACAGCTTATATAATTTAAAAAAAAAACTTAAGAATACAGTTGGTGTTGTAGACACCTGTATTTTCTTTAGTTAACTAATTAATTTTACGGATTTACTATACCGTTTTATTTACATACTTTAGTATTTTACTGATAGCTAACTATATTACTCTATTTTATTTCATGTGCCCTTTATATTGGGTGAAGGGGGGGGGGGGGGTGGCTTTCGCCCATCTACCCTCCTGGGTAAGATGGCTTTAGCTTTTCCTTGGAGCTTGATTTTACATCGTGCAAAATGAGATTGTTCTAGAGAAACAAGTACATCCTTAATAAAGCTGTATTACATACGTAGTAACAGAAAATTTCAAAAAATATTTATAAGTATAATATCCACTATGTACTGACATTTATCTGAAGCATTAAAATGTATTGCTAATTAATAGTGAAGTGGTTTGAACGTAATGCACAGTAGCCCAAACTTTTACGGGCCTTCATATCCGCCAATGTGGCGCCTAGGCACAAGACAGTCAGGTCGCCGAATCACGGGGCTGTTACGCCCTTGTTTCCCTCAGGGGTGTCCACCCTCTGGTCGTCTTCTCCTAGCAGCCGTCGACTAGTACTTCCCACGCGAACCTCAGATGAGAGGAAATGGGCTTTGCCCCCACTTCCCTCCCCCTGCCACGACCCACCACTTTACATGCCCCCAATATGGCGTCATGCAAAATGCAAATGCCCTTCCTCCCCCCACCCCCCCCCCCCCCACCCACCGGTCTTGCTAGCCACCGCCAGCAGACCGCTCATTAGCTCGGCCGTGTTACGGACAATAGATTTTCTGCCAGCCGCATCGAGGTTCGAGCCCCAAACGCTGGTTAATGTTCGCCATTGGCGCACGCGAGAATCTACATCCCCACGACGCTCAGCTGATTGCCTCGAAAGGCGGTATTCCGGCCACCAACTGCACTGCCTTCGCCCTTGCTGTCATTTGGGTTTACTTTGTACCCCAACATTCTGCGTCACCTGCTATATCGAGTGTTTTTATTTCTCTCTTCTTGACTCAAATTTAGAACGATTTATTGAAGAATGGGACAACAGAAGCTTGGCTAATTACTTCAAAGATGCACGACAAACGCAAATTTAGGCAAAATTTAACTCAATACAAAAATTTATATATTAATTCACTGGCAAGTTTAAATGACAACCAGGCAGCGCCTATCAATAATCAGATACAAAAATGTGCAGAGAACCACGAAATGCAATGCTTTGTTAATGAAATTAATGAACCTGAATCTTCTGTTATAACACTAAGACGAATAATGTCGTACAAGGGAGGGGAGATGCAGCCTGCCTGCAGTATAGTGTGGCACCGGCTGACCGAGGGAAAGGATAGGGTTTACATGTGTATCTCTTTATGCCTGTTTCAGCTACCTTACACGATACCACTTACAAACTAAACTAACACTTTGTCACCTTTCAATAGAAGAACAATGCTTCAAGAGAGCAAGTCATTATTAACATTTGGTGTTTTTGTTGAATCTATAAATCTTAATTTAACAGCAATTTTCAGAATGTTAAAAGTTAAAAAAGAAAATTTGTAGAACTGTTGCCCGAGAAAATAGGGACTTTTTTTGAATGTGATATCATGAAATTTGGCCGAGACACGCCCAAGGCCATTTAATATGTAAAACCCTATCGTTTCGTTAGGCCGGTGTGTTCACACTATACGGAATGATTCATGCGCAGTCGCCACCACCCACAGGGCTTATTCCTTATATCGTTTGAAACAAAATATGTCATATACAAGTGTTTCCTATTTGTAGTCCTAATACCTACAGAGTAATTCGACAAATTGGAAATGCCTCGATTATTGCGTAGGGCGATGGTTGAAGGAATCTATTTACCAAGAACTGCACAAACACGCGAGGGAAGACTTGTGCGTATCATGCATAAAGCTACAGAAATCAAAGACAGCCGTGTGCAGCTAAAGGCTATCCACGATCAAGTGATCACTTTTGAAATGAACCTTAAAAAAAATCACTGGCCCTGCCTGCATATATTTTAACGGGCGCACCAAGTGACATTCGCCCAGTAAAGTTGGTAGCGATGGATAAAAATTAGTTCCATATCTTAACGCAGAATAAAAAGTTTTAGGTAACCATTTGTGAAGATTTAAATCATTAATTTCATTTCTGTTATTTTAATGCATTGAAGTGTAAAAATTAGCACATTTGTAAAATATTCACTTACATAATTATTTCATAGTTTTACTCGACCGACGTATGAATACAGTTATGATGCTCATGGTAATGTTAATTTTACATAAAGCGGAAGAATACGCAATGTACAAACAAGTAGATCGGTAGTAGGGCTTTCAAAAGTGCTCATTTTATCGTGAACAGCCTTTACGTGGTGCAACACGTGCGGGGGGGGGGGGGGGGGAGTGTATGGAAGTAGACGGAAACATTTTTGAACATCATTTGTAAGCTTGTTAGACGCAATTGTGATACTCAACTGCAAACAATACGGTCTGAATATATATCTCTGGTTTTACTTCGGAAAGATTGATTATTTTATTCGTAATTTTTCCAATTTTTCGCATTACTTTGAAAATATTGATAATAGGACCCACATGCATATGGCATATTTTGCTCCAAATGATATACAGAATAAGCCCTTTGAGTGGCGATAACTCCTCGTGAATCATCCTGTATAGGCAAACGTCGTAACTTCGCACCTCACTTAGTCGTTAACTCGTACGGTCATGTCTTAGTTTGGGAATAAAGTGTGTCCAATCACGTCAGTTCTGTGGTCTGCGCTGTACATCTATTAAGCACATTTGTTTTACAGCAGTGTAAAACGGGCTGCGGGCTGGCTCGATGATGTTGGAATTAATCTTACATCTCTACCAAGTGTCGAAATGTCCATAAATCATATTGTTATCCAGAGACAAGACCGCGAGTACTGAGACGTAACCGCGTACAGTACAGTACAGTACAGTACAGTACAGTACATACGCAACTTGTCCATGATTGTGGACTGGTTAGGATGAAGACTTCACTGTCACCAACTTGTTCTATGCTTCATGGTGAGAAGTATTATGTATAATGAACACTGCAGTATAAAGGAATATTTCAGATTTCATTTGAGATTTAAGGCAAGTGTTACATAGTTGCTCTGGCTAGTATAGCCAGATAAAATATAAGTTTAATTAATTAATAAAATATAAGTTTAATTTAACCAAAAATATAAAGATACTTTTATGTTAACAGAAGTATAAAAGGCATGTGATATATAACATATATAGGGAAAGCACCAAACACGCCATATATGGCGTGAAGTTTCAAATGTCTGATTGAAAAAGTGTAAAGAAACTCCGAATAGACAAAGTTTCTAATATTGCCGAGTCACGCAGCACGACTAATAGCTCCCACAACGCTGACGAATGAAATCGTGCGACTAATCTTCTTCATAGTAAATAGATATTAAATTTCATTTCTTGCGAGTGGAGGAACTTTCCGTTATCCCCCCCCCCCCCACCATCAAAATCTTGCACTAAGGTACTGCAACAGATTATTTTAAAATGCAGATGCAAAAATGTGGCGTATGTCGAGAACTCCGCACGCACACACACACACACACACACACCAGCAAAGCTGCCCCACTGGCCAGGGATATGGCGGGAAAGACGTTCAAGAAACAGCTCGTGGGGAAATAACGTGCCAGACGACAGCCCTACCAATAGCGGCTATATCGCGAAAGCCAATCAGATCACAGGACCGCTTCCAGAGCCCCGCTTGGCAAATGAGCTACCAATAGCGGCTATATCGCGAAAGCCAATCAGATCACAGGACCGCTTCCAGAGCCCCGCTTGGCAAATGAGCTACCAATAGCGGCTATATCGCGAAAGCCAATCAGATCACAGGACCGCTTCCAGAGCCCCGCTTGGCAAATGAGCTACCAATAGCGGCTATATCGCGAAAGCCAATCAGATCACAGGACCGCTTCCAGAGCCCCGCTTGGCAAATGAGCTACCCAGCGAGCCTATATGAGAAAAAAATGCCTCGCCATTTCGTGTCTGTATTGTGAGAATTACTATCGTGTCTGTATTGTGAGAATTACTATCGTGTCTGTATTGTGAGAATTACTATCGTCTCTGTATTGTGAGAATTACTATCGTCTCTGTTTTTTCTATCTTTTTTTGTTTGCTTTAAATGTGTAAAAAAAAAACGTTAATAACCAGGAAAGAGGCCAAGGTTTCTTCCTACAGATACAAGTAATTCAACATAATGCCGGAAACACATAGCCCCGACCAGCACGACACGACACTTCAAACTAAACAACCAATGAAATACAAGATAGATCTGACGGACATAAGCCCGACAATTCTGTCGTACCACCAGCAGTTTTGGATAAGAAATTATTTCTATTCTTCGTCGTGTCGTGCGGCACGACGCGCAGAGTGTACAACTTTGCAAAATTAAATTACATGACAAGCTTTTCCTACAATTGGAAATACGTAGCTTGAAAAAAATCAAATTATGAAAGTGATTGTATTTAACTCTCACAAATAACAATTTTTCCTTTGTAGGCATTAGCTATAAAACTTTGTCACCATCATGTATTCCAAATTTCCCGTCTGGCCACCGCCTTTGAAACTAGCGTAGTTAATCAGCGCCTTCTAAATGGATCCGAAGAATTCTACTCGTGTCGCGTCAGTAAACGTTATCGGGCTGTAAATTCGAGCAGGCACATTGAAAATGGTCGTGGTTGCAGTTAATGTCGTGTCGTGCTGTGCTCGTCGGGGCTATGTGATTCCGGCATTAGTCTTCAGAATCAGTTATTTCAGATGTTACTGCGGTGTACTTTCTGACTCACGACTCAGGACCAATATGTGCAAAGGAGAGAAAAAATAGAACTACTAAAAATTTAACACTATCAACTTGCAGTCTGTCAAACTTCCTCTTGATAGCCGAAACCAGCATTTGTGTACTTAGAAAAATCCGCGATGAGCGAAATATTCTGTGCATAGATTGCTGGCCAAAAGTCTAACTTAAATTATTGAAACATGACAAACTGGAATCTATTCTGTCCTCGAAGTGATGGTCAGCTGTCGGAATTTTTAAGTGCTTTTCGTCGGCTATAGGATCCCGTTACTTAAAGAATGAAAACACATATCATAAAGAATAACAAAGCAATTGGCATTTTCTCGAACTCTTCGCCCATTTACAAACAGGAAATAGAAGTTGTATACGTCTACAGCCTAAGTAGAACCATAACCAAGTATGAAGCGAAGGGGAAGGTTTAGTGTTTAGATATTACAATGGTAATGGTTCACTACTTACGAGATGTGCTTCCTATCGACATAGGTCGGCTCACAATGTTTAGTGTTTAGATATTACAATGGTAATGGTTCACTACTTACGAGATGTGCTTCCTATCGACATAGGTCGGCTCACAATGTTTAGTGTTTAGATATTACAATGGTAATGGTTCACTACTTACGAGATGTGCTTCCTATCGACATAGGTCGGCTCACAATGTTTAGTGTTTAGATATTACAATGGTAATGGTTCACTACTTACGAGATGTGCTTCCTATCGACATAGGTCGGCTCACAATGTTTAGTGTTTAGATATTACAATGGTAATGGTTCACTACTTACGAGATGTGCTTCCTATCGACATAGGTCGGCTCGCAATGTTTAGTGTTTAGATATTACAATGGTAATGGTTCACTACTTACGAGATGTGCTTCCTATCGACATAGGTCGGCTCACAATGTTTGATGAGGTCGCTAACGTGGGAGCTCTAAACAGATACTCAGCGACAAGAATGTTGTAGACTGGCTGGTGACATTCCATTTAGAGTGTCGGTAGCTGAGCTGTTGAGCGTGTGCATATTACCTGACTAAAATACGTAAGTCGCGTCGACGGTATTTAACAGCGCGATACTAGACAGCGATGTTATCAGTTTGGTGTGTATAGTGTCAGAAGTGTCACGTGGTTTCCCCTCCTCCAGTGGAGAGTGTTGTGAGAGCCCCACCCTACACTGCAACCTCTATCTTACCTCCCTCAAAGCTGCGCGAAGATTATTTTCTCATTTGAACTTTACTTATTCCCGGTTGCACCATCGTGGTTCGAAACTCGATCCGAGATCGGATCTAAGATCGACACAGAAAACTGTTGCACAATTCGAGTTCAGAACTGGACTGGAGATCGAGATGAAGGTCATTTGGAACCGCCGCTTTCGGCGGTTCCAAAACTCGATCTGAGGTCAGCAGCCATCGTCGACAAATGCTGTAGTTTCAAAATACGCTTACAGATAGACCTACGGTCGATTGTTTTCTTGGGAAATTAAAACAACATTATACGTACTTGAATATTATTTAGTAAAATTCGCACAACAATAATTCACTTAAAACAGATATAAAAACATCGCATATCTAGTTCTATCTATAGTGAAAAATACGCCTACTTCCATGACGTCATATATTACGAACCAATAACAAAATTAGTCTCATACTTAATCTTGATCTCTCACTTTGGAACGAAGATCGACGAATCAGAAATCCAGAATCATGAAATTTCGTTGGTGCAACACTTTTACATTGGAACCAGGATATAACTGGACCCTGGTTCGGAACTGGGATAATTTGATATTGAATCGGGGAAGAAGTTAGTGCAACCGGGCATAAACTAGATTATTGCTATTGTCTCCACCACACACTTATCACTGGAACACAAGTGGTCCCTTGGAGGAGGGGATATGTAATCCGACACCCAGTGCCGAGCTACCAGTGGACTATCCGCACGTTGGTAATCATCATCGCTATATGGTGATGTGAAACGAATAACTAAGACGGAGGGACTGACTGGGGGATGGAAGAGGGAGTTCCCACGGAAAACACGGCCACTTCCGTCATATTCTCCTGCATGTGAAAATCCACGTGTGAACTCGCCAGGGGTCGAGCCTGGAAAGCCCGAACATTTGTTGCCACTTATACTCTAGGAGCACTGCCCTGCCTGCAGGCTGCCAGCTGGTAGGTTGTGCCAATAAGTAAAACTGTCAGAAATGTTTATGCCTGTTACAGATTCATATTTTGCGAACTTTAACAGTGGGCTTGTCTCTACAAGTCTAACCACATGTACAACAACATAGCGATATATAGGCTCTTAACACACGTACACATTCACACTTGTTCTTACAAAATTCAACATTTATTGATTCTTTTTCATCTGACAAAGTATACTTTAGGGTTGAGAACACGTGAATTTTTTGAGTTAACGAAGTCAGCCTTAAAACAGAACATTTATCTAAAAAAATATTACTTATCTATTTGTCTGGCTGTTGGTATTGACAAAATAAATGTAAGATAAAATAGTATTCGTAGTCACTAGTTCAGATATTGCTAATAAAGTACCCATATGTTAAGAGATAAAATGGGGAATCCATAAAACTTTGGACATAATAATGATAACGTATTCTTAAAACTCTTATGCTATAAAATATTCACACACACTCACACACACACACACACACACACACACACACACACACACACACACACACACACACACATATATATATATATATATATATATATATATATATATATATATATATAACCGGAGAACATTCCGAATGTCATTGTATTCAAATCCTAAAATCATATCGAAAATCTTGTTCAAGGAAATTATGAAGTTAATATAAACGGAATTCAGCTGGTCTCACGATTATAAATATTAATCATGATACCTGAATTAACAAGGTCATTCTGGAGGTAAAAGTAATATTTCAGTAACGGACTTAGCGCGAGTCCATATTTAGTAAATTCGCGTTTTGCAAGTTTCGGTAGATACAAAGTACAATAGCTGTATCAAATTTCTGTGCACGTGGTCGTTTTCGCACGCGAAATGTTGAAAGTGGCAACAAAATGAGGCAAGTGGAGGAAAAAGGCTCAACAAGACGGAATTGAAGAGGCTGGCTGGCTTCCTTCCTGTGATCACAATCAACTCACGTAGCCGAGCGAAACCCGCCATCACAGGTGTGCGCGCGGAACATATTTGAATTAATTCGCTCGAGTTTCAGTTATGCTATCGTGCACATGCAACCAGTTACGCCACTGAATAATAATGGTTACATGCTGCGGCGAGTATGCAGCTGTGAAACAAAAACACCTTTAATCTGGAAATACGTTTCTAAATTGCCAATATTTAGCAGGTCTTACGTTCTGCTTTAATAAATGCTGTGGGTCGCTAAGCATCGCTATTAAAAAATTCCTGAGTTACGATGCTGCAAACGTGTCTTGTCACGTAGTGCAGACTTCAAGGTCACCGTGTTACGTAGTCTAAGGACCGTCACCTAATTGCTTTCCGACGTGGCAATGAACTTGAAATTGTTTTCCAACAAGTATTAACTTGTTTAACTTGCAGGCAACATGCCAATAGTTATTTAAACTACAGGTAGTATATATGAAATCGTTTAACGAAAAGGTAGTACATCAAAAATGATTTAACCTCTAGCCAATACATAAATTCCTTCTTTACTACGGGTAGTGAACGTAGTATGAGGTTTTATCATGTTTTACTTATAGTAGTAGGTCTAAAATCAATTAACCTTCCGGCAATGCACACAGACTCGTTTAAGCTACGTGCGACACATCTACGAAGTTTCATCTACTGGCGATAGACTAGAAGATTGTCTTAACATATAGACAGTATACCTAAAGTCGTTTAAACTACAGTCAGCAGATATTAAGTCGTGTTCCCTACAGGCAGTAGATCGAATAATATGTTTGTTCGCAGGCAGTAAATCTAAGGAAAATTTCACCTAAAATCATCTTCTCCAATAGGCATTTGACATCAAACGTAATCAAAATTATTTCTGAGAAAATATTTCTTACATAATACCAGGAGGCAACACGTGTACACTCATTAAATAATTCTACCTAAAGTCGCAAACCAAGTGTATACAATACACTAGCATGCCTGCAGTAATGGGATAGGGGTCCATGGCATTTAATAAGCCTATAAGAACAAAACTTGTATTAAATAAAAAGTAATAGAACAAGTTCAGTATTTTGAATATAAACGATGTTATATTTCTTATGATAAAAAGCTAAATAACTTCAGAAAGATATGCGGAACAACACATAGACATTAAAAAAATAAGACACAGCACAAGAGCGAAAGTTTTTATTACTATTGCTAGAGTAAAATCTGGAAAAGATAAATAAAAAATTCAAGCAGCATAAATTAAATTTATTAGATCAACATTAGAGGTCATCCTATTAGATAAGAAAGCCAATATTGATTTACAGAAAGAACTTGCTTGAGAAGCTGAAGAAAAACAACAAGCTACATTGTGTTGTGAAGATTGCTAGAAAGCAGCTTTAGCAATAGGATACGGACAAAGAGAAAAACGAGACGTAGGAAGATCCCGAGCGAAATGGACGCCGGAACTGTAAGCTGAAGATGCCTAATCATGGAAGAATAATAAAATAATGAGTTTCGCTGTTCTTAGTATACTTTTCGAGGTCTATAATACGAGTAATTGCCAGTTTCGCCAACACTTATGTATCCACAAGGAGTATTGTGGTTGAAATATTTGGGCCACTCTTAGCATCGACGTATTGAGAGCAGATGAGTGTAAAGTGAGGTAAATATAGAGCAGTACCAGAATGCAAGGGCAAGGGTAACAGGAGATCCTCGAGAAAACCAGCTGACCAGCGGTACGATTCCCAAGTGCGAAAATCCTGGAGCGACCAACCCCCTGGGAATCGAAGCTAGTTCGCCTTGGTGAGAGGCGAGTAGTCTGACCACTACACTACCGCGGCCCCCACAGTTCTGTATCGCTTGTCTGGAAAACTGTAGTACGCTTATATTATCCAGTCACCTATCTATTTTTTCTTAAATACCACGAGCATGTGGAATAATCAAAGTTTTGATTTTTTTTTATCCTGTCGTGTACTGACGTTTGTGGTTTTATGATACAATACGATACAGGTAAAGGCAAACAGCTGTGCGACGGTGCATACCATAGTACTAATTTTGCACTAAATTACTTGCCAGAATTATTCTAACAATATTCCGGGTAAACAAGAATCGAATTACAAAATAGCCTATTCCTCACCTATTCCTGATAGCTGCACACAATCTCTTGCCACAGCGATATGTGGAAGCCTGAACCATCAAGACGTTCATAATTACTATTTATACTAAAGCTCTCTTTTTAAGAGGAAGGTAGCCCTGCCATGTTGGATTTAATTTTAATCCTTCATATTTCAAATTTCCATGTTCACAATTTAAAAAAAATTTGCTAAGGCACAGAGAACATCTTAACAGTTATTTAGAAATCAAAATCATTTTTCTCATGTGATTCTTTTCACATTTGTAACCATAACCAAAGGTTCCCTCATTATTTAACAAATTTGACACTTCACAGGAAAGCACTATTGTAAATTAAACAGAATTAAATTTAAAAATTATGTTAAGTAGTCCTCCATGCCATGTCAAGTTTTAATTTTTAATGTATGGTCGTTACGTTTATTTACAAGGATTGAATGAATACTGTGACCCCTTAGCAAAAAATGCAACGGATATCTATACTAATAAAATAAAGCAGTAATGCGAGTTTGTTTGTATATTTATTTACATGTAACGGCTAGTCTCGGAACTACAAGGCCGATTCTCATATATTTTTTACTGTTAGGAAGCTACATTCTTCAAGATGGCCATAGGCAATGGTTAATTAAAAAAAAAAAAATCCTAGAAAAATTTCAAAATTTGTAAACCACATCGGAGAAATATGAGCTACTTGGCTGCTTTCTAAGCATGCGCTAAGAAAACTAGAGGACAGATTCTTATAATTGTTACACTGTTAGAAAACTATATTCTTCCAGATATACATAGGCTATGTTTAATTTTTAAAAAAATTCTTGAGGAATTTCAAAATTTATGAACCAAATCAGAGAAAAATGAGGTACTTGGCTGATTTTAAGAATGCTCTACCAAAACCATTGAAGATAAATTGAAACAAAGTTACAAGAAAAACTCACAAGTTGTCACAGAAGTCGCAAGTAGTCTCAGGTTGTCGCAAGTTGTCGCAAGTTGTCGCAAGTTGTCGCAGGTAGTTGCAGGTAATCGCAAGTTGTCGCAGATAGTCACGGGTAGACGCAGGTAGTCACGGGTAGTTGCAGATAATCACGGGTAGGCACTGGTAGTCACGGGTAGTCGCGGGTAGTCACTAGTAGTCGCAGGTAGTCACGGATACTCGCAGATAGTCACGGGTAGTCGCAGATAGTCACGGGTAGTCGCAGATAGTCGCAGATAGTCACGGGTAGTTGCGGGTAGTCACTGGTAGTCGTGGATAGTCGCAGGTAGTCACGGATAGTCGCAGATAGTCACAGGTAGTTTCAGATAGTCACTGGTATTCGCAGATAGTCACGGGTAGTCGCGGATAGTCACTGGTAGTCGCGGGTAGTTAATGGTAGTCGCAGGTAGATGCAGATAGTCAGGGTAGTTGCAGATAGTCACGGGTAGTTGCGGGTAGTCACTGGTAGTCGTGGATAGTCGCAGGTAGTCACGGATAGTCGCAGATAGTCAGAGGTAGTCTCAGATAGTCACTGGTAGTCGCAGGTAGTCACTGGTAGATACGGGTAGTAGCAGGTAGTCACGGGTAGTCGCATATATAGGTATGCATTTCAATAACTCCATAAAACCTGAGTGAAGCGATGGCGGGCTGCTAGTCAAACACAAAACAGTTGTTTCACTGTTGTACTTCCCCGCCAAACAAAGGAAATTTAGTTTAAAAACAAGATAACAAAGTAAGTTACGCGGAGCAAGTAACTCACTGAAAGTACAAGTAACTCCTGGACTTACATTCGGGAGGTCCCGGGTTCGATTCCCAGACAAAAATCAGTGCAGGTGAATGCTGGGGTGTTTCATTAATATAGATCGTGGATGAATCCTTTTCCTTCCTGATTACCAGAGCAAATTGTTCCATCACAAACGGCACAGGTGTCCATCAGAAGGTAAGTTCTTCTTACCAAACAAAAAAAAAGTTCAACAACTAAGTCAAAATCAACTCCACTTTTGATCAAATAAGTTAATTTTTCTACAGGATGTTTGATGAAATATGTAATAAATATATTATTTAAGATAGAAGTTAATAAAAATATATTTTTAATGTAAACTGGTAAATAAAAACAATAAGGAATCTAATGTGACTTTAAGAAAAACTTTTTACTCTGGAGGACGAGAAAAGAAATATTTATTTCAAAAAATCTTAAAGTAATTTAATTATAATCAATATTATAACAAAAAAGATGTTAACGTGTAAATATTCAAAAGCTGTTTCAGACATAAATTTACGAGGGTTAAATATTTTGGTATTTGTAAGTATTTAAAAGTGCATTTCACAGAAAAAAATAAAAAATAAAAAATAAATCGCATAATGAGAAATGTTGTGTTACTATAACCAAACTCTAATAAAATATATTAAAATATTTAGTCCTACATAATTTTAACGAATTGATTCACGAAAAAGAAAATGATTTTTCAAATAAAATTTGTTAACAAATACGTGATTTCGACTATACTGAGTTTGAAACACAATTTTACAAGAAAATGTAAGAAAAGCATCAATTATATATAATATCTTAAGTTATAAATAACAGTGTTGAAAATTAAAAAAAAAATAATACTTGCCTACATCAAGGAGTTCAAAACAATTGACAACAATTGTTTTGAACGAATACCTAATTTTGGTTATTGTTTGAAACTGCATTTTAAATTTACAGTTGACTCATTATTGTAATTGTCAAGAAGAATAAAAATTTTGAATGTAATCATACGGCTGTGCACACCAATTAAACAAGAATAGGAAAGACGTGTTATTATGAGTGTTAAAAAAATATCACCCAACACATTTGCCATACACCTTTCGATCTTCTCCAATGCCGTAGATGATAAATATCAAATGCGTATCTGTTGCCCCATTTGCGCCAAAAATTGGGAAAATGCAGAAACTAGTCGTTAACGTTCCTGTATATTACTGGCGATCGATGGCAAATCATAGCTAAAATTATTAGCTAAAGCTGGTTGTTATAAAGAATACTTGAAGCACTAATAATGCGTTTTTTTTTTTTAACTCAAGCGTTGTTCATGGGCAGAGTGTTAAAACTGGTATTGAAATAATAGGCATGTTTACGAGAATGTGACGTTATTACACGGGAAAGCGGTATGTAATTACGAAACACGTAACTACTCGCCGTGTTTCCTGTAGCTTTAGGCGTCGCATGCGAACACTGCCACGCCATTACAAAACATCCTTAGCCTTTATTTTTTATAATGACTGTACCTTCGCTCCGCCCGTTATAACGGCACCCATCTCACTGGCCTATTAAGGAAAGAAAGAGAGAGAGTTGAACAAGCCAAGTTTGCTCACGTAAAGGCATCTCTGATGCGCATAAAAATTACGTTCATTGAAGAGTATGTTGTCTGAAGACGCAGGAGACATAAAAACATATACTGGAAATAAGCCAGGACTGGTCGGTGTCAACAGATATCATAAACATTTATAGGAAAACTTAAAAGATTTACTTAAAATTTAACAAACGAAATGACAGATGAACAATACGATGATAACTCAACAAACAAATACTTGCGAGAATTTTTAATAGGTTTTTATAATGTCTCTTGACTACGACTAACCTTAGCTTCTTTTTAAGTATATCAATTCATATCATCGACTGGTTTTTCTATGATGACACAGATTTTCAGTGGCGTATATGAAAAACAAAAAATTAGTTTGTGGTATATAAGTCTTTTTGGTTAAAGTAATCAATTATATACAAGTTACAAGTGCGTTTCTCTAAGAAATCGAACAGTAAAGTGTCACGACAATTGACTTAAAAGTTCCAATTATTTCAAATGACATGGTTTAAAATGTAACGCGAATCATATATTACATATTTAGCAGGGATTGGTTTAAAACACCCTTTTCCCTTTGCGCCATCTCATGTATATGGCCACCTATGATCGCATCAACTATATGAATCGGGGAAAAAAAAAATTCAACAGAAGTGTTTTTCCTAATTGATAGAACCACGATAAATAAACACACCAAGAAGCCATTAACTTACTTTATCACAGTTGTCAGTTTCTTGTTAATGTCGCCAACATAAAGACTTTTAGGAAACATTAGCAATAGGCAATCTTGAACACTGCTTCCATGCATTCTCTAACAGATCTTATTTCTAACACATTCCTTTATTGCCACGC
Organism: Dryococelus australis; assembly: GCA_029891345.1. NCBI lineage: Eukaryota > Metazoa > Arthropoda > Insecta > Phasmatodea > Phasmatidae > Dryococelus > Dryococelus australis. Next base: position 456,584 of record CM056995.1, read on the forward strand.
AAGCAAATTTACATATCTTAAAATATAAAAAAATTGTTCGGCAGAAATGCATTATTTGGCAAAAACAATTGCTGACATAGTTGGCGGAAACCATTAATTTAGCGTTGTTTTTTTTTTTACACACTGGTTCTTGCAAACCTGTAAGAACTTCAGTTCACTTGTTTGGAGTTTATTTGTTATGTATGTTCCACGCTCTCTAGATAGGACCAGAAAACTGTAGGGATAAAAGTTTCCAATATTGTGACATCAATTCAGTATTCCCCTAATTTTTCAAACTATACAAACAAGAACAGAAGTTAAAACAGAAAAGTTACTTAATCGTGTTTCAGGGTAACAGCGAACCAAACCTCCTGTAATATAGAGGAATATTCTCTTAGTTTGTTACAGTACTGCACGCTGAGGGAACAATAATTGACAATCCAAAAACTGCTCACATAGTGCTGCTGAAGGCACACTTTTTTTTTTTGTATTATAAACATGTTGATAAGTATATGTGCATACGTACAATTTATATATATATATATAGGGATGCGAAAATTTCGCGAATTATTTCGAGGAAAAGATAGACGTTGAACACGTGTAGGCTAGACTGAAGTGAACTTTGTAACCGGGACACAGTTCACAAGACAAGCCCTGAATGACTCTGAGCCAATAGCAGTCTTGCAAGGAAACAAATAGCGTTACGTGTCAGGCTCGCGAAGTGAAATCCAGCTCCCACATGTACTTCATTCCATCACCAGGAAGGTGGATCGGTACTTCTGTGTGTAGTTGGATTAGAAATGGAGATCAAATAAAACCTTTGGTTTGCGTGCTCCGATTTTACATTAGTGAATAATGTATTCAAGCTTTTAGTCCAAACTAAACATACATGAGCAAAATTAGAACTTTGCTGTATTGAAGAAATTCAAATGTTCAGTTGTTCTGTTTTCGTAAATGTGCCTCATTGGAATTCATTTTTATATTAATTACTTGTCTTGTTGATAGCAAAACTGTTAATACTTTATACATAGGGCCACTTGATAAAATTACTAAGAGAAAACACAATTATGGCAACTCTTTTCATATATTAAATAAATTCTGGAAAATGTAGTCAAACAACAAATCACTTCGATATAAATAAATATTTCGAATCATGGTTTACAATAAATATTTCGTATTTTTGTTTATATGTTCCTTATATATATATATATATATATATATATATATATATATATATATACACACCCGTTTAAATTATATATATATATGCTTTAAACGGGGTAACCAGCACAAAGTAAGAAAAGAAAGGCTATACTAAACCTTTTCGGACACATTTGTTACATGATTACTTATTTGTCCATTAAAGAAACAAGATTAAGGACAAACCTCATTATTTGAGCTTAGTAACGCCTCGAGCACGAGGTCGTTAAAACGGTTAAATTACATGTGTGCCTCGTGGGCACATTCAAGCAAGTAAAATAATTTTAGGTTACATATTTTTTTGTTTCATAGAAACGGAAATTTAAATTTTTTAGTGCCAAAAACAATGTTTATATATATATATATATTATTTTGTTGTTGTCAAACGGTCTAGCATTCTGAGCAGCACGATCCATCATGCACAAAATAATGGAAATGTATTCCTTAATTTTTGATTAACAGAAGCGGGCAGAAGTGGTGACGTGAAGGATAATGCTCGGGCGCAGGTTACACCACGACTAGAAGGATAATGCTCGGGCGCAGGTTACACCACGACTAGAAGTCGTGACGTGAAGGATAATGCTCGGGCGCAGGTTACACCACGACTAGAAGTCGTGACGTGAAGGATAATGCTCGGGCGCAGGTTACACCACGACTAGAAGTGCAGAAACATCCCGGAAAGGATGTTACCATGAACTATCACATCCCGCAGGCAATATGAAGTAATAGTTGTACACGAGCGGGATCCCCGAAACTCGTGGACCGCCTAATAATATAAAAAAAGAGAACTAGAGTGAAATCACTAAAACTAACATGAAGGGGATAAAGCGAAAATCACCTGCAAACAAACTAACATGAATGTAGAACAACGAGAGAAAATAAATCGTAGCTGACTACATGCTTGTTGAAAATGGAGAAGAATACAATGTCCTCGGCAGGTCGCATATATATCGAATCATGTGTGCTCAGAACTCGGTGTTTCACATATACAATAGATTATTTAACGACTACTGGAAGACTTCTAAAACGATTACCAAAACTTTTTATTAATTTATCTGGAGTAGTAATTTGCAGAAATTATAGATTTTAGAGCTACTTGACATCATTCAGAACAAGTACAAGTGAAATGAAAATATTTGCATACTGAAACAAAACTGTGCCAATACATGTGGCACAGTCATGAGTGCCACACTGCCAGGTGTGGAGTAACACTGGCTACTCTCTGGAGCAGCATCCAAGGTACAGACATCTGTGGCTCGAGTGTATGTGGTGTCTAGCCTACATTGCCATTGGACTCGCTAAATTTTCCTATCTCTATTTGTATATTTATAGGCGTACACATTTAAGCAGAGCCATGACTGGCAACAACAAACATTTTGTTTATAAAGTCAATTTCATTTTGGTATTTCATCCTAAAACTTGATTCTATGGATATGCCACATAAAAAATATCTACGAGATTTCTGTGTGGTATTCTGGAGACTTCAATAATTATTTTGAACTGTAGTCAAACACGTTAATGATGAAGAATCTAGCCATTTGTACGGTAAATAATACATGTTTAAAATCTTTGTGATTCCATTAAACTTTAAACACACCATTCCGAATACATGCGTTTATAGGCTGTTTACGGTAAAATGAGCAATTTTGATAGCCCTGCTTAAGGTCTACTTGAATGCACGTTGTGTATTCTTCCGCCTCATGTGAAATTAACATTGCCATGCGCCTCATCACCTTATTCACGCGCCAATCAAGTGAAACTGTGAAATTATTATAAAAGTAAATACTTTATAAAGATGCTCAATTTTTACAAATCAATACATTAAAAAAATACAGAAAGCGAAAGAAATACTTTAAGTTAACACAAATTGTTACCTAACAATTTGTATTTGACGTTAAGATATGGAACTACTTTACATCCGTCGTTACCAACTATAATGGACGCATGCCACTCAGTGCGCCCGTTAAGATATATGTAGACAGGGGCAGATACTTTTTTCTAAGGTTGATTTCAAAAGAGCTCACTTTATCGTGAACAGCCTTTATCTACGGCTACGGCTACGACTACGGCTACGGCTACGACTACGGCTACGGCTACGACTACGACTACGACTACGGCTACGGCTATGGCTACGACTACGACTACGGCTACGACTACGGCTACGGGATGCCTGCAAATCATGACCGGTGCTGTTAGCTGTCAGAAACTAGCACCAGTATTGACATACATTTCCGCGACTAACTCTACTGGCGGCTACTGACGTGTGACTGCTTTTTGTGTCACAGAACCACTCTCATAGGCTCCATTGTGTCAGTTAGGAACTATGTGTTAATAAGTACTTCTTCACACAAAAAAAAATTTCTTCTGCTGCAAGAGTTGAAATAAAAATAATATAGTGTGGATGGTAAAATGTTAATTAGTTTTCGTAAATTACTTCGCCTCTTTTTTGTAACTTCTTCGGACTACTAAATTGTCAGGTATATTTAAAAACCATAAAATATACTAAAGTGTAACAAAATATTTGTGCAATTGAAAGACTGAGGAGTCTAGGAGAGTTGTGGGTAGAGAAATTTGGATCCTACAAACACGTACAGTTTCTTCAGGGTGGAAACAAATATACTTGTGAGCAGTGCATCACGGGTTCGAGTCCGACATGAAGTGGGGTATCTTGGAGCCTTCCTGTGTCTTTGGCCTCGGCTGTGCATAGCCGTGTTATTTAAACTCATTTATTTCTACCAGTTACAATACTAAAGAATATTTCAAACAATCAGATTTAGTTTCCCATGGAATACAATTTTTATTGAATTCAGTATTTATGTCGTTCCCCTGGCACGATACTGACGACTATTTAGTCTTCCAAGAAGCGAATGATTAGGATGCGTTCAAAGCTTTTAGTTTATAACATGTTGTACATTTCCTCAATTTCAATCATTTATTTATATAAGAAAAAATAAACATGCATACTAACACAGTGCCGATGTACAAAATGTGTTGTGGGAAATTTCCCGTTACCTATTTATTTCTACGGACACTTTAGTACTTCAAAAAAGAGTATAAGAGTATCGTCATTTTCAACCTCATTGGCTCAGATCCAACTCGCGATTGGATGTACGTTCATGCTACGCGTCCTAAGTGCAAGTCCATGGATCACAGTTGTTCAGTTCCACAATAACATAATTTTTATTGGTCCACTCAAACACTACAACGTCTTCTCACAAAGAGATGCGGCCAATCATCACAGGAAAACCTCGCTTGCGTACGGATAATATCGGACTTTAGCCCGCATGGAACTCTTTATAGAGAAAACCAGTTGTTTGCACTTTTTACTTTGATGGAAATCAGTGACGTAGTGCAATTATTATTTTGATCTTGGAGCGTCTCATTATTTCGGCTCGTTACCCAAATGAGTAATACTGCGGACCAACGAGTCCCTCGGAAAACCGGCGAACCTTTAAGGTTAAAAAGCTATCTGTTTAACTTGGTTAGACCTAGCGTATAGTCAGTTCACGGTTACCTACAACTATTCTGATATCCTGCAGAAGTTCTTCTTCCGTAACTGCTCCATCTCATTCAAACACAGCTTGGTCGAGTCTAGGAAATTACGCCAAAGGGACAGCGTACCGCATTCGTGCGCACTTGCTGTAATAATATTTCCAATGAGAACTATTTCTGACTAGGTAATAACAACACACCCACATCCTCCCTATATTATTGATATTAATTGTAAATGAAATATTATAGTTTATGGATAAAATATCAGTAAAACTTGAGTTGAATCAAAATACTATACTTTTTTTTTTACTAAAAGAAGTTTAAAACGGTTGTGATGTATGACATATAGGAAACAATAAAACACGCCATACAAGAGGGGATTTTTCTCAAAGGTTTTAATTTGAAAAAATGCGAATAAACCCCGAATAGACTATACACAAGATTGTGCACAACGCATAGAAAAAGTACACCTGGCCAGTTATATATACTGGAAGCCTCAGTGGTCAATCATCTTCCTCGAGTTTCCCTTGTTCGTCAACAATGCAGGCTATGACTAGAGACACAGGAATTGTGCAGCTTGATGTGGCAACAAGCTAGATTACACAATAGTTTGTGTACTAGAGCCTCAGTTAGTTGATCGTCAGAGGCTGTTGCTCCAGTTTGACCCGGGGCAAGTCCGCTCGCACCGTATTCTCTCCTAGTTCCCTAGCAGGTTAGTTATTGGCTCTAATTTGTTTAAGGCATGTCTTACAAACTGCGACTCGGTAGAGAAAGAAAGTAAAGCGTGCACGTGTTTAAGTCTAGCTGGTCCTAAAATGAATTCGCGAAATGTCAGGGTCTCTAGTTATGAGTAGTCCATATAGCCGAATACAAATTCTACAGCTCATTGGTTGTGATAACATAACAAGTATTACCAGCCCGCAGCAAATCATTTCTTGTTTACAAAACCAGGAACAGTAAATTAACATCTTCAACATAGACAGTACGTTTTTGTTTGAGGTGATGCAAATGAAGTAAGACAGGTACGGCTTACTAATGAATTCCTTGTGACAACTGACTCTCTGGAACTTACGTAAATGGTTTCAGTCGATCCATAGCACAAGAAGTAACCTATTATAAATATGTAGCTGATGTTACAGCAGTGACAAGTAGTATCACATAAGTGGATGCGTTGTCCTTATTGGTGTTAAATTCTGGACATGTACAGCGCCGACCATGAGTTCAGCTACTCTGCAACACGTCAGGCATGAACGAGCATTCTCGGAATAATAAGTTAATGAGCTTCTGAAATGATTACATAATTTTACATATTTGTGTTAGTAGCTATAACCGCGTGGAGAGATATGTACTAAAATAATGCGTTATTGCGTGGTAACACGTTACTATCCTACAATATTTTCCGATATTACGATATCAGGAAATCCATAATCTCACCACAGGTAACAGACGCAAAAACTCTGCAACACGCTTGTCTCATGCTGAAACGAAATTGAAAGGTGCCCCCCCCCCCCTCCCCAAGGCTCACCAAAACACATACCCTGCAGTCACTCAGACTGGACACTTCCTGTAACGGGCGTCTCGTGGCAAAGTTTTACAGGATTTGCACTTTGAAAATTAAATTATTTATAGATTTTTAAAAAATGTATATTTTTTTGCTTGAGAACACGAGGCATGTATGTAGACGTCTTCTAACGCTACGTCACTGGTGCAAAGTTAAAATGTATGTTTGATAGGACGCACTATCACTTGGTCTAATACGCCGCAAAACGCACGGCTACCCGCTGCCTCTACGCCGTGTGGGTTGACGCGTGAGTGTATTTTGGAAAACTTAAAATTTTTTTTATTTATTTTCAGAGTGAGGAGGAGCAGTGGGAACACAATGGACTCACGTTCGGGAGGACCCGGGTTCGATTCCCGGCCCAGCCTTCCTCATTTCGGTGTTCCATGTTTCCCCGAAATCACCCCAAACGATTGCATGAATGGTTCTTTCATTTGGGAAACGGCCGATTCCTTCCCTGTTCCAACTTTTCTCAACACCTTGATCTGTTTCTAATGACATCGCTGTCGACGATATGTTAAGTCCAACATTCTTACCTTTACTGGAATAAGTTTCAAGCCTAGCCTAAACTTTGATATGTTACTCGCAAAATTGCCACATTCCTTTCGTTATGGGCTGCGTGTATTCGAGAGAAGACTATTTCTTATCTGACTTTACCAATCAGAATAAATTTACTCCAACTCTTTGCATCCATGTTTCGAGATCACACACCTAAAAAGCGTGAAAAAAATTAATTGACCAAAAACGATCTGAACTCAATTTTAGGAGTAAAAGTACAGAGTATTTTTATTTTTTTTTGTATTTGTTACGAACGATTCTTTGGAAACAATTTGGCAAATATATTTTTATAACACTTACAATAAATAGGAGTAAATTTTCCAAAATCTTAGTGAGGAATGTATAAAAACGATGAATTTTTATAAATAAGTGTTGTAGACTTCAAGTTTGATATGAACACTGAGATACATAAACGATTTTGCTGTTTTCTAAAATAATATTTTGTTAACATACAAAAGTTTAGCTGCAGATTTACAAGAAAATCCTTGGCAAATAATTACCACGGAATTGTCTGAAACAAGCAAATATATTTTAAACTAAATGTTACCGAGTAATATAGGCAGTCGCGGTAAACGGAGCACTTTTGAAAGTCCTGCGTAAGATGTACTTGCATACATATTGCATATTCTTCCGACAAACATAAAATTAACATTGCCATGGTAGATCACTTTACAGTGCCATTTTTCAAAGGCTGATTTCAAAAGTGCTCAGTTATTAACCGTGAACAGCCTTTAACTTGAGTTTTTCAGATCTCCAGTCATAATTGGGGCCGCGGTGGTTTAGTGGTCAGACTAATCTCCTCCCACCTGGGTGAACCGAGTTCGATTCCCGGGGTGTCGCTCCCGGAATTTCGCATGAGGATTCCGCTGGTCGGCGGGTTTTCTTGGAGATATCCCGTTTCCCCGCCCTTTTTATTTCGGCGATGCTCCATATTCATATCGCTTCACCCTCTTCGGCTATCAAGACATCGAGATTAAGGGCGCCGTCTACTTGCAGGCTGAGAAACGCGGGAACGATAAGGGCGACAATGGCACGACCATCAACTGCGCCATCGCCCCTACGCGCAAGCCGCTCAAATGGCACACTGCAGTGTTTCCGTGCACTTATAAAGCGGTGATCCTATCATCTTATTACTGGAAAATCTGAACCAAAGTTCAATGCAGGTCCCTATAATAGTTTCGCATGTTTCCCACCACTATACAGAATGATTCTCAATTAGACCGACAAACTTCGAGGGGAGGGGGGGGGGGGGCGGATTCTTCATGGAAAAGTAAAAGGAAAACTTACGTGACACTTTATACACAAACAGAATATTAAGGGAGGTATGAGCCCTTAAAAATCGACGTTTTAAACCGTATTTATGCAAAATATCGGCAACGAAATAACATACAATGACAACTCTCAGAACATTATTTTATGTCATCGGGACCTTCAACGTAAGAGCCGATATTTTGCACAAATACGGCTTATAATCTCGATTTTTTAACGGCCCATACCTTCCTTAATTTTCGGTTTAGATATAAAGTGTAACATAAGTTTGCCTTTCGCTTTTCCATGAAGAATCAACTCCCGAAGTTTGTCGGGCTAATTGAGGGTATAATGACATACATCAGTGTGAAAAATCTGTTTTTCCCTGTGCTGGAGGAATCGGAAATAATATTTATAAAGAGCATGACGTGTTAAGAGTATTATTCGTATCTCGTTTGAAGTGTGTTATGTTCTCGTACATTGGTAAAATGGGGACACGTTTATTGGATTAGTAATATAAGGCGGGGGTTTCAAACACACTGCAAGCGACATGGAGGGGCTCCCTAGAGAGAGGCCTACATCTCTTCACTCGCTAGTCACAACACAGAGGCGACGTGCTGGAGAGGAATTCGCCCCAACACAGAGGCGACGTGCTGGAGAGGAACTCGTCACAATACAGAGGCGACATGCTGGAGACGAACTCGTCCCAACACAGAGGCGACGTGCTGGAGAGTAAATCCTAACAATAGAGCGGCAACGTGCTGGAGAGGAACTCGTCACAACACAGAGGCGATGTGCTGGAGAGGAAATCCTAACAATAGAGCGGCAACGTGCTGGAGAGGAACTCGTCACAATACAGAGGCGACGTGCTGGAGAGGAAGTCGTCACAGTACAGAGGCGACTTGCTGGAGAGGAACTCATCCCAACACAGAGACGACGTGCTGGAGAGGAACACGTCACAATAGAGAGGCGACGTGTTGGAGAGGAACTAGTCACAACACAGAGGCGACCTGCTGGATAGGAACTCGTCACAACACAGAGGCGATGTGCTGGAGAGCAACTCGTCACAATACAGAGCCGATGTGCTGGAGAGGAACTCGTCACAACACAGAGGCGATGTGCTGGAGAGCAACTCGTCACAATACAGAGCCGATGTGCTGGAGAAGAACTCGTCGCATTACAGAGGCGACGTGCTGGAGAGGATCTCGTCACAACACAGAGGCGACGTGCTGGAGAGGAACAAGTCACAATACAGAGGGGACGTGCTGGAGAGGAACTAATCAAGTGCTTGCCGCCGACCCCTGGAGGACGGGTTTTACACGCCAACATCGCCCGATGACTAAATTAGTGGTCGGCGGAATGCTTCGGGGACTCGAACCCGTCACCGCGCCCGGGCGGACCAGTCACAAGCTAGTACTCCCGCTCACACAAAACACTTCGTCCGGGACACGAAGGGGAAAAAAATATATTATTCTCCTTCCCGGGATTTCTTTTGTGTTGTTTTGAGTGGGCGCTCGGAGTCCAGCCAGGATCACCTTTATTTTAAAAGCACTATTATTTGAGCAAAGAATACCCTGTAATCTAATTATAATAAATAACAGGAGATTGCAGGCTTGTTGTGGTAGCCACGGGCGAAGACGGCTACAAAAAAAAAAGGTTGTGTTCCGGATTTTAGTGGGAGGGGTGATATGCCCCTGCGGGGTAGGCAGCCCATATCGCACTGGGTCCGGCCGGCATGCATATTCAGTGGCTGTCCTGTCCCTCTTCTCTCGGCGACCCCATGAATTGATTTACATTAGTTGAGCGGACAGGGGATGATATAGGGCTCGCGAGGGCGCGAAGTGTTGGTTCACGAGTAGCCCCTGTCACCGGGGATGCTCTTCCTTCATCGCTTGGTCGCTAAGGTTGTCCTTACACGACACCCTGCTTCTGCTTCCTTCTGTTATACCTATGGGCACAACACAAGGCATAACAGTTTCTGTAGCAGAAGAGGAGAACGAGTCCATAAGTTCATATCCACACGTGCTAATTGTAAATGTCAGGCAAAAACAACTTGCAAACGTCAGACATCCCGAAGTTGGCCGGGCTACTAATTCAATATGTAGGATCTTTGTGGTACGTCCAAAAAGTACGAAAATATTTTTCTTCCTGAAGACTGCATTTTTTTAACTTTCTGAGTACAACACTGGACTATTAATACATATGTAGAAAATTATGTTACTAAACGGCACTACATATGTATATCAATCAAGGTAGGCCTTCTGTATTCACATTTATCTCCTCAAGGGACGTTTTCGCGAGTAATTAATACATTATTTAATTATTTAAATATTTAACTTTAACTTGCTTAATAATCAATCTTGTGATTTCCGTAATTAAATAAGCTTATATGGTTAGGAGACTAAACGAAAGCTAAAAGTATCACAATACTCATAATAAAGCTTTTGTCTGTATGGGTCACTCATGCTCCACATATCAAAATATTCCTTTACACCAATTGATCATCAATTGTGTGCGTAGCTCAGTGAGTTGGCGCGAGAGTTGAACCCGTCTAGTCTTGGTTTTAATGTTCAAATCTCCGCCGTATCACAAAATTTTTAGCTATCTTATGTGATACATTACTGTTGTTTATAATTTATGTTTCTGTTACTAAACGTATATTTATGTAAATTATTTGTATAAAAGCAATAATACGCAAATATCTGCCCATTGCAATCGGCTGCATATGGTTCTTTTAATTTAACTTTAGTTTGAATTATTTGTTTGTATTATTGCTTTTGGACAAATATATTATAGAAATAAGAATTTTCTGGTAATAACTTAGATTATAAAACGGAATAATAAATCAAATTTTATATACATATCGGAGATTCGAACTCTTAAACCTTAGAAAGCAGTGCTAACCTGCGCACCAACCCACTGCGCTAAGCACAGAACTTGCAATACACAACCTGCTAAAGGGTAGATATAGGAAAAAATCCATAGTTATCACGTATGTTTAAAGTTGTGTTAATTGTTTTATTATGGCCGTGGGAGTAAATTGAAACGTTTCCCAGTACTTACGCGTACATTAAATATAACTTTGTACATAAATTTACAGACTCCGTAATATTTTCGTAAACAGACATATATGGCTTGAGGTTTTTACTTGGGTTTCCGCCATCTTGTCTGCCGCAGCTCCGTGGGTATAGTAGAAATTTAGAATACACTGTATTACTGTATTACCGTTTCGGACATGCCCGTGGTTAAGAAAACTGTTATACCGGAAGCCAGACCTCTCCGGAGGTGGCTGGATTGTAACCTACACCGGAGCAGAAAAGCTAGCAGGAAAAGGATAAGAAAACTGCTTACATTGAAGAACCCGGTGTAAGAACCAGATAATTCCGCTTTTCAGTCAAATTAGTTTCTGTTCTGCAAGTTATCATAAAACCACTGCTCTATCTGTTGGTGTGAGAAGCAGACTGCTCCCACCATGTACTGCGTAGTAGCAATGGAAAGGGATCTGTCGGTGGTGTTTCACTGTTTCTGCAGGCACGTGATCGCAGACTGCCTGGTTCGTGCACTCGGCTCTTCAATTTGCGACAGTTCGTCGGCGACACGACACTGCACACTGCCCGTTGTCCGTCGATTTTACACCAGCGCCACGTTGTCGTAGGGTTTGTGGAAACTAAAATGAACGAAACCCGGTACAAACAGATTTATTTATTTAAATTATGTAGTTGGTTTGGAGAGGTGTTGTTATTCTAACACAAATGGATCTAAACGAAAGAAATAGGAAGAACATCTCTTGAATTTTCTGTGCGAAAATTGACAAGTGGAAGAAAATAATTAACATCGATTGTACCTACTCCTGAAAATGTTTCCAACTTATAGTATGGGCGACTGGTATTTAAGTAATCAGGCCCCTGTATGTATTTGAGACTGTTTGAATATTATGCAAGGAGGTATTGCATTCAAATGCTCACCACTTACACGCCTACGTTTTTGTTTACAAATGTACGCTAGTTTGATGGTTGTTCTTCCTTGTCGCAAGCGACCATCGTCTCAGGTGCGTTAGAAAGAGTCCTATCGCACGCTGTCGCATCTCCATCGTCTACTGGCTCGCGTCTGATTGGCTAGTCACTTTTGTCGTACTGTTACTGTCTTACCGAAGCACCATAGTAGAAATAAAAGTCACTTAAGATGCTGTATCGCCTATTATACAGAAATTATTCGTTTTTGTGTCATAACATAAGAGCCAGGGTTGTTAGTGAAATTGTTTCACTTTAGAAGCATTACATTTCGTACTTAACGTCTTCTTAACGTCTTCTTAACGTCTTCTTAACGTCGAATAAAAAGTGTCACGTAACCTTGTCCGATAACTTAAATTATTTCTTTTACTTTTTTTATTTCATTGTATCGAAGTGGAAAAATTAGCAGATTTGCGAAAATATTTACTCCTGTAATAGTTTAGCATTTTCACTTGGCCGATACATGAATAAGGCCCATGGCATTGTTAATTGTACGTAAGGTGGAAGAAGGCACAATGCGCATGCAAATAGATCTTAAGTAGGGTTTTCAAAAGTGCTCACTTTACCGTGAACAGGCTATACCTGACAGTTAATACGTGTTTCCTAAATGTCATTAAACGGTGAAAATGAATTAAGATATAACATTGTTAATTAAGTTAATTGCAGTTTGTACTTCGTATATTACGCCTGTAATAATTGGTAAGGCAATTGGGAAAGCTTGTTTGGTCGCATTTTCCAATAAATCGTCCTTAATTTGAGTCAGGAGGAAATTAAAAAGAACCTAAGGGGTCCGTCTACCTGCAACCATTTATCGTTTTTGTGGCCGAGAGATGCAGACGCGATAGGGGCGACACTGCCAAGTGCATCAAGTGCGCCATAGCCTCTAAGGGCAAGGCTCTGAAATGGCGTGTAGTTTACTCGTCATGCTGCGTCTACCTATGGGACTTACGGTGCGACCTTATCGTTTTACCGGAGGGAAGTCTGTAGCAGAGTTTATTACGGTTCCCTGCTCCAGTTTCGCATGATTTCTCCCAGATAGTTTCAAGCGACAACAGTCTCTTGAAATTTGGCTTCAGTCAAGCTTGAATCACACACGATACTACAAGCTCGCGCGGCAAGACAAATTCAAATGAAGAACAAGCTTGCCGCAAGCTTAAAACGCTCTCTGGGCGTGGTTCCTGTATACTATCGTTCGATCCGCCTGCCCAAGTATTCCACGACCAACATCGTAGTGCATGATGGGACTTACTCACCCCCCCCCCCCCTGGGCTCCGGGGGTTGTGCATATTTACCCGCCGCTGCCGACGCCACGCCGATCTGCCTGGCCACTTAGCGGATAACGTAACATTTTCCTACGGAAATTATTATCATAGTACGTACTCCTTATAGTTAAGAATAGTGTTTTTTTTATTACGGAGGGAAGGAGAGTGATGATATCTGGGGCGATGTGTTCCACATGGCCGTGTGTGCCTCGCGGCCCGCAAGAGGCCAAACAGGTTCCTCGCGACTGCAGGAGGTAGTGTGGTTTCTCCGGCCACCAGCCCCCTACGTCGTGACTTTGCCCCGTCGTCGATGACGTCGATTACATTTTTTGATTCCGCGTTACGCCGTTTGTTACACCTCCAACTCACTCATTACCAGCACGCCTTTAAGGAGTTTCAGATAAAACCAATTTAATAATTTCTATTATAAAAAATTGAAACTCATAAAAACATCGATGTGTGGCTGTGTTGGGAACTAGGACGTAGCTATTACGTGAATACGTCAGTAAGTTCTTATGGAAAGTATTATAATTACACCGATATGTGGCTGAGTTGGGAACTACGACGTAGCTATTACGTTAATACGTCAGTAAGTTCTTATGGAAAGTATTATAATTACACCGAGTGCGTCAAACTAGGTCAACCGGGTTCGATTCCTAGCCGGGTCCCTTTCATTACAGTGCTGCTCTATACTCTTCTCGTTTCACCCCCATCGGCTCTTGAGACCTCGATGTTAACAGCCTCCATAATCTCTTCACTCACTCACTGAGTGCTCATGAAAGCGGTACTTTGGCCGTCTTGTGTAAAAGTTCTGAATTCGTTTGTATGAGGCGGTGTAATATCCTAGAAGTAGATTTTTAGCAGGGCTTTAGGAAAGTTAGAAGTAATCATGAATGTAGTATAGCATTCCATAGATGTGTTTCCGAGCTCGTGAGCCTTCATGTTCTAGCATTTGTACGGCATAAAACTGACGGCATGATAATGCGTGTCCGAACAATGTGTTACACGCTCCACGAGGTACGGACGCGATACCTCGGCATGCGACATCACCGGACCTGTCGCCAAGTCAGCCTGTAGAGATCATCCGGGACGCCATCTTATACAGCTCCCGCGACCTACCCAAACACTTGAAGAACGTTTTCGTCACTTGAAATTAGAAACGGTGAAATATACCGCTGGTCGAACTTCAGATGTCGCCATTGTCCCGTCGAGTGGCCGTCTTCATCGCTTCGAAACGACGGTACATACCTTATTTATGTTTGTGTTATACGCCTCTGCTCTGTCGTTCTGTCCACATCTAAACTTTCTTAAGTTTGGTAGGCTTATTCATGTCTGCTTGTTTTAGTATGTTTTTGTATGTATGTGGTGAACAAATGAGTAAGAATATTTGTCCTATCTGTGCAATAAAACAATATTTATCTGTTTATGGCATATGTGTGTATGTAGTTGTGTAGCTAATATATACGTAAGAACGTTTGTAATTCCTACAGTACATTAACATAATATTTGTATTCCTGTGTAACGTAAACCCCACCCCGCCCTTCTTTCTTTCTTCAATGTCATAACGTTTGAAACAATTAGTCTGTTATTATAAATAATATCTTCATATACATTGATATATGTTGCTAAAAGTGGTTTAGTGGCAATCCGAATAAAGACATTATTACTATGAAAAAGGGAATCTCCCCCACTGTTTATCCTTCTTTAATAAAGAAGTATGTAATTATAAGTCTATTCTGCGGCGTATTGATGTCTCCTTCGAAGGGTTTTCCATTTCTTTGTCCGCCACTATAATGGTGATCGGGGTGTCAGATTCACTGATGTTTGCCCTCCTTAATTATGATGTAACACTAAACGAAGCAGTTAATCACAATGAAATCTCAGGAGCTTGCTACACTTACATCACCAATAAAGGTCGTCGCCCATAGTTCCGGTGAGAGTATATGTCTTGGGGAGAGCACGTGTCTGGGTGAGAGCATGTGTCTAGGTGATAGAACGTGTCTAGTTGAGAGCACGTGTCTAGGTGAAAGCATGTGTCTAGGTGATAGCATGTGTCTGGGTGAGAGCACGTGTCTAGGTGAGAGCACGTGTCTAGGTGAGAGCACGTGTCTAGGTGATAGCATGTGTCAGGGTGAGAGCACGTGTCTAGGTGAGAGCACGTGTCTAGGTGAGAGCATGTGTCTGGGTGAGAGCATGTATCTAGGTGAGAGCACGTGTCTGGGTGAGAGCACGTGTCTAGGTGAGAGCACGTGTCTAGGTGAGAGCACGTGTCTAGGTGAGAGCATGTGTCTAGGTGAGAGCACGTGTCTAGGTGAGAGCATGTATCTAGGTGAGAGCACGTGTCTAGGTGAGAGCATGTGTCTATGTGAGAGCACGTGTCTAGGTGAGAGCATGTATCTAGGTGAGAGCACGTGTCTAGGTGAGAGCACGTGTCTAGGTGATAGCATGTGTCTGGGTGAGAGCACGTGTCTAGGTGAGAGCACGTGTCTAGGTGAGAGCACGTGTATAGGTGAGAGCACGTGTCTAGGTGAGAGCATGTGTCTAGGTGATAGCATGTGTCTGGGTGATAGCATGTGTCTAGGTGAGAGCACGTGTCTAGGTGAGAGCACGTGTCTAGGTGAGAGCACGTGTCTAGGTGAGAGCACGTGTCTAGGTGAGAGCACGTGTCTAGGTGAGAGCATGTGTCTAGGTGAGAGCACGTGTCTGGGTGAGAGCATGTGTCTAGGTGATAGCATGTGTCTGGGTGAGAGCACGTGTCTAGGTGAGAGCACGTGTCTAGGTGAGAGCACGTGTCTAGGTGATAGCATGTGTCTGGGTGAGAGCACGTGTCTAGGTGAGAGCACGTGTCTAGGTGAGAGCATGTGTCTGGGTGAGAGCATGTATCTAGGTGAGAGCACGTGTCTGGGTGAGAGCACGTGTCTAGGTGAGAGCACGTGTCTAGGTGAGAGCACGTGTCTAGGTGAGAGCATGTATCTAGGTGAGAGCACGTGTTTAGGTGAGAGCATGTATCTAGGTGAGAGCACGTGTCTAGGTGAGAGCATGTTCTAGGTGAGAGCAGTGTCTAGGTGAGAGCACGTGTCTAGGTGAGAGCAGTGTTAGGTGAGAGCACGTGTCTAGGTGAGAGCACGTGTCTAGGTGAGAGCACGTGTCTAGGTGAGAGCACGTGTCTAGGTGTGAGAGCATGTATCTAGGTGAGAGCACGTGTCTAGGTGAGAGCATGTGTCTAGGTGAGAGCATGTATCTAGGTGAAGCAGTGTCTAGGTGAGAGCATGTATCTAGGTGAGAGCAGTGTCTAGGTGAGAGCATGTGCTAGGTGAGAGCATGTATCTAGGTGAGAGCACGTGTCTAGGTGGAGCAGTGTCTAGGTGAGAGCATGTGTTAGGTGAGAGCATGTGTCTAGGTGAGAGCATGTGTCTAGGTGAGAGCAGTATCTAGGTGAGAGCATGTGTCTATGGTGAGAGCACGTGTCTAGGTGAGAGCAGTGTCTAGGTGAGAGCACGTGTCTAGGTGAAGCAGTGTCTAGGTGAGAGCATGTGTCTAGTTGGAGCACGTGTCTAGGTGAAGCATGTTCTAGGTGAGAGCACGTGTCTAGGTGAGAGCAGTGGCTAGGTGATAGCATGTGTCTAGGTGAGAGCACGTGTCTAGGTGAGAGCATGTGTCTGGTGAGAGCATGATCTAGGTGAGAGCAGTGTC
Source organism: Dryococelus australis (assembly GCA_029891345.1). Lineage (NCBI taxonomy): Eukaryota > Metazoa > Arthropoda > Insecta > Phasmatodea > Phasmatidae > Dryococelus > Dryococelus australis. The sequence continues at coordinate 473,584 of CM056995.1, forward strand.
TAGGTGAGAGCACGTTCTAGGTGAGAGCATGTGTCTAGGTGAGAGCATGTGTCTAGGTGAGAGCACGTGTCTAGGTGAGAGCAGTGTCTAGGTGAGAGCACGTGTCTGGTGAGAGCACGTGTCTAGGTGAGAGCATGTGTCTAGGTGAGAGCATGTGTCTAGGTGAGAGCACGTGTCTAGGTGAGAGCAGTGCTAGGTGAGAGCATGTATCTAGGTGAGAGCACGTGTCTAGGTGAGAGCATGTTCTAGGTGAGAGCATGTATCTAGGTGAGAGCATGTATCTAGGTGAGAGATGTATCTAGGTGAGAGCACGTGTATAGGTGAGAGCACGTGTCTAGGTGAGAGCATGTGTTAGGTGAGAGCATGTTCTAGGTGAGAGCATGTGTCTAGGTGAGAGCATGTGATCTAGGTGAGAGCATGTGTCTAGGTGAGAGCATGTTCTAGGTGAGAGCACGTGTCTAGGTGAGAGCATGTGTCTAGGTGAGAGCACGTGTCTAGGTGAGAAGCACGTGTCTAGGTGAGAGCATGTGTCTAGGTGAGAGCACGTGTCTAGGTGAGACATGTATCTAGGTGAGAGCATGTGTCTAGGTGAGAGCATGTTCTAGGTGAGAGCATGTGTCTAGGTGAGAGCATGTACTAGGTGAGAGCATGTGTCTAGGTGAGAGCAGTTCTAGGTGAGAGCAGTGTCTAGGTGAGAGCACGTGTCTAGGTGAGAGCAAGTGTCTAGGTGAAGCATGTCTAGGTGAGAGCACGTGTCTAGGTGAAGCATGTGTCTAGGTGAAGCATGTCTAGTGAGAGCATGTCTAGGTGAGAGCAGTGTCTAGGTGAAGCAGTGTCTAGGTGAGAGCACGTGTCTAGGTGAGAGCAGTGTCTAGGAGGAGCATGTGCTAGGTGAGAGCAGTTCTAGGTGAGAGCAGTGTCTAGGTGAGAGCAGTTCTAGGTGAAGCATGTGTCAGGTGAGAGCAGTGTCTAGGTGAGAGCAGTGTCTAGTGAGAGCAGTGTCAGGTGAGAGCATGTCTAGGTGAGAGCAGTTCTAGGTGAGAGCATGTCTAGGTGAGAGCACGTGTCTAGGAGAGCACGTGTTAGGTGAGAGCATGTTCTAGGTGAGAGCATGTCTAGGTGAGAGCAGTGTCTAGGTGAGAGCATGTGCTAGTGAGAGCAGTATCTAGGTGAGAGCACGTGTCTAGGTGAGAGCAGTGTCTAGGTGAGAGCAGTGTCTGGAGAGCAGTGTCTAGTGAGAGCAGTGTCTAGGTGAGAGCAGTTCTAGGTGAGAGCAGTGTCTAGGTGAGAGCATGTGCTAGGTGAGAGCGTTCTAGGTGAGAGCACGTGTCTAGGTGAGAGCACGTGCTAGTGAGAGCAGTGTCTAGGTGAGAGCATGTGTCAGGTGAAGCAGTGTCTAGGTGAGAGCATGTCTAGGTGAGAGCATGTCTAGGTGAGAGCACGTGTCTAGGTGAGAGCATGTGGCTAGGTGAGAGCAGTGTCTAGTGAGAGCATTCTAGGTGAGAGCAGTTCTAGGTGAGAGATGTTCTAGGTGAGAGATGTTCTAGGTGAGAGCACGTGTCTAGGTGAGAGCATGTGTCTAGGTGAGAGCATGTGTCTAGGTGAGAGCATGGCTAGGTGGAGAGTCACGTGTCTAGGTGAGAGCATGTTCTAGGTGAGAGCACGTGTCTAGGTGAGAGCATGATCTAGGTGAGAGCATGTGTCTAGTGATAGCATGTGTCTAGTGAGAGCACGTGTCTAGGTGAGAGCACGTGTCTAGGTGAGAGCATGTGTCTAGGTGAGAGCACGTGTCTAGTGAGAGCAGTGTCTAGGTGAGAGCATGTGTCTAGGTGAGAGCATGTGTCTAGGTGAGAGCACGTGTCTAGGTGAGAGCAGTGTCTAGGTGAGAGCACGTGTCTAGGTGAGAGCAGTGTCTAGGTGAGAGCATGTATCTAGGTGAGAGCAGTGTCTAGGTGAGAGCACGTGTCTAGGTGAGAGCATGTATCTAGGTGAGAGCATGTGTCTAGGTGAGAGCACGTGTCTAGGTGAGAGCATGTTCTAGTGGAGATGTTTAGTGAGAGCATGTGTCTAGGTGAGAGCATGTGTCTAGGTGAGAGCACGTGTCTAGGTGAGAGCACGTGTCTATGTGAGAGCATTGTATCTAGGTGAGAGCATGTATCTAGGTGAGAGCACGTGTCTAGGTGAGAGCAGTGTCTAGGTGAGAGCATGTAGTCTAGGTGAGAGCACGTGTCTAGGTGAGCAGTGTCTAGGTGAGAGCACGTGTCTAGGTGAGAGCATGTGTCTAGGTGAGAGCATGTGTCTAGGTGGAAGCACGTGTCTAGGTGAGAGCACGTGTCTAGGTGAGAGCATGTATCTAGGTGAGAGCATGTGTCTAGGTGAGAGCACGTTCTAGGTGAGAGCAGTCGGTGAGACTAGTGTGAAGCATGTGTCTAGTGAGAGCACGTGTCTAGGTGAGAGCATGTTCTAGGTGAGAGCATGTGTCTAGGTGAGAGCACGTGTCTAGGTGAGAGCACGTGTAGTGAGAGCACGTGTCTAGGTGAGAGCATGTTCAAGGTGAGAGCAAAGGTGTACTTAGGTGAGAGCATGTGTCTAGGGTGAGAGCAGTGGATGTCTAGGTGAGAGCATGTGTCTAGGTGAGAGCATGTGTCTAGGTGAGAGCATGTATCTAGGTGAGAGCATGTGTCTAGGTGAGAGCACGTGTCTAGGTGAGAGCATGTATCTAGGTGAGAGCATGTATCTAGGTGATAGCATGTGTCTAGTTGATAGCATGTGCCTAGGTGATAGCATGTGTCTAGGTGAGAGCATGTGGCTAGGTGAGAGCATGTATCTAGGTGAGAGCATGTATCTAGGTGAGAGCATGTGTCTAGGTGAGAGCATGTGTCTAGGTGAGAGCATGTATCTAGGTGAGAGCATGTATCTAGGTGAGTAGAACTTGGTAACAACTGCCGTCTGTTTCTCTACCACAACTACGATCGAGTGGTTGTGCTTTTGTCGAGTCGGTCGCTTCGTTGTTGAATATGATCTCTATCCGAGTTTCAAAACAGGAACCTCATGACGCAGGGATCACGTGAAAGCGATCTCACCCACGTGGTCGGACTACTTCACTTGGATATTATATTGTAATATTATTGGATATTTTAGTACTTAATAATAGTCATACTGGATTGAGTCTAATTTCAAGTATTTTTCTTTACATATTTTTTAATTACTGAATTTAGAAATTGAATTATACTCTTTTAAGATAATTCTTCCTATATTAACTTTATTTGATGTGTAATCCTTGTAAATGTAAACATAGAAAACGAGAATATAAAATATAGTATTTAAATAACTCTTGGTTAATCAATTTAAAATTTGCATACAAAGCTATATCCATTTAACACTTTAAACGAGTAAATTTGTTAACTTCAGGGTAATATTTTGACTTCTGGGCTGATGAATGAATGAGTGAAGAGATTTGGGCAGGCCTTGAGAGCCGATGATTGTGAATCGGGGTGAGTATGAGACTGCGCCGGAATGAAAGGATTGGATAAACGGGAGATCCCCGAGAAATCCCCCCTACCAGCTTCATCGTCCGGCACGATTCCCACTTGTGTAAACCGCGGGAATCCGCCTAGGTGACAGTTGAGCAGTCTAACCAATACACCTCTGAGGCCCCATCTGGGTTGATTAGCAAAGAGAAACAAGTCTTGGTATGTGACATGAGCGGGTACCCTCGGGGTCTTCCTGGGAGAATCGCGAGTAGCTCAGAATTGTAAGGAAGAGACATACTACGACTGGCAGTTCGCCTGGGTTTGCAACACGCCAAGCAGTGCGCAGAACTTCAGCATATAACGTTTTATTAAAAAACTGTATACGTTTTTCAATCCCTCCATTTCTCTCTAAAGCATGTTTTTGTGATAGTGAAAATGGCTCAAACGGGTATTTTCCCGATCATTTTTAGGTATGAATATTCTCGCACAAAACATTTTAAAAAAAGGAGTAGGGACGTGCATCAAATCTTTATTTTTATTATTACGTCATAAAATAGTAGGGTCTCCGCTGAAAGTCTCATAGAGGCGCGTTATTGACGGCAAGACTGCACACCAGTTCAGTGCTTTGCGCGTAGAGGCGATGAGAGAGTCGATGGCGCATGTCTCGGTCGCCCTTAGCGCTCCCACGCTTTTAGTGCAAAATAGTTTGAACCAGGCGCGGGCCACATCAACACGACAAAGGCAGACGCTGTGGCTCCCTCTTCCCCGGCGCGGAGTCAGTTGACAAAGTAAGAGGTGGTGTTGGGGGCGACAGCGGGTCGGAACAAGGACACCTGATGAATATCTGGGGTTTATGTGCGTTTCAGGGAGGCTCTGGGAGCCCAGTCATATTTTCCACGCCAACCCGGGGCGGCTGATGTGTATCTGGCTCTCTCTGGGACAGTGATGAAGCGACCAGCCTCCCGCGATGTCCTACCTGCCTCCGGGACTGCCAATCTCGCTCCAGGACCTGCTGCATTCTCTCTCCCCACTTCCTGGCTACATCTAGCCCCGCTGCAAGCCATCAATACTTTGTGTTGGTGCCAAACGTTATGTATAAAGCACACTTATCCAGTGGCGTTAAAATAAGGCGGGAGGGCCGAGTACACATTGCTTCCCCACAAATGTAGAATGGGCGCCAGTATCAGAGTAAATCGGCACCCACATTGCTTTTCCTCAGCTAGATGCGTTCATATGTTGTAAACAATATTAATGAATTGCTATAAACTATAGTTGATAAGCTACTGCCGACTGACATATCAAGAGCAATTGAACTGGAAACAAGTGACTCATGGCAGTGGAATTCTTCACATTCAGCTCGAATCACAAATAAATCGCTGAAATTCAGCTATCGCACTAATTAGTTGTTTGGCACTGATTATCAGTCGCTCAATTTACACTGGTTTTCCATTATTTTGTTCAATTCTCACCTTCATACCGACTTTCCTTCAATAAAATGATACGTTGACCTCTGAAAGTCCCACAGGTGCACGGGGCACGACGAAGACACTGCTGGCCAGCCGAGATCCCTGCACTTAGAGGCGATGGTGCACTTGACGCGCGTGTCACTGTCGCCCTTAATGCCCCCTACTAAGTTGTTTCGCGGCTGCGTCTATCTTTAATTTTGTTAGACGTTTTTCTTGTGATGTCCAGCCATTACATGTTTGTGCTAGGCTCTTCAAAATTTGCTTTTTCATCTTATTATACTTATGTCATTTTCCTATGAGATTCCTATGAGACACAACACATTATTGAAACGTTGTCTAGATATAAAACCAGTGTGTGGCAGAGCTTTGATTGCTGCATTTACTTAACTAATCCATTGAACCTCCTCCTTATACGAAATCCACGAATCTCATTAAAATTAAATTATTCATAAAGTTTAAAAGTTACAATTTTATTTCCAGGTTCTATTTTTTTTTTGTAAATAAATTTCAATTCACATTTTTCTGTTTTTGTGTAAGACAAAATGATAAAATTGAATCACTCATGGAAATAAGTTAATTTACAATGAAAGAAGGTCAGCCAACATACGAGTTGAATATTCCCGTGTCACGGGAAACGTTTTTGCCAATTGTATAATTTTGTATATAATGTAATTATTGCGTAAGTTTGGTTTATGGCTACCGTTCATTTGTGTAAAATAAATTGTTGACAATGCAATTAAAATGAAAAAAAAAAAAATGTTTCAAAATTTATATTTAAATTTTTGTAAATGTTACTGTTTCTTTTTATTAATATTCTGAAAGTAATATATCCTCCAGCTATATGCTTAACACAGTGTTTGAAAGTATTGTTACAATTTCTCTCTCTCTAGACATTAAGTGGGCTGTACCAAATTCAATAAGGGATGGAGGTCTTAATCAAATAAAATAATTAATTATAATTTCCTTATTTTATTTACAATAACCAAAGGAAAAATGTTCTGAACTCAAATTTTTACAATAAATTGGTAATTACGACGAAGAAATATATTAAATTATATAATAAAAGATCAGTCCCAATAGACAGTGTATCAGCCTATTCAATTAGTTTATAATGTATATGTCCATATTTGACAGTTCGAATATTTACAATAAAATCAGTATTACACTTCCATTCAGTCCTACCTCAGTTCAGTCCATGTCCCGCCAGCCGCAATGTTCTAGAGTCCTCCAAGCTCCCTCACGCACAGTAGGCTTCACTCGTCGGTTTCACACCCTCTCGTCCATTCAAGCCACGAAAACCTCACTCGCCGTCGTCCCGCAATCTCCAGTAGTCGTCCACACCTTACTTCGCTCGCGCACACTCGGCCAGACGGCCTCCGTCAAAGACTGCCGGCCGCTGGGTTGCGGCAGAATATATAGTGTCTTAGACCGCCACCTAGAATCTTCCCCAACTCGAGTGATGCATCGCAGAGGGCAGAGGAACCAGCCAGTCTCACCAGAACATTCTTGCGTGGTCGCTAAACGTATCGGAAACTCTAGCAGGCGAGAGGAGGTCTGTGACGTCAGCAAGTCTCGCCGCTGTCGGCATTCACAGGATTCCTAGAAGGGGGAAATCAGGAGGCTGCGAGCGTATCGTTCCAGGAAGAGGAGAGGGCGAGGTGGGTCTCCGATTACGGCGCCGGGCAGCTGAGTCGGCGCCAGCTGCAGCACGAAACAGTATGTAGCATCATAAATATTTAACTTTAAAACCTCTTTAAAAATATCTGGATAGAAATACCCCTCATTCTTTCTTTCTCTCTATTTCTCTCCCCTTCTTATATATATATATATATATATATATATATATATATAGTGTATAAAAAACAAAGTCAGTGTGAATAACGTACATAGGTCTACATGTCATATACATGTAGATGATGTAATTTCATTACCGAAATAAAAAATAATATTCGAGCAAAATAATATGTAAATCATTGTAATAAAATATAGCACAAAAATAGCATCATATTAAATGTTTCAAAAAGCAAGATATTTATTGACAAAACTTTATACTTTCAGTTAAGATGAAGAATGCATTATATCGGATTTCACAGAAAAAGTAATTGAAAATATTCGTCCGTTTACTTACTTGCATTATGTTATTTTGTAATTACATAAATTACCTTACAAACTAAATAACTGTTTTAACATGTATAATTGTAGAACTTGCTAAAACAGTTTGACATGTTTTTTTTTTTCTGGAAAGAAGTAACTCTCAGGTATTCACGCCTTCCCCTCGCGAGCTGTCCCGTCAGAACACACCCCTAATCAGCAGTGGTTGAAAGCGCTGCAGTTGACAAGGGTAAAAATAAACGCAGCAACGCGCCCCCACGAGGGATAAAAAGTAACTCGGCTGAGCGATCGCCACTCGCTCAAAAGCAAGCAGTAATTTTTCCATCAGCCAGGAGTCAGGTAACAGGACAAGGACGAAGGCTCGAATTCCCATTTGCCTCGACTGCGAGCCCGGGCCACAGATTATTTCTCATTGTGATCGCCGACCGAACATTTTGTGGCGCAGATAACACAATGGCTACCAGATGTACCATTGTCGCACCCCGCCCCCTCCCCCTTCCGTCTCCCCTCAACAAAACCTGCTCTTTTGTTTTCTGTTTTCTACACCTCAGTGGACTCGGTAATTAGGTCTTTCTCCCGCGCGGACATGTGTCGCTTTTGTCCGCCGTCGTTTTTATCGCGGCCCCGGGCTCCGCGAAACACAGCGCCAAGTACGCTATCGCGCACTGTCTGTATACACACGACCAGGATACAGAACATCTTGTGGTAGATGCCAAACAACTACATTACATCGTTAACTCAACCCACACGGACCAGCAACGTGGCATTACGTCATTACAACTTTCAAAACTTTTTGAAATTCTGTGAAGAAAAATGGTTGTTTCCAACCGGACAGATGTTAGACGTGTGTGTGCGCCAGCAGTAGAGAGGACATTTTACTGGACCTTGATGTTTTATTTCTCTGTGGCTTTATATTTTATGCTTGGTATCTTCATACGTTTTGAATCAAATCTTTGACAAATCACGCCTTATATAAATATATATATATATAACTTGTTTGTTTCCTAAATATGGTATGTGTGAGAACCGTTTTATACTACTGTGAGCATGAAGCAGCGTCAGTATACAGAAAAAAGACCGAGCAATTACATAGCCTAGTTCACATTATATTTAGAGACTCGGAAATGTTGCGAATTCATTTGACGACACGTTAGACTTTACGCACGTATAGGTTAGACTAGCTTCTTCCAGTGGTCCGCAGTTTTTACGCCACGCCCTGGACGAATTCAAGCCAATAAGGAACATGCAAGAAAACGACGACCGAATCTCGTACTATCTGTCCACGGGTAAACCCTAACCATCAGCCAATGAAAAACTAACTAAAGCTCGAGTGCACAAAGGGTTGTGAAGGCTATCTTGTTGCCAAATGAAACTGCGGAATTTCCGGTTCTCTAAATTGATATTCTGTCCCATGTTGTTAAAGGCTGTTCACGATAAAGTGAGCACTTTTGAAATCAACCTTAGAAAAAGGCCACTGTCCCTGCCTACATATATTTTGAACAGGTGCACCGAATGACATGCGCCCATTAAAGTTGACAGTGATGGATGGAAAGTAGTTCCATAACTTAACATCAAATAAAAAGTGTTAGGTAATTATTTGTGATAACTTAAAACTATTTATTTCTGTTTCTGTCTTCTTTAATGCATCAGTGTGTAAACATTAGCATATTTATAAAATATTCAACTTTCATGATAATTTAACAGTTTCACTTGACCGACACAACGCATGAACAAAGTGATGAGGCCCTTGGCAATTTTAATTTTAGATTAGACGGAAGAATACACAACATGCGTGTAAGTAGAACTTAAGCAGTGCTTTTAAAAGTGCTCATTCTACCGTGAACAACGTATATCTGACATTACCTAACGATGGAAAGCTGTCCGAACACAACAAGGGAAAGTGGACATCTGGTGGAGACCGTTGGACTAGAAACACGAGAGGCGCGGGTTCGATTCCCAGCGACCTCGCTACCCGATTTTACGATGTGGGAATCGCGCCTGATGATGCCGCTGGTCGGCGTGCTTTCTCGGGGTTCTCCCGTTTTCCCCGCCCTTTCATTCCGGCGCTGCTCCATACTCGCCTCGCTTCACCCTCGTCGGCTCTCAAGACCTCGATGTTAAGAGCCGCCCAAATATCTTCACTCACTCACTCACTCTTAGGGATAGAGCTAGCCGCGAAAATTTCGCGTATGTCGTACTTTCTTAGTGACTGGCAAGGGCAGGAATATTTTGTGTTTCAAACGACATGTGAGGGCTAAGACTCCACGGGTCCATGTGTTTTCGAGCCAGCCTCAGCTGTCTGTTCATTGGCTGCTGCCCCGGTGTGTAGCTGGTTTGACGTCAGAACAAGTGGTACGGAATTCGGAGCTTGTCTCCTTGCACACCTCTTTATTGCCTCACTGCTCACCTGGCCATGCTTCATAAAGAGTCTTTGAATCACAAACACAACAGAAATAATGCATTAGCGAAATTTTCTTTTTTTGGGGGGGGGGGGGGGAGAGCTAGGAAGGGGCTGTAACCCCTCCCAAAAACGTCAAAATATAAATAAATATATACAGTTGTCTGAAATTTAACTCGCAATTATGAACCGGAAATTGAAATAAACATTTGCAATAAGTTTCCTCTGAGAGTACACTTTCTTACATTGGGAAGGGTTTTTTGTTATCTTGCAAAGTGCTCACTTCACTAACAGATATTCAGCCCCACCCAACATATAATTATGTGTACGCAACTGCAGCCTCACCAGCAAAATATATATTAAGGCATAGTATATTTTAACTCATAGTATATACTAACGCGGCGCGGCGGAGTGAGAAAATGCCATGTGAATACTAGACCAATTTCTTTTCCTTTCTTTTTTTAAACGTACGGTTATGTGTATGAATCAGCAATAATTTCACAGTGTCACTTGACCGACACACGAATAAAGCGATCACGCGACAATGGCAACGCTAATTTGACATAGGGCGGAAGAATACACAGTGTGCACACAAGCAGGTAGGACATTGAGAAGTGCTCAGTTTACAGCCTGTAATAGATGGATTTTTTATCAACTATATAGATACTTGCAGGTTTTCTCTTGTAATCTGCTGCAATAACGAGAAGACATTTACTGGCCTGACAAGCCCCTTAAACACTCGGTTACAACAATAAACTACTTTTGTCACTGACATTTGCACAATTACAACTTGCTGAGGGTGCTCGCTCCTAATTGACGATATTTTGAGAAGCAAACTTTGAAAAACGTTACTTCTTCCAAAGCACTTGTCACACTGTCACATTGAGAAAATTTCCACCGCTAGGTGCACAGTCTTCCAGAAAGTGACATTTAATTAAAATTTTAAGCTACGTGGATTATAAAAGATAATGATTCTACTTAGTTACGAAGTTATTTTACATTTGATGTATGATTGTTACAATTATCCTGTTTTTTAAAGTATGAAAAAGAGAAATTCTGGTGCCTTGCCGACACTAGCGCTTACCTAGCGGCGAAAATATTCCTTTTGCCAAACTGTTGCAGAAGTAACTATAGTTGGTCGTATAAAGTCAAAAGGTTGTGACGTCACCGAGACGTCGTTTTCGCCGCCATGTTTGTCTGCCAAAGTTCTATGGCTCCAGGTTCCATGAATCATTTTAAATAATGGACAGGTTCTAAAATGTTTTCTACTTTTGACGAGGTTAGCCAATCAGAATCGTGCATTACCAAAATACAAGTTTCTGACATCACAAAACTTTGAAATGGCGAACGATTGATGGAAAAGAAATAAGATTTTGAAGGTAATTAATTTATACAGAAGCTCTTTGAGCGTGAATGCTGTTAGAAGAGATTATTTCACAATAATATTAACAATTCAGAGACATTAAATTTCATTGTGCAGGTTATATCTCTGATATATAAAATTTCAACTTAATAATGAACTGAAATTAAATCACAACATTCTTGGAATTTCTTTCAGCAGTGGACTGCACTGAAACCCAACGGCAGTATCTTGATTGGGAACATATTTAACTAAAATTCAGACTAGATCGTCCCAATAATTGAACACCTAGGAACGAGTTGCCAGAAATGTGTATAGCGCATATGAAACATGGCAAGCACTTTTCGTTGAGTATTATTTGATAACGTATATTATAAGTTATCACCTGAATTCTGTACAAATTATCAATATGATTAAATTTGATGTCTTGCCTCTGTTCATTTATATTACGGTCCTCGAACCATAATCTTTTAACAGTCATCCATCTCTAAAAATCGTCTATGCATTCAAGGAAATAGTGCAAGTTACAGAACACAGACAATTACAGAACTGTTTATTACTAGCAACAGAAAATTCAGTTCAGTTAGTACAATCCTAGCTCTTGGGTGGACAATCCAGATATTGTTGAGGTTGTTCTCCTGCAGGTAGCCTACTATCTGTTATCCAGTACGAACGCAGTGGTCTACGTTAGAAATACAATCCCAGACAGAAATACAGCAAACAGTTCAGTTAGTACAATCCTGGTTCTTGGGTGGACAATCCAGATATTGTTGAGGTTGTTCTCCTGCAGGTAACCTACTATCTGTTTTCCAGTAGGAACGCAGTGGTCTACGTTAGAAATACAATCCCAGACAGAAATACAGCAAACAGTTCAGTTAGTACAATCCTAGCTCTTGGGTGGACAATCCAGATATTGTTGAGGTTGTTCTCCTGCAGGTAGCCTACTATCTGTTATCCAGTACGAACGCAGTGGTCTACGTTAGAAATACAATCCCAGACAGAAATACAGCACACAGTTCTGTTGTTCTTACCTACTATTTATGTTATCAATATTATGATGGCGACTACACACTACCATATGGCTGTCCCTATTTTGACAGTCTCATGGTTCCTACAACCATATTTATTCCTCGGGGTGATATTAACAAGAAAAACCTTGCTTTTTTCACACTGTTACATAACGCATAAAAATTAACCTTTGTGTGGAACAAACGATAATTATTCGACAATGTGAAAGTGGTTCTGACGTCAATGAAGTGGTTATAAATAATTGAGCACCGTTGAAATAGATGCATTAAAAAAAATTACAATTTTTTTCACTGCGCATATATTTTAACTGATGCACAGTCCAGTACGCTCGCTGTTCAGTTGGTAGCCATGTTGAAGAACATTTCCATGTGTTTACGTCATATTAAAAGTGCGATGCTTGAATGTGTTCATGCTTATGCGCACGAAAGAAAGAATTAACATATTAAGAGCATATTTTTACATTCGTAACAATTTCAAATTTGCAAACGATCAATGTAGCAATCAACCTGTTCAACCCCGAATTAGTTAAGGTGTTCAAGTGTTGCAAAAATGCAATATTTTGACGTGTGCTGTACATGTGTTGAGCGTGTTTCTCGTACTGCGTGTTGGTTGACGTCAATATTGACCACTCACGAGGGAGATGCTCAAAGCACAGGCCACAGAGCTATTCCTTGTTATGTACAGAGCTATTCCTTGTTATGTACAGAGCTATTCCTTGTTATGTACAGTGCTGATCATGAATATCCTTCATGTGAAACATGTCCTCTGCCGTGGACACGAATGAAAAGTCTCAGTCATCCGGCGATAAATGACAATAACAACTTCAATAAAATTGCATTTTACATAACTCATGGCGGAAATAAACAAAATGGCTAGAAAAGTACACTCTAAATCTGAATCAGTAAGAATCTCATTGTTTCGATAAGTCAAACGTATCTGACTGATATATCAGTCACTTCAGTGAATTTAACTGATGAACCAGTGAAAAAATGCCATATTTCCTTCACTGATTGATTTGACATTTCCCACTGATTCGTCAGTCATTTTTTTCACTGTTTACTCAGTGGTTTATTTTTTGACTGAATGATCAGTGAAACTGCGTGTAAAAATGACCGTCGAATGTCGTTTAAAAATGGCCATATAATAACGTGTAGTAATAACGTGTAGTAATAACGGATAAACGAACAAAACGAACACAAAATACTTTCTGAAATGTGTTTCGTCTTTCAAACGCCATTTTACGTGTGAATATGAACACACAGCCTTTCATTCCGTTTGTACGTCTTTCATTTCGATTCCATGTAATCGTCACAGAGGTCTGTTTGAGATTTTAAACTGTATTTAATGTGGTGAATAGAGTATTCTTATACATAACATTCGTCTTAAAAATCCTAACGGTACCAATCAAATCAAAAACTAAAAGTATGAGCATACAACTCCAAACTACACAACTTCGCAGCGAAATTGTGACACACGCATTTACCTCCCAAAATTTCAACTTGGCGTGGTGGCGGAGTTGGTATTTGCTTCCATAGCTCATGGGTAGGGCGGCCCCCTTGTAGTCGGAGGAGCGCGGGTTCGTGTCCCGGTCCCTCCGACGTGGCACATTTACAGTTCGCTTGACGCGCTGGGAACATGTTAACAAGTCGGTCTCACTTGAGCTCAACAGCGTTAATTACAACCACAACAAATAATGTTAAGGTAATCGCTTAGAGTCGAAATGTGCGTGAGCTCAATCCGACCACCTGCGAAATTTTTTACTTTTTTAAATGACGGTAAATTGCACAGTATAAATAATAAACTATCGTAAATATATTTATTTGAAGTTATTTTCTGGCTACATTCAATAAAAACAATATTTAATTCGCCACTGCAGACGGCCGTCACTAATTCAATCAGTAAAATTTGTTCACTGAAATGCTCTGTGGTTTTCCAATGATTCTACTTGGAGCCATTTTCACTGATTAGTGTAATTGAATTTCACTGCTAATCAGTGGTTTTCCACTGATTAGAATTTAGAGTGTAGGACCTACTCAGGCTTTCCAAGAGTGCTCAAATAATAGTGGACAGGCTATACATCGTGTTCTCATAAATATTGTTGCAAGACGCCAGAGGGTCGCACCCCAGTCCTGGAGGGATGGAGGTCTCAGTAAAAATTAATTAATTAAATTTGATTTGTTAAATTCATTCACACGGTTGTTATTTGCAACATTAAATTTTTTTATCTCTGCTATTACTCTTGTTTTATCTCAGTGAGCGAAATATTTAGTATCTATTTCAATTCTATTTGAACTCCTTATCGACGTCTCTATATTGGTCATAGTCAATTCGCACTCGTTATTTACACACTAGGGGCCCAGCCCATGACATTTTTTTTCGTATTGTCACGTGCATAGAACAGTTAGATGTAACAAATTTTTATCGTACAAAGACTGAAAAAAAGTGATGTGAAATTAACTCAACATTGGATATAGTTCCATCCACTAAGCCACTGCGGCACCACTTGGAATCGCTCTAGCCACAGAGCCACTAAGGCCCCACTTGGAATCGCTCAAGCCACTTAATCACCGTGGACCCACTTAATTAACTCAAAATTGAAGCTAGTCATTTAGAGTAAACAAAAATGATATTCCATTACCTTCTCTATGCATTAATCCAAAATTTTCATAGGAATTAACAAATTTGATTTTAGGGTAATAGGTAATTGCGTAATCTGATCTTGCTGAAATTCTAACTTGACCTGTATTTTACCCTGAATATTCTCTCTGTAGAATTTCAAGAACTTCTTTAGAGTTTCAAGCGACTTAGAAGTATTATAAAGACGGTCAGACAGGCAGAGATCGTCCTACTATGTAATAGGATAACAGGTTGCTCAGTATGTCTATTGGCATAATTCCGAATGTCTTACACTCACGTATCCAGCCTCACAGTCACACCTGCAAGTCTCACTCTTCACTGTAACAATGCTCGCAGTCCACAGACTTCACTCTCCCCACCACTCGTCGCTCTGCTTTCTTCGTACACCTGATGCTTAAGGTCGTACAACTTTCCAGACTCTAGACTGTCGGCTCGGAGGCCAGAGTAGCCTCGCTGTCCCAATACAGAACGTTCCCCGATCCAAGTGTCTCACTCTTCACTGTAACAATGCTCGCAGTCCACAGACTTCACTCTCCCCACCACTCGTCGCTCTGCTTTCTTCGTACACCTGGTGCTTAAAGTTGTACAACTTTCCAGACTCTAGACTGTCGGCTCGGAGGCCAGAGTAGCCTCGCTGTCCCAATACAGAACGTTCCCCGATCCAAGTGTCTCACCGAGAGAGGCAAGGGCGATGACCAGAACATTCCTTCAACGATAACCCCGCGAATTCAATCCACTCAACTGTGGCAGGGCACGAGACCCGATAAAGTACTCATATAGCACATAGAAATCCGAAAAATATCTAAAGGATGTCACTTTCAGAGGTTCGGGATAACCAGGGATATTCAGGAATAGCAGAGTTACATCCGAAAGTCCATCCAATGTCCAAAATGAGATACAGATATTTTGGATTCCCTCTAGACATTTTTATTTAATGGTCATTGGTGGTTTTGTAATACCTAATGAATATCCAGTAAGGGGCACAAACCGATGAGTTACTGGATATAATACAATCACTGTTACTTCAGCCTTTTCTGAGGCCCTGCTAAAGTTCTACTTCCAGGATATTCCTCCGCCTCGTGCAAACTAAGCTTAACCAAGTCTGGAGAATTACACTAGATGGACAACGCACTGCATTCATGCGCACTAAGTTTAACAGTAGTTTGTATAATAACTATTTATCACTAGGTGTTACCAACATACCTATGTTCGCCCTGTTTTTATTCAAATTGTTTATAAATGAAGCATTACAATTTATATATAAAGTATGAATAACATTTCAATTTAACGGGGAAAAAAAAGTAACTTATGAACTCAAGTATAAAACGCTTGTGATACATGGCATATGTTGGAAATAGCTAAAACGATACATGGGGAGATTTTCAAAGGTTTGATTCAAAAAGGTCGAAGAAACTGTGAATGGACTATACAAAAGGATATCCAGAAGAGATTCACTTTAGGACTTGGATATGTTTTAGATATTGTGGATATAATAAGGATATTCGGTGGATATCCAGTGCTATTGGGGTAGAGCCTAACCTATCCGGGCTTTTCAAGTGTGCTCAATAAACTGCGGCCAGCCTAACAGCATGTTCTTTTAAATATGTTATAGTCTGTTCATGGCAAAGTTTGCCTTGCCTACCTCTAGGATATAAGATGGACGCCCTTATTTGTGGGCGTGGTTTTCTCTTGATGGCCATGGTTGCTGAGCGGTTAGCATGCTCGCCTCCCACCTTGGCAAAAAGGCTTCAATCCTCGGCCGGGTCACGCCGTATTTACGCATGTGGGAATCGTGCTGGACAATACCGCTGATCAGCGGGTTTTCTCGTGGATCTCCCGTTTCCCCCATCCCTTCATTCCGGCACTACTCCATACCTCGCTTCACCTTCATCGGCTCTCAATACCTCGTTGTTAAGAACCGCCCAAATCTCTTCACTCATCACTCGCGAACAGAATAGGTTGCACAGGGCTATAACTAACAAGACGACCTCTTTTTTTGTACATTTGGAAATGGTGATCAATAATCCTTGTAATTTTAGGAAATACTCAGGGCTACAAAGTGCGACGTGATACATTGTGCGTATTTATTTTCTTTAATATCTGACAGTTGCCAACATTTTTAACTAAATGCTGGTTTGCTAAAGTGTTGCAGTCGTTAAATGTTATGATGTGACCTGTACCTGCGGCAAGCGTGATTCTCGCAGCTAGTAGATGACGTAGGCTATTACGTGCTCGTGCAAGTCAGCATTAACCATTCACGAATGGCAGAAAATCTGTTTTCTCACAAGAAAGTCGCTCAAAAAACTACGCACTGATTCCTTGTTGAATACAGTTCCAACAATAAATATACTTTACATGCAACATGTTGTCAACCTAGAACACGGGGACTGAACGGGTTAACTAGTTCAATGGTTCTCATATTGGCAACTTCTCGCGAAAAAATTAAGTATAAAAAGCACAAATTCACTAAATATTACAACATAATTATCTTAAAATTAATAAAACAATATTACATACAATTATAACGATGTTACGTATATTAAAGAAAACCACTTTATATATATAAACCACATAAACCACACACACACACACACACACACGCGCGCGCGCGCGCACGCACACACACACACACACATATATATATATAGAAACACATACGCTAGTAACTACACATTACACATACAGTGTCTCTCCGTTTCGACCCGTTTCTCTACGCAAGACCGTTTCCATTCGCCTGCTATGGAAAAGTATTGATCGTGCGACGTGTGTTGAAAATAAATTTCAAGAAAAATTGACAAAATACGCTGAAAAACTTACTTTGATAGTCATGAACACTTACAATTATGTTGACGAATGTCCACGTTGATGGAGTTTCGGCTCGTATTAGCATAATTACAGCACAAATAATTGTTCTTGGTCGGACATGCACCGGTCGCATAAATATCCCCGTATAAACTGGCGAAGCTCGATATGTGCCTGGCGGGAGTTGACGTCGGCTTCCACCAGATGTCAGCAGTGTTCCTTCTTCGTATTGTGGCGGAAGCTAATTTCAATGGCTCATTTCAAACATGCCGAATTGACGTCTCAGATTAATGCTCTCGACTGTTCTTTACTGTTAGCGATTTCAGGGCACCCCGCTAGAGGGTTATTGTAAGGATGTTTATTTCGACACTGGCTCGCTATTGGCGGATGATTGTACCTACCCCCATAGTGAGGCAATGCTCAAGATTTGTATATAAGAGTTACTAAAACCTGGTATAGGGGTCAGACGCTTGGTTTAGAGGGAAGTCTCCCCAGATAACAGGTCAGGTATTTCAGTTACTATAATAATGTAAAGACTTAAGGATATTCAGGAACGCCACTTTGGCGCTCTTTTTAATATTTCAGTCAGGGTCAATTTTGATTAATATAAGCAGGATAAGTCTTGCTGCACAACATAATAGGAATCGTTTTCATTTTTTTCTAATAAAATCTATTAGTAAATATGCGAGGAGGAACCATTTTCTTGTCAAATATAATTTAGATTCTCCCAAAAAAAAAAATGATACTTTGTATGTCGTCAGTTCTCCGCCATTTTAGGGCTGATCGAATAGCTACATTCTTAGTATTGTTTCGCTCACCGTTTTGGAAACGGGCGGTTTGGGAATATTAATTGGCCTCTACCAGGGGCTTGTATAGCCAGATAATTTTTATTCTGTATTAATTTTGAAATAGTGGTAGCTTTACATTTGAAATACCGAATTGTTTAGTAAAATAAATAAACCTTAGAACTACCTGTTAATGGCCATGGAAGAACTTAGGTGGCCAGGTTTTGTGGAGATTAAATGTTGGTGTTTGTTGTACTAAGCCAAAGAGAAAATTCAAGTGGGAAAGTGATGGATTGAATTACATATTTTACTTTTTAATAATGTATAGGGAATTTAGAGTTTGAAATACTTCTGGCTCAACACTTTGATTACAATATTGGGTAACCTTTGTAAATGTTTTTAATTGATTATGGTGAGAGATGCTGAAACTATATTTATATATTTAAAGAGTCCATGTGGGAAAGAATATATTTAAAGAGTCTATGTGGAACAAGGAAGCCAATCAGAAAACATACATTTAAAGAGTCCGTGTGGGACAGAATATTTTTTTTTACATATATTTCAAAATATTATTGTAAAATATTCGTTTGCTTAAATATTTGCAAAATTAAATGGTGTTCTGACCATACTGAGGTCTGTGCAATGTTTGTTCAATGAAAAAAGAGAAAAAAAATTGAAATATTAAAAATTACTATGCCATTTTCCATCTCTCAATTGGTAGTGTAGTTTATAACCTCATGCATATTAGTGCAGTTTTGGCAGTATACATTCTGCTTTAGTCCATGTTTTTTACAACTCTATGCTCTTTGCTATATTCATGTTGTTTTTAAATATACTTAGGTTTTAAGTACGGTCGAAAAATGAGTTATTCGAGGTGTCGTAGGGTTTAGGGCCTCAGCCTTTGAGGTGTCGTAGGGTTTGGGGCCTCACTATAAAGGAAAACTGACTGACTGACGTATCAAAGCTCAGCTTCAATCATTCATCCTAAAAACATGACATTTGGAGGAAACACTCATTATGTAATATAGGCAGCCACTATATATATATATATATTTTTTTTTTAATTTTTATTTTTTCAAAATTTAACCCCTAAATGGTTGAAATATAGTTCTAATTTTGTATAGGGAAAATATTAGGTAGTCCTATTAACTCTAAACTTAGTCAAAGAACAGCAAATAATAAATAATTAAACACATGTCTTAGAGTTTCATAGAAAGAATCCGTATTAAAACCGTTCTATTAACTAGACATAAGTTAATTAATATTAAAAATAATATTGTAACCAAAAAACTAATTCCACGCTGACAAAGAGGCGGACGAAAACTGTTTCAAATATAAAGTCAATAAAACAACCCCTATGAACTATATTAAGTAGCACTAATGTAAGCTCTTAATAATAAAACAACCCCTATGAACTATATTAAGTAGCACTAATGTAAGCTCTTAATTCACGCTCAGAGAGCTCTTTCCATGGCGCTTATAAAAGAAATTGAACATGTTAGGAATAAAAAAGACTAATTTACGTAACTCGTAGAACAGTGAGTCATTGTTTTCGGCAACATGATTGTAGTTTGAGGCCAGGAGATTTTTTTTGCTTCAAAGGTGTTCATTTAACCGCGAACGAGCCATCGAACTCTGGTTGATGGAAGAAACAGTTGTTGATAAACAGCGGCGTATCATAGTGCAGTGCTCGTGTACATAGGTCACTCTCGCCCGCAGCACGACACAGACGTACTCGCGGACAGCACTCGCTCTTTTCTATCGCAACATCCCCCCCCCCCCCCCCTTCACCGTTCAAAAGCTTTCCGACTGAGCAAGTTTCAATAATATTGGAGACGGAGCGGCGCTGATAACGCAGGCTGTGTTCTCTCGCCTCCACGACACACTCTGGTGGTCGCCTTGCTAACTACCGGCTACAGAGCGACATCTACCACTGCCTCCTCGCAGCACATATCCGAGACAAACATCGTGTATGATATATCGATCATCTTTAAAAACTTTAACATATTACCTATGAATAACCTACTTGGAAAACTATTCATATTCCGATAGAACGACATAGACTTTTTCCGGTAACTGCTATCCTTAATTCATTCTTTGCTAACCCATATGCATAACAATTATACAGTTAATAAGTACTATGTGTAAACGATAACGAAACACAAATGGTTCTCAAATACCGAGTCTGCACACTCTGAACAATGAAGACAATTTCAAAATTCTGGAACTTAAACATTATTCTTCTGTTTAAAGTATTTTTCATTTTACTGCTGCGCGTTAGGATTATTTTTGTTTTGTTTTATTGCATCCGTAAGATCTTTTCCTCATAATTTGACCAACCCTCCTCCAACATGCTGTGGGACGTCGTCGTTTTGCTGAAACAGAAGAAAAAGGAAACGAGAAAAACTGGAAAAAGAAATTCATACAAAGATATGTTATGCAATAATTTCTTAATTCTTGTAGTTTAGATATTCATCTACGCTATAAAATGTTACTTTAGAAAAAAATTCTTTCAGCTGTTTTTTAAAGAGTTTTTGGTTAGAGAAGCAAATTTCTTGAAGGTGTTGTGGTAGCTTATTGAAAAGTTGGCTACCAAGGTAGGATGACCCTTTCTGGACAAGTTTTAGGTAAACTGAAGCCACGTATAAGAGTTTTTTCATTGAATAAAGTATAAAATTAAAAATGGAAACACTTTCCAACAGTTATTAATTTCATTTTCATTCGAATGAAAGAAGTATTAGGTATTGTGGTATAATTGTAAGAACTGTCGTTGCATGTGGTCCAGTGGCGGGTAACGAACGGATGCTGCAGGCAGGTCACGCCAGTTTTGCTCTGGACTGCAACAACATCGAGATCGCTGTCTGGTTGACCCAGATTCATTCCCCGACTTGTGCTCGGTTGCATTAACATGTTCCCCGATCCGAGATCGAACGATCCTAGTTCCGAACTAGGATTCAGTTCGATCTTGGTTCCATTGTGAAAGTGTTGCACCAACGCAAATTGCACGATTCTGGATCTAAGATTTGTCGATCTTGGTTCCAAAGTGAGAGATCAAGATTAAGTACGAGACTAATTTAGCTATTGGTTCTTAATATATGACGTCATGAATGTAGGCGCATTTTTCAATATAAATAGAACAAGATGTGCGATGTTTTATCTGTTTTAAATGAATTATTATTGTGCGAATTTTACTGAATAATATTCAAGTGAGTATAATCATGTTTTAATTAGCCAAGAAACAATAGAACGTAGTTCTATATATTGGCGTATTTTTTTAAACTACATTTTTCGACGATGACTGCTGATCACGGATCGAGATTTCGAACCGCCAATTCCGGCGGTACGAAATGAATTTCATCTCGATCTCCAGTCCAGCTCTGAACTCGAATGGTGCAACAGTTTTCTGTGTCGATCTTAGATCCGATCTCAGATCGAGTTTCGAACCACGATGGTGCAACCGGGCATGGGCAATCCTGATACATGTTCCACGGGCCTCCACTATCCGGGTCACTCCTAACTGCCTTCTTCAGCTCTAACCGCCCCAGGCTGCTCTCTGAAGATTCCGCTGAAGTGCGGGGGAGATAAGGGCGACACTGCCACGCGCATCAAGTGCGCCATCACCACTAAGCGCAAGGCTATTGAACTGACGTGCAGTATTCTCGTCGAGGTAGGTGGCGTGAAGAGAACCGAGTACACCGACAGATACGCGTTGCTACAATACGTTCAGAAATGTTACGATTTCATTTGCGGACAAGTTAACTTGGACCAAATGTAGGACTATAACCGAGTTTCTGCTTCTATTGGAGAACTGTTTGTTAGACACTCTCTGGTAACTCCCAACCAGTAAAGAACGCAAATACCGGATTCCCAGCTATAGTCTACTCGGGGGTTTGTCGCACTTTTCAATCAAACCTTTGACAAAACATTGCATGTATGACGTGTTTGTTTATTTCCTATATACGTCACTTAAGCGTTTTGTACTTCAGTTAACATAAAAATATTTAATTTTTGATTAAATACAATTTATACTTACATTTTATTACTTCATTCATAGTTAATATGAATAAAATGCAATGAGAAATAGTTGTGCTGTTATTGCCAAGTAAGAAAAAGTTCTCATGGAAAATATTATTACACTGAGTGCACACGATTATGGTACGTTATCCCTTTAATGCAATTTCCTAGCTTCTTGGCTACATAGTCACACGACCTGTTGCGGAGCTCAGACGCAAACACCGAGAATTCCTCCTCTACTGCATTTCTGACTTCAACAACTGTGTTGAATAGTCGATCTTGCACAGCAACAGGTCGGCGCCTCCCATGACGCATATGACCTCCCGCACCCGCACATACTGATAGCTTGGCCCGTAGTGCGTTTGTTATCTCCATAATCACGACTCACTGGAGCACCACTCCAAACTAATTCTCCTCATATGATCCCTTTAATAATATCCTTCAACACTGAAGATTTATCAGCAGCGCATTTACATTCACATGACACAGTTCACTGAAAAATCTTTTGCAGTGCCGAGGATAACCCACATGCTCATTAAATGTAATAACAACTTTAATTGCGGAAGCAATTTTCCTAAGTACGTAATTACTGTAAGCTTAGCGTTATCACTTTTTGATCAGTTAACATCCGCCAAAAGTCTGTTGCCACAACATGAGACGCAAAATACTTCCATGGATCCTACAGAGCACACTGTTCTGTCAACCCCTCGTGTAGTTGATTCCAGCACCGGTAGATACTCTCATCACGACACAAGGATGATACATGTGGAAGGGTGGATACACATTCCTGTTGTTGTAGTGTTTGCAGAACTTCAGTTCAAGACGTGCTCCGGTCTTTACAAAAAACTGATTTCTAGAAATATAATATTTTATCAATAAAATGGTTTGTTTGTTGTCATTTTCTTTTGTTATCCACATAGATTAACGGTTAAATACATATTAACCACACATTGTACTTCCATTTTAAGATGAGAAAATTTCCATAAAAAAATTGTACAATTACAAAATCTCAGTGTATATATATATATAATATATGAAATATGATATATGATGTATGAAATTGATCGTGCTCAGAACTCCAGTCAGTGTGACTAATCGATACGCAGTACAATATTTATAAAGATGTATGAAACAGAGATAACTAACAATTATTTCATTAGGTTACTTTAATTTATACTTGAATCTTGCAAATACTAATACTCATTGAATTATTACGTAGAATATAGTTCTGGACACAACAGAGACATATATCACATGGTAAAATTATTTAAATTTATATCAAATAATTTGCCTCTTCAAGTTAACAAGACCAGGGCAACAGTAAAATAATTTAAGTATATTCTCAATGTTTTACATTTTGAATAGAATAAACAAATCAAATAAATATAACTGGAGAACGTTTTAATTAAACCAATCATTTTTGGCGAAGAAGTAATTAATTAAGAACTTATTAAATTAATAGTAACAAAAAAATTAAAGCTCTGCCAATACAACTGGCACAACACACTCGACCATGCAATAGGTGTTTGAGCCCGCCAATATCATGCAGTTCCCGATCAATACTCTGCCTTCTTCACTCGACCGCCGCACAGCTGCTTTACCCGGCAGCACAAGTCTACATCCCGATCAATACTCTCCACGTCACTAGGGCCGAGAGCAGCTACTAGCCTTAGCCTTGCAAATCACATGGCGATCAATATCAGGCACCCATTCTCGCCCAACTCAGCTCGCGTCTACTCCTCTCGCCTGTCGCTAGAGGGCAGCACCGACACCTCGCACAACTCCCGCAACCAAGCGGGGCATAACAAACACACGTTGAATATCAACGCAGCCGCTTATTGAAATCGGCTATCAGTAGTATAAAATAGTTGGTTCTGGGACAACAGGTGACATGCCAGGGACACAGGGCCCCCATCCAACTCCTAAGGTTTCGCCATGCGGGAAAAAATTCCCTTTTTTTTTCCTTTTCCCCGTGCCAAACAGCCGATTTCGCGTACATAAATGCAATTTCCCCCCCCCCCCATTTCCCATAAAAAAATCCTGATATTCCCTCCCGCCGACGGCGGCCATCTTGGCAGCCAGTGCCGGCAGGCTTTTTTACCCTAATAAAGTTCCTCTGCGGAATGCCGTGGTTGTTTTCACAATATGGATTAACCATGCGGAAATTGAGAAATTCCAGCTAAATTGAGAAATCATTCCCGGCGACCATCTTGATGTCGATGACCTATGACTACTTATAAGCATAGTTAGCTGTAATTTCTGAACCATGGGAAATATAACTACCAAAAAATGGCCAGTGTATCGTTCGACACATTGTGGGGTCGCCCTGACAGCAGTTCCTGCTCTGGTATTCCAGTCGGTGTTCTCTGGGTGCTCCCAACCGATATTATGCATATGCTATACTTGACCACCCGTCTCTTCTTGTAATCTGGGGCGATGCTCATGTTAAGAATTTGACAACTATAACTTACACAGTTTGGAAGTTAAAGCCAACTATGCTTATCATATACATAGGCCATTCTTGACCCCTCGATCCTTATCGTTGTCTGGGTTGATGCCTATGCAATGAATTTGATGGCTATAACTTAAACCATTCGGAAATTACACCATACTATGCTTATACATACGCATAGGCAATACTAAACACTGCGACCCTTCTCATAGTTGGAGTTAATGGCTATATTATGGATTTGGTTATTGTATCTCCAACGGTTCGGAAATTACCACCAATTATGCTTATATGTAGGCATAGGTCATACTTGACCTAAGGCTGGCAGGGTGTCTTGGAATTGGGTCTCCCCCTCCACATGGAATGTGTGAGTGGGACATGCACACTTTCGGTAGGAAGAAAAATACTAATATCGGTTGGGAGCACCCAGAGAACACCGACTGGGATACCAGAGCAGGAACTGCTGTCAGGGCGACTACACAATGAGTCGAACGATACATTGACCATTTTTGGAAGTTATATTTCCCACGGTTCGGATATTTCAGTTAACTATTCCTATAAGTAGTCATAGGTCATCGACGCCAAGATGGTCGCCAGGAATGATTTCTCAATTTTGCAGGAATTTCTCAATTTCCGCACGATTCATCCACATTGTGAAAACTGCCACCGTATTCGGCAAAGGCACTTTCTTATGGTCAAACATGGCTGCCGGCACTGACTGCCATGATGGCCGTCGTCGTCGGGACGGAAACTCGGAAATTTTTGTGGGAAAATGGGGGGAAATTGCGTTTTTGTACCCCGAAATCGGCTGTTTTGTACGGGGAAATGGAAATAAAGGGAATTTTTTTCCGCCATGGCGATAACCTTAGGAGCTGGTTGGGGTTCCCGTGTCCCTCGGATGGCGCCTGTTTTCCCAGAACCAACTGTTCTATACTACTGCCATCGCCTGTATGAAGTAACCATCCCAGCATTCGCCTGGCTTCATTTCGGAAAACTCATAGAAAATCGAAATAAGGTTGACCACGCTGGGATTTGTACACAGGTAGTCCCAAATGCGAGTCCATTGTTTTAGGCGTCTACTGCGCTGCCTTACTTTATACCAAAATTTTGTTTTTACCTATTTTAGTGATTTTTTTTTACTTAAATACGTCACCAATAGCAGTGCTATTTTTTCACTGTTATTATTATAAAACATATATTAAGTACTACCCTCAATATCGATGGCAAATTTACTATATCAATAAGCTCTGTTTTACAGTATGTGGTTGAAGCTTGGCTCGCTGCATGTGTTCCCTCCATACAGCTTTCTCCACGTACCAATTAGAGGTGAATCTCGAGGCAATGACTTAATACTGGCTTTACCGGGTCTTCGCTCAATATGTTGTGAGAAGAAGTGAGGATGATTGTTATTATTATAGACGATTCCCGGTAAATTGAGCAATTTTGAAAGAAATCTTTTAAAAAACCCTTGGACTTATTGCACAAAGTAATTGCCACCTACTGGCAATCAACAAAAGTATTAGCAATGCTTTTAAAGTGCAACACAGAAAATTAATAGCAAATTATGTCAACTTATTTTCTTATAGAAAATAAAGTAAATTTTCAATTTTCACACAATTTCATAGCGTCATTCATTGACATTACACATTTTTTTTTTTTTTGTAAATGTAATTTACACATCCTGGTGGAATTACTTACTTTTTGAAATTCGTACACGCCTGGTCTGGAAAATAAGGCAGTTTTTTTTTACGATTTAAGAAGAATTTCCAGAACATGCTTGCTGATGAGATGAAAGAAATGTTCTGTTTTAGGGCATATTAGTTCAGTTAAAGTGAAGTGAGAGTGGAGAGATTAAGGCGGCTATTAATACCGGGGTCTTGAGAGCCGATGCGGTGAAGTGAGGCGAGTATGGAGCAACTCTGGAATGCAAGGGCGGGAATACGGAGATCCGAGGAACTCGCAGACGGGATGCGAACCCCGGGAACCGCTTAGGGAGGCGAGCGCTCTAGCCGCCACGGCACCGCGTCTCCGAAAAACTTCGCTGCACGTGGTTACATATTTACGTTACAACATTATTGTGGTTTCGCTTGAATGACACACGAATAAACTTATCAGGTTTATGGAAATGTACATTTCACAAGGGGAAGGATACATACATGGTGAAATACACCTTCAGCAAGGTGGAAGGATACATACATGGTGAAATATACTTCAGCAAGGTGGAAGGATTACATACATGGTGAAATATACCTTCATAAGGGGAAGGATACATAACATGGTGAAATATACCTTCAGTAAGGTGGAAGGATACATAACATGGTGAAATATACCTCCAGCAAGGTGGAAGGATACATAACATGGTGAAATATACCTCAGCAAGGTGGAAGGATACATAACATGGTGAAATATACCTTCAGCAAGGTGGAAGGATACATAACATGGTGAAATATACCTCCAGCAAGGTTTAAAGATACATAACATGGTGAAATATACCTTCAGCAAGGTTAAAGATACATAACATGGTGAAATATACCTTCAGCAAGGTGGAAGGATACATAACATGGTGAAATATACTTACAGCAAGGTGGAAGGATACATAACATGGTGAAATATACTTTCCAGCAAGGTGGAAGGTTACATAACATGGTGAAATATACCTTCAGTAAGGTGGAAGGATACATAACATGGTGAAATATACCTCCAGCAAGGTGGAAGGATACATAACATGGTGAAATATACTTTCAGCAAGGTGGAAGGATACATAACATGGTGAAATATACCTCCAGCAAGGTGGAAGGATACATAACATGGTGAAATATACTTTCAGCAAGGTGGAAGGATACATAACATGGTGAAATATATCTCCAGCAAGGTGGAAGGATACATAACATGGTGAAATATACTTTCAGCAAGGTGGAAGGTTACATAACATGGTGAAATATACCTTCAGCAAGGTGGAAGGATACATAACGTGGTGAAATATACTTTCAGCAAGGTGGAAGGATACATAACATGGGGAAATATACTTTCAGCAAGGTGGAAGGTTACATAACATGGTGAAATATACCTTCAGCAAGGTGGAAGGATACATAACATGGTGAAATATACCTCCAGCAAGTTAAAGATACATAACATGGTGAAATATACTTCAGCAAGGTTTAAAGATACATAACATGGTGAAATATACCTTCAGCAAGGTGGAAGGATACATAACATGGTGAAATATACTTCAGCAAGGTGGAAGGATACATAACATGGTGAAATATACCTTCAGTAAGGTGGAAGGATACATAACATGGTGAAATATACCTTCAGTAAGGTGGAAGGATACATAACATGGGGAAATTTACCTCAGCAAGGTGGAAGGATACATAACATGGTGAAATATACCTCCAGCAAGGTGGAAGGATACATAACATGGTGAAATATACCTTCAGCAAGGTGGAAGGATACATAACATGGTGAAATATACCTCCAGCAAGGTTTAAAGATACATAACATGGTGAAATATACCTTCAGCAAGGTTTAAAGATACATAACATGGTGAAATATACCTTCAGCAAGGTGGAAGGATACATAACATGGTGAAATAATACGTTCAGGCAAGGGTGGAAGGATACATAACATGGGGAAATATACTTTCAGCAAGGTGGAAGGTTACATAACATGGTGAAATATACCTTCAGCAAGGTGGAAGGATACATAACATGGTGAAATATACCTCAGCAAGGTGGAAGGATACATAACATGGTGAAATATACTTTCAGCAAGGTGGAAGGATACATAACATGGTGAAATATACCTTCAGCAAGGTGGAAGGATACATAACATGGTGAAATATACCTCCAGCAAGGTGGAAGGATACATAACATGGTGAAATATACTTTCAAGTGCAAAAGGTTTTGGGGAAGGATACATAACATGGTGAAATATACTCCAGCAAGGTGGAAGGATACATAACATGGTGAAATATACTTTCAGCAAGGTGGAAAGGTAACATAACCATGGTGAAAATATACCTTCAGCAAGGTGGAAGGATACATTAATACTTGAGGTGAAATATAAGTATACCTCCAGCAAGGCTTTAAAACTGCGAATTTATATACTGAGGTAGTAAGTAGCCTTTGACTGCTTTCACTGTAGCAGGTTTCGCAGTTAGTTTTGTTTTAAAAAAACCTTTCTGTGATAGATATTCCAGAATTCCCTGTTCACGCAGAAATGCAGAGTGGACGATGCCTCAGCAAAAAGAGACGCCGAATAATTCAATGAAAGTGTGAGGATTGGTGTATTTCGTCTAGACCCATATTTAAGAATACTAAAAATATTCCATTACTAAGTAATGATGACAATACTTTTTCTACGACAGCTATAATTCGGAGAACCTTTTAAGAATGCACTATAGTTTATTTCATGGTATATTTTTGATACATCAGTTTAATTTGATGATACGATCACTCAGATAAAAAAATATTTACTTCGATTTCTCAGTTTGGTGTGCATTAATAAGTATATGGCATATATATTTTCATACATTTAACTTTGTTTAGTGAATTACCACCTTATTATTTCCTCATTTTAAAAATACTTTTTTTTTAAGTCTCCACTGTAAAATTAGTTGTGTAATTTTACACTAAATGTATGCGGCAGCAGTGTCTCCACTTATGTCAGAGTGCAATTTTGCACCTACATATGTTTATGTTTTTTTACTGTACGTCCAAATAAATTTAGCCTACAAATTAGTAAAATAATATATACTTTGTACAGCTCACTTTACATGGAATGGTGTAAAATTACTATTTCTATGTAGCAGAAAATAAACTGCAACATTCGAGTATTTTCTCTCCGTGGCAACCAAATTTACACAGACATTGCAATTGTAATTTCACCAATGTGTATGTGTATTTGTTCACCTACAAGGTAGTAAAATCGCAGATTCACTGTTATTGTAATGACACAATTTCTGTCATTTGTCACTGTTTGACGAAGCAATTTTGTCCTCGGCATATGTTCGTTTACAACTGTGTCATGTTAACTCACATAGTGTGTAAGTATAGTTTTGTATTTTGGTAGTTAAATGGAGTCATAAAAATTTATTGCCAAAACGTGGATAGCAACTGACTTCAAATATAGAATATGTTGTTATATACAAAAGCCAGCATAGTCTATCAGCGGGAGTTAAAATTTCCTTTTCAACACACAAAAGGAGTTCGAAGTAGTTCTATTCCCTACCGCTAGATCGCATGTTTTAAACAAACACTTGTATTTATATTTGAATTCACATAAACATTGGTGTAAAATTACAAATACCGTACTTGTTTTAGAAAATTACACATACAAATGTCAAATTATAGTAAATTTGCATGTGTAAATATATGTTTACAGATACACCAGAATGTAATGCAAGTTTGCACACACACGGTCATTGTAAAATTACACAATTGAAGATGTACAACTATACTGATATTGGGTGTTTATACAACGAATATGTAGCAGTATAATTACATAACTTAAGGTTAATGCAGTGAGTAATTGTACTTCAAAATGTGTAAAGTAACACCGACATTGTGTTTATTAAGCAATACAGCAATGAATTTTCACCAAAGACAAGCAGTACTCTGTATTATTTAGAACATTTGTGTAAAATTACACATACTGTAGTTGTTTCTACAAATTACAGATACAAAATGTAAAATTAACAAAAATTTGTATGTGTAAATTTACACATATTTTTACAGTGTGTATCCACTGCAAGAATATTTTATTTACTATTCTCAAGTAATTTCTGTGCTTTGCATTAATAATCAAAATTTATTTCGAATAGAAAGTTTTTCGTGCTCTTTATATTTTCTAGAACGTGTGTTCATAAATATCGCCAAATTTACGCCAATAAGCAAAGAAACTGAAAACGCTCAATTCTCTTGAAAACACTAAATTCTCTTGAAAACACTAAATTCTCTTGAAAATACTCAATTCTCTTACAGAAATACAAAAAAAATACTATTGAGAATTTAATTTACACATTACGAGGAAATGCTTAGAAATGTAGGAGCCTTGCAGGAATCAATCTTCCCACTATTATAAAAAAATTACAATCTACAGTAAAAGTGATACGTTTAATTGAGAAACACCTTGTACGTGGGAAGTATTTTTCTTTAGATGCAAGGACAGAGTTCCTTTCTTTTGTAGAGCAAATTTTTCTGACTTGTAATTGAAATTCGCTTCTGTTGTAAACACCGACGTTTCTCTTGAAACGTTTTAAGCCTTTGATTGGTAGAACATTGTTTATTTGTTTAAATTTTGTTATATTAAAATTTGTTCGGATATTTTGAGAAATATTTCGTACTGTTCCGGTAAATTACAAATTCGTACAATCGCAACTGTGGTTTAGAAATAAAAGAAAAACA
Organism: Dryococelus australis; assembly: GCA_029891345.1. Taxonomy (NCBI): domain Eukaryota; kingdom Metazoa; phylum Arthropoda; class Insecta; order Phasmatodea; family Phasmatidae; genus Dryococelus; species Dryococelus australis. The sequence goes on from CM056995.1 coordinate 504,513, forward strand.
TATTCTACATTTCTTGATAAACATATAGTACTTATTGCTGGGTTTCACTTCTAGAAATATGTTAGGCATATGCAGACTGTGTAAAGCAAAAATAAAAGGGAAATGTTATAATTGGAAGAATTTCAAGTTAATCGTTTTAACGTGTGCATTCGGTTATCAGAACGAGCGAAAAGTCAACGTTTTCTCGGCAGCTGATGTTTACGACTACACCTTAGTTAGTTTATGGTAACAGACATGCTTCAGCAGCGTGTTATATAGATCATAGACATACAGAGTGCCCCGCGTCTCAACATACATGGAGCGTGTTATATAGATCATAGGCATACAGAGTGCACCGCGTCTCAATATACATGCAGCGTGTTATATAGATCATAGGCTTATGCAGCGTGTTATATAGATCATAGGCATACAGAGTGCCCCGCGTCTCAACATACATGGAGCGTGTTATATAGATCATAGGCATACAGGGTGCCCCGCGTCTCAACATACATGGAGCGTGTTATATAGATCATAGGCATACAGAGTGCCCAGCGTCTCAACATACATGCAGCGTGTTATATAGATCATAGGCATACAGAGTGCCCCGCGTCTCAACATACATGCTTCAGCAGCGTGTTATATAGATCATAGGCATACAGAGTGCCCCGCGTCTCAACATACATGCAGCGTGTTATATAGATCATAGGCATACAGAGTGCCCCGCGTCTTAACAGACATGCTTCAGCAGCGTGTTATATAGATCATAGGCTTACAGAGTGCCCCGCGTCTCAACATACATGCAGCGTGTTATATAGATCATAGGCATACAGAGTGCCCAGCGTCTCAACATACATGCAGCGTGTTATATAGATCATAGGCATACAGAGTGCCCCGCGTCTCAACATACATGCTTCAGCAGCGTGTTATATAGATCATAGGCATACAGAGTGCCCCGCGTCTCAACATACATGCAGCGTGTTATATAGATCATAGGCATACAGAGTGCCCCGCGTCTTAACAGACATGCTTCAGCAGCGTGTTATATAGATCATAGGCATACAGAGTGCCCCGCATCTCAACATACATGCAGCGTGTTATATAGATCATAGACATACAGAGTGCCCCGCGTCTCAACATACATGGAGCGTGTTATATAGATCATAGGCATACAGAGTGCCCCGCGTCTCAACATACATGGAGCGTGTTATATAGATCATAGGCATACAGAGTGCCCAGCGTCTCAACATACATGCAGCGTGTTATATAGATCATAGGCATACAGAGTGCCCCGCGTCTCAACAGACATGCTTCAGCAGCGTGTTATATAGATCATAGGCATACAGAGTGCCCCGCGTCTCAACATACATGCAGCGTGTTATATAGATCATAGGCATAATAAGTGCCCCGCGTCTCAACATACATGCAGCGTGTTATATAGATCATATTTATACAGAGTGCCCCACGTCTCAACATACATGGAGCGTGTTATATAGATCATAGGCATACAGAGTGCCCAGCGTCTCAACATACATGCAGCGTGTTATATAGATCATAGGCATACAGAGTGCCCCGCGTCTCAACATACATGCTTCAGCAGCGTGTTATATAGATCATAGGCATACAGAGTGCCCCGCGTCTCAACATACATGCAGCGTGTTATATAGATCATAGTCATACAGAGTGCCTCGCATCGTAACAGACATACTTCAGCAGCGTGTTATATAGATCATAAGCATACAGAGTGCCACGCGTCTCAACATACATGGAGCGTGTTATATAGATCATAGGCATACAGAGTGCCCCGCGTCTCAACATACATGCAGAGTGTTATATAGATCATAGGTATACAGAGTGCCCCGCGTCTCAACATACATGGAGCGTGTTATATAGATCATAGGTATACAGAGTGCCCCGCGTCTCAACATACATGCAGCGTGTTATATAGATCATAGGCATACAGAGTGCCCCGCGTCTTAACAGAAATGCTTCAGCAGCGTGTTATATAGATCTATTCTTACAGAGTGCCCCGCGTCTCAACATACATGCAGCGTGTTATATAGATCATAGGCATACAGAGTGCCCCGCGTCTTAACAGACATGCTTCAGCAGCGTGTTATATGGATCATAGGCATACAGAGTGCCCCGCATCTCAACATACATGCAGCGTGTTATATAGATCATAGGCATACAGAGTGCCCCGCGTCTCAACAGACATGCTTCAGCAGCGTGTTATATAGATCATAGGCATACAGAGTGCCCCGCATCTCAACATACATGCAGCGTGTTATATAGATCATAGGCATACAGAGTGCCCCGCGTCTCAACATACATGCAGCGTGTTATATAGATCATAGTCATACAGAGTGCTCCGCGTCTCAACAGACATGCTTCAGCAGCGTGTTATATAGATCATAGGCATACAGAGTGCCCCGCATCTCAACATACATGCAGCGTGTTATATAGATCATAGGCATACAGAGTGCCCCGCGTCTCAACATACATGCAGCGTGTTATATAGATCATAGTCATACAGAGTGCTCCGCGTCTCAACATACATGGAGCGTGTTATATAGATCATAGGCTTACAGAGTGCCCCGCGTCTCAACATACATGGAGCGTGTTATATAGATCATAGGCATACAGAGTGCCCCGCGTCTAAACAGACTTGCTTCAGCAGCTTGTTATATAGATCATTGGCAACAAAATATGTCGTGTACACTAGCATATTCTGCAGCTCCACAAACATTGTAATTACTAAATATCTTTAATATCATTGACTAGATTCGTATAGTAAGTCGAACACAAGCTGTTCAAAATGTGGCCATTCTGACCGTAAGCAGACACTGGTAGTGTGGCCGGCGTGGCTAGTCTTTGTTAGTGTGTCGAGGGGAGTGGTGTTTCAACAATACCAACAATGTCAACACTTACAGAGTACACAGACATGATGTTTGTTTAAAGATTATGTGATGGAAATGGGCGTGGTACAGCAGCATGTCGATTGTAAGAAGTGTCACTAATGTAATATGCTTGCTGACGTTTATGAATTTATTGAATTTTTACCATTTTTTCTCAGGTTTTGGTTTTGAAAGTAATCCAAGATCATGGTTTTAGGAACGAGGTCAATGATACCTGGGTACAACATGGCGGTTGGGTGACGTCATAACATGGTGATGGACAGTTCCAGTCCCTCGTCCCCTCTACTGCAAGGCAAAAAATTCGAAATATTAATTTTTTATAACATTTTAATATTTTTTAACAAAATTTTATTAAAATTTTATATATTAAAAAATAATTTTTATTGTTGTTTATAATTTTTTTTGGGGAATTTGTAAAATAAGTTAGGAAAATTTCTGGGTTTAAGGTTACTCAAGTTCATGGTAATGGGGTGAATGCCAAAGGTCAACGTCATCGACATCCAACATGGCGATCGGGTGACGTTACAACATGGCAGCCGGTCGACTCCGGCTCTCAGACCCCTCTTGAGCACAAATAATAATTTTTTTAATGCATTTTCAAATAAATTATTAATATATATTTTATAATTTTACTTTTTTAAACACATATTTTTATACGTTGTCATAATTTTTGTGACTTTTTTGAGATTTCTTGGGGACATCGATTAAATGACACCGGGTCAAGGTTAAGGTCAAGATCACCAATATCCAACATGGCGGACAAGATGGTAGCTGGGGCCCGGAATGGCAGAGCATGAACAGCTCTGACACTCCGCCGGCCCACGCCATTGTTCCAAGTCATTCATATCATTCTACTAATTAGATTTTATTGTATTTATTGTGTGTCCGAAAATTATGGAATATATATATATATAACTGCATTAAATGTAAATGTGTCTTATAGTGTCACATATACCGAAAAGATAAAAATGTTTTTAGCCAAATGAAAATTAATAGAATTTGGATATCCAACAACACACACAACGTTTGAACAATATGCGAATTATAAAGAAAATTCACAAATTTTCTAATGAATAATAGTTGCAAAATATTTTAAATTAATGTAAAACTTAAGAAGATAAACATTTAGTAGTTTTGTTGGGAGAGCAGTCTTTATTTCAATATGCGACGTGTACACCTGCCGTTGTCCTTTGGCTCCCGGTCGTGCGCCGTTCTGTGGGATATACTGTGGGATATACTGTGGGATATACTGTGGGATATAACTGGACCAATCTTTCCTAGTCACAGTGTTCCAGCACTGTACGTACATCTGTATTTCGCGGGGACTCACATACGACATGTATCATTTTAAAACATTCTGTGGCGAACATTCACCTGAGCTCTCAAGTTTTTTGAATACTAGTGGACAAGAACTCTCTTCACGAAAATCGGTAATACCAAGAAATACATAACCATATAGTGCAATACCTCGTTAGAGGTATTGCACTATATGGTTATGTATTACCTTCTATTCGCGGTTTATTAACACTTTTTGAATCGAACCTTTGAAAAAACACTCCAGGTATGAGGTGTTTGGTCGTTTCCTATATGCATGTCACTTATCACAGACTTTTTATACTTGTGTTGACATAAAAGTAATTTTTTAAAATTAAATTACACTTTTACTTGTACTTTATGTATAAAATATAATATTTCATTTATAACTAATATGAATAAATACACAAAGAACATAAGTGTGTGTAGATAATGCCTAGAAAGAAATAGTTCTTACGTCAAATATTATTACACTGAGTGTGCACGAATGCGGTGCGTTGGCCCTGTAATGTAATATTCTTAGCTTTGTTCCCATGAGGCGGAGGAATACGCTGGAAGTAGAACTATAATAGGGCTTCGCAAACGTTGCAAATATCCATGACTGGAGTACATTTCTGTAACTGACAAATAATTTTGTGCACATCCACCCTTTTTATGTACTCTCATCGTACGACTTTATTTAAATGTTGAACACGAACTAATTTTTAGTTCCCTCAATAATGTTAGTTAATATAATTTAAGTTATTAATTTTTAAACAATTATGAAACAGTTCAGTGACCATTAAAAATTATTTAATTCTCACCACAAAATGATAGCACAAAATATTGATAACGACCTCTTAATTTTTTTGCGGTGGGAAAGACGAACAAATGCTTGTACCGCAGTGCTACCAACTGATTTCCAGACGTGTCTTGCGAAACTCGTGAACAATCTGCGCAATGATACAGTGCTGCAATAATGACGCGTGGATTACTTTGAATGATTACAGAACGCAAACTTTCATAAGTTGGCTTTAATGACACTCATGTAACACGATTTTATTGGAGTCCATATGTTTATGCAAGAACAGCATTTCGTTGCATTATTTTATCGTATGTTCTATACAGTCTCATTGCTTGAAAACATTATTTTTCTTTTATTTGCAATAATTTTTTTTTTTTAGTTCCAGTTTTAACAACTTCTTTGTTGTGGTGTTAGATAGCATTTGCAGTTTGTCAATATTCTTATAAGAGACGGAATTCTAAACAGGAAAAATAAATCCCTCCTGTGAGTTAATTGTCGAACAGCCGCCCTGAGATATGAGACGTTATGTTAATGTCAACATGTTATTCACTTCCGGTCGGTCATATTCATGTCTCCGTTGAACTATTTTTTTTATTTGTTAAATTTACAAGTATTAGAAATAATTTTCAATTTAATATCACTGAGCGTGTCGAGACCACATTAGCAGAGTCCGGAAAAGGAAACTTATCTTGGTTCCCACGATTAGTGTTCATTTAGATGCAAAGTACCCAAGCACACCTGTAGCGAAGTACCCAAGCACACCTGTAGCGAAGTACCCACGCACACCTGTAGCAAGTGTACCAACCGTTATCGTCATGCGTGGTTGAATTTAGAAAGTTGTTTACTTGTCATTTGTAAGGAGAGTCATCGAGGAATTCAAGAAAGATTTCTTTTCTTTTTGTCAAACTAAAACATGCAATACGGAACCACATAAATTGCAATGGAGAAGCTTGTATTAGCACATTAATTGCAATGGAGAAGCTTGTATTAGCACATTAAGGGACAATTTTGAGCCAAGTGTGGTAATTATCTGCTTGTTCATTCCAGAGGTGTGATTACGTATGTTAATTGCACACTCAACGGAAGTTCGCGCCAAAGACGAAGTGGCCAACTGTCACGACATGAAAGTAAATACATTCCATGCAAACGTGTACTTAATTACTCCTTGTTGCGAGTCATGTTTTTTTTTTGCAGGTTTATAAAATGCGCATGTGTCAAAACCATTAGGTTATGCGTAATCTCATTTTAGATCCATAAATTATCCAGAAAGAGCTGCGTTTTCCGAAGTATTCTATTCGTTTTCTCTGCCACTATAATTATTCAGATTGAAAAAAAATGATTGGCTCAAATACACTTTGACTAATATAAGTAAACGGAAGTCGTAAATAGGGCAGACCTAGGTGAAAATTAACACCAATGAAGTAGATATGCAGAATGTTCACAGATACCACCAACAAACTCTAGCAGGTGATTATTCATACAAAATAGGCAGAAAATATACATTATATACTCCATTCCATATAAGTTCATTAAATTCTAAATTTTGACAGTTGAAGAGTAGTGCGACCACGATGTATCCTTCCGCCACAGCTATTCTGTCAATGAAGAAAACAATGTATGTAAACAAATCCTATGGTCAAAGTAGATTACCACTTCAAATTATTTTATTTTTATTATGATCAAGTTATATATACTGCTGAAGCTTTGTTTATTTTATCGAGGCCTTTTTTGGGGGGGGGGGGGGGGGGGGTAAACTTGAGTTTAACGTATTTCATGAGACTATTGTTTAATAGCTCTTCTTACGAGACGGTGTCATTTTGAATAACATATTATTTTGATGGAGCAGTGAAAAATTTTTGATCGTGTGGAAGTAAGATTCAAATTATTGTAACCTGTAAAGTTTTAACCTCAGCGAAAAAACAATGCGATTATAAATATGTTGCTGAGAAGTAAACATTCTTTGAAAATTAAATACTTTTTGAGAAAATAACCTTACACTCTTTTGGTTTTCCATTCAATACTCTATATTATTTTTACCCTATTATATAAACAGTTTAAATTATGGTTTTTTATGTCACATACACTTAAAGCATTCTAGTGACTATTTTTAATGCGTTATTTACAACACACACTGACTTACTGTTTGTAATTACTTTTCACACCTATTGAATACATGTTCTGTGGCAATCCGTCGACAAATTCGCCTGTCACTTATAAGAAATAATTAATTTGCAGAATCGTTCAGTAATACGACACTTCACGGGTTTCCCGAAACTCTCAAACTTAGAAACTTAGAAACTTCATAACGTATAAAAAATGCAGCGCTCACATTGGTACAAAAATGGCGGACCAAGCCATACACCTGCCGACAAAATTACCTACATTTCACATAAAATATTCTAAGAAGGCACTCCTACAAGCAAACTATGCTAACTGAATGCAAATACAAAGATAATAAACTGACGATAAAAGATTCCGACAAAACGTGTAAGGTACTCGTATAAACGTGGCGAAAGATAGATCACAAGCACAATGGTATTCTATGAGCTGGAAACTATTTTACTGGCCGCGAGTGTACGCTACAACTGCTATAAGGATTTGGCCTTACCAGTGTCTCCATTATATTGTTATTAACTTGTTTGTTTATATTCCGTTTCAAGGCTGTCTTTGCTGGACATAAATATTATTGTTTATTTACCCTCTACAATTTCATTCGTTTCAAATTTTGGATTATAAGAACAATAATTCTGCTACCAGATAAATCAATTGAAAATAATAACTTTATTTTGTGGACACAAACTCAGTGATCGTTCATACTAATTTTATAAACTATTCAAAAGCTTCTTGGCTGCATATCATTGGATATTAACTTTATATATGCAGAACTGCACTGTGATTCGTCATTGCTATGTGCTACGAATTACTAACCTCTACAATAACTCAAAACTTATTTGTTGAGTATAATTTTCCGTTTAAAACCTAAGAGAAGGCTTCGTTCTCGGAGTCTGGTATGGAACACTGAAGGAAACAACACGTCAGTTATAATTCTCCACAATGACAGCGAGTAACATCAAGGGTCGGCGCCGAGATGATGTCTACGGGACGTAGAGAGGCCCAAGACTGTTACCTGGATTGATGTCATCTGAAAGTCACTGAGGCCGATATTATCCACCCGACGTATGTTTTCTCGTCAGCTGCCTTCTCCTCCTGCAGATGCAAACATGTAAGGACATCGTATCTTTTAAAACGATACTGTTAAGTGCAGGAGTATGAATAACTGCGTTGCCTGAATCAAAAATCTGTTCAATTATTGAACTGAAAACCTTTATAGAGAAAATGACAGAACTTTTCCTTAAGCAAGAATGAGGTTCACCTAAATTGGATTAAATTCAAGTGTAACCCAGTAATTTAGAAACGATGACACATAAATGATTGAGTCAAAAGTGTTCTGCCGTACGTTATCCGAGTAACTGAATAGGTAAATAAACTGGCTTCCAGAATTTCAAGTCACATATCCCTAAGCCTATTTGTGTTAGCCGTAGTGATGTGTCTTATGAGCCACATTTTTTTTATCTCCCACCCTCATTGACAGTTTGCTATAGTGTAACTTATATGTTAATATAATAGTGGGACTGAAGGCGATTTTTTGTTGTGTTGCATGGTATTTCCTAGTCTTCTTGCAAATTGTTTCATTAAATGTTCAGAAATATTTATTCTTTCTGATTTAGTGAGTGATCATGTCTGTTAATCTAGTTTTTTTTTGTGCTATGCTGTGTTGAAATATTCATATTGCAAGGTGTTGCAATATTGCAGAAGTAAACTGCAAATGCGGTCCAGTACAGCAGTCTTTATGGACACTCTATGATTTCAGAAAATTGTTCTGAAACTTGTTACAGCAAAAATTTAATTATCTTATTAAATGCTCATCAGGGTCGTCACTCTACACTCACTCATTATATATATATATATATATATATATATATATATATATATATATATATATATATATATATATAGCCATTGCAAACTGCTCAGTATCAATGGTTAAAGACTTGTAGATGCACGGTGATGGCTAAGGAATCTATATTTATGTTACAATTTGTAGGAAGTAAGATATGAAATACTAAACACTGGCGCCCATTTCGCAACTACTCAGTATAAAAATCAACCAACTATATTTTAATACCAGGCTCTCCCAATGTGTAGGACTGTTGCATATTACACCTCATGACTGCTTATTCCTTATTATAATATAGTTCAGACCAGATTATACCCTATTAAGCTGCTAAAAATGTTTTTAAAACCTAATGTCTAAAAGCAAAAAAATTGTAGACTACTTAAAAATATAATTTAAAACATAAATATTGTAACTATTATTTAAGTTTTGAATTATAAATTCTACCTTTGAGTAATATTTTCTTCCATAGTCATGATCAGTATCGCCAACATAACAACATACATCCCGCAACAATTAATCAGCTGATACAACACTTCGCAGACGAGATCTTTTACTGTGTACATACTGTGTAGGTTGGTAATAATGAGTGTCCAAATTTAGTGTACGTATATAAAATGCAATATAACTATAGCGTAAGTAAAATCCGAACCACCCTTGAATGTGTAGCTGATTCAGATGTTTATTTTTGCTTGTAACACATCTATGTTTAAAGATAAATGTCTGAGTTTCTGGATAGTGTATTATTTAAGTACATAGTGCAAACGATACTAAACTGGGTTTGGTTATCAACTCTCTTCCATAAAAAGAGATGGATTCGAATTCCATTTGTACATTAAAACAGTGGTAAATGACAAACAAAACACCCGTCTAATTTTTTATGCTAAACGCCAGTATTGGAGAAATAAATGCATAATAAATTGCAAGATGTGCAACGAAAAGGCTGCCTATTGAGGCGACCATTTCGTTTGCCAAGTATTGTAAACTAATCTGCAGGAAATTATTCGAAATTCCAGAGAATTAAATTTGTAAATGTACACGTGAAGTTACAACAATGTAACTCTATGACGTTTTCGAGTTGCTCCCTGTCGTTGTGAACGAAAAGGCCGCCTGTAGTTTTTAGTCTACATGCCACCATTTTCGAGAAGTTAGTGCATTATTATCTAACACTGCATATGTATTTCATTATGCACTGATTTCTTGAAAACTCCGGAGTTTAGCATAAAAATAAGAAGGCTATTTGTTTACCATGTACGATAGATGACTATTCTGCAGAAAATAACAAAAAATATTGGACAGTTACATTTTAATGTACAAATAGGATTCCAATACATCTGTTTTAATGGAAGAGGGTTGATATCCGACCCCAGTTTTTAATGTTTGCATTATATTCTTAACTAATGCATTATCCAGAAACGCAGACATTTATCTTTAAATGTAGCTCTGTTACAAGCAAAAATAAACCTCTGCTTCAGCCACACACTCAAGTGCTGTTACTTTTCACCGGAATAGACTTAGACTATAGGCAGTTCGTATATGTTCTAACTAGTCTTTGATGACGGATCACTTACTGTAGTTTGTTGGAGTTAGAGAGCATTATATATATATATATATATATATACAAACCGTTCGAATTGATCATGCTAGTTAAAATATTTTAAAGAATCGCTTAAGTACACGATAAAATGATCACAACTCAAGCCAAGGATTGGGAGTTGTGAGATGCTGCAATGTACGGCAAATGTTCATCAACAGAACAAATGAGGATTATATAGTGTGATAAAACTTAATACAAAATCTGTAATGCAGGCTGTAGCAAATATTCGTTAAATTAAAGATGGCAGGGGACAGACTCCCCCCTCTTCAACGCCTATCAAATTAAGAGTAAACATTTGTGTGCATAATGGCTATAAAGGTTGTTTTTGACTCAACTGTCAATGATCTTACCTGTGCAGAATTTATTCGGAAACCGTGATACTAGTCTAGGTTATGATTGGTCCTTATTACTGTAACCGAACACAAAGGCTACGTCTCATTGGCTGTGGTAATCACACGGTGTTTAGTCGACTTAAGCACAGAAGGCTTCGTAATATTTCTAATTGTGAACGTCTGAAATCGTAAATTAATGTGGGTCTTAAAACGTTACAGTCTAGTTAGTTCCGAGGTTTAGAGGAAAATACCAGAGAGCGGTTTACAAATAGCATAGAGGACTGTGCGAAACGTTACAGTCTAGTGGGAAATGTTGTCACCATCATCATATTCTCGTAAAGATTTCTAAATTTATATAACATAATTTGTCAATCAATATTTTCCACTTCTGAAATAATTGACATCTCTCTTATTTTTGCTTAAATTGATTTTATATTTTGCTATAAATTATAATGTTTCGTTTGTAATTAATACTAATGAAAACAGAGAGAACATGTGTGTGTTGATAATGCTTAATGAGGCATAGCGAGTGTGCACGAATGCAGTGCGCTGTTCACTTAGTGTAATTTTGTAAACTTGGTTAAGCCTAGTTTGTATGAGGCGGATGAATATCGTGAAAGTAGAACTTTAGTAGGGCTTTAGAAAAGTTGCAAGTAACCGCGATAAAAACAGAGGCGCTGCTGTATGCTGAGTGAAACACCGCTGGATTTTCTCGGCGAAATCTGCTATTGCCGTCTCGTGAATTTGATGTAAAGATCGGCGGTACGGGACATCGTTTTTAAAGCCTTCTCCTACCTCGTATTTGATGTAAAGATCGGCGGTACGGGACATCGTTTTTAAAGCCTTCTCCTACCTCGTATTTGATGTAAAGATCGGCGGTACGGGACATCGTTTTTAAAGCCTTCTCCTACCTCGTATTGACATACACGTTTTTCAACGAAAGTATTAAAGTTGCGTGTAACGTGCTGATCTACGAAAAGAACACACAATGCAGACGAAGATTGAATACTTTCAAGACGTCACGTAAATTTGAAACACAGTTTCAGATATTTCAAAAAATTGCCGTATCTTAGAATATACGTGTTAGCTACATTCAAAAATACCCAGGGGCCCTGCAGTGAACATTCTTACAGACTTCCTACTAATAAAACTATAGTGTCATAGCTTCACGCTGCTCTGCACATCAGTTCAGAGCATTGAGCTTAGCGGCTATGGCGCACTCGATGCACGCGGTAGAGTCGCCCTTATCGGTCACACGGGTCTCTGTCTGAACGGCGGGAAATATCTGAAGATGGGCAGACGGGAGACTAATGTTGGCAACACTGTGCCGGGGCCAGGCCGACGTGGCCAAAGCAAGCGGATTGGGCGGGCGTGGGCCGGCGAACATGCTAATGAGCAAGCAGCGTGGGAAAGTGCGCACTTGGTCGCTTCTTGCCCCGCGCCCCTTCACCGTCCATATGTTACTGCATTACCACGGAGAGCAAACATTTGCATGTTAATGAGCCGTAATGCAAACCCCCCCCATCATGACCTCTTCCACACCACCACGCAACTTGCCAACGTTCCCAGCCGAGCCTGAAGGAGATCTCAAGATAACTAACGCCGCTCAGCGTGGCATGATGGGGGGGAAACTCTATAACCGCAGCAGTGAGCGAGCGAGCTAGTGCGCGCGTAGGGCCGCTCATGAATTGCGAAAAAAGCCGTTCCTTTTCATTGTTCCGGTGCGCGCGTGAGGCGACAGGCCAGCTGCGGATCGGTAATTTGAACGCCGGCGTGTTGGAGTAGCAGGCGCCCAACCGCTCATTTGTGTTGAAACTAGCGCGCGCGGCGGCGAGAGCTGGTACTTGCTCACCGTGCTCGCCGCTGCGGTATGCGTGCTTGACTCACACTCGGGAAGTGTGCTCGTTACCACCCTCCCCGTCTCCACGTGAGGGCCGGAGTCCAGACCTCGAGTCCACTGTGTGGACTCTAAGCCGTGAGGTATTGGCCCGGAGTATTTCCTGGCAATTACTTGCTTCCGTTTATCTAAGCAAATAAATACCTTGTGTGTAGTCCGTTCGAGACCATTTCAATCAAACATTTCTGAAGCCAGCGCTGCTAATGTTCTACTTTCAGGATATTCCTCCGCCTCATGCAAACAAAGCTGAATCAAGTCTAGGGGATTGCACCAAACGGACACTGCAGCGCGTTAGTGCGCACCCTATATAATAACACTTCGCATAAGAACTGTTTCTTACCAGGCATTACTAACACACTTATTTTCTCTGTTTTTATTCACGTTAGTTATAAATGTCTTGTTAAAATTTATTAATGACATATAAATGAAAGGTTAATTTAACCGAAAATAAGGTATAGTCCATTTCATATAAGTGGTCTCAAATTTGATAGTTCTAGGGAAAGTAGTGTCAATGGCATCTGAGTGGCTATATATCCTTCCGCCACAGGTGAACTGTCATTGAAGAGGACTGATCGTAAACCGACACCACGTGACTGCCAGTTTTTGTAAACAAACACCATGTGACTGCCAGTTTTTGTAAACATACTGCATGTGCCTCCTCCCAAATGACTTTTAGAAGCTGTGAAGGGCTGTTCAAACAGTTTCAGGTTGTCAACAATCCCATTTTTTTTAGTTTATAAATATTTTATGTAAATGACTAACAGTACATGTAATAAGTCTATAAATTGATAATGAATTACCTTGCAAGAGATTTTTAACCAGGATGTACGAAAATGAAATTGTATTTTGACTGTCAAATGAATAAAAGATATTTTACTGTTTTTGAATACACTCTTAATATATTAATGACAAATAATCTAGTCATACTTTCCTGAAGTAAGTTCTTGTAAACATAAAATTTTAGCATAGTTTCCACGAACAACAAATACCAAGATCCCCCCCCCCCAAGGAATGCACAAATACCGAAATACTCCCCCCCCCCCCCAATTACTCATCTTCTTTTCAAATACAGTATATATTCTTACATACAGGCTATGCCTGATATTGTATTACAAGTACATAATTCAGCTCTGTAGTATGATATGACAACAAACTCTGTACAGTCTGATACTTTTATGGTGGTTATAATTCACAGGATGTAGGTAGCCAAAATAATATATAAGCAAATGTTACTTAATTTCAGTAATTTTAATAACTCTCATTTAGTAACTCAAATGTTAAGTATTGCAGGTCTACATACAAAATACTTTAATAACTTTTCTCAGATACCTACGTGTTCAGATTGTCATGCTGCAAATAAAAACTTTGATATTTACACTGAAGATCCGTCGCACAACCTCCCTCCTCAAAATTGTGAATATAGCCCTAGGCTTGTTCTCGAGTACCTAATGAAAAACTGTATTTCAGTTCAGAGATGTTACAAAGCGCTCTAGAGAATCAGATATGACCTACAGCAACAATATATCAAATGAACATGTTATTTACACACTAAAAAGATGCTCCACCTACCCAAGATTGAAGACATCATAAAGTTAATTTTCCTTAGCAATAAATTTTGGAATGTCGTAGTTCCTGCTGATGCATGAGACACTTCTTTATGATGTTGCAGCACCTTCGTTGGGTGCTTAAATTGAAAGAATTTTGTTTGATAAGCATGTTGTAATTTACTTGATATCAAAAAGTTGCCTTTCCAATGTAAATCCTGTTTATGTGAATTATTCTTCCCATAATATTACAATACTCTTAACACCATAAGTTAAAACATATGAGCACTTTTAATTTGCAAAAAAAAAAATGTGCAAAAAGTTTATGTAAGACTCAAACGTTGAAACCTACATGCCATTACGTTACTTTCAAATACAGCATTTAAAAACAGGAAAAACATTTAAATTTATTTGCTAACAAGTATCCCTGCTTAACAAGCTTGACAAATTTTATATACGTTCTAAAAAAATAAAGTAACCCAACTTACAAGTTTGTATGGCCAGTAATCTTTACATTTTGAAACCCTCCAGAACCAGAGTAGAGTTTCAATCAATAATAACACAAAGAAATGTTCGTAGCAATGAACTGTGGGCCCAATTAGGGTATCATCTTTATTTTATTTCGAGGGAAAAAGGAAAAAGTGAGCAGAGCCTGGGGGGGGGGGGGGGAGGGGCTTTAGTTTATAGTCTTCCACGAGACGGGATTATTTCAATGTTCTTACGATGCCGGAATCACATAGCCCCAACGCGCACGACACGGCGGTTAACTGCCAATGAAATACAAGATAGATTGTCGTAAGCCCGACCAATTCTGTCGTCCGACTAGCAATTTTGGATTAGAAATGATTTATATTCTTCGTTGTCAAGTAGTCACATTGACATGTGTCGTGGTTGCGTTTTTGGTCGTGTCGTGCTGTGTTGGTCGGGGCTATGTGATTCCGGAATGAGTGTGTGGCATTTTCAGTTGCATTTTGGTTTGATGGCGCAGTGGAAAATTTTTCTCGTATGGAAATAACATTGAAATTATTTAATTTCGAAAATTATAACTTTAATGAAAATACAAAACGTGATACATACGTCACTGTTCGTATTCGTACAGATGCAGCAATATATACACGCACACACTTTGACAGAAATTAACCTCACACTCGAATTTACGATGCAGACAAACAAATATTATTCACTCACTACAAAAGTGTGGAAAGTGTGTCACTTTTCAGGCCACGTGTATTACAATAATTATATTAACGGTTTACAAAGACATTTACAAAACACGCAACCTTGCTGTTGTAACCTCTTGAATACGGGTTTTTCTATGCCAATCCTTGCGAGTTTACTTTACTTCACTAAAATCACGTTTGTTCGTCACTAGAATTAAATAATTTATTTACAAAATCATTCAGTACGTGTCCTAATACAAACAAACTTAAAACTTATATACGGAAATTATATTTGTGTCACTTCATTGTGGAAGGTGGCTAGGAAAATGGCGGAACGAGCAGTTTAACGACGTGCCAATTAATATTACATTTCACTCAACAAAACGCACTACAACGGTACCTACAACCAACTATGTTTGAAAAAAAGCAAATAAAAAAATAATTAACTACCAATTAAATATTCCGACAATACCAATAAGATATTCGTATAATAAAAACGATGAGAAAAAACGAGCTCACACAACTTCCTCCACCGGGCTGGAAACATAAACATGGCTAGCCATTGGCTGGAAACATTTACTGTTTGTACGTGTCGACATGCTCTGTCATAAATACTGAACATGTTTTAAAAGTCACGTTACTAATAGTCAAGAAAATTTATTATTGCTTTAGAAACATTATTTAAACCATAAATGTTGTAAGTATAATTAAAAATTTAAATTACAACTTTTAGTTCCGAGTACTATTTTCCTTCAAAGACATCATCAAAATAGCCAACCTAACAACACGGATACCGCACAGTTCATCAGCTGATACAATACTGTAGGAGCGAGTGCATTTACTGTTTACATAGTGTGTAAGTTAGTCACATTGTCTGTCAAATTTGAGACCACTTATATGAAATGGACTATACTTGTATATTAACATAAGTATAAAACACTCGTGATAAATGGCATAGTTAAGAAACAACTAAACAATTCATACATGGGGGGATTTTTCAAAGGTTTCATTTAGGAAGTGTGAAGAAACCGCAATTAGACTATATACGACTTATTATTACCAGAAATATGAAAAGAAAATTAAAAACTAATAATTTCAGCCCGTAAATTTATTAAAATTATATTACGTTTATTCTAAGAGAAAAAATTCTTAAAAAAAAAATCGCATTTTCATAACTTACCTGCGCAGTTTCCGTAAACGTTATAAGGAAATTAATCCGGTAGAGTGATCGTTTATCCTGCGAGATCTCATCTCGTGTATTGAACTCCTACTGTCTCGCATCTAATTTGCAAAGGAAGAATAATGGCGAAAGTACTGCACGCCTTGCGCTTAGAGGCGATGTGGCACTGGGCTCGTGTGTTATTGTCGCCATTATCGCCAATCTCGGGATCATGTACTCTTTAAGATGCTGCGCGTTAAAAATGAAGAAGCGAGGAAGCGATACGGGCTACACTAACAAGCACCCCTAGCGCCTCATCGCTCTTACTCGCAAGGCGTGCAGTGTTTCCGTCGTGACGATGTACTGTGCAAATTAGATCCGTTACAGAGTGCAACTTTATTACACGCGTTGAAAACCCGCATAGTCGTACTTTTCTCCTACCGCTTAAGGAAACTGCATAGGCTAGCTTCCTTCATAAATGTGATATTTGACCATTTTCGGGAATTTGTTTGTCCTTGAATACATTAAATATATTAAAAGTAGAAAAAATAATATAAGATTGCTTTTTAACTTTTCCGGCAAAAAGTCCTATTTCCAGAATATTTATTCATAGAGATACGCGTATTGAATGATTTCACAGAAAATGTATGTCTATCAGTAATATGCCAACTCCTTTTAATTGTTATACCAGCGTGCTTTTAAATCGACGTGACAGAAGCTATTAGCGCGACCGGAAGTGGATAGTATTATACATGTGTTGTTTTTAGAAGTTAAGAGTTTCTTTGGTAGAGGAAAAATGAGGTAGAGTCCGCACGCAAAGTCCGCAGTAACCATTTCTAACACTCATTATTTTGGTCCTCAAATGCCTACCTCTGACATGGAAATAAACGGATTTTAACTATTATAAGATATGCAAATCACCTCTGGGTCATCAAATTACTCCTCTTTTATAACATGTTACCTTCCACATCCTCAATAGGGACGTGTGGCCTCTACTACTGTCACTCCATTAAGAAACCAACTTTTATAACAGATTACCTTCCACATCCTCAATAGGGACGTGTGGCCTCTACTACTGTCACTCCATTAAGAAACCAACTTTTATAACAGGTTACCTTCCACATCCTCAATAGGGACGTGTGGCCTCTACTACTGTCACTCCATTAAGAAACCAACTTTTATCAGGTTGCGGGTCATTGGATGCAAACCTAATCGGTTTTTCCAATGAAATTACCCTTTCCAAACCACCTTAAACTGGGGGGGGGGGGGGTCACACAGACGTTTAATAAAACAATCGCAGTGGAATCCGAGCATTTACACACCACGAAAACAATTACGTCATAAAACTGGTCATCTAAATCTTGGAATGAGAATTTACCAACACGTCTACCTCATATTTAGTCTATGGTCTGTTTTAGTAGAGTTTTTCCGGCTAGCATAGCAGTTTACAATTGTTGCTATGTTCGCTATGTCACCTCAAAATCTTGAGCCGAATTTTTTTTTAACGGAAGTTAGAAAACACTGCTACCGGAATACCGCTTTAAGGGGTCGCGCTTCGAAAGTGGAGATTGTACGGCCAGCCAAGGTTCTAGACGGGACGTTGTTTCCGTGCTGTGAAGGAGGGGGGGGGGAAGGGGGTGAGGGTTACATAGAGGTCAGACTACTCTCCTCCTACCTGGGCGAACCGGGTTCGAACCCTGGCGAGGTCGCTCCCAGACTTTCGCATGTAGGAATCGTGCCGGACGATGCCGCTGGTTTGTGGGTTTTCTCGCGGATCTCCTTTTCCCCCACCCCTGCATTCGGGCGCTACTCCATACTCTTCAACTTCACCCTCTTCGGCTCTCAGGCCTCGGTTTAAAAGCCGTCCAAATATCTTCACTCATCGCAACAAATTATATATATATATATATATATATATATATATATATATATATATATATATCTTAAAGCGTAGACTACTACCCTAATACGACCTCTCTACAGACTTTCCGTTAATGAAACGATAGGTAGACGCAGCACGACGAAGAAGACTGTATGCCAGTTGAGAGTCTTGCCCGTAGGGGCGATGGTGCACTTGATGCGCGTACCAATATAGTCCTTATTGCCCTCGCGTTTTGAGCGTCAAACGCGAAAAGTGCTCCTAGTGGCGACCACTTTAATACTAACTCTCTCTCTCTCTCTCTCTCTCTCCTCGTCCACTTGGTAAGACTCTGAAAAAAAGTCCCTTCCAATTGGATATTATATTTTTTACCCATTTAATCACAGTGTCTTGCGTCAGGAATGTTAGACAGGAATTGATTAATGATTTGCACTGTACACGGCAGAAAACAACGCCGAACAAGGGAACACGCTCATATGAGTGAGTGAAAAGTTCTGTGTTGGTTTTAACACCGAGGTCTGGAGAGCCGATGAGGGTGAAGTGAGGTGAGCTTGGAGCAGAGCAAAGGTGGGGGGAACGGGAGATTCTCGAGAAAACCCGGCGGCCAGCGGCATCGTCCGGCACAATTCCCACATGCGGAAGTTTGGGAGCGACCTCGCCAGGAATCGAACCCTGTTCGCCTTGGTAGGAGGCGAGTAGTCTAACCACTACATCACCGCGTCCACTCAGACGCTACGAGACACGTATTTTATTCGCCACTAAATAAAAGACTGAAAATTCCTTATCGGTCATTAACACTTCTGTAAACAGTTTATTTCGTGTATTACTTCACGTAGTAGTGAAGTATTGTATTAAAATGTACACTGAAAGAGAGATCTGTTGGTGATTACAGGAACTATTTGGTTGATGCCCTCACAGGAAACGTTTTATTACTGGTAAAAACTGGATTGCGGTGCACAATATCACGAAGGTTGCCAGTAGTGAACATATTTTGTTCTCAGTAACGTATTATTTATTGAGAAATATTATTGGCTGCCACCAATATTTAGTTGGCATCAATAGCATTAATGCAGTCCAGAGAAAAACATTTTGCCGTGACTGCAAAACTACAACAGGTTTATAGTGAGCACACGCGCTGACATGTTGGAAGTGGCGACATTTTGTCCGGCCAGGACGCGATATTTGTGCCTGTTCGTCTTCTACATCAGATTAGTAACTGAGAGATGGTTAGTTGTGCGGGCAAAGCCTTGAATGTTCGAATGCATGGCGTTCCTGAGAGAAGGTTAGTTGTTCAGGCAAAGCCTTGAATGTTCGAATGCATGACGTTCCTGAGAAATGGTTAGTTGTGCGGGCAAAGCCTTGAATGTTCGAATGCATGGCGTTCCTGAGAGATGGTTAGTTGTGCGGGCAAAGTCTTGAATGTTCGAATGCATGGCGTTCCTGAGAAATGGTTAGTTGTGCAGGCAAAGCCTTGAATGTTCGAATGCATGGCGTTCCTGAGAGATGGTTAGTTGTGCGGGCAAAGCCTTGAATATTCGAATGCATGGCGTTCCTGAGAGATGGTTAGTTGTGCAGGCAAAGCTTTGAATATTCGAATGCATGGCGTTCCTGAGAAATGGTTAGTTGTGCAGGTAAAGCCTTGAATGTTCGAATGCATGGCGTTCCTGAGAGATGGTTAGTTGTGCAGGCAAAGCCTTGAATGTTCGAATGCGTGGCGTTCCTGAGAAATGGTTAGTTGTGCAGGTAAAGCCTTGAATGTTCGAATGCATGGCGTTCCTGAGAGATGGTTAGTTGTGCAGGCAAAGCCTTGAATGTTCGAATGCATGGCGTTCCTGAGAGATGGTTAGTTGTGCGGGCAAAGCCTTGATTGTTCGAATGGATGACGTTCCTGAGAGATGGTTAGTTGTGCAGGCAAAGCCTTGAATGTTCGAATGCATGGCGTTCCTGAGAGATGGTTAGTTGTGCGGGCAAAGCCTTGATTGTTGGAATGGATGACGTTCCTGAGAGATGGTTAGTTGTGCAGGCAAAGCCTTGAATGTTCGAATGCATGGCGTTCCCGAGAGATGGTTAGTTGTGCGGGCAAAGCCTTGATTGTTCGAATGGATGACGTTCCTGAGAGATGGTTAGTTGTGCAGGCAAAGCCTTGAATGTTTAAATGCATGACGTTCCTGAGAGATGGTTAGTTGTGCGGGCAAAGCCTTGAATGTTCGAATGCATGGCGTTCCTGAGAAATGGTTAGTTGTGCGGGCAAAGACTTTAATGTTCGAATGCATGGCGTTCCTGAGAGATGGTTAGTTGTGCAGGCAAAGCCTTGAATATTCGAATGCATGGCGTTCCTGAGAGATGGGGTAGATGTGCAGGCAAAGCCTTGAATATTCGAATGCATGGCGTTCCTGAGAGATGGGGTAGTTGTGCAGGCAAAGCCTTGAACGTTCGAATGCATGGCGTTCCTGAGAAATGGTTAGTTGTGCGGGCAAAGCCTTGAATATTCGAATGCATGGCGTTCCTGAGAAATGGTTAGATGTGCAGGCAAAGCCTTGAATGTTCGAATGCATGGCGTTCCTGAGAAATGGTTAGTTGTGCAGGCAAAGCCTTGAACGTTCGAATGCATGGCGTTCCTTAGAGATGGGGTAGTTGTGCGGGCAAAGCCTTGAATATTCGAATGCATGGCGTTCCTGAGAGATGGTTAGTTGTGCAATCAAAGCCTTGAATGTTTGAATGCTGCATGGCGTTCCTGAGAGATGGTTAGTTGTGCGGGCAAAGGCTTGAATGTTCGAATGCTGCATGGCGTTCCTGAGAGATGGTTAGTTGTGCGGGCAAAGCCTTGAATGTTCGAATGCTGCATGGCGTTCCTGAGAGATGGTTACTTGTGCGGGCAAAGCCTTGAATGTTCGAATGCATGGCGTTCCTGAGAGATGGTTAGTTGTGCGGGCAAAGCCTTGAATGTTCGAATGAATGGCGTTCCTGAGAAATGGTTAGTTGTGCAGGCAAAGCCTTGAACGTTCGAATGCATGGCGTTCCTGAGAGATGGGGTAGTTGTGCGGGCAAAGCCTTGAATATTCGAATGCATGGCGTTCCTGAGAAATGGTTAGTTGTGCAGGCAAAGCCTTGAACGTTCGAATGCATGACGTTCCTGAGAGATGGTTAGTTGTGCAGGCAAAGCCTTGAATGTTCGAATGCATGGCGTTCCTGAGAGATGGTTAGTTGTGCGGGCAAAGCCTTGATTGTTGGAATGGATGACGTTCCTGAGAGATGGTTAGTTGTGCAGGCAAAGCCTTGAATGTTCGAATGCATGGCGTTCCCGAGAGATGGTTAGTTGTGCGGGCAAAGCCTTGATTGTTCGAATGGATGACGTTCCTGAGAGATGGTTAGTTGTGCAGGCAAAGCCTTGAATGTTTAAATGCATGACGTTCCTGAGAGATGGTTAGTTGTGCGGGCAAAGCCTTGAATGTTCGAATGCATGGCGTTCCTGAGAAATGGTTAGTTGTGCGGGCAAAGACTTTAATGTTCGAATGCATGGCGTTCCTGAGAGATGGTTAGTTGTGCAGGCAAAGCCTTGAACGTTCGAATGCATGACGTTCCTGAGAGATGGTTAGTTGTGCAGGCAAAGCCTTGAATATTCGAATGCATGGCGTTCCTGAGAGATGGTTAGTTGTGCGGGCAAAGCCTTGAATGTTCGAATGCATGGCGTTCCTGAGAGATGGTTAGTTGTGCGGGCAAAGCCTTGAATGTTCGAATGCATGACGTTCCTGAGAGATGGTTAGTTGTGCGGGCAAAGCCTTGAATGTTCGAATGTCATGGCGTTCCTGAGAGATGGTAGTTGTGCGGGCAAAGCCTTGAATGTTCGAATGCATGGCGTCCTGAGAGATGGTTAGTTGTGCAGGCAAAGCCTTGAATGTTCGAATGCATGGCGTTCCTGAGAATGGTTAGTTGTGCAGGCAAAGCCTTGAAGTTCGAATGCATGGCGTTCCTGAGAGATGGGTTAGTTGTGCGGCAAAGCCTTGAATGTTCGAATGCATGGCGTTCCTGAGAAATGGGTTAGTTGTGCAGGCAAGCTTGAATGTTCGAATGCATGGCGTTCCTGAGAGATGGTTAGTTGTGCAGGCAAAGCCTTGAATGTTCGAATGCATGGCGTTCCTGAAGATGGTTAGTTGTGCGGGCAAACCTTGAATGTTCGAATGCATGGCGTTCCTGAGAGATGGTTAGTTGTGCGGCAAAGCCTTGAATGTTCGAATGCATGGCGTTCCTGAGAAATGGTTAGTTGTGCGGCAAAGCCTTGAATGTTCGAATGCATGGCGTTCCTGAGAGATGGGGTAGTTGTGCGGCAAAGCCTTGAATGTTCGAATGCATGGCGTTCCTGAGAATGGTTAGTTGTGCAGGCAAGGCATTGAATGTTCGAATGCATGGCGTTCCTGAGAATGGTTAGTTGTGCGGGCAAAGCCTTGAATGTTCGAATGCATGGCGTTCCTGAGAGATGGGTTAGTTGTGCGGGCAAAGCCTTGAATGTTCGAATGCATGGCGTTCCTGAGATATGGTTAGTTGTGCGGGCAAAGCCTTGAATGTTCGAATGCATGGCGTTCCTGAGAAATGGTTAGTTGTGCGGGCAAAGCCTTGAATGTTCGAATGCATGGCGTTCCTGAGAGATGGGGTAGTTGTGCAGGCAAAGCCTTGAATGTTCGAATGCATGGCGTTACCTGAGAGATGGTTAGTTGTGCAGGCAAAGCCTTGAATGTTCGAATGCATGGCGTTCCTGAGAAATGGTTAGTTGTGCGGGCAAAGCCTTGAATGTTCGAATGCATGGCGTTCCTGAGAGATGGGGTAGTTGTGCGGCAAAGCCTTGAATGTTCGAATGCATGGCGTTCCTGAGAATGGTTAGTTGTGCGGGCAAAGCCTTGAATATTTGAATGCATGGCTTCCTGAGAGATGGGTAGTTGTGCGGCAAAGCCTTGAATGTTCGAATGCATGAGATTCCTGAGAGATGGTAGTTGTGCGGGCAAAGCTTGAATTTCGAATGCATGGCGTACCTGAGAATGGTTAGTTGTGCGGCAAAGCCTTGAATGTTCGAAGCTGGCGTTCCGAGAAATGGTTAGTTGTGCGGGCAAAGCCTTGAATGTTCGAATGCATGGCGTTCCTGAGAGATGGTAGTTGTGCAGGCAAAGCCTTGAATGTTCGAATGCATGGCGTTCCTGAGAAATGGTTAGTTGTGCAGGCAAAGCCTTGAAGTTCGAATGCATGGCGTTCCTGAGAGATGGGGTAGTTAGTTGTGCGAGGCAAAGCCTTGAATATTCGAATGCATGGCGTTCCTGAGATAATGGTTAGTTGTGCGGGCAAAAGCCTTGAATGTTCGAAATGCATGGCGTTCCTGAGAAATGGTTAGTTGTGCGGGCAAAGCCTTGAATGTTCGAATGCATGGCGTTCCTGAGAATGGTTAGTTGTGAGGCAAAGCCTTGAATGTTCGAATGCATGGCGTTCCTGAGAGATGGGTAGTTGTGCGGCAAAGCCTTGAATATTCGAATGCATGGCGTTCCTGAGAGATGGTTAGTTGTGCAGGCAAAGCCTTGAAGTTCGAATGCATGGCGTTCCTGAGAGATGGTTAGTTGTGCGGGCAAAGCCTTGAATATTCGAATGCATGGCGTTCCTGAGAGATGGTTAGTTGTGCAGGCAAAGCCTTGAACTGTTCGAATGCATGGCGTTCCTGAGGGATGGTTAGTTGTGCGGGCAAAGCCTTGAATGTTCGAATGCTGCATGGCGTTCCTGAGAGATGGTTACGTTGTGCGGGCAAAGCCTTGAATGTTCGAATGCATGGCGTTCCTGAGAGATGGTTAGTTGTGCGGGCAAAGCCTTGAATGTTCGAATGCATGGCGTTCCTGAGAGATGGTTAGTTGTGCGGGCAAAGCCTTGAATGTTCGAATGCATGGCGTTCCTGTGAAATGGTTAGTTGTGCAGGCAAAGCATTGAATGTTCGAATGCATGGCGTTCCTGAGATATGGTTAGTTGTGCGGGCAAAGCCTTGAATGTTCGAATGCATGGCGTTCCTGAGAAATGGTTAGTTGTGCGGGCAAAGCCTTGAATGTTCGAATGCATGGCGTTCCTGAGAGATGGGGTAGTTGTGCAGGCAAAGCCTTGAATGTTCGAATGCATGGCGTTCCTGAGAGATGGTTAGTTGTGCAGGCAAAGCCTTGAATGTTCGAATGCATGGCGTTCCTGAGAAATGGTTAGTTGTGCGGGCAAAGCCTTGAATGTTCGAATGCATGGCGTTCCTGAGAGATGGGGTAGTTGTGCGGGCTAAGCCTTGAATGTTCGAATGCATGGCGTTCCTGAGAGATGGGGTAGTTGTGCGGGCAAAGCCTTGAATGTTCGAATGCATGGCGTTCCTGAGAGATGGGGTAGTTGTGCGGGCAAAGCCTTGAATGTTCGAATGAATGGCGTTCCTGAGAATTGGTTAGTTGTGCAGGCAAAGCCTTGAATGTTCGAATGCATGACGTTCCTGAGAGATGGTTAGTTGTGCAGGCAAAGCCTT
The DNA here is from genome assembly GCA_029891345.1 of Dryococelus australis. Lineage (NCBI taxonomy): Eukaryota > Metazoa > Arthropoda > Insecta > Phasmatodea > Phasmatidae > Dryococelus > Dryococelus australis. Next base: position 529,548 of record CM056995.1, read on the forward strand.
GAACGTTCGAATGCATGGCGTTCCTGAGAGATGGGGTAGTTGTGCGGGCAAAGACTTGAATGTTCGAAAGCATGGCGTTCCTGAGAAATGGTTAGTTGTGCAGGCAAAGCCTTGAATGTTCGAATGCATGGCGTTCCTGAGAAATGGTTAGTTGTGCAGGCAAAGCCTTGAATGTTCGAATGCATGGCGTTCCTGAGAAATAGTTAGTTGTGCAGGCAAAGCCTTGAATGTTCGAATGCATGGCGTTCCTGAGAGATGGTTAGTTGTGCGGGCAAAGCCTTGAATGTTCGAATGCATGGCGTTCCTGAGAAATGGTTAGTTGTGCAGGCAAAGCCTTGAATGTTCGAATGCATGGCGTTCCTGAGAAATGGTTAGTTGTGCGGGCAAAGCCTTGAATGTTCGAATGCATGGCGTTCCTGAGAAATGGTTAGTTGTGCAGGCAAAGCCTTGAATGTTCGAATGCATGACGTTCCTGAGAGATGGTTAGTTGTGCAGGCAAAGCCTTGAATTTTCGAATGCATGACGTTCCTGAGAAATGGTATGCAAAGTAAACGAAACATCTTAATTGGAAGTTTGTGAAATGAATTACTTTCCTTTATGTATGACGAGTAAACATAATTAGCACGTGATAGTCGCCAACCTCAGACGAGTCGTGGGCACGCCTGCAATGATAATTAACAGAGTACGAAGGTAATCATAGAAGTTTTGATGATGGTGTCTAGATTCAATTTAGATTAGCTACTTAGCATGTCATTATTGTTATTCTACTCATATCTTCATCCACATTGTTCAAATTTTCCGAATATTTACGGACATTTTTACGAAAATGCACAGTAAATATACGGAAGCAATCCGTAAAGACGAAAAACGGAGTTAAGTGCGCAAATACAAAATATGGGGAATATTCGTACTTTCTATAACTTCGAGTTTCGGTCACGAACAATGGCGAGTCTACACGAAGCATTCTTCGCCACTCTGACCAGAAAATTATAGTTTCTGTGGCAGTTAATGTTATCCATGTCACTATGACCTGTTCTTTCAAACATTAAAAAGTAGCAACATGCATATGTAACACTTAGCAACACTTACAATGCACAAACTCTAATAGAAATTTAAAAATTAGCTTATGTAACTAATATAGAAATTAAAATATTATAGCAGACTAACTGCGTGAGAGATGTAGCTAAGCGGTTAGGGTCGCGAACTTGCAAGATTTTCACTATGGTTCAAATATTGCTTAAGTATAAAATATTTTAACTTTTTTAAATATTTTAGTTATACACAGTAGAACACCCACATAATGAAAATTAAAATAACATAGATTTTAGAAATTACTTAAACTAGAAGTACAGAAAACTAACTAGGGAATTAACGCAGAGCTTGCGTGAATTTTACGGAAAGTACGTTTTAGAAAATCATTGTGTCCGTAATTTTACGGAGAGTTGACGGACACCTCTGGATAAATTTTTACCAGCACTTTTCCGTAAAATGAAGGAAATTGTTTTTCAACAGTGCAGAAAGAAAAGGCATCCAGACAAGATATTTGGCCAATTGAATAAAAACAAGCAAAGCCTTGTTTGTGATTACTTCAGCAAAGTAATATATATAAACTTTTAAGTAAAAGTAATGAATTGATTTCAATTGAATAAACAAAACGCTTTGCTTAAAAGTAAGTACTGGAAAAACCATGGGAGAAATAAGTATTTACTGATAAGTAATTGCTTATACGGACAAGTAAAAAAGTCCTTCTGTAATTTGTCACGATAGAGCACGTATATGTGTCCGCCCCGTGACTGCAGATAGTCGGTTATCTCTCATGTAAGTTCACATGTCTTCAAGTGAGGACAAAGTGATTGCAAAAGTAGACTGCAAGAGGATGCTATTTGCAAAATAATTAAAAGACCGCTCTGTGGTCTTAAACAAAGCGATGACGCCAGGAATTGTCCAGGAAAAAGAAGACGCATGGAAAGAAATGTAAGATGACTTCGTGAGGAGTACAGGGGAATCATCAGTAACTGTTGGACAGTCAAAAAAGAGTACAGGGGAATCATCAGTAACTGTTGGACAGTCAAAAAAGTCACTGAATAATATGGAGACAGATGTGAAAAAAAAGTCAGATAAAAACATGACGGAACAAAGAAATCAAGCTGCAGGACTGGGAGAGAGAATTCTTAGAAATGCTGGATTCTAGTCGCAATTCAGTTTTCCAGAAAATCCCAGGAGCTTGTGTAGTTGGTGTCGATGTACATCGCAATAATACAGATGGAGGGTGTATAAATATCCAGGAGAAGGCGGACCAGCCAAACGAAAAGCGTCCAGTAAAAAAGAAATTTAAACTTGAGACAACAGAAACCGAAGCATTATCAACAGCAGAAGTGCAGAGACTTGTGTTATTAGAACAACTAAACCTTGTCCAATTACAACCAAGAAGAGAGGAGTTATTGATCGAACGACTGTCTGCTCAAGGCCATATAACTCATCCATCAGACAGTACAGGATCAACGAGCGGGATGTTTACAGAACTAAGCGATGTATAAGTATATACTTACTTGAAGTACATACTTAGGTTTTATTCAAGCAGTTGTAAGTGAACGCTTCATAACTGTTAGTAAAAGCATTTACTTGAAGTACATACTTAGGTTTTATTCAAGCAGTTGTAAGTGAACGCTTCATAACTGTTAGTAAAAGCATTTACTTGAAGTACATACTTAGGTTTAATTCAAGCAGTTGTAAGTGAACGCTTCATAACTGTTAGTAAAAGCATTTACTTGAAGTACATACTTAGGTTTTATTCAAGCAGTTGTAAGTGAACGCTTCTTAGCGTATTTGTGAAGTAACAGCGTATTGTGGACCATCGTTTCCTAGACGATCACTAGAGATGATGGAATATCGCGAAACATGTTTGAGCCAACATATCTTGTAAAACACTCTACCTAGTTTATTCTTTCGTGATAGGATGAACAATGTTTTGACTCGGATGAGTTATTTACATACCAATCACGAGCGTCCTACCTTATAGTATCATAATCCTCCTTGACCCAATGAAATGGGTCAGTAGCTTCATACATGCATAACAGCCAATAAGGAAAGGAAACATTACGTCGAATCCTAGTAAATATTAAACTTTTCCCGCAATAAACGATCATCTATAAGGATCACTACATCCGAGGCTGTTAAACCGATCATGTTAGACAACGAGGTTTGCGGTTTCAGTATTATGTAATATAAATATGTATTTAGGTTGGTCTGTCGTAGAAGTCATCTCTCAATCAGTAGCCGTCACGAGAGTTTGCAAACAAATAGGCCTACTTATTTATAATGTTCTGTCCATCAATGCATGTTACACTCTATTTCTAGGAAACGCATGTTACACTCTATTTCTAGGAAATGCATGTTATACTCTATTTCTAGGAAATAAATGTTACACTCTATTTCTAGGAAATGCATGCTACACTCTATTTCTAGGAAATGTATTTTCAATCCGTGATTTTACGTAATTCCTTTTAAAGTGCCATCGTTTTTAAGTTCTAGTTAACTGTTTATTGATAATGAATAATAAAAATTAGCTCAATCGCTGAAATGAGATCATGTATACTAAAAACAATATGTCATAAGATAAGTACTCGAAAAAATGTATTCAATTGCGCAGAAATAGGTTTTTATATATTTTAGTTGTAAAATATACCGAAGTATTTGTATATGTTTTATCATTTGTTATTTCTGAATTTGCTAAAATATCTTTTTCCAAACATATCTATAAATGAACCTTGAAAATTCTTTTTTTAACTTTAATTGTAAAGTATTGTAAAGAGGTTAGTTAAAATTATTCGTGTTTTTTTTTCAAGGCAAAAGCAGAAGAATTTAGGTGCTGACGAAATCATGCATGAAATAAGAAATGTATTTTTAAATAGTTGTAGGTATAATTAAACTGCATGTAGCCTAATGTATATTCTTAAATTTTGTTTAGTGTTACACATAAAATAATGATTTTTTTTTGTTATAAAACGCACTTGAAAAGCAGAATATAATTTTAAACATTTGTCTCCTTCCGTATAATATTTTTAAAAAGTTACAAAATTAAGAGTCTTTAGAAAACAATTTTCTCGAGCCTTTACATTGTTTTATTTACTGACTGCGTAAATTCTAGAAAACATTTTACAGTGTTACAACATGTATGCGTTTTTCAATTTTATGGAACATAATTAGACTTTCTCAGACAATTTTGGTAGCGTGTGCTACTTTATAGTGAGTTAGATACTGTGTAGAATGCCGAGCTTTTCCAGATCGAGAAGCCACTTTCCTTCTAATTTACTAACGTACTCATATCAAAGTCTGATGTTGTGAGAATGGTGTTAATGTTACAAGTGTAGTGATTTTTTGTTATCTGTGAGCCGTCAGTAACTAACGTTGCTGTCAATATAAAAAGACTGTTATGCTATAAATGTAATTGTAATATTACGTAATTTTGCAGTAACGCTACCGCCTTACCGTACTCTCAACATCAAGGCAGTATTTGTGTTACGGCAAAACTATTTTGGAGTTCAATTGATCTTAACTTTCATGTAAAAAAGTTCTTGTATTTCTTTTGATTTAAAAAAAAAACATTCCTGTGTAAAAAAAAAATTAAGTACAATTATTTTGTAACGAAAATAAATATTATCTGCGAATAAAAGTATAATTGCAAGGGGAGGGATCGAACCCGCCCTTGTTAGACCGATGAGCTCTATTTCACGATATCCATCTTCCTGCAAACTGCTCTATTTCACGATATCCATCTTCCTGCAAACTGCTCTATTTCACGATATCCATCTTCCTGCAAACTGCTCTATTTCACGATATCCATCTTCCTGCAAACTGCTCTATTTCAACATACCTGACTTCTATTCATATTTTGGGTATTCTACAACATATAACGACAAACTGCACTTCGTTATGGGGAAATACTTCATGTTATAGAAATATATGCACACATGACACACGTACACTGCTTTGCCAGGCTTTAGCGCTGGTCTAAGTTACATTAAGTTCCCGTACTATGCTTTAAAGTTTAAATAATAATGTGTTTTTATTTTACGAGGTTATCGCTGTTCACTACTGTCCGCCATTTTACAACGCCAAGCCAGTGTAATATTGTGTTGGTTGGACTCTTCTTAAATGTCACAGCAAAACAAAATATTTTGTTCTTCCTGTTAGTGTAATACAACATTTGGTAGCAATAACATTACTTAGAGGCTTTCGTGTAATAACACTTCAACAGTGTTTTTGCATTATAGTAATATAATATTTGTAAATGTTTAACATTATTAACTTTGTCGCAACAATATAAGACATGTTTTGTGTAAGAGTGGTTTAGTAGGTGATGTGAGATGTACCCAGTAGCAAGTAGGAATACGCTCAATATGAAGTGGAGTGTATACTAGTGGCTACTTCAACTGTGGCTATTTGTCAGCAGCACAGCTGCCCCCTCCCACCCCTCCCACATCCCTTAGCAGTGCCGGAAGTACAACACACCCCCTCCCAACCCCTCACACCACCTGTCAAGCCACCCCCTCCAGCCCAGCCAGTCAGCGCATGTGGCGCTCTCCACACGCTTACAAATATCTGCACATTTACTCAAACTTTTACGTAGATCTAGAGTTACATTACGGAAAGGCACTCCGTAATGACGAATAACGTAAGTGAGCTCCGTAAATATAAATTACGGAAGCTTTTCGTATTCCGATGTGTCGGAGTTTGAGGCATCTACACTGCCGACGATTTCTGAAGCGTATAAAATGCCATCTTCGCAATACTACTTGGTGTAAAATAGTTGTAGGTGAATGGCGAATCACTCATGGACTGGCAATTAGTTGATTCTTGTTCAACTTCGGCTACAGGAGAAAACATTCTGTTTACACAGTGAAACACGCACACAATGAAAATAAAGCTAATTTTTTTTTAACATCGTTTCATAAACCGCACATTTATCAAGCGCCATTCATCACTTTCCTGTTAAATCCATATTTTCCACATATGTACTTCGTGTAAAGGTGAGTGGTTCAAGTTATTATTTGTTCACTTTCCGAGTCGTGTTCTAATCCTACAGTGAAGTGATATACATTACGAAAATATAACTCTTTTTCTTACCTATGTTTTTAAAACTGAAATAAAATAAAAATATCCACACACATGACTAGAAACTAAGAGGTACATGCTTCATTCTTAGAGCTAGTGAATTTTCGCGAAGAAATGTGAGTACACGGTAGACTGAAACACTACAAGCACCCAACAGCAGATTGTCTACTGCTATTGGTTGATGTCTGCTTGAGAAGGCGTGTTCATATCTGACCGAGCCACTGAGAATTCAGCAACAACATCGGCACTGCTCCTACGTGATTCGTGTGCAGACAGTTAACACGTGTCAAGAAGTAACTGCGCCAATCAAGATAGATACATGTCCCTACAGTGTTTTGAATATAACATGTCTTGAAATATTTTTATGAAATTTCACTGCCCCTATTCGATCTGTATAAATGCCTTATATACAACAGTACTTCATGTAAAAGCGTGGTAGGTGATTAGATAATGTGTTGGACTGTCAAAATTTTTCCCGAGTTTAAATCCCGCCACCGGACAAAAATTTTTATTTTATAGACATTTTATGCACAGTGAATCATCCATATAGCGGAAGTAAATCTTTTGTTGTTGCCTCTTTTTATAAATAGTATTTTTTCTTTTTTTCAAATTTGTGGACACATTCCGTGAATTTATGTGAGATTTACGGAGAGAATTATATTGAAAAAAAACGAAGAGGCCGTAGTTTAACGCAGATGCCTGGAAAATTTGTAAATGTTAGCCTATTTTCCGTAGTTTTACGGACTTTTTTTCAAACATTGTACGTTAGCCCCGCGCCTTAAGTCCTTGGTTATGTTTCAGCAGCGCGCCATCACATCTTCCGAACAGCACCACTGATTCAAACGCCATAAATACAGATACGCAGCCTTCATTCTACTTGAGCTGTAATCTCGTTACGAGAGACTTTAAGGTCCCACCTACCTGCACCAAGTTTCTGCTTATTTTATTGCCGAAAAGCGCGGGAGCTATAAGGGTCACACTGGCACGCGCAACAAGAGCACCATCACCTCTACGCTCAGGGCTCTGCAGTGTTCTCGTAGTGCTGCGTGCGTGTACCTATGGCACTTTCACCTGTGACACTATTATAATTTTATTGGTGGAAAGTGTGTAGCAAAGTTCAATACAGGCTCATAGCGTAGTTTGACTCGTATCCTGCTAGTATGTTTCAAGATACGGCAGTCTGAAAAAGCCGTTTTTAACTATATTGAAGGGCTCAAAAATATTATTTGCAACATGTGTGGTAACTTTGAAGAAGCATTCCCTCTTCGTCTGACGTATGATGTCTTATCGTAGTTAATCATTCTTACTGGGTGCACGTTTTATAGTGTCGTAAAAAAAATCAGTATTCCAAAGACTCTGCAAAACAGTAGAAGCGGTGCGGCAGTCGTGGAGGTGGAACTCCGGCGCCAGCTGCAGTCGTCACTACACCCACTGGCGCCAGACACACAGTAGACACACTGCGCTGGCGGCTCCTTTCATGTCGGTACACACATTCTCTCATTGGCTGCTCCAGGCTCTGGCTTCTCTGATTGGCTACTCCGTGCTGCAACACATTTCCTACTGGCCCAGTTGCCAACTGGCGAAGAGGTTATACCGGACGCTGATTAGCGGATGACATTCCCACTTGCTATAGCCCAGTGACGCCATCTTGTTGGCCAGTGTATACAGCTGGATCTCGCGACATACTGAGAGAAATATTTTGTTGCTGGTGCCAAATAAATATGCTTCGAATGCACTTTATTTACAATGAACAATAGTTTTTCGCGCTCTGTTGTTGCTTCAAACATATATTATGCATGCGTTCCCTTCGTTGTTCCAACATCATCTGTATGTATTTAGTACACACAACTATTTTACAAATACATTCAAGTAATCGTGTTTTGCTATAGTAAACGTTATAAATATTGTGTCAGAGCCAAATCAGTTTATCGTTTGAAGCGAATAAAGCATTCTGTTGCCTGTAACAATCTTGTATTTGTTATTACATCATTTGTTGGCGCAACAAAATGTGTTTCGTCCAAGACTGATGTTTATTTGATTGGCTGTAGGTTGATTGGGTTATACCATTACCACCGTCTGAAATTTATGTAATTTATTAACATATTATGTGCTGATAAATATTCCAATTCCGCCATAGTCGCGGCAGCCGAGGTTTCTGTTTCATGCTCTCTGCTTTATGTATGCTAACCCGTTCAGACATTGCGCCCATGGCCGTGGACATGTTACAAATGAATGACACTCATGAAGCCCTGCTTCAAGTCTGACACGCGTGTCAATCCGCAAACTCAAGCAATTTTTGTGAGTACTCCTGTCCTGCCAAAGACTGTCCTGCCTGAACGATTTATTTTTCGTCCCACCAGCTGGTGAAGTGTGTGATGCCTACAATTTTCTGGAGTACGATTAAATGCTGCTATTATGGTGTTGGTGTGTTTAGAGAACTACATGATGTTAATGAACTTGTTTAGCAAGTCTGCTTGGTTATTTGCCACGTCTGTATTTGGTAGCCCAGATTAATAAACTGTTATTTTGTTTGAAGAGGGGTTACTATTTGAAGAGGCAATATCTTTGCTGCAGAAAACAGAACTTTGTTTTCCTTCGCCCCCTCCCCCTCCCGGGTAACACACGTCTGAACGCTTCCAAGCGCTGAGCTATACTGAAGAGGCACGCGGCGCTCCTGGCGCGGCCGAGCGCTGTCTGGTGGCTACTACTGGCAACGAGTTCAGCCTCGCACACTCTGGCACCTTCCATACCCCTCTCCGCTATTCCCGCCGCCTCCTTAACCTTCCCGAGCCGCGTTTTCGTGTATAAATGTTCGTCCCCAGCCCGAGCAAGTGTGCAGTGTTCCTCTTCGAGTTGCGCGGGCTCAAGTTAGGTATTGCAATAAACGTAGTTGTTGTTATGCTGAGGGTAGAGTTTCCCTTTTAGTAGTGTTTTTTTTTGTGTATGGATTTTTGTAGGCAAGTGTTTCTTCACTGTTTTGACTGTGTGAATTTTCAATTTGGTATTTTATGGGAATGTTTGTAAGAGGTGGATTCTTCTTTTTTTTTTTGCGTGCGGTAGGAATGGTCTCCTGGACTACGATTTGCCAAAAGAATTTTACTGCCAAGGAGTTGAGTGGATAATTTATGGCGTGCCGTTATGCTCATGGTTCAGTGTAATGAGGGTTTTTTTTCGCCTTCCCAATGGTATTATTGAAATTAGTATTCCATGTTGTATTTTTAGTGAATCACCAGGCGTACTTTACTTTTAAATTTGTAATGGTGCTTGCTTTACTCAGGGAGTCATTTTACCTTTCTTAATGGGATTTTACAAGTGTTTATTCAGGTTGGGTGATTTCTCAGGATATATTAATATTGTTGTTTTTCTGTTTGTTCCCGTGCATGTGTTCTCTCCTTCCTCTAGTTTACCGATTGGTAGCAAGCAACAGAAATTTACAGATGCAATTTATATTTTTCAAATCAAGTTGCAAAGTTGTTGTTCTTGGTGATAATGTATAGATGGGCTTCAATATATTTGGGTTGATCTTGGAATTTTTGTGTCCATGCCTTCTTGATTTTTTAAATGGTGTGCGTCCTTCTCCTTGTCTTCCTTTAGTCCTGCTACGCCCTAAAGGCGTGTCACACACATGATCGGTGCTGTACACATTAAAGCATCAGTGCCGAACACACTGAGTGTCTGCCTTGTGGCTGATCAGATTTGTCGAGTTTTATACACCTCTTTAATATGAATAGTTAATGTCTATATAATTGAACAAGTAGCACATTGTTCATTGGCTTCAGGAAAACTGCTGAACACAAGTACAGCTCATACAAAAAATTACGTAATTGCAACACGTTGACTCTGAAATTAATGCGTGAACGAACGGGATAACAGAAACAATTTATTGTACGTACAGCCCTGCAGATGTTAGGTTGAACTGCACAAATCATACAAGTTTGTTTCAACTAAACACGAGGAACGAAACAATTAGCTTTCAGCAATAGCATTTTTAACTGCCCGTGTAAAAACAATCAGTTAGGTTGTGCAATAAATAATTTTTTATTTTGTTCAAGAAAACCTTTTCCTTAGTGTACGAAGAGCTGTTTCATCTCTGCTATCCTTCGTATTCCGTGGCCGCTGTCCTTGTAATTATTTGACACTCCTTGAAATACTCTCAGCCAATCAGAAGTCTACAACAAAATGCAAGACTAGTCGCTGCCTCGCGCTGTTGTTTGAACCAGCCAACGGGCTTTTGAAGCCTGCTTGATTACAAAGGAAATACTAACTGTGAAATAGAGGTTACGGAACTGGCCGGCGGGTTTTCTCAGGGATTCCCCGTTACCCCAACCTTGCATTCCATCGCTGCTCCATACTCACCTCATATACTCTCAAGCCCTCGATGTTAATAGCTGCCCAAACCTCTCCACTTCAGTAGAGCTTACAGATCACTGCAGCTCTAGTTGCGACATGAAATACTTAATAATTTTTGTTATAAGATTTTCTCAGGAGAAACTTAATTAAAAGTTCATAACAAGACACGTTTATTCAGCGGCGGATACAAGACTCGCCCACCCTCCTACTTGAGCTTTCAATAAGAGTTTGATTTTACACTGGGTAAAATGAGATTGTTGCTGAAACCAGGTGTCTTGTTAATAATTCAATATTAATATGTACACCTAATAGACAAACAGCAAAGCTTTGAAAATATATAGATAGCTTACACACTAAGGTAGTAGGGGCGTGCGGCTGCCAAGCCACTTTTAATTAATCGGATTATTAATTTGATAAATTAATAAAAAGCGTTAATAAAAGGGTTAAATCTTGATCTGATTTTAATCCGATCAAAAATCTTAATCCGATCTTAATCCGATCAAAAATGGAAAGGGTTAATTATATTGAAAGGGTTAATAGCTTTTGTTGTACTTCTTTCTTTCATTATTCTTTTTGGGTGGGGGGAGGGGGAGTGGAATAGCAGGAGCTCTGGCACGTCCTCACCCTTGGAGCTCTAGCAGCAATTTTTTTTCTAACTACCCTACAACTAAGTGTGAAGTGAAAATCCGGTGGGTAAGGTGGGACTTTATTGCATCTCAGGGCTAGACACCTTATGCCTACAAGGATAGGAAATCATGCAAGGAGACATGCATCAAGGCAGAGAGGGATTGGGCAGCCATGGCCTGCAATTGGGGCCATGACTACCTCCCTAAGTGTACTTATAGCTAAGCTAATACTAGAACAGACTGGGAAGAACTGGTATAGGCACCGAAAAACCCAGTCGACGGGACAGAATTCAAAATATTTATGCATTAATCAGAAATGCTATGGAAGACAGAGTATGTGTGTAATATGCTCATGTTAATAGAAATGAAAAAAACTAGTAGAGTGGAGACGGGAACTATATTTCCTTTCGCCTTGGCAATTGGAGGGAGACACTGGCTTGTAACCTGAGAGGTGCTTGCACACCTCTCTGGTGGGGGAAGTGGTGCTATTGGATGGCTTCCCCCCGACTCCCCAGTAAAACCTGAAAATTAAAGTGAATAAAGTGAGTTGCCAGTAAGCATCGGCGGCAGCGACAGCTGAGCCAACACTTACTGGTTCTTAGATATACGTGAAGAGATGGTATAGCCTGTGAAAAGGAAAGGATTAAGTTATTAATCTAAATTTAAATTAGCCTAAGAATTATATAGTAACATATGCCCTTGGGGACATATGTGTTAAATCTAATGCTGAGCTACCTCGCAGCGGCCAATCTCCATAGTCATAGACTGTAACAGAGCATAATTCGGTCATATGCTACGAGTGCTCGACTGACCATAGTGGTAGGCTGCAATGTCTTATACAGTGCAAGAGTGGGCTAAGGCTTATTTTTTCTAATTTTTCTAATTTTGAGGTGTTTGGAGAGATGATGGTGGTAGATAGGCGATTTTTACGAATATATTTAACACACGAGAGAATTTCAGAGTGTTTAAACGATTTCTAAGAGTGGCCTAAGTGCAAATGTTAGGTTTTTTGGATGGATATAGCTGGTAGATTGGTGACTTTGAAAGATGCGATTTACATTTTAACTGATTTGTTTTCGGAATGCAACTAAACATTAGAGAATTTCAGAGTGTTGTACATATGAATAAATTACACACATCGAATTAGAAATTTAAAACGACTATGTTAATAATAAGTGGAATTACGTGAGTCTTAAATGTAACATGAGTCTCAAGATCAGAAATATAATATACATGAGACAGAGAATTTTAACTACATGAATAACAAGAGGGACAATTGCAAACTCACTAAACAAAATCTAGCTAGTCAGTATGAATAAAAAAAGATTTCCAAACTCGTATTTAAATATTAAACAAACACAATAGCATAATATAAATACACGTACACTACTTAACTCCTCTCGCACATCCCTTGAGTATTTTTTAAAACACGTCCACTTTATGTGGAGTCCAGCATAGCAATTACGACGTCTTATAAGCTGTGTGTGTGTGTGTGTGTGTGTGTGTAGAGAACCTGATTATATACATGTAGCAAAGCTGATAGACAAATGAGTTTAAATTTAAGAGAAAAACTCTGCATTCGCCCTACAACAGACAATGAAATGATAAATTTTAACTAAAGTTTCTCTATTTTCAGAATAATTCACTTTCATCACAAATTACTTCCATCGAAGCATATGGGCACTCGGGTGGCGTAAAGAAGTACTTAACCCCGCAAAGTATAACAGTGCAAGATTTTATAGAGATGTATTACAAATTTCTGTTAAATCTGTGAAATTCATGCCACTTGGTAAAAAAAAGTGAGTTGTTAACGCAAACGTTATTTTCGTCTACCGAACACAGAAATCAATTACTTATCACAAACACAGTATATCGATCTAAAAATAATAATTAACACACGAAAATTTATATCATCCCAATAAAATACTACGTAAATCGCGGTTATCACTAGAGATGAAGGTAGGTCAGACTCTTGTAAATTTACGGGATAATATATTGGTATTGTTACATAAAATGAAATGAATTCTATTTAAAAACTAGTTTAAATTATTATGTTTTTCTTCTTCTCCAAACATCACTGTGTTGTATCTTGAACAAGAACTCTTGTAATCTGTGTATATATAAATTATTATTATTTTTTAAATGTTTGCTGGTTTCTGTTGGGTACAGTCGTAGATTAAAGACAAGGAGGGGCAGAAATTTTTGCTACTTACCTCTGTGAAGGTATGCGGGGCTTAACTTTCAATAGATTTCCCTAGGATGTCACAAAAGTTGGCCAGCAGCCCGCCGTGTCCTGCTCCAGCTTTCAAGTTGAATAGACGTAGTGGACCAAGGTCCTCTCAAGGTATTAACCTTTTTCCTCATTCCTTTGCAAAACTTCATTAATTCAGCTATGATTGATTTTCTCCATATTTTTTTTTTGTAATTTCTCCTCGGCCGTTCAAAGTCTATGCAGGTATTGTAAGTTAAGAAAAGTACAGTTTCTTCTTCATGATAGCAAGCAAAAAAATATCAATAAATTTAAATACAAGGCATCAGCTTACCAATACTGATAGACATCTACTCATAGCTTTGTTTTCTCATTTTACATAAGATATTATTGAAAAAAAGGTAGTGACATTAGGTAATAAAAAAAGACACATTCTATTCATTTTTTAACTTATTATAAAATATTCTTTTTTCAAAAATGTTCCTCAAAACTACGTATTTACAATATCACAAATAAAGGTTGAATTTGCAGCAAACAATTCATTATTCATGGTAAAAGTCATCAAACAATCACTTTTGACATATACTAAACCACATTTTATCATTTATATAAAAAGAAAAAGCTGCAACAAAAACTAATTACAAAATACTGAAACACAATTTAAGAGATTCTATGCACAACAAACATTATTCTAACATACCAATCTTTTTTTTTTTTTTTTTACAAAAACAAGCCATGTCTACAAAAACAAGATATTTCATCAATATCATTTTAACAACAATCGACTTACAAATTAAAAGAGGCTTCATAAATAATATTTCATCAATGACATTTTACAAATATTATATCTCAAACTTAACAATACAACTACTGTTACTAAAACTACTATTATCATTACTACATTACTTTTACTATTACTATTGGACAAAAGTGTATGACACATATTACAAGATTGAAAAATTATTTACATAAACTAAAACACAATTGAAGAGATCTAGTATAACAAACAATATTATTTCCATAATATATAGGAGAACAACTTTTCCAGAGAGGTGCTCATGAATTGGAACGAATCGATAAATTTTAACTTGAAATATTGTGCCTTTCCATTGCAATCTGTACTTTTGGAAATCTGTTTTGTCATACACTTGTATTTCTCTAGGGTCATTCCAATCACTTGAATTTTTTCAGGATTTTCAATTACTACGGTTCTGTCGAGTAACATTATGTGACGTTCAGCCAAGGGCTTTATAAGAAAGTGAGCAGCGTAATTCTGCAGGTTATGGAAAACTGCGACATGTTGTCTTTTGGCCAGTCTGGAATTTAAGTTGCACTTATAATGTGCACAGCCTCTGATTTCGCCCATCAGAGGGTCATGGTCGACTACAATTTCATGTGTGTAGAGCAGTTCTTTAGTAATATGACAACTTTTCTGAGCCGCCAACCTAGCTCATCAGCAGGGTTTTTTGGCTTCATCGGAACAATCGCACTGTAGATTCCTGCAACCCACTTTGTAAGTTCAACTAATTTATCAACTAATTGGTACATACAATCAGCATCCACAAACTCGAAATACTGAGACAAAGCTGGATTGTATGAGCAAACCAACAAAATGCTACAGGAATATGGAACATGTTGGTTGATGGTGATTGTATTACTCGCTTCATCATTAGGTAAGCAAGTGGACATGGGTTTCAGACAACTTTCTACAGCGCAATAGGCGACGAAACCCCATCTCTGCTATTTGCTGTAATATTTACATTCCAAGTGGTTGTCGTTCCCAGTGGGGAAAGCACAGTACTGCGAACAGCCTTTTGTTGCTGGCAAAGATTACTGTGACTTGAGAGTTTCTCCTCAGTTCTGGAATACTGAAGACAACACTCACAAACAACTTTTTTGTTTTTATTCTTACTCAGCTCACTACCAAACAGCTTTGAAAAATTTCTAATGCATACGGAAATCAAATGAGCGGCATTTCCACTTTTGTGAATCGCCAAAATATTCACATGTTTGTCATGTCATAAAGGAGAAATACGGATGGGTACTACAACTCCACCCTTTTAGCAAGTTTTGTCAAGTATATTGCTATCGTTGTCCACCACACAGTGGACATTGATAGAAATAGAATTGTTCTTCTCAAACTTACGAATATCCTGCATGACTGCAGATGTCGATAGACCTTCGATATTCAAAACCTGGTGAGATTTTGGATATGAAGTAGTTCTGTAAACATGTTGTGTGGTTGGAAACAAAAAATGCTATGATTGAGTAGTGGAAACACATTCCCTCCAGGTAGTCTATAGCAGAACAAACTTTCCTATCAGCAATAAACTTGGGATGTTTGGTGTGTGCAGCGCCGAAAGTGAATGGCCGATATTGACTAACATGGACGTCCATGTACGTCTATATTTGGAGACTCCAGCCGGAACCACATGCAATAAACTCTTCAATTCTGTTTGTGAGATAAGAAACGATATCCTGATCACAGATTAAACCCACATCGGATGAATGAATGTCAGGGAGTGCTTTGCTTTGAAAATAAAAAGTCTCTGTAGCACCTTCTTCTGCTGTGAGGGATTTCAAGTACTTACCCACTACAGAAACCGATAATCTAACTGGCCTGGGCAGTGCCATTAATAAGCTTAATAAAGGGATTTTACACCTCTCAAAGAAATTAAAAATCATCATCAGACTCTAATTCATCATTACTTATCCATGCATCATCAAGTGTTCCCGCGAACACCATATTCAAAAGCTGGTACATCAAATCTGGGAAAGCTTCCACTGAGGTTGGGAATCGAAAAGGAATTATTTTCCTTCTCTGTTGTCGAGATATCTCTAATCGACTCGAAAATCGGTTGTGAAATGGTTGGAACACTTTCCGAATCACAAGAATCTTCCGAGTCTGATAGAAATAAGTCGTCATTCAAAAGATCAACATTTCATGATTGGGGGAAGCAGACACTTTTCGACCTTTTGGTTTTGACAATTTCTTCATAAGCGAATCCGTGCTCGAATCACTTAAGTAGAGATTATCCTCCAAAAGATTAACTTGTGTCTGCTTAGACGAAGGGACGCTATCTCGACAGCTTGCTTGTTTTTCTGTCTGCGATTCCAAATCGGTATCGCTTAGGTAAAGACCCTCAAGCAAGATGACATTACAGGATCGCTTACACTCACCCATTTTGACGCCTGACTAAAAAAATTCTTTTGTTTCCCAGATATAAAAGTTCGAACATCACATTAAATACTCTGAAGTGAGCCCTCGGTCTGAAAAAAGAAAATACTATTAGTAACTTCACACACGCATATTAATTTTATTAACAACATCCTAGACAAAAATGTTTTTTTTCTTAAAAAGTTCGTATTTTATGGGGAAAGACAAACGAGAGCTGGGACTAAAAATGCAGCGAAGTCTGAATACTTTTAAATGTGGAAGAGAGTCAGGTAGATAGTGGGCAGGGAGATATACAATAGATGCACCAAAACCTTTGCCGGTTGACGGGCTGTGTGCATGGTGAGGGGAACACACAAGGCAAGCCGAGCTGCTCCACGTAGGTAGGTGATGTGCAAATCGTGCAGTGGGTGAAAGAATGGGGGAAAGTCTAGTACACTAAGCTGTCGCTTGGATGTTCCTCCGTCTGGTTGCTCTGCCCTTCCCGACAACTTCCCCTTCTCCCCCACTGATGCACAAAATCTGTTAGTGCACATGCATGACAAAGAGAGAACTTCCCCTACCCGCTCCCTTTACACCTCCCCCAGTCCATAGCATAGACCCTGCAGGCATCTCTGCAATGAACTAAGGGATGGGAAAAGGAAAAACTTGTCACTTCTCCACCAGCCCAGCCCTGTGCCGATTTTTCAGTCCACACCCTGTCTCCAGTAATTTATTGACCACTCTTTGCGACCTGTCTCGCCATAACTATTTTTCCCAGCTATAAGTTTGGAGCACACTGCTTTTGTTTAGAATATATCAGTGAAAGTTAAACTCATGCTAATGCAGTTCATTTTAAGTCGTGTTTAAATGTTACTTTTGTGAGAGAAAAATCTTTACACTTTTTTAATCTTACACCGTCAAATTTCTACAGTATCAAGAAATTTTAAAAAGTTTTACACTGCCAAAAACTTTTAAGTAGTTTTATGCTGTCAAAAACAATTATGGACATTGTACACCAAAAAAATTTTTTTTAATGGATTTTTATTAATTTTTCGAAAATACATTTAATAACGATAGTCTTTGTAAGGGGAATTAATCGGTTACACTGAAAGCATTATAATACTTGTCTAAAATTCAAACATTTAACACTATAAACTAAACATGCTATACTTAAAATAAACCTACATACACATTTAATACTCTTACAACTATAAAAACATGTATTTTAGAAGTAAAATCTACTGAAACTTATATATATATATCACTCACACTCGCATTTACTCATAAACTTTGAAATGGAAATGTCTTAAAATTAACTTAATTGTCCAACCCCCCCCCCCCCCCCCCCTTGTAAGATACAAATAAAAAACATTACATTTGTTAGAAATACTCAAGGCTCATATATTCGTCATCATACATCCTTCTCCAGTTAATTCATACTGAACCAGCTTGGAACCTGAGGTTATGCACCTCCCCCTCAAGCTAGGAATAAGCAGTTCTTCCCTTGTTTTAGCTGTTCCATAGTTCATATTTCATACAAACAATATCTCACCCTTAAACATTTCTTATAATTATGTAAAACTAATAAAAATTCACATTGCTTTTCTCCCACAATCACACACTCACAATCATACAACATAACCAAAAATTTTTTATCAGAGTATTTGGACATGCATTCTAGAATAATTTTCACATACTTTTGCGAATATTTAAACAGTGAAGAGATGCTGTAGGTGAGTGTTATTGACATATACCATATTTCATATAGAGCATGGATGCATTTACTGGCGGTCTACCTCTCTTCTCAGCTCTTGTAAATAAACTCAAAACCACATGAAAAAATTACATTTAAAATCCACATGACTTTTCCCCTGCACTCACACACTCAGTCACACCCATCCTTAAACATCCATCCTTAAATGTTACTAAACATCCATAAAAAATACATAACTCAACAAATATTCTGAATTGTGAAACAGTTTTTTTTAAAGATAAACCATACAGGTCTAACATTAAAAAAAAACAATTATTTGATTTTAAGGAAAAAGTAATTCAGTTTGATAAAGAATTTCTTTCAAGTCATAATGATTTTGTTAAAAGTTTAACAATTTAATAAGAAGTTTAATGAGAATAATTCATGTCTAATGATTTTCAAAGAATAATCATTCAGTTGTTAACAATTCTTAATGAAATTGATTTAGTCTTACCATTTTGTTAAAAGTTTAATGATTTAATAAAAAGTTTAATGAAAATCATTAAAAGGTTCAATGCTTTATCATGTAACAATTTACTCAAAGATTCAGAAAAAATGCGAAAAAGATTTAAACGAAATACCAAAAACCCAAAATTTTTATATTCACTTAAACTCTTGTAGCGAAGATGTTGATTGGTGAAAGAGACCCGAACCTAGGTCAGTAGGGATGAGGGTAACCCTGCTGAGTCAGGTAAACGCTGGGGCAGCCGGGCACTTGCAATACCCTTGACAGCTCCATGGGACAGGCAGCCTGGCAACTTAGCAAGCGGTCGGATGAGGATGGTTGCTTTCACCTTCATGGCAGGATTGCTGGGAGGGCGTGCGATCGCAGTCTCTGGAGAACTCAGCGGAGCCTTCTCCGACAGGCTTTCACCATCATGGCAGAATCGATAGACAGCCGTGTCCCCTCGGTAGCACAGCCCCGCAGAGTCAAGCAAGAGGCGAGAGGGCAGCCAGTGTGCTTGACCTAGGCACTGATGAACCAGTTCACTGACTGTCCTCGCACTGGAGGGGAGTTGTTACCTCCATGGAGTCACACAAGCAAATGAGCTCCAGTCGATGGGAGGTGCTATTTATAACCTCACTAGCTTACCTTCTCGCATAAATTAAACTAAATGCTATTCGCCTGAAATGGATATCAAATGGACGGTTAATACGCATTGAGACATTTTAATACTAAAATTTAATGAGGATATGCTGATTTTTAGCCTTTATATCTGAATTTAACGTGTATTAGTCCATTTTTAAGCTAATAGGTTTGAATTGTATTCTTATTCAACGATTTATTACAGGAACAATTGTCATTATAATACGAACTTTTTGCATTATGATGTGAAAACAATTTAATGCTATGATTCAACATGTTTTACAAACGAATTCCTGTTTCACTATAATTTATTTTTAAGTTTAATTGATTAAACCTTTTAGTTAATATGGTTAACGAATTACAAATTAGCTATTATAATTCAAGACCTAACCTGGAATCGAACCCAGAATCTATATATCTACCCCACACTGAAAGTGAGAAATTAAATTACATGAATACATGATCTAAGTGGGACTTGAACCCTGCTTATATCAACCATGTCTTAGATAGGAATCGAACACGCAAACTCTACATATTACCATGCCTTACCCGAGATTCGAACTCAGAGTCTCCTTGCCTAATCTGATATCGCTACTGAGGCAGGGGACATTTAACAACTTATTTTATGTATTTATAAATTTTCCAGCAGACATATTTTTCTCAAATTCAAGTATATCCTTAGTTGATTATTATTTTTTAGCAAATTATTAGCTGGTTCTTTCTTTGACTATTTTCTTTACAATGCTCTTTCTTGTTGATGCAACATACTTTTAGCAGAAAATTTAAGAATCTCTCTCTCTCTCTCTCTCTCTCTCTCTCTCTGTTTAAGACAAATTAAGTACTTTTTCCCTAGCTGAGGAGAAAATATTTTTCCTATCAAAACAAGTACACTTTTAGTAAGGAATAGCATAAATAAATTTTAAGAAATGGATTCATTTTACATCAAATTTATTTACAAAATATATACAAACTCAGGATGAACCAAAATTTATGTACAACATTTTATCACCGATGCAACATATTTAAGCAAGTAGATAAATTTTGCTCCAAACATACACAAATTAAACATACTTGTTTCAACACAATCAAGTATAAGACGTCCCAAAACAATATCAAGTAGAATTTTCTCCAAACATTAGCATGTTAAACAAACACAAGTAAATTCACAATATATTGATAACATTTTTAACACTAGCAAATTCAGCATGTTACACAAATTATTTAGAAAAATCAGGAAGATCCAAAACTTTAGTTACAACATTCTATCACTCACAAGTACAGAATGATTCAAAATGTATACAATATTTTTCTTTAAAAACAAGTATTTTTATAAACTGTTAGCAACTTCTGTGAACAAACTTTTCATGCATTTTCTTAACATTGGATCCAGATCCCCTTCTTGACATCTACTTTCAAGGAGTGAGCGTTTCTTACGCCCTGGTTTTAATCTGTCTGTTTGCACACTGACATCTTTGCAAGTAAGGGCATGTAAAACAATGCTTTCTACCAAAACAGTATAGGATTCAACATAATGAGGATATACATCTTCAATACTAGATGGAAAAGGTGTGTTTGTAGTCATGTGAAACACTGCACATTTCTTTTTGTCACCGCACTGTACGAGTTCGTGACACTTTTCGTCTGCTAGAGGATAGTAAATTACTATAAAATGAAAAATATTGTCACAGGTTTCAGTAAATTCTTGCAAAATTCCTTGACACCATAAGGCGTAAGTTATATTGGATTTTCCTTGTTTGACACTCACATAATGATTAGCAGGATGAAAAGACATCATGTTGCTGCTATGACATACAACACTTGACTGAGAATATTTAGCAAGGAACAATGTATGTATATTAATTCTCTAAATTTGCAAGTTGAAATGTATTTTAGGGCAAAATTTTATTTTTGCTTTTTTTTTTGCTTGATCTACGTAACATTTTGATGAATAAAACCCAGTATGCATCGTATGACCAAACTTGTCTTTGCTATAATGATATAAAATATGAATATTATTATCACATTCTTCGAAATACTGATAAGGCAAAACAGTGTCTGTATTATAACAAGATGTTTCAAACATTTTTCTTCCTCACAATATGAAGTTACAGTGTGTTCACCCTTAAGTTTATGCTTACGATCTACTATATCAGGTCTGTACTGGTTTACAAGACATTCAGAACTATTACAGTTAGTTAAAGTAGCATCATATGTATTTGGTTCACTACGTGCTGCAAAAGCTTGAGAGAAATAAGAATTTGACATTTGAAATGAATGTCTGATTCACACATTTCCTTTACAACAAAATGTGAATATGATAAGCTGTAAGTTACAGAATGCAAACCTTTAGAAAAACCGTATACTTGTATTTCATTGGACATAATGGGAACAATGGGATCATTATTCTGAATTAGCCACTTCACACACATATAAATTACACATCGACAGAAAAACTAATCCTCCTTGTTCGAAAATTAAGTTCTGGATGTCCTCACTCCAGGTCTCCTTCCAACGAACGGTGATTCCCTGGCGAGGTCTGTTGAGCTGGTAGTCGATTATTCAGTATCCTCGTTCCTCTTCAACCTCCTCGCTAAGACTGGCAATCATCAAATATTCTAATGTTGATGGCAAGTCACTTTCAGGGCGAAGATATCTCACAGCTAAATCGTTGCATGCTGTTGCTTCACCAAAGCAACTGCTGAGAATGTTGTCGAAAGTGTAGTACCAATGTTGTATATAATTACAGACATGAACTTGTAGAATATCGTCATACAGTTTGAAGAACACTTTTCTGTGTCCAATTTGTAGGACCTCGTATACGTCTGTAGGCTTGAAGATCCTAGCCAAGACTGACGATTTTATACTAGGCACACTCATTCGTATAGTGTGCCAGATGTTCTTGCTTGGAAAAACATTGCATTCCCACATGTCACAGGGAGAATTTATTTTTTGGTCACCAATGTACGAATAATGTTGCTTGTTGTTGCATTCTTCCATCCAAAGAACACGTTCAGAGTAATGCTCCCTTCGCAACTTATATTTAATTTTGCTAAATGATGTATATTTAGTGATTTCTTCACCTTTCACATCCCATACTAATTGGGTTAAACTAATCGGAAAATCAGTGTCAGGTCTTAAATTATACACTACACACTTGCGTACAATGCAATATCCAACATCTTCATACATACATTCAGGATTGATTATTATCGAAAAACCCCAATTTTCATCTCTGTTGCACATCTGTATCTGAAGTGGACTATCTTCATCTTCATTTCGAAACCTCACTCGCCTGAATCCTGGAGTAACACTAGCGTACTGAAGTGATAAGTTGAACCTCTCCATCTTAACTGAATCTCTGCTGTATGATTCTCTCTCTCTCTCTTATTTACAGATATTCTTCCAGTTAAAATTTGTTCTTCAACGACAACTTTTTTAGATCAAATTTAAACACACAAAAAATACTATTCCATACCTCACAGTCCCACATTCCACATAGTGCTCTTAAAAGTCTGCTACTGCCTTGTATTTGCATAATGTATTCCTTATTATTATATGCTTCAATCCATAAGATTGTTGTGGTGTTGTAAAATTCTCTAATCAAATTATATTTGATTTGATGAAAACCTCTTCTTTGGTTATTTCTGTACTGCCATTTTTAAAACATAGGTCCCAAAAAGAACAGGGCATTTCGCTATCAGGTCTCATATTAAAAACAGGACAGTCTTCTGCCTCATTACACAGCACTCGTTCTGTATACAGGCTTTCTCTGAAACTTTTTGCGAAATTCCAGTGTTCATTTCCGTTACACATCTGTGTTTGAAAGTATGTGTTGCCTAGAGACTAGAACCATACGTTCTTGTCTCTTCGAAAATTAGTAGAGTAAGTCTTCTCTGGGTCGAATTTCTCAATTTTTTCGAAATCTTATGATACCAAAGTCCCATTTCATGTAATGTATCTCGTAAGTCTGTTCCCGAAACATCATTTTAAGTTCAAGTTTTAAACTATTCAAAGGTCTGTGAGATTTAGTGTCGGTTGCATAAGAAATAGGAAACTCCTTAATTACAAAGGAGTTGTCTTTGTAGTTTTCGAATACCTGAGTGTAGCACATCATTTTTACATAATTTCTTTTTATGCACTATTTACAAAAAATTCTCTCTCATATAAAATGTTATAAGATGACAGTGCTCGCCTCAGAATCTACTTTATCACCTCTAGAATCGTCCATTACTATATCTGGAATGATTCTAGCTTCAAGTATCTGTTACAGCCTGCACGACATACAATCCCTCCTCATGTGCTTTAAGTTGTCATCATTAGCAAGGGCAGGCATGCCATAAGGACAGTCTTGACAAGGTAAATAGGATACTATACCTCATCGGCTTTTAAATGTTCAGGCAGGAATAGATACATTAATTTTATTTCGTGAGTCACAAAAGAAATTATGAATTCTTTCGGCAAAACTTGCAGTTGGCAACACTCTAAACTCAATGAGGTTTTAGCCTCCCCATAGGCCAAAATAGCATTGGACATTTCAATGCATTCAGAGACACAATTGTTACAGCAGTGAACTTGTTGCATTGTATCTGATTAATTCCCCTGAAGATTCTGCATTCATCATGTTCTAGGTGGAGCAGTAGATGTCTGGCATGGTAGTGGACGACTGGAGCTGTGGTAATCGTGATGGAAGTCTGGAGCTGTAGAAGATGGCTTTTGTTGTTGTAGTGGACCCCTGGCATCGTTTACTTCATCAATGCTTGAACTCGATGATGATGCTTCCCGGACCCCTACAGTAGATGCCTGACGTTATTATCTATGCTAATGCAATGCACACATGCGCACACAAAGTGACCTTGGCAGATGCCAATTTAGGAATGAGAAAAAATTAATTTATCCCTCCTTATATACTGTAAGGGTTCAAAATGGCCACCATCTTCCCATAAATTTACAATAATTTGGAGCTTTTAATAAAAAAAGTATAAATAACATTGAAATTGCTACTTTCGAACTCGGGAAAACATGATTTTCACCTGTATTCATAGTGTTTTGTTAAATTTACGTCGGAATCTGTTAAATGTGAAATAAATTCAAATATATACATTTTATGTTACATGGAATGCATTTTTTTTGCTTTTGGAACATTTTTGGTTAGATGTAAATGAAGGTAACACATTGGTTAGAATGATCGCCTCTCCGGATGTGTCACAACATAAAAACAATTATTTCGTAATGTGTGGATATCGTGTTAGACATTGCCATTAATACAAGGGTTTTGTAGCAGATCTCTCTTGTTTCCCCTAGTCTGACGTGCTCATGTGTGACTCAGCGATTCTCCCCTCACCAGCTCTCAAGACATTGATGTTAAGAGCCGTCTAATTCTCTCCCAATGTTTTCTTTTTCTCTCCGATATGTCGAATTGATAGTAGAAACATTTCTTAACAAGTGAATAAAATATATCTTGTTTGAATGGTTGTAAAAATAGTTATGTTTTAATGAGTAAATAAAATAATTCTTGTGTGATTTTACAAATCATAGTTTGCTTGGTCCAAATATGAATTTGTTGTTGTTGGAATGATAAATCTAGGACTTATATTGGGAATTTGATTTCAGGGACTTGTAATTTTTTTTAATGTTCTTGTACTCAACCTTTTGTGTGAGGTTGAAGGGGCAGTGAGTCCGCCCAAATCTATCGGGGCATGCATTCAGAGGACTGTGGCTCGAAGCAGGGGAACCAACATTAAAAAAATTTGTTCTTAATACCATAGCAAGGAGGGCGAGTTGTCCTGAAACTGGTACTGCAGGGATGTCCACTCACGAAAAAGCATTCCCAGAGCTGATATTGAGATGAATAAACTGGTTTTTGTGAGTTCCAGGCTATATCGATAGTGGAGGTCTTCTGAAAAAGTCGCCTTCATGAGTGGTGGTAGTATGGGCTACGTCCCTCTGGACACATCTTAGTGGGGAGAGCGGGTTTCATAGTGGAGTGGGAGCAGGTTTGAAGAGGAGGGTGGAAGGTGTAGGGGTGTTTGGATGGGTCACGTACGTCTGGACTCTGGTCGGTTCTGAAAGATGCAGGGTAGGGTGGGAGGGGGTGGCTACAAGCGAGCAGGACCCGATCGGAGTGCATGTATGCAGATGATGCCAACTTAAATCAGTTGTGGCAATTGAGAATCGAGGACAGACGGGTGACTGATCATCAGGACATTCGTGAGGAAGAGTGGTAGGTGGTGGATGTCATCGTGGAGTCATGAGGGGTGCAGGGTAGGGGCGTGGCAGGCAGGTTTCCTCCAATCGGAATGCAACTAATCAGTTTTCGCCATCTTGCCTTAGTGCCGAAAACATTTGACGATCGTAGCCAGCTCGGGGCAGCGTGCATTGACAAGGTGTGGGGAGGGGGTGTAGGGAACAAAGTCACCTCAGCTATCCCACTCGCCGCCATCTTCATTCGCTCATGTACGCTTGGAGGAGATGGATGTGATGCTTGTCAGCTCCATCATAAACACCGCACCTCTACACACTAGGTGCCCGACAAGCTTATGATAGGGGGTTACCACACCTGCGAGCATCGCACCTACCTTCATCTCTAGCGATAGCCATGATTTACGTAGTATTTTATCAATAAAATATCAATTTTCGTGTGTTAACTTATTTTTTTCGGGTCGAAATACTGTGTTTGTGATAAGCAATTGATATCTGTGTTCGGTAGACGAAAATACAATTAACGTTAACTCTCGTTTTGGTTACCAAGTGATGTGAATTTCATAAATTTAACAGAAATTTGTAATACATCTCTATAAAGTGTTGCACGAATACGTTTTGGGTGGTTAAGTACTTCTTCATGTCATCCGAGTGTCCCTATGCTTCGACAGAAATAATCTGTGTTAAAAGTGAATTATTCTGAAAAAAATGAAACTTTAGTTAAAAATTTATCATTTCGTTGTCTGTTGTAGGACGAATGCAGAGTTTTTCTCTTAAATTTAAACTCATTGTCTATTGGCTTCGCTACATGTATATAATCAGGTTCTCCACACACACACACAGCTTATAAGACGACATAATTGCTACACTGGACTCCACATCAAACAGACGTGTTTTTTTTTAACAAAACTCAATGTATGTGCGAGAGGAGTTAGGTAGTGTACATGTATTTCAATTATGCTATTGTGTCTGTTTGAAATTTAAATGCGAGTTTGATATCTTTATTTATTAATACTAACTAGCTGGATTTCGTCTAGTGAGTTTGCACTTGTTCCTCGTGTTATTCATGTAGTTAAAATTCTCTGTCTCATGTATATTATATTTCTGATCTTGAGACTCATGCTACATTTAAGACTCACGTAATTCCACTTATTATTCACATAGTCGTTTTAAATTTCTAATTCGATATGTGTAATTTATTCATACGTACAACACTCTGAAATTCTCTAATGTTTAGTTGCATTCCGAAAACAAATCAGTTAAAATGTAAATCGCATCTTTCAAAGTCACCAATCTACCAGCTATATCCATCCAAAAAACCTAACATTTGCACTTAGGCCACTCTTAGAAATCGTTTAAACACTCTGAAATTCTCTCGTGTGTTAAATATATTCGTAAAGATCGCCTATCTACCACTAACATCTCTCCAAACACCTCAAAATTAGAAAAACTCGAAAAATAAGCCTTAGCACACTCTTGCACTCAACTCTACATCTATATAAAACATTGCAACCCCCCACTCTGGTCAATCGACTGCCAAAGCTCTAAGGGCGAGGACGTGCAAGAGCTCCAGCTTACTCCCTTCCCCCACCCAAAAAGAAAGATAGGAAGAGGTACAACAAAAAATATTAACCCCTTCAAATGTAACCCTTTCAATAAATTTAACCCTTTCAATACATTTAACTCTTTCCATTTTTGATCGGATTAAGAAGTTTTAATTGGATTAAGATAGGATTAACAATTTTTGAGCGGTTTAGAGTATGATTAAAATTTAACCCTTTTTTGATTAACCATTTCAATTAATTTGATATCAAATTGATAATCCGTTTATCAAAAGTGGCCTAGGACCCGCACGCCCCTACTTCTCACTAATTACTGGCATTTATAAGTAACATTATATCTTAAAGTGTACTGGTAATCATGCTGTTTTAAACGAAATGCATAGTACAATCCCTCCACCACCAAACTTTTCTCAACACTAAGTATACCCCTTACTGCATAGGGATCTAGATCCGCTATTACGCTTATTGAAGCACAAGTAAGTGGCAGGTCTAATATCGAAACAAAATGAATTAATTCTGTTGTGACTACGAATAAAAACATGCTGACGCAAACTCCTCGTACGGGAGTACCCTACGTATCACATTTAGAAATTACTGCGTTGACCCGATCTGTCCAGGTTTAATTTACGAGCTCAAGTGTTTCAACAGTTAATAGGTTTTTGCTGAGCGCTGTACTTGTGTGTAACGTGCTTCTCGCAGCCAGACTTGTATTCAAGAGTACTTTAGCATGGGATGGCACGCGAATGTGGACTGTGTGTAACTCGGCCAGACTTATTCGTACATACCCAAACAACTGCTTCGTGATAATGCTAATGTGTTAGTGCTGTTTCGCAAGGACTATATGAATTTGCGACATATGTACGATAACCACGTCAATACGGACATAATACTATCAGATTTCAAGAGTCTGTGTGCCTTATGCGGGAAAGACGAGTATGGATTTTTGACTATCGCAAAAGACAGGCCTCTATATAATGGCAGGAACCGACGTGCATTCGATCAGTCCATCATTGAACGTCGTGAATGAGTTACAGCACATCGAAATTCGGGTAGGGTGACCTCAGGCCGCGGCTTGACAAAGACAAAGATGGAGGTTGTCTCGTACCAAGATATGATGGCATTTTTAATGCTGGTAGAAGAATAATACGAAACATTGGTGAACCCGAACAATTCGAAGATGCTGCTACTAAACATTTCATCTTCGAAACTGTTACTGGATTCATCTCGGAACTACGCAATGTGTTGGCCAATCAGAGTAAATTCTTTCTCACTTATTGTCTGAGCTCGGGTGGACGCATGCGGGCAGTGACAGTGACATACATTATTGGGCGCGTGCAGGCAGTGGCAGTGACATTACTGGGTGCATGCAACATTGGCTGTGACATTACTGGGCTCACGAAGTGTGCCATGTACCAGGGTACAGACACACGGTTATACCAAAACCCTCACTTTCGAAATTTTTCCCCAGCACAGGTACAAGTTGTCAAAATAATGGACCTAGATGGTCACGTGCAAAAGGAATTAAACAACCAGGCCGAACTCGTAAGATTTCATGCACATATTACAATTTGTTGTTCAAGGTATGTCAAAAGATGTAAAATTATTTACTGTGTGTCTTGAGCCAAAAAGGTAAATTCAAAAGGTTAACACTAAATATTTGGTTTCCAACTTGCCTACAAGGTAATTTTAAATATACCCTTTTTTACATTTCTTTAGTATTTTTTTAAATTAACATTTTCTCTGATGCTTGCATTTACAAAGGATTGGCAAAAGTCTGAAACAGTTTTAAAATTGAAAGTTCAGCGGTAAATTATTAAGTGTTCATGTTTCAAAAGTTCGCGAAGGCCTGGTTAACAAACACATGCACAAATTTATAACTACGAAACAAAGTAGATTTGTTGGCCTGAGAGTCGGAAAGTAGCCCAAGATGGGACGATCCAACGCCGAACGCAGTTAAGTCACGTTGGGCATCATGAGAGGATGTTTCAAGGCCACGCCAGGGACATCGGTCGAACAGATCAAGCTCTCATTTTAGCCTCACCACGAGACATCGGGCGAGAATAACCTCAGCGGTGAGAATAGTTGTATCACTTCAAATAAAGATGAAAATCCGGAGCTATATTTAAGAAGATGTTTGCCACGTCATTAGGTTCTTGGAGAAGAAAGAATGTGACCTTGACTAGGGTGAGCTTTAGCGACAATCGATTCGGAGAGTCGCGAATCGAAACAAATTACAGTATTTCGGTTATACCAAATTAATACTGACTAAAATGACATTTTGCTCAAGATAAAATTTCAAAAACCATGAACTTAATTGACACGTTTTAAATGTTGATTTACACATTAAATATTAGACAGTAATAAACTGACAATAAATATTAACTTGTAGCAAGAATTTCTTATAACTGCCAAAAACATTCAGAAATTTATCTCGTGAAAACGAAGCTTTTAGTAATGGCAGAAATAAACTACTGCAAACAAATTATACCAAATATGCAGAAATAAAACCTTACTAAATTACTTAAACAAGCATCTGCACAAAGCTTTAGACACAGACACACTGACTAAGGGAAAATTCAATTTGATTTACTGATATATTTAGCATTTCAAAAATATAAACACAGTTATGTGCAGGAAATCCACAAAGTATTGCTACAAAAAGAGAAAAATTATTCTCAGAAAGGGGAATACAAATTACCCAATCTAAAAAGTGCCAGGAAACGACACAAAATGCAGTGCCAGTGATATTACTGGGCGCATGCAGGCAGTGGCAGAGATATTACTGGGTACTTTCAGGAAGTGGCAGTGACATTCCTGGGCGCATGCAGGCCGTGGCAGAGACATTACTGGGCACATGCTAGCAGTGGCAGCGAGATTACCGGCCGTATTCAGGCAGTGGCAGTGACATTACAGGGCGCATGCAGGCAGTGACAGTGACATTACTGGACGCATTCAGGCAGTGGCAATGACATTACAGGGCGCATGCAGGCAGCAACAGTGACATCATGAAGGCAGTGGCTGTTACATTGCTGGACCAATTTAAGCAGTGGCAGAGACATACATTATTGGGCGCATTCAGGCAGTGGCAATGATGACATTATTGGGTGCATGCAGGCAGTGGCATTTACATTACTGGGCCCATGCAAGCAGTGGCAGAAACATAAATTATTGGGTTGCATGCAGGCACTGGCAGTGATGACATTACTGGGCACATGCTATCAGTGGCAGTAATATTAACAGCCTCATTCAGGCAGTGACATTACAAGGCGTATGTAGGCAGTGACAGTGACATTACAGGGCGTATTCAGGCAGTGGCAGTGACATTACAGGGCTCATGCAGGCAGTGACACTGATATTACTGGGTGCATGCAGGCAGTAGCAGTGACATTACTGGGCGCATGCAGGCAGTGACAGTGATGATATTACTGGGTGCATGCGGGCAGTGGCAGTGACATTACTGGGCATATGCAGGCAGTTGTACTGACATGACTAGTTGCATGTAGGTAGTGGCAGTGACATACATTATTGGACGCATGCAGGCATTGACAGTGACAATCCTGGGTGCGTGCAGGCCGTGAAAGTTACATTACTGAGCCCATGCAGGCAGTGGCATTGGCATTACTGGGCACATACTAGCAGTGACAGTAAGATTACCGGCTGCATTCAGGCAGTGACATTACAGGGCGCATGCAGGCAGTGACAGTGACATTACTGGATGCATGCAGAAAGTGGGAGTGACATTACTGGGCACATGCAGGAAGTGGCAGTTACATTACTAGGTGCATGTAGGCAGTGGTAGATACTTACTGGGTGCAAGGAGGCAGTGGCATTGGCATTACTGGCCATATGCAGGTAGTGACAGGGACATTACTGGGTGCAAGAAGTCAGTGGCAGTTACATTACTAGGCGCATGCAGGCATTGGTATTGACATTGATGTGTGCATGCAGGCAGTGTCAGTGAAATTACTGGGCGCATGCAGGCAGTAACTGTCATTATTGGATGCATGCAGGAAGTGGGAGTGACATTACTGGGCACGTGCAGGCAGTGGCAGGTACATTAATGAGCGCATGCAGGCCGTGACAATGACATTTCTGGGTGCATGCAGGCAGTAGCAGTTACAATACTGGTAACGTGCAGGCAGTGACAGGGACATTACTGGGCACAAGCAGGAAGTTGCAGTTACGTTACTGGGTACATGCAGGCAGTGACAATGACATTATTGGGTGCATTCAGGCAGTGGCAGTGATATTACACGGTCCATGTGGGCAGTGGCAGTGACATTACACGGTGCATGCGGGCAGTGGCAGTTACATTACTGGGCGCATGCAGGCAGTGGTAGTTACATTACTGGATGCATGCATGTAGTGGCAGTCACATTACTGTACGCAGGCAGGCAGTGGCTGTTACATTACTGGATGTATGGTGACAGTGAAATTACTGAGAACATGCTGGCAGTGGCATTGGCATAAGTGGGTGCATATAGTCATTGGCAGTTACATTATTGGGTGCATACAGGCAGCAGTATTGACATTACTGGGCGCATGTAGGCAGTGACAGTGACATTACTAAGTGCATTTTGGCAGTGGCAGTTACTTACTAGGCGCAAGCAAGCAGAAGCATTGACATAACTGGCCGCAAGCAGGCAGTGACAGTGACATTATTGGATGCAAGCAGGCAGTGGCAGTTACATTACTGGTCTCATGCAGGGATTGACATTGACATTTCTGGGTACATGCAGGCAGTTGCAGTTACATTATTGGACGCATGCAGGTAGTGGCAGTGACACTATGGACAGAATTATTTCGAAAGTGTACAGTTAACCGAGGAAAGTCGTTTACACGAATATGCGACTCTGTAGTCAAATTGCTTATGTGACAAAACGATAAATATTTCTAGCATTTTAAATTTTGTATTCTCATTGGTTGTGAGGTGATGGGTTCTGCGTGCGTGTCAGAAAGCCCCGTACACAAGGTCAACATCTTGGTTTTCAGTAAGTAACTGGCACTGATACTTTCCCAGGCCAACGTGACTCATGTCGTGTAACTCCGTTACACAGTCAAGAGAAGCCTTGAAATTATTCTTAATAAAAGTGAACAGTTTAAAACATGCGAACTCTTACACTTATTTGAGTGAAAATAACCGATAGCAATAGAAATCGTTTCGTAATTCAAAGTTGAGACACTGAATTCGCTCGGTTGTTGCCAACTGTCAGAGAGAGTGGCCATGCGGGTGGGAGCAGAGAATATTTCCAACTCAACAATCGACATAAATACATAGTATGTGATATTATAGTAGCTGTAGAAGACGACGTGACGTCACTTGCAAGCAGAGCAATGTCCGGAGCAGTTGGCAGTTAGCGCGAGCGAGCCAGCCAGCACGGGAGGTTACGTCATAGTAGCAAGATCACGCACCTGCGCCGTGTAATTCACATTAAAAGAACTCGCTTCGCCTCAAAATGATTATGATTATGTTTATCGGCGCCGTAATGGACGGGCGCAATGGGAAGGCGAAAAAAAAAAATTGAAGTTACGAAGCGGGGAATTCCCTGTGCTCACGGCCGTGTCCTACGGAGGCATGCGTCCATGACACTCGGGGAGAGAACCGCACAAGCGCCTCTGGTGGCGAGGCGGTGAACTATAGTAAAACCACCGTTACTTCCAACTCTTCTGAAGCCTGGTCTGCTAAAGTTCTACTTCCAGGATATCCCTCCGCCTCAGGCAAACAAAACCTAACTAAGTCTAGGGAATTACACCAAAGGGACAACGCACCGTATTCGTGCGCATTCTGTGTATTAATTATTTTATGCATTATAAATATTTCTTAACAGGAATTAACAACACGACTATTTTCTCATATTTTTACTGTGTTAGTTTCATATGAAATATTAAAACTTATAAATAAAATTAAAATTAAAATTCAATTTAACCAAAAATACGGCAGACCTACTTTTATGTTAACGTAAGTATAAAACTCTTGTGATACGAGCAGACATATTAGGGACACAACTAAATACGTCATACATGGGGTAATTTTTCAAAGGTTTGATTCAAAAATTGTGAAGAACCGCGGATAGAATATACACTCTATCCATTACAAGACTGCTTGTAGAGTGGAGAGACTTGGGCGGCTCTTGAAGGTGTGCTATCCTTTCAATACAGGGTTTCTTTTTACAGATCCACTCGTCTCCCTCCTGGGCAAGCCGGGTTGGATTCCTGGAGGAGTCGCTCCCGGATTATTGCACATGGGTATCGTGGCGGACAGTGCTGCTGATCGGCAGACCGTCGCTAGGATCTACTGTTGCCCCCGCTCGAGAATCTTCCTAGTCAAACTTGATGACCGGACATTAAAAATCAAAGCTTGACACTGCACATAGAACTAATTACTAAAATGTTTCAAATTCGCACTGTTTCAGTTATATGTATTCGTATACTGCCATGAAAGACATAAATTGTTTTAAAAAAAGAGGCAAACTTTTATTGCTGTTACAAGTGTGAACCAAATCACGTGACGAGAAAAAAAATTGGAAATAACTGTTAAGACATTCCCCGTGACTTGACCAAGTTTATTTTATAATTTTGAATTTGTAATTTAGGTAATGCAGTAATATACGTAAATCCAAATTGGCGGGATTACTTCGGCCTTAAAAACGTGGTCTTGACAGCCAATGAGGCTGAAGCGAGTGAGTATGTAACAGCTCCGGAATGCAAAGGCAGTAGAAAACGGGAGATCTGTGATAGAAACCCGCCAACTAGCGCCATCGACCACCACGATCACCACGCGTGAAATTCCCCGCCAGGAATCGATATGGGTAGTGAAATTTCGCGAAAAGTTTTCAAAACAAGTTCTATTTCAAATCACTGTAGGGTCGTTTACCTATCTTGATTGGCTGAATTACTTTCTGACACGTGTTAACTGTCTGCACACGAATCACGTAGGAGCTGTGCCGATGTTGCAGAATTCTGAGTGGCCCGGTCTAATATGAAAACGCCTTATCAAGTTGACAGTAACCAATGGCAGTAGACAAACTGCTGCTGGGTGCTAATAATATTGAAGTACACCGTATACTCAGATATCGTCGCGAAAAATCACTAGCTCTAGGACTCAAACCCGGTCCGTCTTGTTGAGAAGGCGCGCTCTAGATACTGCACTACTGCGACCATTTTGAAGGAAGCAGGGAAATCAAATGTTTTTACTCTATGGCTCGAAATTCGGGGAAATTTCAAGCACGTTGTAAGACTATATATTAATTGACTACGGGAAGTTTCGCTAATATTTTAGCTTAAAATACTGCGTATAGTTGTTGCCTTGTTGTGGTATGGAAATAGAGAAATAGAGAAAATGTGGAATGAAGCTGGCTCCAAAAAAGACGTTTTGTGGAGAAGCTGTGTTTTTCCAACATTGTTTCTCTTGCATAACAAATAGGCTAATCATAATTCCGCATTCCAATGATAAGGAGTAATGTATTTGCAGCATTGTCACTGAAGTTATATACAAGAGTTGTAACATAGTTGACAAAAATGTGTTGAATATATGTGTTATACTAAACCATTTTTTGAATAGGTGGATGAGTTGGGACTTCAGAAGTGCCAGATGCCCTCCCCTCTCTATTATCATACAAAAATGTTTACAGATCTTGGGACAACGATAGGGAAGGAGATGACAATAATGTCAGAAATTATTTTTTTTTAATTTCTAAACAAAACGTTTATTATATTTTAATTTTTTTACGAACACAAATTGTTTGTGTTTGTATATCCTACTTTGTATAGGCTATTCAGGGTAAAGTGAACATTTTTAAGGCCTTAATTACTTTTTTCCTATCAGACATTTGTTTTCCTTCCGCCACTCTTTTAAATAAATATTGCCATGTAAGCGTAATAAATATTGCCATGTAAGCGTAATAAATATTGCCATGTAAGCGTAATAAATATTGCCATGTAAGCGTAATAAATATTGCCATGTAAGCGAAATAAATATTGCCATGTAAGCGAAATAAATATTGCCATGTAAGCGTAATAAATATTGCCAT
The DNA here is from genome assembly GCA_029891345.1 of Dryococelus australis. Classification (NCBI taxonomy): domain Eukaryota; kingdom Metazoa; phylum Arthropoda; class Insecta; order Phasmatodea; family Phasmatidae; genus Dryococelus; species Dryococelus australis. The sequence goes on from CM056995.1 coordinate 564,634, forward strand.
GTAAGCGTAATAAATATTGCCATGTAAGCGTAATAAATATTGCCATGTAAGCGTAATAAATATTGCCATGTAAGCGTAATAAATATTGCCATGTAAGCGAAATAAATATTGCCATGTAAGCGTAATAAATATTGCCATGTAAGCGTAATAAATATTGCCATGAAAGCGTAATAAATATTGCCATGTAAGCGTAATAAATATTGCCATGTAAGCGTAATAAATATTGCCATGTAAGCGTAATAAATATTGCCATGTAAGCGTAATAAATATTGCCATGTAAGCGTAATAAATATTGCCATGTAAGCGTAATAAATATTGCCATGTAAGCGTAAACACAGTATATATCACAGGACTTGAACGTTAATGTCTAAGGCTACAATAAAATATATTTACTGACTATTATTCCGAGTGATAAGGTTACAAAAAGGGCTCACTTTACCTTTATGTAGAGAAGATGGAAAATCGCGAAAACTTTTTCAGCCAAAATAATTCTATAACACTCTAACGAGGTTATTCTTTCATGATTGGATGAACAAGGTTTTGAGTCGACTGAGTTGTTCGCAGACCAATCACGAACGATCTGCCGTAAGTATAAGAGTCCTCATTGGCCCAGTGAAATGGGATAGTAGCTTCACACATGCATGACAGCCAATTAGGAATGAAAACTTTCGGACATGGTCGACAATTCATATAGCACGTCTGAAAGTCGCGTTTAGCCAATAGTAAAGTCTAATCGGAGGAGCAACCAATCTGCAGTGAAGCGATTACACAGGTAAATGACGACGTATAGTAGCCAGTAACCAATTCATTCACGAATAGCTCTCAAGTAGGTATAGTACAGTGAATCGTGGCATGTTACTGGATAATAATGCGAATTTTGCATGTCTTTACCTATAGCTAGCTGCAGTGATTTTGGCGAAAAGTTTTCAAGACAAGATACAACTGAAAGCACTGTAGGGTTGTCCAGCTTTCTTAATTTGTTGAAACATGTTCTGGTCTGTGTTAACTGTTTTTCGCACCAATCACTAATTATCTGTGCCAGAGTTACGCAGTCCTGAGTGGCTCGGCCAAATGCGGAAACGACACCAGCAGCCAGTGGATTTATAACAATAACTGGGGTGTATACATAGCATCTTGAATTCTACTGTGTGCTTCAGGTTTTTCGTAAAAAATCAATGGCCCTACCTATAGGCATATGTCACCAATATATTAAGTGTTTTGATTTTTAACTTTTACGCCTTAAATATAAAATTGTCATTTTAGAGAAATATCCTTTAGAAAGGGGAAATTTTAATAACCAGAAAGAGAAATTTGTTCTTGATCTGTTACCAACATTGGTGGCAGCGGGATCAATATTGTAAGTGACATGGCCCTAGCCATTGGCTAGCTGGTCGGCTTACAGTGTGATAGCGGTACAAAACGCACCAGATATCTGCAAGCTTGAGAAACGTCACAAGTTAGGGGCATGCCAGTGACGATCACTGTAGTTCACTAGACAAGCCACGAGAGGTGAGCGAGGGGGTACCTCAGTGACATTGAGCCTGTCACATTATGTAAAGAATAACAGAAAATATTGTCCATGACAACCACTTTCCTCTCATAGCCCGTGGCAGTTTTTAAGTCATTCACTATTGTTGCGGAGGATTCTCCACTCTATAGGTAGAGACCTGAATAATTCGAGGATTCATTTTGGGACAAGCTAGAATTGAAAACACGTGCGTATATATAACTTGAGTCATTGGTCCAAACGGTGTTTGACACCTCCCGGAGAGGGGTGTCCAATTGCCGCCTTCCTCTGTGACAGCAGACAACCAATGCGCAGTTGACGTCGGCATATTTATACATAAGACTGTAGAGTCTAGCCTGCAGGTCATTGAACTTGCGAGTTTTTCAGGTCTCTATCTATAGGTAGTCCACTGTCAGGTGAGCACTTTTCAAGGCCGTAGGCTACTCGAAAGTCTCTTTCAGTTTATTTGTATCATCTTGGAAATTGTTATAGTCTATTCGCTGTTTCTTCACCCTTTTTGAACCAAGCCTTCGAAAATCTCCCCATATATGACGTGTTTAGTTATATCCAACATAGTTATATCCAACATAGTTATATCCAACATAGTTATATCCAACGTAGTTATATTAAACGTAGTTATATCCAACGTAGTTATATCCAACATAGTTATATCCAACATAGTTATATCCAACATAGTTATATCCAACGTAGTTATATCCAACGTAGTTATATCCAACATAGTTATATATAACATAGTTATATACAACGTAGTTATATCGAACGTAGTTATATCCAACGTAGTTATATCCAACGTAGTTATATCCAACGTAGTTATATCCAACGTAGTTATATCCAACACAGTTATATCCAACACAGTTATATCCAACGTAGTTATATCCAACGTAGTTATATCCAACATAGTTATATCCAACATAGTTATATCCAACGTAGTTATATCGAACGTAGTTATATCCAACGTAGTTATATCCAACATAGTTATATCCAACGTAGTTATATCCAACGTAGTTATATCCAACGTAGTTATATCCAACGTAGTTATATCCAACGTAGTTATATCCAACGTAGGTATATCCAACGTAGTTATATCCAACGTAGTTATATCCAACGTAGTTATATCCAACATAGTTATATCCAACACAGTTATATCCAACACAGTTATATCCAACGTAGTTATATCCAACGTAGTTATATCCAACATAGTTATATCCAACGTAGTTATATCCAACATAGTTATATCCAACATAGTTATATCCAACGTAGTTATATCCAACATAGTTATATCCAACATAGTTATATCCAACGTAGTTATATCCAACGTAGTTATATCCAACACAGTTATATCCAACACAGTTATATCCAACGTAGTTATATCCAACGTAGTTATATCCAACATAGTTATATCCAACGTAGTTATATCCAACGTAGTTATAGCCAACATAGTTATGCCAAATATCACAAGCATTTTATACTAGTGTTCATAAAAGTTACATTTTTTTCTGTTAAATTAAAATGTTATTCATATTCTATCTGTAATTTATAGTGCTTCCTTTTCTAATAATTTGAATAAAAAACAGTGAGAAAACATGTGTGTTGGAAGCACCTAGTGAGAAATACCCAGTTCTTATACAAAATGCTGTTACACTGAGTGAGCAGAAATGCGGTGCGTTGTCCCCCTGGTATAATTTTTTACACTTAGTTAAGCTTATTGTGTACGAGGCGGAGGAATATCCTGGAAGTATAACTTCAACAGGGCTTCATAAAACGCTGAAGTAACCGTGAATGGAATATATATAATATTTGCCATGTGACTAACAACTACGGTGTATACATTTTATTGTATAGGCTAATTCATAGAGCTCAAAATTAACGCTTGAGGGCCATAATAAAATATTATATTCTGGTTAAACTGAGAGATACACACAACATAATACTTGTGTGTATAGGGCCAAAAATATATTCAGTTGCCGCCAACAAAGTATTTTGTTGAGTTAACCACTTTTGAAAAGCAACCAATTAATTAATTTCGTCCGTCTAATAAAATTCATATTTGAATAAACAAAACTCCTGTATTGAGCCAAAAGAAATCAGAATGACAACAAAATATTTTGTTGAATCAACTCTATACCTATAATTGTTTGGCACTCATTTGATTGCCATAGTTGGAAAATACAGCTCGAGAGTTTGTTTGCATTTCTTGTGACAAATAGGATAGTAACAGTGATTATTAGTGTATTTATCGATGTTAAACAATGGTATAAACATCCTTAATAAACAAGTTCAACAAACAACTAAAAAGAAAAGCTGTAGAACTTGAAATACTTACTTCCACACGTTGCTCAGTATTTGACATGTATGTATTATAAGACACAGCACATATTCATCAGCTGAGGTAGAGTGCACGTTGCTCAGTATTTGACATGTATGTATTATAAGACACAGCACATATTCATCAGCTGAGGTAGAGTGCACGTTGCTCAGTATTTGAAATGTATGTATTATAAGACACAGCACATATTCATCAGCTGAGGTAGAGTGCACGTTGCTCAGTATTTGAAATGTATGTATTATAAGACACAGCACATATTCATCAGCTGAGGTAGAGTGCACGTTGCTCAGTATTTGACATGTATGTATTATAAGACACAGCACATATTCATCAGCTGAGGTAGAGTGCACGTTGCTCAGTATTTGAAATGTATGTATTATAAGACACAGCACATATTCATCAGCTGAGGTAGAGTGCACGTTGCTCAGTATTTGACATGTATGTATTATAAGACACAGCACATATTCATCAGCTGAGGTAGAGTGCACGTTGCTCAGTATTTGAAATGTATGTATTATAAGACACAGCACATATTCATCAGCTGAGGTAGAGTGCACGTTGCTCAGTATTTGAAATGTATGTATTATAAGACACAGCACATATTCATCAGCTGAGGTAGAGTGCACGTTGCTCAGTATTTGACATGTATGTATTATAAGACACAGCACATATTCATCAGCTGAGGTAGAGTGCACGAAGCTCTTGATCAAGGTTGTCACCTCAGTTCTTCTTACAATTTTCTTACATTAACCGACATTTTTTTATGAACGCAGGGCAAAAAAAATCTTTGGTTGCACAAACGATATCTTTGTTTAGGGCAACCGAATAACTAAAACAAATTAATTTGGTTACGAGAACAAAATAATAATAACACATTGCTCCCATTACAAACAATTAATTTGGTTGCGCCAAAAAAACTTTGTTTAATTCACAAACCAGGTCCAACGCGACCATAGAGAACTATGCGACCTCCTTGGGTGGCAACAACCTAGACTCCACAATCCCTTGTGTACTCCAGCCTCAGTTAGTTGTTGATTGGCTGTTGCTCCAGTTTAACCACTGACCAGGTGGCATGGGATTCTCTACTTGTTATCGCTGCAGGTTTCTTATTGGACGAAAGTCGTCTCCAGCGCGTATCTGATCAAATGCTGTCCAATATCCGCATGTGCTACGGAGTCTCCGCCCTTCTAAAGTTTAACTTGTCCTTAAACGAACTCGCGAAATTTCCAGGTCTCTATGTTTAGTACATATTAACGTATTTATTACTGATTTTGATGGCAGATTTTTGCTCTATCATGAAAAGTAAATTGGTGTCGAACTTCTTTACGAGTTAGCAGTATCGAATGACTTGTATCGATGATGTTCCAATGTTCGTTGACTCTGCTTATTATTTTCACTCGTTGCTACAAAAGGTGTTAATGAATATGTACTCTTTAATGCCTCAGTGTTGGTTCTAGTGCTCTGTTTATTTTCATGCACACATTACATTTGTTCACCAGTTGATTCGCAGGTACTGATGTATGTACCATTTACTGCAATAAATGCTTTATTAGTTATTTGATAGAGTATGTGTGTTTTTATTTTTGTTCCTAATGTTTGGATGTATCTGAAGTTGCCTAGCACATCCTCCGTGTCAGAAATGTGAGCGCCTTAACCTTAAAAGAAGAAAAAAGAGCACGCTTTCTATTGACGTAATGGGGAATCAGCGGAAGGAAATCCGTATCGCAAGAAACCTGCTAGGTAATGGGGAATAAGCTGATGGAAAGCCGTACCGCAAGAAACCTGCGAAGTAATGGGGAATCAGCTGTAGGAAAGCCGTATCGCAAGAAACCTGCGAAGTAATGGGGAATCAGCTGTAGGAAAGCCGTATCGCAAGAAACCTGCGAAGTAATGGGGAATAAGCTGATGGAAAGCCGTACCGCAAGAAACCTGCGAAGTAATGGGGAATCAGCTGTAGGAAAGCCGTATCGAAAGAAACCTGCGACGTAATGGGGAATCAGCTGTAGGAAAGCCGTATCGCAAGAAACCTGCGAAGTAATGGGGAATAAGCTGATGGAAAGCCGTATCGCAAGAAACCTGCGAAGTAATGGGGAATCAGCTGATGGAAAGCCGTATCGCAAGAAACCTGCGAAGTAATGGGGAATCAGGTGTAGGAAAGCCGTATCGCAAGAAACCTGCGAAGTAATGGGGAATCAGCTGTAGGAAAGCCGTATCGCAAGAAACCTGCGAAGTAATGGGGAATCAGCTGTAGGAAAGCCGTATCGAAAGAAACCTGCGACGTAATGGGGAATCAGCTGTAGGAAAGCCGTATCGCAAGAAACCTGCGAAGTAATGGGGAATAAGCTGATGGAAAGCCGTATCGCAAGAAACCTGCGAAGTAATGGGGAATCAGCTGATGGAAAGCCGTATCGCAAGAAACCTGCGAAGTAATGGGGAATCAGGTGTAGGAAAGCCGTATCGCAAGAAACCTGCGAAGTAATGGGGAATCAGCTGTAGGAAAGCCGTATCGCAAGAAACCTGCGAAGTAATGGGGAATCAGCTGTAGGAAAGCCGTATCGCAAGAAACCTGCGAAGTAATGGGGAATCAGGTGTAGGAAAGCCGTATCGCAAGAAACCTGCGAAGTAATGGGGAATCAGCTGTAGGAAAGCCGTATCGAAAGAAACCTGCGAAGTAATGGGGAATCAGCTGTAGGAAAGCCGTATCGCAAGAAACCTGCGAAGTAATGGGGAATCAGCTGTAGGAAAGCCGTATCGAAAGAAACCTGCGAAGGACGTCGCTTTCTAAACGGAAATTAGCTGGAATCTTTTTTCTCTGCGCGCCTGGCATCTTCCTATTAAGAGCCGGATCGCTGCAAATTTGTACATTATATTCTGTTTATGAAAATTTAAAATAACGAGTCCCCACTCGACATGGCTTCTCGGAAGTGATAGCGAACATAAATGTATCGTCCATGCTCGCGGTCTACGCAGACCAATTTATTATTTGTACCAATTATCTAACACTAATAGAGACCCTAACATTTCCCATTATAAAATGACGCCATGCCATACTTCACAGCCGCATACATATTCAAGCAGATCAACTTTCCGAAGGAAAAAAAGGCTGATGAGATCACATACCTGAACGTGTTAAAGAGGTGGATATTGTTTATCAACCTTTCTGTAAGATAGCAGCAAATGGCAAATAAAACCTTCCCTGAAAATCTCTATTACTACTCAAATAATTGCCGCAAATTTGACAATTAGGTATAGGCCGTTCACGGTAAAGTGAGAACTTTTTAAGGCCCTTCCGAATTTCTTTTTTAAGCCAATTTTTTATATTTAAGCCATTTTTAACATCAGCATTGTCACGTGACTAATACGGTGTATGCTTTCGCCACACTCAACAGTTAATGTCTGACGCTGCAATAAAACACGTTTATTAGTGTTTAATGCATGTTGGAAGGGCCTTAAATAGTGCTCACTTTATCGTGAACAGCCTATAAGTACTATAATGCTATTATAGGTCATGTAAGGGCACATATCTAATTAAAATCGATTATTTGCCTCCCACCAAGGCGATCCCGGTTCAATCCCCGGGTGGGTCACTCCGGATTTTCGCATGTGATGATAGTGCCGGACGATGCCGTTGGCAGGCGGGTTTTCTCGGAGATCTCTGATTTCCCCCGCCCTTCATTCCGGTGCTGCTCCATACTCGCCTCAATCACCCTCATCGGCTCTCAGGATCTCGATGTTAAGAGCCGTTCCAATCTCTTCATTTCACAAATCGATTAGGATTTACTTTCAAATTTTTTACGGTATAAATATTTCAGGTTTATTAGGTAGGTATATATACCATACTGTTCGACCAATTTGAACTAAATTGTGAATGCTCAAACTACCTATTGCAAACATCATAAATGCTAACACGTAGCCATTTTGTGAGACACTTGGTTAAATAGCTATACACGAGAAAATAAAGTTTCTATGTAATATCTCCAGAAAAAATTGGCCTATTCCTACAAAATTTCGCAGACCAGCATTACTGCGGCGAATGATGTAAAATTGTATGTTTTAACCAGATCAGTGACTTATTTTCAAAATGGTGGTTGGATAGGGATTTCATATTAGTATGCGATATCGTCAAAACCATGTAATTAATTTTTCAAAGTGGAGGCCATACAGACATTTTACTTTCGTACGTTATATGTATGAAACTACAATATAAATTCCAACTTAACATTGTATGCTGGCAGAATATATTACAGTCGTGGAATTTGTCTGCACAGTTTTCCGTCATTTGTAAAGATAGTCCCACATAAAATATATAGTTTTTATGTCATATCTCGGGAGACAATCAACCGATTATTACCAAATTCGACGAAGAAGTTGTACTCTGGTAAACCATATTAACTTGTAGGTTTTAAGTGGCTCAGGCAGTTATTTTCAAAATGGCGGCCATGTAGATACATCAGGTATGTAAACCCTTTCATTCCAAACACTATACGGAATAAATCCGAAGTTTATGCTCCGAATCCGACCTCCGTAATGCAGTTGACTGCATGCTAGCTTATAGTACGAGGTTTCTCTGGGTTCGAGTCCCGGGTAAGGCACTTGTGTATCTGTAATCGTCTCATTACTGTTGCATACCTAATGATATTGTTGTTAATGAGACATCAAGACCTGCCTACCATATAAGATTTAAAAAATACTTCATTAAAATTATTTGCGCCAATGTAGAGGAAAGCAGGCTCATTAATAGAGACCCGGATACTTCGCGAGTTCATTTAAGGAGAAGTTAAATTTTATCCGCATATACCATAGAGTTTCCGCTTCTATTGAACCATGGTTTTGTTAGACACACCCCGGACGACTTACGACCAATAACTAGGGACCTGCAAAATCCGCATTATTTTGTAGCCGCAGACTAAACTCCAAGATATTGTAATCTCGCGTGACTTCTCTCATAAGACAAAACAACTTGCGTGGACACCACAAGGAAGCTTCTAGCCTATAGTAAACCTCGACGGTTGAGCGACCAATCTCCAGTTAAGAGGTCACACAGGTACATGACGTGGTATAGTTACCAGTAGCTAATGAGCTGCGCTGAAGCAGGTATACAATTGTGAGGTCTAGCATGTTACCATATAACAGTGCGAATTTTGCACGTCTCTAGTAATAACGAAACTATAAAGAAATCGAGGACATAATCCCATGCTACCTACTCAGTGGTTAAACTGAAGCAACAGCCAATAAATAAACAGCTGAGGCTCCAGTACACAAAGAACTGTGGAGTCTAACTTGCTGCCGAATTGATCCGCAAAATTTCCAGGTCTCTACTAATTTGTTATATCAGTAACTTCTTGTTTTCTTATTGGTCATGGCCATAGTCAGAACCCAGTCTGCTGTGCTGTTCCACTCGGCCAAACAGAATGAAGACACCGGAGTGCTATATGTTTACTATTGGTTCTGAGTCCAGCAGGGCGTGTCTGATGAACGGGAGCTCCAATGAAACAAGTCAAGCTCACATTGTATACTTTAACACACTTATTCTGTCACAAAGTATATCGTATATTGGTAGGGACTCTAGTCGTCAGGGAGTGGAACAGTTCGCGAACTTATTTTACGACAAGCTGGATTTCGAACATGTGTGTTTCTATTGTGTTTGCAATTGGATCAGAGTTTATTGGACACGCCCAGGTGAGCTCTGAGCAAATAATAGACCTTTAAGGAAACGAATACTGTATCCCGTGTCATATGTTCTGAGGTAGAACTTTCTACACACTGGAGCAGCAGCCAATAAATAGAAATCTGAGGCTCGAAAATACACAGCACAGTGAAGTCTAACCAACAGGTAGTTTAAAACGCGAAATTTTCCTGAGGCTACTAATAATGAATAATTCTCATCGAAGTGTTAAACCTGGGAATATTCGGTGAGATCTGACAGTTTTTCATAACCATTTTAATACTTTGAGTTACAGTGCCAGTACACAGAAAGTGTATTTGATGGTCTAAACTGTACACGGCAGAAAGTGTATTTGATGGTCTAAACTGTACACGGCAGAAAGTGTATTTGATGGTCTAAACTGTACACGGCAGAAAGTGTATTTGATAATATAAACTGTACACGGCAGAAAGTGTATTTGATGGTCTAAACTGTACACGGCAGAAAACGGCCTCCAATAAGTCAACACTTGTAAAATTCGCGGTAACACGCTGGACTTCGCTGTCCTGTAGGTATGCGCACTTCAGCTAAACTGTAAAACATTTACTTTGCCAATAATTTTATAGTTTCACTTAACCGAAACGTGAATAAAGTGACAAGGACCATGGCAGTGTTAGTTTCACATAAAGCGGAACAATACACTACGTGCATACAAGCAGATTTTAAGGAGAGCTTTAAAAAAGTTCTCATTTTACCGTGAACAGCCTATACTTGCCTACTCTGTGGTTCATGTGTCTGCCCGTAAACCATGGACATCCATTGTTGGATAACTTGATGCTGACTGCCCCAGTCAGGTAATAAATTGTCATTTCACAAAAATACGAGGCTAATAATTAAGAAAAAAAGCTGTAGGAATGCATGTAGCATATTGAAATCTAGTCTGCGCGTAAATATTATCGCAAAAATACAGGTGACGCTACTATGACGAGACTAGTACGGTTCTTAACCAATAAAAGTTGGTCATTCCTGCACCAAAAATTATGAAACAGAAACACTGGACAATCACAAAAAAAAAAAACATGTATCCAATATATCTTCAATATCACACACACACTAGGGAGTGTATATTTTTATGACTGTATGATGAAGTTATTAAACTCGCTAAGTTCTTTACATGTAATTCACAAACATATCAGAATTGTTAATGGTATAGTGCATAGCAGAGTCGATTCATAGTTTTCTACAATTTCCTGAAATCTGTGCTGCTAAATATTTACTTCCCGGTTCTTAATCCGTCTTTTATCAACGAAGCTTAACTTAGTTTAGAACTTTACACCAGTGGAACGTTGTAGTTTAGTTATATTTAGCAAAAGAACCATACGTTACTAGGTGTTACCAATACACCTATTTTCCCTCTGTTATTATAATAGTAATTGAATAGAAATATTATAATCTGTGAATAAAATATAAGTCAAATTTAAGTTTAATCAAAAAATTACACTTTTTTTAAATTAAAATATTTATAAAATGCTTGCGGTAAACGACATATTTAGGAAGCAACCTAACACGTCGTGCATTGGTTATTTTTCATAAGGTACAGTACTGAAAGTGCGAATATACTCCAGCTGCATATATATATATATAATCCATTCACGTTTACTTCAGTCTTATCTGAAACCCTGCTAAAGTTCTACTTGCAAGATATTACTCCGCCTCGTGTGAACTAAGCTTAACTGAGCCTGGAGAATATTACACTAGATGGACAACGCACTGCATTCATGCGCACTAAGTCTAACAGTATTTTGTATAAGAACTATTTCTCACTAGGTGCTACCAACATACCTATGTTCTCCCTGTTTTTAATTCAAATTATTTATAAATGAAGCATTGTAGTTTATAGATAATATATTAATAACATTTCAATTTAACAGGGAAAAAATTTACATTTATGAACACAAGTATAAAATTCTTGTGAAACAGGGTGTATTTAGGAAATAACTACACACCTCATGCATGGGGAGTTTTTTCAAAAGTTTGATTCAAAAAGGCCAAAGAAACCGTGAATGGACTGTACCACATAGCTAACACCTAGAGCCCCGAATATTTCGCGAATTCCTTCCGTGACAAGGTAGACTACAAACAATTGTTATTTTCTCCTGCTACTGTGATTGGACAGTAGTTGTCTGTACACGCCCCGTATGACTGTGAGCCAGTAATAAGCAGGTAGGAGCAGAGAGAGAGAGAGAGAGAGAGTGTGTGTGTGTGTGTGTGTGTGTGTGTGTGAGCTTGGAACAGTCCTGTACGAAGGCCTCACTTGATCGCAGCACCCAATAATAGTGTATCCAGTGTATAGAGGACTTTGAAGCCTAGCCTGCTGCCACATCAATACTCGGGGCTCTACCAATAACGAAAAGAAATATATTGGAAAACAGTTTGACACGTGCCCGGTGCGTAGATTGCCAGGAAACAGTCAGTTTCTCCCGCGGTTAGCCATCATCTTTAATTATATACTTGTTTGTGAATGAAAGGGTGGATGTCTACTGTAACATGTTAGTGAGCCACGACCTTATAGTCAGAGCCCCAAGTATGTCGCAGATTGACTTTGATGCAGGCTTTGTGCTTCTGCTGGCAACAATCCTCCATCACCTACTGTTTTCCAGTTTTTTGGTGGTGATAGTGGATTGACCAGTGGATTTTCCTGAGTGCGCCTAAAATCGCTGTTACATAAATGGCAGTTACTGTTTGAAATTATAGTTATAAACAATTTTATTATTCAATTAGTTACGTTCATGGTTTGTTAAAATGGTCTGTTGATTGTTATACTTTAGTAAGTAGTCTTGAATTTTTCTCGATATTGTTTTTAATTGGTATTTATGGAATAATTGCTTTCTGTTGTTGAAGTATCGGTGTGTGGTATACAACGAATTTTTACAGTAATAATTATGATTTCTTTTTTTTTTTTTGATGTAGACATTAACTCTTTAACATATTATTCAGAGTATACTGTTTTACTTTTGATATGTTGCAGAATATGTGAACTCATGTTCGGAGCTGTACAGGTCGAGAAGTCAGCAGTAACGGCAGTATTGCCTTTATCTGGGCAACTCTAGAGGTTACCGCTGAAAGACCACAGCGATTTTATAATTAGCTGCTTCTTGTGCCATGAACATGCTGAAATCACTTCCGTAGCTTGCTAAGTGTCAGTAGTAAGGAACTCGTGACTACTTTCCACTTTACAAATACTCTCTCTTGCAACACTTGATATAAAATGTAAATGTGACCGTTAAGGGGTTTAAAGAGGTGAGCCCAAAAAACTGAAGTCCAAATCACGATAAAGGTTGTTCACGATAAAGTGAGACTTTTGTAATCGACTTTGCATGTATTTTAATGGACGCACTGAGTGAAATGGACCTAGTTAAGTTGGTAACATTAATTATTGTGATAACATAAATTATTAAATTTCTTACTTCGCTTTCTGTTTTATTTTAACACATCTAAGAACAAAAATTAGCAAATTTTTAATATATTTATTTTTCAAATAATTTCACAGTTTTCCTTGACCGTGGGATTAATAAAGTGATGAGGCCCATGCCAGTGGTAATTTTACATAATGCGGAGGAATACACAGCGTGCATACAAGTAGATCTTAAGCAGGGCTTTCAAAAGTGCTCAGTTTACCGTGAACAGCCTATAGAAGAGAAGAGAATAGTCTACCTCGCCACCGAATGAATTCTCGTAATACACTTGGCTCTACACATAGTTATAACCAGTGATTTTTCGCGAATATATATGAGTACACATTATATTTCAATATTATGAGCACCCAACGACATTTTGTCTATCTCTATTGGTTGCTGTCTGCTTAAGGAGGCGTTTTCATATTTGACCGGGCCATGCACTCATAATTCGCCAACATCGGCACGGCTCCTACGTGATTCGTGTGCAGACAGTTAACACGTGCCAAAAAGTAATTCAGACAATCAAGATAGACAGATAGGTAAGCCATCCTACAGTGTTTTGAAGTTTAACTTGTCTTGAAATCTTTTTTCGAGAGATTTCGCAGCCCCTAAACATATTTGACAAAGGTTGACTGTGTGACGCTGGGGTTGTCTGAGGCACTACAGCTAGGAAGAAAGCAAGCAAGCAGGAATGTAATAATTACTGAGCAGAGCAGAGAGAGAGAGAGAGAGAGAGAGAGAGAGAGAGAGAGAGAGAGAGAGCGTCTTCGCACTGTTGCATATTCCACGCCACGTCGAGATGACATAACTGCGCCCTTAGATGCAGCGAGAGAGGTAAGGGACGAGAGGGATCAAACGACTTGGAAATTGTGTTTGTTTTAGCGGAAAAATAATACCTTTAAACACGGGCTGCTTACGGCTGCCAAGTCTTTCTTAATACTTTGCACGCTCTCGGGATAAACCCCATCCCACACAGCCGGCAATGTTTACGACCTAATTTTCTGATAAGCGCCGGATACGCCTCTCGCTATATTGTTTGCCGCCGCGCTGCTGCTTAAGGAGATTTTTCTTTCGTTTTCTAAAAAAAAGGGGGCGGAGCGGTAGGTAATAATGTGCCCTAAGCTCGGGTGTGACTCCGTCAGGCGGCATAATGTGCCCTCAGCTCGGGTGTGACTCCGTCAGGCGGCATTACTGCGCGCTAAATCAACGTTATTGGCAGCGTTACGCTGAGAGCACAGCCCGCTCGATTGTGAGGTATGGCGATATATCGATTATGAAACAACATTTATGAAATATCGCAGCGTCGATAAGGTTCAGTATAGTAGTGCAAGCATTATATCACATATCACCGTACTAGAGATGTGCTATATTAATATGATAGATATTTGCCGATAATTGCAATATCAATATAAACGATATATCGATTTTCAAAACTCTTCGGGTGTGATATATCTCACCGATACAGATATGGTCAATATGTTTCGAAAGGATATAGAAAAGCGGTCATCGCACAACTCTTCTCCATGTGCCTTCTCCCACGGCAAAGTTACAGAGTAAGTACATTCTCTGAGACAAAATGACTCCACGGTCCCAACATTCTGTGTTATGAAAATCTTTCTGCTTTTCTAAAAATACTCGCGAGTGCAGAAGTGAAAGAAATAAACACACACTTAACACCGCGAGCTCCAACTGCGACGTGTCGCCTCGCCAGCCAGAGACCAGCCAATAGGGAACATTCTCCAGTACGCAGCAGCCAATCAAACGGAAGGCACACTCTGATAGCCACGCACAGGCAATCAGCGCTCATCAAAGGAACAGCTATGCTATCGAGTGTCTATGTACTAGAACTACAGTGGAAGTAACAACTGAAGATGGGAAACTAATCTGGTAAAGACACGACTCGTCGCGAAATCAGTACTTGTGACTAGAACTAGTGACTTTTCACGAAAAAATTGGACTACACGGTAGACTTCACTACTATAATCACTCAACAGCAGTTTGTCTACTGCCATTGGTTGCTGTCTTCTTGAGAAGGCGCTTTCATATTTGACGTAATCCGGCAACATCGGCACTGCTTCTACGTGATTCGTGTGCAGACAGTTAACACGTGTCAAGAAGTAACTGGGCCAATCAAGATAGGCAAACGACTCCACAGGTTTTTTTAAATATAACTTGTCTTGAAATCTTTTCGCGAAATTTCACTACCTATATTTGTGACATAAGCTCGGGGGGGGGGGGGGACCGAGAAAGGCAGTACAGTCCCCCTCCTCGCTTACTTAGCCAACACTGATGAAAGGTGTAGTTAGTAGTAGTCACTATATATGGCGTAGGGCTATATATATAAACAGGATCCCCTTGTGTGAGGAAGTGTTGTGTATGGCAGGTCGACCATGCCACTTCCATATTCTGGTCATCAAGGGCAACAACTATAGGGTTGAAATATATAGAAATGGCAGTCCACTTCCGCGGGGAAAGGAATGAGATTAATAGGTGGTAAAAAAGGGGTGGGGATGTGAAAAATAATATGGTCAGACAACACGAGACCGCAAAATTTTCAGCTATTTACTTATAATGATTTTTAAGCCTTGCGCCTCACATGAGGGGGGAGGGGTGTTAGTTGTTTAGAGTACATCCTGTACTTTCATTAACAGCGGCTACCAATAAAATGAAACACAGAGGTATTTATATTGGTCCCGAAATAGCGTTGTACCAATCCTAGTACACACCCAACAAAAATGTTGTTTCTTGTAACACCAAAAAATTTGTATTTATTCGTGATTGAAATAGTTGATGCCCACTTTACTCTCAACACAAGTTTATTCCCGAAGAATATCAGCCGCCTTGCTCTGATTGGTCGCTGACATATAATTTTCACTAGTTACGAAAAATATTCTGCTTTTAACGGTTGAGAACCTAACAACACACACGCCGTGCTAAGTGATGTTGGACAAAGTTTCAGTTCTTCTGTACACCTCATGACTAGATACAATTATTTATTTCGGATAACGTTGACTGATTTCAATAGATCCGGAAATTTCGCGGATTCAGTCTGCAACAAGCTAGACTCCACAATCCTTTGTGCATCCGATCATTAGTTATTTATTCATTGGATGTTACTGCAGTTTAACTTAGACCAAGTAGCACGGGATTCGGGTCTTATTTTCCTTGTAAGTTAATAGTTGGTTGAAAGTGGTTTGGTTGGGACGTATCTAAAAAATTGTGATCCAATGGAAACATAAACACATGCACACGCGAATACAGTTTAATTTGTCTTCATATGAATCCGCGAAATTCTCTGGTCTCTACTGATTGCCAACTTCCAATGCACTATGTACTTGTTACAGGTTTTTATTTTGTACTTAACCGCCTTATGTGTGTGAAGATATTTCCTGTATTTCACTGGGTTAGTCAGAAATCTTGTTCTCTGTAATTCGACTGCAAATATTCAAGCCACAGCAAAGATGCATAACTAGGGCCACCCGTTTCTTGCGAATAGACGTCCATTTACTATGTGCACACTTGCAGTCTTTCTTTAGCTATCTTTGTGTGAAATGTGTCTGTTACAAGAGCGAGCCAATCAGAAATAAGTTTCTCCGATACTGACCGCCCGTGATTCGCGAAAATTTCTGGACAAGTTGTGTTCCCGTTACACTTTAGTTCAGAACCACTTCCGTGGTTGGATCATTTGACTTGTTATACGTGGTTTATCTGTGGAGATGACGGTTTATTTGCGGGAAAAGTTAACTGTTTACTAGGATCCAGCGTACTGTACACATGTACGACAGTTTTCCTTCCTTATTGGCTGTCATGCATGTGTGAAGATACTTACCCATTTCACTGGGCGAATGAGGATTCTAGTACTTTAAAGCAGAACTTTCGTGGTCTGCAAATCAGTATCATTATCGGAGAATCTTAATTCTGATTGCCTCACTCATGTAGGAGTTAGTCTTCGCACAAAGACAGGCGATCAATAGCCAAAGGAAGACCACAAGTGTGCATGGCCGATACTGAAGTCTAGCCTCCGCATAAATCTATTCGCGGAAACCAGGTAGCCTTAAGGTGGTTTGAAGGAATTTTGCACGTCTGAGGCCTAAACGTGTGGTATCGCTAGGGGCGACCGATCCATGCGCTGCAACTCTCTCGTCGCATCTACGCCCAAAGCACTGAACTGGCGTGCAGTCTTGCCGTAGATAACGCGCCTCTATGACACTTTCAGTGGAGACCCTACCATTTTGTGGCGCAGGTTTTACGCAAGTCCCTATTCCTTTATGTACCGGAATATTGATATTGGAAAACACCCGTTCGGGCCATTTTGACTATCACAAAAACATGCTTTAGAGAGAAATGGAGGAACTGAAAAACGTATACAGACGTGTAACGTTTCTTAAATGCTATTCGTAAGCAGGCCTCTCTCAGACACTTTGGACTTTTTTTTTTTTTTATAAAACGTCTTCTGCTGGATCTCTGCACACCGCTCTACCCAGGCAGGTGACCTGGCACCTCAAGTATAAAGTTCCAGTAAGGGTGCAGGGCGGGAGTGAAGTGTCGCTGCTACTTGGGGCGTGCGGCGGGGGCCGAAGGAAGGTTGACTGTGTGTAGGAAGGCAGGCAGGCAGGCAGGCAGGCGGACGGACAAGGAATGCAGCGCACAGCGCCCGCGGACAACAGCGCAGCACCACCGATATGCTAAGTGGCTACTTACATGTGGGCGTGGCCAGCCGCCTTAACCACCAGTAACAATATAGTTCACCGGCCGCGGGCGCCTCTACACTATAACCCCCACCATTCCTTCATCAACAACAGCTTCGTGCACTCGGCCGACACATCTCTACACTACTAGTCTGGCGTCAGGCCGAATACCACACATATTAGACAAGCTTGGTTGTTTACTAAATATGTCTAGAGCCCGGAGTATTTCGCGGATTGAGTTGTCAGCAAGCTAGGCAGGACAGTCCTCTATACACTCGAGACATTATCGTTTGCTTATTGGTCGCTGTGATCAAGTGAGGCCTCTGTACAGGACTGTTAGACACTCACTCACACTACTGCTTCCTGCTTATTACTGGCCCGCAGTTAAACTGGGCGTGTATAAACAACTGCCGTCCAATCACAACAGTATGTGAAAAGAACACGTGATTGGAGTCTACCTCGCCTCCGAATGAATTTGCGAAATACTCGTGGCTGTAAATATGTCGTGTAACACAAGCTTTTTATGCTTATGTTAAAATAAAAACTTCTTATTTTTTATTAAACTCTACTTTTACTTATATTTTAACTGCAAATAATATCGTATATATAAAATTATTATAAATAATAACAAGTATAAAATGATAAGTTGATAATGCATAGTAAGAAATAGTTCTTACCCAAAATAGCATTACACTGAGTGCGCACGAACACAGTGCGCTGTCCCGTTGGTGTAATTTTCTGGACTCTATTAAGCTTTGTTAGCATGAGGCGGAGGAATATCCTGGAAGTAGAACTTATGCAGGGCTTCAGAAAAGACGTAGTAAGTAACTGCGGAGAAGACTGTACCAGTGAATGTGGCGATGATAGACATCTGTCATGCCGACTGCGTTGTAAGCAATTGAGACGTTTAAACGTCTGCAGCGCTACCAAGCTGGCAATACGGTAACTACAAACGGGGAATCAAAGTTAAACGAAATTACTTCTCATTGCGTCAATTTTGAAGAGAACTATTTCAAACAAAAAACACACGTTGACGCGATTTCCTCAGAGAACATTGTTACTAAAAAAAATTTTTATATAATTTATCCATTTTTTTTGTTATATGTAAATTTCTATATTTTCACTTTATACAAACATATTAAACAAAAAATTTGCAAAATATTTTAACGTAGCATCATTCCTTAGGAAATTTCGAGTAGAATAATTTTTGTTTGAAATAGTTATCTTTAAAATTGGTGCAATGAGAAGGAATTCCGTTTAACATTGATTCCCCATTTGAAGTTCACTGCTACCGGCTAGGTAGTCTCTTTCATGTTCATTGCTACCGGCTAGGTAGTCTCTTTCATGTTCACTGCTACCGGCTAGGTAGTCTCTTTCATGTTCATTGCTACCGGCTAGGTAGTCTCTTTCATGTTCATTGTGGACAATCGTGCTAGGGGTATTGATATCGGCAAAAAATATTAAAATAATTTATATTGGCTATTTGAAAATGTATTACTTTACGAAAAGGTATATCGAAAGGAAACTATCGATTTTCTGTACATTAGAATCCGATATGTTTTGTTATAAGTACTTGATGTAAAATTGCTTGTAATATTATATACTTACTGATGACACGAGACATTGCAGAAAGATGTGACGCCTGTTTTTGGTGCAAGTTGCCAAAGTAAACATAATAAATTTTTTATTCAATTTCTGTATTCAAAACAGGGCTTATTAAAAGTGTATTTTAATAATAACAATTTCCGATAGCTCGAAATAGATATTGGTTTTGATAAAATATCGTTGAAATATATCGACGATTTATATCAATATAAAATTGATATAATATCTTAATTTCGATATATGGATATTACTTCAACATCCCTACATTCGTCAACATGTTGAACACGAAGCTTATATTTGTCTGGTACTGTATTCCGCTTCACGACGCTTAGTGCCAAATAATCTTCCACGTGAACAACGGATTTCTAGAGCCAGAGATTTTCTCTACGAAAAAAAAAAAAATGTATATATATATATATATGAGTACACGGTGTACTTCAATACTGCAAGCACATTCCTCTAGAAACCATTCCATGAGTTGAGCAATGGATTTTGGCCGCGCCTGACGAGCCCTCACCCAACGATCCAATTCGTCCCAAAGATGTTTTTCAATAGGATTGAGGTCGGGACTCTGGGTGGGCCAGTCCAATCGACGAACATTGTTGTCGGCGTACCACTGCATAGTAGCCCTTGAAACATGGCACCTGGCATTGTCATCCTGGAAGTAACACGGGTCCATTCCGTAATAACGCCACAATGTTGGGAGCATTTCATTATCCAGAATGTTACAATAGGCCCCTGTGTTCATGCTACCACGGACAAACACCAGCGATCCTACGCCGAAGGCCGTGAAACACAAGTCAACTGACGTACTGAATTACCTATCTTCAAGGGTGCCCAATTACTTTTTGGTGGACAGTGTATTTTCATGCTACCAGATTGTTCGATAACACGTGGGAGTTGGTGTACCCCCTCCAGGACTAATGTTGTCATCACGCCTTGGTTCGCTATTGGTGGATTATTTGTGTGACCCCTGTAGCCAGTAAATGGTCGTTTTATGTATTTATACGGCCTGCAAATCCAAGAAATTTGTTAGACGTTTGGAATCAAGAGAGGCTTCCCCACGGAGAAACAGATCAGGTAGCTTTCAGAATGCAGGAACGTCACTTTGACGTTTTTAGTCATTTATTTTGCAGTTAAGATAATTTTTTAATAGAGCAATTTTATGATGCCTACTCAAACTTGTTGGAATCAAGCTTCATTTTTCTTTGACAATGTCAGTGTTTGGTGAAATGCTTGGAACCAACTTCTTTACTTGAAATATAATGTGAACTCTCTAACTTTAACGAGAAATTTTGCTTGTGTTAGTTCTCTGCCATTTTGGTAGATTGAATAGGAGCAGTAATGGTTTTGTTAAACCCACCATTTTGGTAGGAATGTTAAAATAATTAATGTGGCTTCGGCCAGTTTAATGTTTTCTTATTTATTTTCGTTGCAATAATATATGGATTTGCAGGTGCGAGTGACAAATAATCTCACTAAGTTAACCTAAAAATATTACAGACCTGTTGTAGTGGCCACGATCACCTGAATTGGCCAGGAGGAAAACCCTATGTCGGATGACAAAGATGTTTTAATTTGTGCAACTGAAGTGATGGTCTTAAGGATAGGCAGAGATTTTATTGGTGGTAAAATCATGGTAATTGAAACATGCATTTTATGGAGGTGCAGAAAATTTTGGATTCATACATGTAAATTTTAGAAATGTTTGTATATGCACAAAGGACTCAACACTGTACCTGATGTTTAAGTGTAACCCGTTTAAGTGTAACCCGTGATTCACGATAAATTAGCTTGAGGAGATGCGAAGATACTATAAAGGAGTTAATTTATGGTGCCACGTGAAATCAATTTTTCATAAATGTGTATTAGAGTTGGTGCCAGATGACAGAAACCAATATATGATTAAATTTAGATAGCCACGTGTCATAAAATTATGCGAAAGGGTAAAGTGGCTTAGGAGTTAAAGCATTGAGTAAATTTTGTGATGCCACGTATGTTTGCCACGTGCATTTAAGATTTTTTGTAAATTCAGAGTTAAGGCATTGAGTACATTTTACGATGCCACGTGCATTTATGATTTTCTATATACAATATTAACGTTACGTAATTTGTGTGATATGAGAAAAGATAAGACGCAGTATTGAATAAGGTGTAATTATTGAAAGTTGGTTTTCATCTGTGTAGAGTAGCGTTAACCTTGCTTATTTTTCAGGTTATTTTCACTGTGTATTGCAATGAATGACTAGTCTTTCACCTATGTTGGTTTCTCCTTATCTTTCTTATGCTAAAACAAATACTGTTTGATAGTATTGTTTTGAAATTCGTGTCCTTGAGGTGTCCTGGGCGATTACCCGGGCCTCACAATCATCAACAAATTAACTTGTTAGAGAGTTATAGAAAATATGTTGGCTAAAAATACTTTTGTGAATTTCCATCATCATTAATTATTAAGCACGAATAAATGCACAAAAACAGTGTTACCTTCCTTATTGTCTCAATAAAATACAAACCAACTCTCGAGCTGTATTTTTGAACTAACGCAATCAAATGAGTGGCCAAACAAATATATACAATTGAGTCAACTGGATATTTTATTGACAGTCTGATCTCTTTTGGCCAAAAACAGAATTTTTGTTATTTCAGACGTGTATATTGTGAGATGAAAAAAAAAACATGTTTTTCAAGTATTGTTTATTCAATAATATATTTTGTTGGGACAATTAAATATATTATTTTCCCCTATAGAAACAAATATTTTGTTGACTTTACTCTCAGTGTAGGAACTAAAAAATCTCGCTAATTCATTTTAGGGTAAGATAGACTTCAAACAGGCGTATATTTATGTTCTGTTTGCATCTGCATCGGAGTTTATTTGACACGCCAATGTGAACTGTGAACCGATAACCGACATGCAAAGATACGAGTACAAATACCATGTCATTACGGCCACATGTTTTTCGCGAAAAGATTCCACTACCAGTGTAATTCCAAAACACGTTAGTTCAGAACCAATATCGCGGTTGGATGATTTAACTCTTTAGCTTTTTAAGTGTCTGTCAGCCAATCATGGACGTTCATTGTCATAGTAACTCTATTCTGATTAGCCCAGTCGAGTATAATGTATTCTCACACAGCCATGTAGCCAATAGCCAAACAGAACTTACAAGCATGCACGTAAGATGTTGAGGTCTAGTATGAGCATAAATATTTTCGCGGGAAACAGTTGGCCCTATGTGTCATTTGGTCTTAGATAAACTGACTGCTCACTGGGGCGTCAACAATGAAAACTAAACTAAGTCTCGCAACTCTACAGCACCGTGGAGTCTAGCCTACGGGCCATTTAAAACGCGACATTTCCCCACCCGTATTTGTTATTTAAAACTGTTCACAGTAAAATGAGCCCTTTTTAAAGCTGCCATTAAAAGTTTCTTTCGCCGTATTTGCACCCTTTTGCAAACTGTTATTACAAAAATTGCAATGAGACTAATAAAGAGTGTGTATAGAATTGCTAGCTCTCAAAGTTAATGTCTGAAGTAAAGGCAAGAGTGCTTCATGAGGCAGTATTCCTTAATAAACTTCACATTAGATAATCTTTGTGCCGTGAACGGGTTTGACAGCTTCGTATTGCCTGCGTGTATAGGCAATGTGCAGTGCGGCTCTACATTACCAGAGAGGACACGCGATTTGCAGCGGGGGTAAATCTGCAATTCTGACAGTAGGATATTGCCAGCATGTGCAGTCAACATTCAGTTAAGAGCATTATAAAAATCTGTGCACAAGAAGTGATCTTTCGAAGGTTAGCTTCAAAAAGTGTGGAGATTCTGATAATAGAATAGTTTATAGTGTGCAATCACGACATAAAGCGTGTTTCGCAGGCACATAGTAGGAATGATATAGAGTCGCGTTGTAAAATGGCACCTTGCTAGACTTCAGAGTAATGTTCTTACTCAACGTGATCTCGTTTTCTTATTGGTCATGGCCACAGTCAGAACCCAGTCTGATGTGCTGTTCCACTCGGCCAAACAGAATGAAGACACCGGAGTGCTATATGTTTACTATTGGTTCTGAGTCCAGCAGGGCGTGTCTGATGAACGGGAGCTCCAATGTCAAACTAACATAGTAGTATATGCTTTCATGACACCTAGTCTATCACGAAATTATATCACTATATGAAAATGTTTCTGATCATCAGCAAAGCTGACAGTATGGTTCCCTGCACGTGCAAACAACGTGCTGGAGTTTCTGCGACAACCTTATCGCATTGTAACGATGTAGCAACGTTTGTGGAACCATTTGTGGTCCCTGGATTGGTATACTGCTGGCAAGGGGGCCGCGATTGTGTAGCGGGTAGATCGCTTGCTCTCACCACTATGAAACGGCTTCGATTCCGAGCAGAGTCCTCCCCAGATTTCTGCACTAGGAGATCGTGCCGGAGATGACGCTGGTCCGCGGGTTTTGTCGGAGATCTCCTGATTACGCCTCTCTTGCATTTCGCCGCTGATCCATATCCATCTTCATCCAACTTCATCGGTGGCTCCCAAGATCTCAATATTAAGAGCCGCCCAAATCTCTCCACTTATATCGGTAGCGAGTGACGCCATTTTATTGCTGTCTGCGCTGCGACTGGAGTTCTCCGTAGATGCGTCTACATAATTAGCCTAGTGCATTCTTAAATCCCCTGTCACAATGTCAAATGTTCTACTTCAAATTTATTTGACAATAAAATTTGAAGACGAAACAGACCCATCAAACGTTTCCTTCCAACCAATTCTATCAAGTAATAATGAACGGCTTTGAAAATGTTACACTGTCAAAATTTTCCTACAAGATTGTAGTTGGAATCTTTTTATTATTATTTTCAAAGTGTGATATAACTCTTGTGTTTAACATGTAGTCCTCTACAGGAAGAAATGTATAGGGGCAGTGAGATTTCGCGAAAATATGTCAATACAAGTCATATTTTAAAACATTGTAGGGTCGTGTACCTATCTTGACTGGCTGAATTACTTTCTGACTAGCGTTGACTGTCTGCACACGAATCACGTAGGAGCCGTGCCTATGTTGGCGAATTATGAGTGCATGGCGCGGACAAATATGAAGACGCCTTCTCAAGCAGACATCAACCAATGGCAGTAGACAAACTGCTACATGGGGCTTGTAGTGTTGCAGTCTACCGTGTAGTCATTTTTTTTTCTCGCAAAAAATCATTATCTCTAGAAATATAACGTGTGTTGTTATTTATTTTTACTTGTTTAATAAATTTAAATTTGATTTATAATATATAGCTAGGGCCACCTGTTTTTCGCGAAAAGATTTACACCGAGACTAGTCTTCAATATCTTATGTGCACACTCGCTGTCTTCATTTGACTGTTGGTCGCTTTTCTTTGTGTGAAGACAGTCTGTTATATGGGTGAGCCAATTAGAATTAAGTTTATCCGATACTGACTGTCTGTGATTCGCGGCCAAACAAATATGATGCGTAACAATTCAAATGATCCAATCACGGAAGTGGTTCTGAACTAAAGTGAGTTGAAACACATCTTGTCCTGAAATATTTTCGCGAAAAACAGGCGGCCCTATATATAGCCTATAATTCCTGTACAATAAAATCCATAGCCTCTGAGTTCTTAATATTATATGCGATATTTACTTAAATTAAAATAGCATTCCTGCTGAGAAAGCGTTTATATCAATTGCGTCAGAAGAGTATTTCTTTTCCAGAAATTGTCGAAAATTGCCGTTTTCGTCATGCACGATTCTGATTGGCTGGGCCAGTCAATATTCAAGAAATGTTAAAACCTGTCAGTTTTTTTATGCTTTATAGGAACTGGAGTCATGAGACTTTTCCAGGCAAATATGGCATCGTTTATGACGTTTTAGTGACGTCACAACAGTCCCACTTTATTTGAGCAAACATTATTGGTAGTAATAGGAACAAGTAATAGGACAAGATAGAAGTGAAGCCGTTAGACGACTCTGAGCCAATAGCAGACTTGCAAGTACACAAGTAGCGAGTGCCACATTGCTAGGTGTGGAGTAACACTGGCTACTCTCTGGGGGAGCAGCCAATGTACAGACATGTGAGGATCGACTGTTCACAGGGCTGTGGTGTCTAGCCTAATTGTCATTGAAATCGCGTAATTTCCCTATCCCTAGGGGCACGTGTTTTTCACGAAAAGTGTCCAAAACCAATTGTACTCCAAAACATGTTAGTTCATATGCACTTTCGTGGTTGGATGATTTTTAATGTCACGTTCTTCAAGTGTTTATTCGCTAATCATGGACATTCAGTATCGGAGTACTTTATTCTGATTGGCAAGCTGAGTAAGAACATGTCTTCTCACGTAAACGTGTGGCCAATAACCAAAGGAAGTTGTGAATGTGGGCGTAGGATATTGAAGTCTAGCCTGAGCAGAAATACGTGGCCCTTCCTGTCCCTAACTGCATATTGGTAGCAGTTTGACGGAAAAACATGACAGCATGACAGCATGACAGCATGACAGCATGACAGCATGGTGTTATATTTATCGGATGTAAACGTACCCGGCAGAAAACAGCGCCCAGTCACGTGATGGGTGACATCTTTAGTAGAGTTAGTGGTTGTTCGCGAAAAAAAATATGAATATATGCTGTCCACAGTAAACAGAGCACTTTCGAAGGCCCTGCTCAAAATCTACTTGTATACACATTGTGTATTCTTCCGTTACATGTAAAACTAACAGATAATTAAAATTTTGCAAATCTGCTAATGCTTACACTTTATATGTTTACAAGAAGGAGAAAGTAAATGAAATTTTTCCAGTAATCACAAAGGTTGACGTAATACTTTTTCATTGATCATTAACACATGTAATTATATTTGTCCCTCCGACGTTGCCTGCCAGCCAGTGTGAACTCAGCTAGAGGCAGTGACATTTTTCAAAGGTTGAGTTCAGTGCTCACTTGACCGTAAACAGCCTTTACACGGTGAACTTCAATATCATAAGCACCAAATCGCAGTTTGTCTATTGCCATTGGTTGCTGTCTGCTTAACCGGGCCACTCAGAATTCGGCAAAATCGGCACGACTCGTACGTAATTCGTGTGCAGACAGTTAACACGTGTCTAAAAGTAATTCACTTAATTTGGATAGGGTAGATAACGACCCTGGAGTGTTTTTAAATATAACTTGTCTTGAAATATTTTCCCGAAATTTCACTAGCCATATCGAAAACGGACAGTAGCACATTTCCAAACAAATCATTCTTCGTTTCAACGTATAAGATTATATTTCCATGTATCCTTGAGTGAAGGGTGTGAAAAGATTTGAGCGGCCCTTAACATCGATGTCTTGAGAGCCGATGAGGGTGAAGCGAGGTGAGTATGGAGCAGCGCCGGAACGCAAGGGCGGGAGAAACGGGAGATCCCCGAGAAAACCCACCGCCCAGCAGCATCTTCCGGCACGATTCCCACATGCGTATATACGGGAGCGTCCCCGCATGCTTGCCTGAAAGTGTTCAATATTGTTTGGTGGGATGCCAGGCGTGTTTCAGGCGCCATCCCGTGGGACGCACAAAGCGAGGCCGGCATCCCACGGGAACATAGTGTCGTCAGTCACGTTGACACGAGCCAACACGCGCGTGTCCTGGATCGCGCGGTAGATGGAGGTCCTTTACTGTCGCCGCCCCCCCCCCACCCTCTTCACACTCTGCGCTGGGCGATCGCGTCTCCCTGATTGGCCGTGCTGTCACGTCGCCGCGCGCGCCGGTTGGCCGGCCGCCTGGCGCCTAGCCGTTGCACATCTTGCCGCTTATGTACTCTGTGTCTCGCCGAGACTGAATCCCCTTCCCGCTCCTATGTTCTCCCCGTGTCAACCATGCACACGATGGAGTCGAGCGAACAGCGGTTCCAGCATGTTTGCTTATAGACTGTTCACGATAAACCAACCACTTTTGAAAGAAACGTATATAAAAAAAAATCAATGCTCATAACCAGGAATTTAAACAGACAGGTATACTAAAGATGAGGTAGACAGTTTTGTCGTCCTCCATGCATGTACCCAACACTATCCTACCTCTCACCAGTGCAACAGTCACATGGTCAACACTGATGAACGTGTTTGTTTATATCATAAATGTCGAAAGATAATGCTTTTTATATGAATAAAATATTTCTATCAATTAAAATTTTTATAAAGCTAAATTAAAATTGGTTAGAGGAAGTACACAAATTTTTCAAAGCATTTGTGTACGTAAGCAGTGATCCAACCTCATCAGGTTCAAGTCGTTTATGATAGAATTTGTGGGGAACCAGTAAGGTTCATGTTGGAACACGCACACTGGTATTAAGCAGCTGGCGTTATCACTACAACCATTATTCCCTATCACTACAACCAATATTCCCTATCACTACAACCAATATTCCCTATCACTACAGCCAATATTCCCTATCACTACAACCAATATTCCCTATCACTACAGCCAATATTCCCTATCACTACAACCAATACTCCCTATCACTACAACCAATATTCCCTATCACTACAACCAATATTCCCTATCACTACAACCAATATTCCCTATCACTACAACCATTATTCCCTATCACTACAACCAATACTCCCTATCACTACAACCAATATTCCCTATCACTACAGCCAATATTCCCTATCACTAAAGCCAATATTCCCTATCACTACAACCAATATTCCCTATCACTACAACTAATATTTCCCTATCACTACAGCCAATATTCCCTATCACTACAACCAATACTCCCTATCACTACAACCAATATTCCCTATCACTACAACCAATATTCCCTATCACTACAACCAATATTCCCTATCACTACAACCAATATTCCCTATCACTACAACCAATATTCCCTATCACTACAACCAATATTCCCTATCACTACAACCAATATTCCCTATCACTACAGCCAATATTCCCCATCACTACAGAAAATATTCCCTATCACTACAACCAATATTCCCTATCACTACAACCAATATTCCCTATCACTACAACCAATATTCCCTATCACTACAACCAATATTCCCTATCACTACAACCAATATTCCCTATCACTACAACCAATATTCCCTATCACTACAACCAATACTCCCTATCACTACAACCAATATTCCCTATCACTACAACCAATATTCCCTATCACTACAACCAATATTCCCTATCACTACAACCAATATTCCCTATCACTACAACCATTATTCCCTATCACTACAACCAATATTCCCTATCACTACAACCAATATTCCCTATCACTACAACCAATACTCCCTATCACTACAACCAATATTCCCTATCACTACAGCCAATATTCCCTATCACTACAACCAATATTCCCTATCACTACAACCAATACTCCCTATCACTACAACCAATATTCCCTATCACTACAACCAATATTCCCTATCACTACAACCAATATTCCCTATCACTACAACCAATATTCCCTCTTGATTGGTAGTATTACTTTTTGACACGTGCTAACTGTCTGCACACGAATCACATAGGAGCCGTGCTGATGTTGCCGAATTCTGAGTGGCCCGGTCAGATATGAAGACGCCTTCTCAAGTAGACAGCAACCAATGGCAATATACAAACTGCTATTGGGTGCTTATAGTATTGAAGTTCACAGTGTACTCATATTTTGAACTTTATGTATGAAGGAGGTTGGCGCTAGTAGGAGCTGGCCTTTCCGACCCGAGAGATAAAACTGTCGCTCCGACCAATCATAAGAATAGATGAGGCGAGACGAGATGGGACCAACGGAATGTATACAGAGCAAGAAAAGGGAGAGCCCCGAGAAAAACCCCACACCACGGCAGTGTCCATACACTCCCCACGTGAGAACCCCTTGTCCGAGAATATCTCGGCCGCCGGAGTGTGGGCTCGAGCTGGGGACCTCACATGCGGGAGGCCAGCTACAAATCAGGTGAGCCAACCGAGCGTCCTTTTAAAGAGAGATTATTTTCGCGACACTTTTCCTTAAATATGTCGTTGTTTATAAAGTGCAAATGAAGAACTAACTATATTTTCCATGACACAAAAATTTCGAGAAAAATTATGCTTCAAACACTTTTACACTTGAATAATCGCTTTCTCAATTTCATTTGAATTTGAGACACTCCCTGGACTACTCTGAGCCAATAAGAAGCCCGCAAAACACGGACCGAGTCCAGAGTTTTGAAACAAACCTCTGAAATATTACACGGTGTATAACGTGCTTAGTTGTTTACTAACTACGTAGCCTTTGTCGTGTATCGCAAGACATTCACATGTATCTTATTTTTGGTTGAATTGAATTTTACTTATATTTGATCGATGAATTAAAATTTATATTTATTATGTAATTAATACTAATAAAGATCAGTAAGAAACAGCTGTTATGCAAAATATCATTCAGCTGCTTGCGCGCGTATGCGGTGCATTATCCCTTTCGTGTATTTTCTAGACTATGTATAAGCTAAGCTTTGTTTGCATGAGGCGGAGGAATATTCTGAAAGCGGAACTTTATCCGGCCTTCAGGTAGGTGCAAGTAACCGCGAATGAACTACAGACGTGTTTCAAATCATTTTAGATCAGATCCACTTTAGTTATTGAATAGTTTTAACTCTTAGTCGTTTAAGGGAATTGCCCGACATCCACAGACGCGCAGTGCTGGAGTAAGATACAAAATTATGATTGGCCCAGTCAAATGAAATGTATTATCAAAAGGACGCTGGGTAGTAGCCCAAGGAAAGCCAGAGATTTATACGTAGAATATTGAAGTCAATCTTGCGTAGATATTTTATTATTCGCGAACATCTCGTGTCTGTAATCATATAGGCAGTGAAACTTTTTATATCGGGAAATATTTCCCCCTCCCCCCCCCCCTACTAATTCATTAGCACCTTGGCTGTTACTACATTGCTTGCCGCGTCACGCCTCTTCTGTACAAACACTTGTGTGTTCCGTCGTAGAAAGCCACGACCCAATCAGATACACGCCTGCTAGGTCGACTGTTCTAATGCATACTAGATATGTAGGCGCGTAGCGGTTTATCCCGCCATCGTGTTCGTGTGCTTACACAGTCAGCACATCCATTAGTTTTCTGGTATTGCAGTTCTTGTCGTATACTTCTTCCAAAGAGACTTCAAACCATCACAACGAGACCACTCACAGACTGCAGCAGGACTACTGTAGAGTGCGAGGCTGGCTACTAATAATTTATCAACTAGGTGGATTTTTTTGTTATTTATTTCAAAACTAAGCCTATAAGATAACTCACGCAACTTTAGAAATAGTTTACATATAAATAATAACAATGCACAGAAAAATTTCGCGGGTTCAATTACTAGTAAGGTATACTCAACAGTCCTATACATATTCTAACAACATGTTGAAATTAATAATACAGCATCTATGAGCTAATATACACAATAAATCTGAGTAGCAAAATGTTTGGAAATGGCATCTAGTAATTTTAATTAAACTGGAAGTTACACAAAACGACGCAGGGAGTGGGCAGCTACACTTACCTGCGTGGGTTACAAGTTTGCATAACACGAAGGCGAAAGGAACTGGTGCGCTATGCGGAGAGCGCCTGCACATACAACATAAACTCGAGATATGTGGGCGCCGCTAGAGGTTGGTTGTTAGTACACGTGTGTGAACTACATGTGAACAATGGGAGATTAGTAAAGGATGTCAGAAGTAATTGTATTATATTACCAACTACACACAAGCAGTATTCGTAATATAGGATGTGCACGTATTGTAATGGCGGCCTATGTACAGGCAGATACCGCATGACGCAACAGTTCCATTCTGTTTAAGACAGTTAATTTTACTGTCCGAATTTCCAAATATTGGTAATTTTTTTCGTTCAAGAAACTATTGGTCTTGTATCAAGAACAGGTTTCTTTGTTCTAGGGACTGGCATAATCAAAGATAAGAAACAGCAAAGACTTCTGTAGCTATTCCTGTACAATCTGCGTTAACAATATTTAGATGGTGATTCCAACCATTTGATTGCTGATCCTATACTAACAGTTTAGGTGGGTTTGTGGCTAACAATGTTTGATTGCTGATCATATACTAACAGTTTAGGTGGGTTGAGGCTACGGAAGTTTCTTTGCTGATCCAATACTAACAGTTTAGGTAGGTTGTGGCTTCGGACGTTTGATTGCAGATCGTATACTAACAGTTTATGTGGGTTGTGGCTACGGACGTTTGATTGCAGATCTTATACTAACAGGTTAGGTGGGTTGTGTCTATGGACGTTTGATTTCTGATCATATACGAACAGTTTAGATGGATTGTAGCTACGGACATTCGATTGGTGATCCTATACTAACAGGTTAGGTGGGTTGTGGCTACCAACATTTTATTGCTTATCCTATTCTAACAGTTTTGGTGGGTTGTGGCTACGGACGTTTATTTGCTGATCCTATACAAATAGTTTAGGTGCGTTGTGGATACCAATGTTTGATTGCTGATCCTATACAAACAGTTTAGGTGGTTTGTGGCTCCCAACGTTTGATTGCTGATCCTATACAAATAGTTTAGGTGCGTTGTGGCTACCAATGTTTGATTGCTGATCCTATACAAACAGTTTAGGTGGTTTGTGGCTACCAACGTTTGATTGCTGATCCTATACTAAATGTTTAGGTGGGTTGTTGCTACAAACGTTCACTTGCTGATCATATACGAACAGATTAGATGTGTTGTGTCTAACAATCTTTAATTGCTGATTCTATACTAACAGTTTAGGTGGGTTGTGGCTACCAATGTTTGATTGCTGATCCTATACTAACAGTCTAGGTGTGTTGTGGCTCAAAACGTTTGATTGGTGATCCTATACGAAAGTATAGGTGGGTTGTGGCTCCCAACGTTTGATTGCTGATCCTTATACTAACAGTTTAGGAGGGTTGTGGCTACGGAAGTTTGATTGCTGATCCTATACTAACAGTTTAGGTGGGTTGTGGTTGCGGACGTTTGATTAGTGATCCTATACTAAAAGTTTAGGTGGGTTGTGGCTTACAAGGTTTGATTGCTGATCCTATACTATTAGTTTAGGTGGGTTGTGGCTACCAACGTTACATTTCTGATCCTATACTAAGAGTTTAGGTGGGTTGTGGCTGACAACGTTTGATGCTGATTTTATTCTAACAGTTTAGGTGGATTGTGACTACCAATGTTTGATTGCTGATCCTATACTAACAGTTTAGGTGGGTTCTGACTACCAACGTTTGATGCTGATCCTATACTAACAGTTTAGGTGGGGTGTAGGTACGGAAATTTGATTGCTGATCCTATACTAACAGTTTAGGTGGGTTGTGGCTACCAACGTTATAAGCTGATCCTATACAAACAGTTTAGGTGGGTTGTGGCTATGGACGTTTGTCGTTTATCCTATACTAACAGTTTAGGTGGGTTGTGGCTACGGACGGTTCATTCCAGAACCTATATTAACAGTTTAATTGGGTTGTAACTTCCAAAGTTTGATTACAGATACTATACTAAGAGTTTAGGTGGGTTGTGGCTACCAACATTTGATTGCTGATCCTATACTAACAGTTTAGGTGGGTTGTGACTACCAATGTTTGATTGCTGATCCTATTCTAACAGGTTAGATGGGTTGTGGCTACCAATGTTTGATTGCTGATCCTATACTAACAGTTTAGGTGGGTTCTGAATACCAACGTTTGATGTTTATCCTATACTAACAGTTTAGGTGGGTTGTGGATACCAACGTTTAAATGCTGAACCTATACTTTTAATTTTATTTGGGTTGTGGCTACCAACGTAAATTGTTGATCCTATACAAACAGTTTAGGTGGGTTGTGGCTACGTACGTTTGGTGTTTATCCTATACTAACAGTTTAGGTGGGGTGTAGCTACGGAAGTTTGATTGCTGATCCTATACTAACAGTTTAGGTGGGTTGTGACTACCAATGTTTGATGCTGATCCTATACTAACAGTTTAGGTGGGTTGTGGGTACGGAAATTTATTGCTGATCCTTATACTAACAGTTTAGGTGGGTTGTGGCTACCAACGTTTGATTGCTGTTCCAATACTAATAGTTTAGGTGGGTTGTGGCTACCAATGTTTGATTGCTGATCATATACGAACAGTTTAGGTGGGTTGTTGCTTCCAACGTTTGATTGCTGATCCTATACTATTAGTTTAGGTGGGTTGTGGCTACCAACGTTACATTTCTGATCCTATACTAAGAGTTTAGGTGGGTTGTGGCTCCCAACGTTTGATGCTGATCCTATTCTAACAGTTTAGGTGGATTGTGACTACCAATGTTGGATTGCTGATCCTATACTAACAGTTTAGGTGGGTTCTGACTACCAACGTTTGATGCTGATCCTATACTAACAGTTGAGGTTAGGTGTAGCTACGGAAGTTTGATTGCTGATCCTATACTAACAGTTTAGGTGGGTTGTGGCTACCAACGTTATAAGCTGATCCTATACAAACAGTTTAGGTGGGTTGTGGCTATGGACGTTCGTCGTTTATCCTATACTAACAGTTTAGGTGGGTTGTGGCTACGGACGGTTCATTCCAGAAACTATATTAACAGTTTAATTGGATTGTAGCTTCCAACGTTTGATTACAGATCCTATACTAAGAGTTTGGGTGGGTTGTGGCTGCCAACGTTTAATTGCTGATCCTATACTAACAGTTTATGTGGGTTGTGGCTACGGACTTTTGATAGCAGATTTTATACTAACAATTTAGGTGGTTTGTGGCTACGGACGTTTGATTGCTTGTCATATACTAACAGTATAGGTGGGTTGTGGCTACGGACGTTTGATTGCTGATCCTTTACTAACATTTAAGGTGGGTTGTGTCTACGGACGTTTAATTGCTGATACTATACATACAATTTAGGTGGGTTGTGGCTACCATCGTTTGATTGCTGATCCTATACTAACAGTTTAGTTGGGTTGTTTCTATCAATGTTCGAATGCTGATCCTATACTAACAGTTTAGGAGGGTTGTGGCAACCAACGTTTGATTGCTGAACCTATACTAATAGTTTAGGTGGGTTGTGGCTACGGAAATATAATGATGCTGATCCTATACTAATAGTTTAGGAGGGTTGTGTAACCAACGTTTGATTGCTGATCCTATACTTACAATTTAGGTGGGTTGTGGGTACCAACGTTTGATTGCTGATCCTATACTAACAGTTTAGGTGGGTTGTGGCTACGGACGTTTAGATGCTGATCCTATACTAATAGTTTAGGAGGGTTTTGGCACCCAACATTTGATTGCTGATAATATACTAACAGTTTAGGTGGGTTGTGGCTACAGACGTTTCAATGCTGATCCAATACTTACATTAATGTATGTTGTGGCTACCAACGTTTAATTGCTGATCCTTTACTAACAGTTTGGTTGGGTTGTGGATACGGACGTTTGATTGCTGATCCTATACTAACAGTTTAGGTGGGTTGTTGCTACCAACGTTAGATTCTGATCGTATACTAACAGTTTAGGTGGGTTGTGGCTACGGACGTTTGATTGTTGATCCTATACTAACAGTTTAGGTGGGTTGTGGCTACGGAAGTTTGTTTGCTGATCCTTATACTAACACTTTAGGTGGGTTGTGTCTACGAACGTTTAATGCTGATCCTATACTTACAGTTTAGGTGGGTTGTTGCTACCAACCTTAGATTCTGATCGTATACTAACAGTTTAGGTGGGTTGTTGCTAACAACGTTCGATTGCTGATCATATACGAACAGTTTAGATGTGTTGAGGCTACCAATAATTGATTGCTGATCCTATACTAACAGTTTAGGTGGGTTGTGGCTACCAACGTTTTATTGCTAATCCTATTCTATTAGTTAAGGTGGGTTGTGGCTACCATTGTTTGATTGCTGAACCTATACTAACAGTTTAGGTGGGTTGTGTCTACGGACGTTTGATTGCTGATCCTATACTAACAGTTTATGTGGGTTGTGGCTACGGACGTTTGATAGTTGATCCTATACTAACAGTTTAGGTGGGTTGCGGCTACGGATGTTTGTTTGCTGATCCTTATACTAAAACTTAGGTGGGTTGTGTCTACGGACGTTTAATGCTGATCCTATACTTACAGTTTAGGAGCGTTGTGGCTACCAACGTTTTAAAGCTGATCCTATACTAACAGTTTAGGTTTTTTGTGGCTACCAACGTTTGATTGCTGATCCTATACTAACAGTTTAGGTGGGTTGTTGCTAACAACGTTCGATTGCTGATCATATACGAACAGTTTAGATGTGTTGAGGCTACCAATGTTTGATTGCTGATCCTATACTAACAGTTTAGGTGGGTTTGTTCCTACCAACGTTTTATCGCTAATCCTATTCTATTAGTTTAGGTGGTTTTGTTGCTACCAACGTTTAATTGCTGATCCTATACTAAGAGTTTAGGTGGGTTGTGGCTACCTACGTTTGATTGCTGATCGTATACTAACAGTTTAATTGGGTTGTGGCTACCAACGTTTATTGCTGATCGTATACTAACAGTTTAGTTGGGTTGTGGCTACGTACGTTTGATTGCTGATCCTATACTAATAGTTTAGGTGGGTTGTGGCTACCTATGTTTGATTTCTGATCGTATACTAACAGTTTAGTTTGGTTGTGGCTACGGACGTTAGATTGCAGATCCTATACTAACATATTAGGTGGGTTGTGGCTACCAATGTTTGTTTGCTGATCCTATACTAAAAGTTTACGTTGGGTTGTGGCTACCAATGTTTGATTGCTGATCCTATACTAATAGTTTAGGTGTGTTGTGGCTACCAACATTTGATTGCTGATCCTATACAAACAGTTTAGGTGGGTTGTGGCTACCAACATTTGATTGCTGATCCTATAATAACAGTTTAGGTGGGTTGTGACTACCAACGTTTGATTGCTGATCCTATACTTATAATTTAGGTGGGTTGTGGCTCCCAACGTTCGATTGCTGATCCTATACTTATAATTTAGGTGGGTTGTGGCTCCCAACATTTGATTGCTGATCCTGTACTAACAGTTATGGTGGGTTGTGGTTCCCAACGTTTGATTCCTGATCCTATACTAATAGTTTAGGTGGGTTGTGGCTACCAACGTTTGATTGCTGATCGTATACTAACATTTTAGTTGGGTCGTGGCTACGTACGTTTGATTGCTGATCATATACGAACAGTATAGGTGGGTTGTCGCTACCTTTGTTTGATAGCTGATCCTATACTAATAGTTTAGGTGGGTTGTGGCTACCAAAGTTTGATTGCTGATCCTATACAAACAGTTTAGGAGGGTTGTGGCTTCCAACGTTTGATTGCTGATCCTATACTATCAGTTTAGGTGGTTTGTGGCTACGGACGTTTGATTGCGGATCCTAAACTAACAGTTTAGGTGGGTTGTGGCTACCAATGTTTGATTATTACATCCATATTCTTGTTCTTGGTGTGTCCACGTAGAATGTTGAAATCTACACTGAAATGAACTCACTTCACGACAGTCTGGCCTTTACAGTTATACCTGACTGTTTTTTGTGGGCTGTTCACGGTAAACTGAATACTTTTGAAATCCCGTCTTAGCATCTGCTTGTATGCACGTTGTGTATTTTTACATCACTTTTAAAATTAACATTGCCTTTGACCTGATCATTTTACACTCCTGCGTTGGCCAGGTGAAACTGTGAAATTTTTAGAAAAGTAAAAAATGAAGAAATTGTATTTTTCTTACATATTACTTGTATTGAAAACCAGAAAGCAAAACGAAACTTATTTCAGTATTCACACATTTTTACCTAACACCTTTAATAAGTTGACGTGAAGACAATGTAGTACTTTCCCTCGGTCGGTACAATTTATTCGGTCCACGCCAGTCAGTGAGCCCAATGCAAGTAGGGGCTGTGACTTCTTTTCAAAACTTGACTTCAAAAGTGCTGAATTACCAGTGAACAGGCTATACGGGGGCAGCAGGTAAGACGCGATGCCAGAGAGTGTGGAAACACAAGCGACGGCAGCGCTACGCACGGCGTGTCTAGCAAACTACGCAAGCAGACATCGGCCGGGCAGTCGCAGACGAGGGCAGATGGTATCATCGCCATGTTCACACGTCGCACGCGCAGAATCCGCAACGAGGGTGAGTTTAACCGACTCCAGCCGCCATTCTAAACACCTGGTTGGCGCTTGCAAGCGCAGATCCATCCTATCTACAGTAGATCCCTTGGTAGTGGAGTCCGTGCCTTGGCGACTACCAGATGGTTTTGTCTGACACACACTCATTTCACCACGCCTCGTGTTTGCAACACATACTCGTGTACGTCTTTGCGCCTTTCACTAATGCCCGGTTGCACTATTGTGGTACGAAACTCGATCCGAGATCGGATCTAAGATCGACACAGAAAACTATTGCACCATTCGAGTTCAGAGCTGGACTGAAAGTCGAGATGAAGTTCATTTCGAACCGGTGAGATTGGTGTTTCGAAATCTCGATCCGAGATCAGCAATCATCGTCGACAAATGTAGTTTGAAAATACACCAGTAGATAGAACTACGTTCGATTGTTTTCTTGGTAAATATAAAACAACATTATAATAACTTGAATATTATTAAGTAAAATTCGTACTACAAGAATTCACTTAAAACAGATAAAACATCTCATATCTAGTTCTATCTATAGTGAAAAATTCGCCTACTTCCATGACGTCATGTATTACAAACCAATAGCAAGATTTGTGTCATACTTAATCTCGATCTCTCACTTTGGAACCAAGATCGACGAATCGGTGATCCAGAATCATGAAATTTTGTTAGTGCAAACACTTTTACAGTGAAACGAAGATAAAACTGTATCTTGGTTCAGAACTAGGATCGTTCGATCTCGGATCGAAGAATATGTTGGTGCAACCGGGCATAAGAAATGATGGAAGTACTGGAGTTTGAAATGTCAAAGAATTCGATTCCTAGGAGGTCTCGAGATATCTCGAGTGGTGGCGAAAGTATTAGAATAATCTTATCCCAGTGGTTCATCAGTATTCACGTCTCGCACGAGTTCTCATGCAAATTTTACGTCATTTGTTCCTCGCTTTTTCTCAAATGTTTGCCGATATTATTTTATTTTTAATATTTAATGGTTATGTTACTATAGTCGAAGTATTCCCACGTGTTTTGTGGTTCGTGAATATTGCATAATAATGTTTTCGAATCTGTTTGTTTTATACTAAATGCACTAAA
Source organism: Dryococelus australis (assembly GCA_029891345.1). Classification (NCBI taxonomy): domain Eukaryota; kingdom Metazoa; phylum Arthropoda; class Insecta; order Phasmatodea; family Phasmatidae; genus Dryococelus; species Dryococelus australis. The sequence goes on from CM056995.1 coordinate 603,106, forward strand.
TACAACACGAAACTTAACAGTTCTCGATTCTTACAAGTATTCGATTATTGGAAATAGTCGATTCTGCACATCACTAGTTCCAACGTTGTAATTGAATTATACGTACGAGCGGTTCTGTACACTGCAAGGCGCCAGTGTCCGGTCATTCTTGTGAATAATTTACATATATTTGACATGAATGGTTAATGCCAGTATATGCTGTTCACGGTAATCTGAGCACTTTTGAAAGCCCTCTCATTTGGAATAATAGTCCATTTTATATATTTTACTGCAGCCCTAGACGTTAACTTCCGAGTGTGGTGGAATTTAAACACCTTGTTTTTACTTACATGACAATATTTATTTTAAAAGGATAAACTATGGTTGAAGGGGAAAAAGTAACTAGGGCCTCAAAAGTGCTAACTTTCAATGGCAGGCTAGACTTTGCTCACGTATACTCTAGTATTCATTTTGTGGTTGGTCGGCAATAGTTTTGACGCACCCTGTCCAACTCTCGAGCCAGAAATAAACAGGAAGGAATAACATGAACGAATGACGTCCAACCAAATTAAATAAAAATAATGCCTCGCACTAGAGGCAGCAGTTATAGCCGGGAGGAAACACAGGCGACTTGATGAGCGTCTCGAATACGTCACGTTCATGCACGTCTATCTGCACCCACACATGTTGCCAACATAACACACGTTGTATGGAGTCCTGTGAGAGTCGAATTATGAAAAAAGTTTAAAGTTGTTTATTATATTTACAAATCGCGTCTCGTGTGGTTTGTCTAATTAAAGAAGGAGATCTAACCAATACGAGTAAGTATTTTCTATGAAGATTAACCTGTATAATACCAAGTACACTGTTTCACTTTTCATATGAATAGGTTGGTGCAGTACAAGTCCGAAAAGTAGCACCAAAGCTGGTATTAGGCTCCTTTCACATAGTGTCGTCTTCACACGATCACTAAGTTTATCCGGGTTATCGCCCGTGCCCTGCTCGTGTCGCGAGCTTAAGTCGCCCACAGGCTGCGAATAATAGACGCAGATAAGCTATTGCATTCGCTTTGTTAAGATTGAAGTAAAGCAACTGCCTATGGAGCACTGCAGCAGACTATACAACGTGAAGAACTCATCAATAAAGTAGCAAGACACCATGAAATTTTTTAGAAAGAGCGGTTTATCATGTATATCAAAATAAGAATGTATATATTTTCCATCATTATAAAACATTTTTCTAAAATATCCTTTTTAACTCTAAAAAATAATCGATTAAAATAGTCTGTATTTTTTAACTAAATAAGAGCTCATTTCCATTCTGGATGCTTCGGAAAGCAGAATTTGCAAGAAAATCATCGTCAAGAAAGATTGTCATAGTATTTACTGTGATCATGTGTGATAAAATTATAGTAATAATGTATCATATCAATTTTATGATTAACTTTATTTACATCAGTTTCGGCCATAAATATCTGTGACAAATGGACGCACATAAAAATAATTATAAGAATTATTTCCTACATTATTTTTACAATTTTATTACTCACAACCACAGTGTAATACAGAGTTAACTGAATACTTGTCTATGGCGTGTTTTGCAATAATATAGTGATATAACTTCTGCAAACGAAATAAATTAAATATATTTAAATTGCCTAAGGGACTCGTTTCCTAATTTTAAAAATAACTATTTCCGAGGGGTAGTATATAAGAGCTCTTTATCGAATATTACACAGTGGCGGGTCAAGGATTATCTTGCGGGAGGGGATTAGGTTTTGAAAAATAAGAATACGTATTGAATTCACCAAATCACTGCAATGCATGATTTTTCCAAAATAAATGAAAAATTCAAACAACAACAAAGTTTTACTCCGAACACGTGTATTGTCGTTGTCATTTCACTGGAATATTGTATTTTAATACAATTTATATGTATATTTACTTGAAGCAACAATTTTACGCCGCACTTACTATATTTATAACAGTTATGTAAGAATAAGTTAACAGACAGATTCTGTTTATTGCCGATAGAGGTGTCCCAGCTCGGAGCTTACAAAAATCAAATTCATGACTGCAGCCTTGCACCAGAAAGCGATTGTTTTGTTTTATTGTTGCTATCGAAGATCGAAGTGTGTTTTTTATTGTACAACAATTGCTACACAGCGCAATATAAAGTGCAAGTTGTGCATTAACACAGCGACAATCAAATCAAAATATTTATCTCTCGAGAGGAGGACGCGCGCCCTCTGTCGCCCCCCTTTTTTTCTTTATAATCAAAATCCGCCACTGGTGTAACAAGAGTCACAATTGTGGAGATATTATATGAGATGCCAACCATTGCATGTATCACTACATAAGAGGAATTTTTCGTGCATTCATAGTGCTACTAAAAATATGAGGGTTTGTTTGTCAATGAACAACTTGGCCTTTGCTGTAAGAGGGTAAGGGTTTGTCAATGAACAACTTTGCCTTTGCTGTAAGAGGGTAAGGGTTTATAAATGAACAACTTTGCCTTTGCTGTAAGAGGGTAAGGTTTTGTCAATGAACAACTTTGCCTTTGCTGTAAGAGGGTAAGGTTTTGTCAATGAACAACTTGGCCTTTGCTGTAAGAGGGTAAGGTTTTGTCAATGAACAACTTGGCCTTTGCTGTAAGAGGGTAAGGTTTTGTCAATGAACAACTTGGCCTTTGCTGTAAGAGGGTAAGGTTTTGTCAATGAACAACTTTGCCTTTGCTGTAAGAGGGTAAGGTTTTGTCAATGAACAACTTAGCCTTTGCTGTAAGAGGGTAAGGGTTTGTCAATGAACAACTTTGCCTTTGCTGTAAGAGGTAAGGTTTTGTCAATGAACAACTTTGCCCTTGCTGTAAGAGGGTAAGGTTTTGTCAATGAACAACTTTGCCTTTGCTGTAAGAGGGTAAGGTTTTGTCAATGAAAAACTTGGCCTTTGCTGTAAGAGGGTAAGGTTTTGTCAATGAACAACTTTGCCTCTGCTGTAAGAGGGTAAGGTTTTCTCAATGAACAACTTGGCCTTTGCTGTAAGAGGGTAAGGGTTTATAAATGAACAACTTTGTCTTTGCTGTAAGAGGGTAAGGGTTTGTCAATGAACAACTTTGCCTTTGCTGTAAGAGGGTAAGGTTTTCGCAATGAACAACTTTGCCTTTGCTGTAAGAGGGTAAGGTTTTGTCAATGAACAACTTGGCCTTTGCTGTAAGAGGGTAAGGTTTTGTCAATGAACAACTTGGCCTTTGCTGTAAGAGGGTAAGGTTTTGTCAATGAACAACTTGGCCTTTGCTGTAAGAGGGTAAGGTTTTGTCAATGAACAACTTTGCCTTTGCTGTAAGAGGGTAAGGTTTTGTCAATGAACAACTTTGCCTTTGCTGTAAGAGGGTAAGGTTTTCTCAATGAACAACTTGGCCTTTGCTGTAAGAGGGTAAGGGTTTATAAATGAACAACTTTGTCTTTGCTGTAAGAGGGTAAGGGTTTGTCAATGAACAACTTTGCCTTTGCTGTAAGAGGGTAAGGTTTTTCTTCAATGAACAACTTTGCCTTTGCTGTAAGAGGGTAAGGGTTTATACAATGAACAACTTTGCCTTTGCTGTAAGAGGGTAAGGGTTTGTCAATGAAGAACTTTGCCTTTGCTGTAAGAGGGTAAGGTTTTGTCAATGAACAACTTGGCCTTTGCTGTAAGAGGGTAAGGTTTTGTCAATGAACAACTTGGCCTTCGCTGTAAGAGGGTAAGGTTTTATAAATGCTGTGACTTTTCATGTTTATTGACTTATTTTCGAAAGCGGATACCTCTATGTTAGCTTCATGATGTTAATTTGTAACAAATGTGACTTAAATGTTTGTAACAAGTAACGTTAATTGTACTGCTGTATATTACAAAATTAAAAGCAAATATTGGGACAACAAGCACCAGTTATTCAAGTATAGAGCTATATTAACACGTAGAAAAAGAAAACACACACACACACGCCTCCACGCATCTCTCATCATATTGCGATTTTGATAATCTTGCAGGGACTTTTCCCAGATTTGTGACTTATCTTGTACCAAATGAATACGAATTTCCGCGTCTGTTTCGTCGTCTTTCAGCATGCTTAAAGACACGTGAAAGCTATGTAGACTTACACTTGAGACTTGGCTAGTAACGAACCTCAACAGAACAACGAGAGAGAACGTGAACTGGACGACTGATGGGACCGGATGCAGCCTGTGGTCCGCTAGACAGCTGTGTGAATGCAGCGGGGACTTCCAGACGTTTCTAGCGCCCGTGCGAAGGTTCGCCCGTGTCTGGATGGTGTGAAGGGACCCATGTCTCACTGAGTATTGCTCGTTTACCAGGGCGACGGGCGATTGTCCGAACCATGTGAAAGGAGCCTCACCTTTCTCTAGACAATGCTATTGGTTACTGTTGTTCCCATACATATTTTATAATTGGTTGCTTCTTGTGGATATACTGAAACCCTTTTCACATATTCAAAAATTCGACATGTTCCTTTTTGACTGGGCCAATCGTTATAAAGTACTCAGATATTGAACGTCCATGAGGCACGTGACATTTAAAAACATCCAACCACGAAAGTGCATATGAACAAAGAGTTTTGGAGTACAACTGATCTGGAAATCTTTTCGCTAGCTTTATTGGACCTGAAAAAGCACAGGCGGCAGGTTTTAATTTAGGTAGTTATGTCAAAATATATTACATAATCTTATTAAACGTACAACTACTAGCTAGCATAGAATCCAACAGCAAGATGTCTTTTAAACTACGATATGTAACAACTGCTATATGTGTTGCAACATAACGTGTTATTCACGCATAACGAGTGCCATGAATGTTTAAAATTATAGTCATTATTAAATGAAATTCATTTAATTATATACTCTTTTGATAAATTTACTTTTAGAGTGCAATAATAAAAGCAAGCTAGGTCCTTCCTGAATAAGTTGCTGCATTCCGATACTACAGATGACTGGAATTAAATTTAAGTAGTACACTTAAGAAGATATACATTTCATGAAAAATATACATTATCTAAGAATACCATTGTACTGTCAGTGTACCTATGCAATGAGTAGAGTCAGTGATTTTTTTGCGAAAAAAATCTAAGTATACGGTACATTTGAATACTCTAAGCACAAACAGAAATGTTTATTTTGCCATTGGTCATCCTCTGTATGAGATACCATTTATGTGTTTAACCAGACCAATTAGAATCCAACAACTTTGACAGTGAACTAAATTGGTTGGTGTACTAAAAGTAACATGTTAATGCTGCCAATCAAAAAATGTAAACAACCATAGGGTGTTTTGTAATATAACTCGTCTCGAAATCTTTTCGCTAAATTTCACTGGCGCTAACAACGAGCTGTGCCTTATCAGCTAAGAATTTGATCATCAAGAAATTTGTGACGCAATGAAAACTAAATCCTTTTTTGGACACAAAAACCTGCCATTTAAATCTTCTTTGTTTCTGTGATTCTTCTAGATACTTGCAGATCCTTAGCCATTACAATTACAGAGTGGCAAGCAAAAATAGTAGGTATAACAATGAGATGCTCTTTGATATCTTAAGATATAGTCATAAGGTACAATCAGGTGACCTAGTTTTTATACGCCAATTTGTGTATTAAGTTAGTCTCCTGCGACACACTCTTCGATCACACATTTGTGTTTGTACCCTGTGATTAACCCAGCTTAGGTGAAGAATGAACAGCTCTGATTCAACCAAATTGTTGGGTTTATTTAGTAATATTTGTTATGTATGCTACACTGTACATACAAATGAGAGAAGTGAGTGAAGAGATTTGAGCGGGTCTTGCCAACAAAGTCTTAAAAGTCGATGAGGGTTATTGAGATGAGTATGGAGCAGCGCCGGAATGAAAGGGTGGTGGAAACAGGAGATCCCTGAGAAAACCCTCATACCAACAGCATCGTCCGGCACGATTACCACTTGCGAAAATTCTGTGAACCTGCCGGGGATTAAATACGGTTCACCTAGGTGGGAGGCGAGCAGGCTAACCACTCAGCCACCGCTGCTCCATGTACTTCCAAATACCGAATAGCAAGGGACACCCGAATTTTGCGAAAATATTTCTGCTCATGCTAGTTTTAAATATCCTACCGGCGTACCAGCAGTTTTCACTTGCTTATTGGCCACGAAAATTTATGAGAAGACATGTTCTTACTTGACGGGCCAATCAGAATTAGATAACTTCGATCCTGTACGTCTGTGATTCGTGAGCACTCGCCTAATACATGTAACACATAGAGCAGCCAATCAAGAAAGGTGATCTGAGCTAAAGTGTTATGAAATACAACTGGCCGTGAAATCTTTTCACGAAATTCTGGTGTCCCTATGAATAGCTAATAGTCTCCAGTGATTATGCGCAACATATTATTACAATTGTTTTGTAATTTTCGTGTATTTACAAGAACAGTGGAGTTATTTTGTATATCACAATTTCATACAGTAAACTTACAGACGCCAAAAATTGTTGTTACAAGAGCACACAGCAAACACGCGGTTTAATTAAGAAAATTCTCTGAATGTCACAGGACTTGGTCACAACACATACTACCCTTTAACGTACTGAAATATGTTCAGTACAACTTACCATTGGTGCTTACTAGCTTTATTGTAGGCCTATAACTACAATGTTGCTTGTTACAACGTATGTCATGATAAGATTATCCTTGCAAGCTCCGGCGGAAGCCTCGACGAGACCTGCTGACTAGCCGAGCCAGCACGCGAGGACACATGGAGGGTTCTTAGGAATAACGATACTTGTTAGAGCACAAGTCAAGACAAGTGCATTTTTACTATTTTACTATTGCAACTGTGGCTCAGGAACAATATCCACTCATGACTTCATCATCATGTGTCTATGCACAGAGATTTGTTGTTATAACTGGAAATTGTATGTTAAATAAACACGAATGTGTACCTTAATTTTAACACAAGAAAGTAAGTAGACATTTCCGTGGGTTTTTTCTACTATTTATTCGTATTTAATGGTTTTAATGTCTTTCTCAAAATAAGATAAACAAAATATTTCTACCACCCTCTCTCTGATTGGCTAAAATTTCAACGTTGTGGGAAACCTTCCATCGAAGATTGTACACGACTAATTACGAACACTTTCATGAAAACGGCTAGTGGTCGACCAACTCTTCCTTAGAACTATCCACATAAGCGTCTATGCGAGCTTCCATGTAATCGTACAAGCAATATTCCATCGTGGCATAGCCGCTTTATTCTATGCGCAGGAATAATGATGGTTCTATGTGGGTTCTTGGTACCAACTGCTGTGATTGTAACGACTCAGATCAAGCACTATGATGTCTTATCAATCATGACCATAAAATGCTCAACTGTGTTAAACATTTATTCTTTTGTCATGCCTTAAAGTGAAATTTTTTTTTCAACATCTAGAGATGTTTTGAAAGCCCCTCGGGGGGTAATTGACAACCCAGTACATGTTAAACAGTGATTGAAATATATATCAAGCATAAGCTGTAAAATTCAGTAAGGCAAAGCATTCTTACAGACCTAAAAAACTTTTTGAATATGGTATAACCGACAGTCCCAGGTTTCCAAATGTATATGACTTTAATAATGTAAACATTAAAAACCTCTTTATGTGACTGTCTCTACCGATTGCTGTAGATCTCATAAATTCGGGAAAGAATTCTATTTCAGAAAGTCTAACTACAATTTTACCTTTAGGTAGGTAACTCCTGACAGAGTAACACATGTGGTAGGGTTTCAATTACGTTTATTTTAGAATAAAATTTATTCTGTCGATGCTGATGTAGAATTCGTGGTTGTATAAAAGCCAATCAATTTTTGACATACGCTCCTTGGTATCGAGTAAATAAAGCTCCTTTGGTAGCGGAAAGGTTAGGTCCACTGGGTCAAAATAACTTAAATTTCGCGTAGGCCTATTTTCCCATTATAACATTCCCTTGTTTCTCACATTCGTATATAAAATTGCACAATTTGAAAGCTAGATTTCTCCACATAATACCTGGATATATATCTTATAAACCTAGCATGCGAATACCTGGAAATATATCTTATAAACCTAGCATGCGAATACCTGGAGATATATCTTATAAACCTAGCATGCGAATAAACATTAATGTTTACGTACATTGTTAACAACACCTTCTCATACATCGTTGTAGTATAATAATTAAATTACATATAGTAATTTATAATATTTGCACTAATTTAATAAAAATAAAAAATAGCTTTTGTTTATAAATAAATACATTTACGCTTCATGTAAAAAAACTACTGAAATCGATAAATTTTCTAACCGAATCCAAAGCAACTGTCTTACTACAACCAGCCGTATATATTTCACAATCTATAAAAACATACGTATTAAATTTAAATGAAATGGCCGTAGCCAATGTGTAAAGAAATCGAGGTCCGAGTATGTCAATAACTGAGACGTATAAGCTGTTGGTAAATGAATTCACGAGGTTCATATACCTCCAGTGATTAGGGACATCCGATTTTTGTGAAAATAGTTTCTGTCTAGTTGAATTTTAAAACATTTCTGCTCGGATCCATTCTCGTCATTAGATAGTTTTGACTGTTGCTCGTCACATGTGCGTGTTTACCAATCACATACGTGCTTCAAACTTCATCTGATTAGCCCATAAATAGTCTTCTCACAAAGACACGCAAAGATAAACTGCACGTGGGCGAGTAGGATTCTGAAGCCTAAGTTGTGTGGAACTCTTGAAAATATTTGTGTGCAAGGTTGATATTATCGTTCTACGTGCTTAAAAATAGGTATCCTATGGCTATTGTCCTGGTATCTATGTGAGGATACGTTCTCTATTTGACTGGGCCTATCAGAATGTACCATTCCAGGGACAAGTTTACAGATAAACACTCCTACAGTGTAATATTTCACTTTTATTTCTGCAACATTTCCATATCATTTTCAATATTGACAGTTTACAATTTCAATATGTGGTTTCATAAAGTTCTTTCAGATACCAAAAGATACAAAACACGTGTTTATATAAAAACAATGACAAAATCATCAACAGTCTGGGCACAATAGCATATAAACTGGGTATATAATCATATGCATATTTAAAGCTATGATGATTTTAAAACATCTAAAACTCGCCACATTTCAAACAGGGTTGAAATACCAGATACATTTATATTTACTAACCTGGCAACTAATTATATAAAAATGTTCATAAAATATGTTTCCAATGTTAACGTTTCATACGGAGTAAATATTATATAGAAAAAATGACCAAACTAGATTTGTGGCTTTCATTAAACATCAAGCTACATAAAACAATGATTAAATAACGCTATTCACAGCGTACGCAATCAAGGATAAACACAATTTGACTAGATTAAGAACCGAATTGCGTATTGGGATAGATACTTTCTAGGTCACAACCATATTTCATAAACAACTAGGCCTCCAATTTACGGCTAGAATTAAGCTCATAATTTATTGGATTCTTGGCCAGGCATTTATATTGAAATACAATTCTATTTAACATTCTGGCCTTCACATACTAGCACTAAATTAACATGTAACATATTTATCTTCATCAATATTGTGAACGAGGTACCACTCGTTCAAATGCGGTTGCCAAATCGCATTGCGAAAAAAATTATCAAGCAACTTACAAACAATTGGTTTCCAGAATTAAGTATAGGTGATTTCTCCTAAATAAGGAAAGTTTCCAATAATTTTGTTTCCATAAATTTTTTAGGTTGCTCGTATAAGCGACGAACGCAAGCCTGAACAATTGTTACCAAAGTGAATATCTAGACCAATATAATTCATAAAATGCAAACACTTTACACCAACGATTTCCTTCGCTAAAGGGCAATAAAAATCCGCTGACTTCAGACTGGTTTAATATTTTGCAGCATTATGAAACCTAACCATTGTCGAAACTCAGAGTTACCGAATACTCTTATTTCTTACAAATTCCCCTTTATACACTCAATCAAATGCAGAGTGATGTTCTTGTATTAGTAACAAACTCCAAATTTATGGACCACCCAAAGAGACTCTTGCCCTGTTTCATTGAGAAGGAATATTCTATGATTCAACACACTTAAAAAATATGAAGACTACAAGGCAAGAAGGGGTTTTTAACGAAAATGAGGTATTGCTGGGAAAGAGTGCTTTTTTGATGGAAGAACATAAGAATATTATGTACGCTGCATAAAGGTGAATAATGACAGTATTGTGCTATGAGAAATGTATGTACTCTGTAAGAAGAGGGAATGACAATGTTCAAAGATGCAATTAAAAGGAGTGTCTGTAGAATGCAAGAAGGTTAAATGTCAATTGCAATGAACTTTAATTGTTGCAGTTCATTTAAAAAGCTATTTCTATGGAGTTCAAGTTATGTACTTTATGTGGTAACTTAGTTCATACAGTTCCGCTTCTATAATCTTTGGTTCCGCTAGATGGTATTACGTAAACAATACAGATGATAAACTGTAATAATTTATATGTGGCCATGAGTAGGAAATTCATTTCAGTGCATGTGTTTTGTCTGTTGTATGCAAACATTTAATGGTATAACATAATATCAGTTGATATATTTGTTTACAGAAGCATGTATTTGTAAGTTATGTGAGATCATCTACCAAAACGGTGTAATTATGTCAGGTACTAACGAAGAGGCGGCGGAGGTGTGCAAAATAAACGGTGTAAGTAAGAAAAAAAGTTCATGGTCGTTCACGTGATGTTATGGACAAATTGCATTTATCTTCCTTACAAACAGAACCTGAGTGTAGGTGTTCAATGTTTAATTGTTTTGCTGTGATTCCTTCAGTGAAGTAAAGAGACTTATTAAGAAATTGAATTGTAGTATGGGGTCTGTAGATGAACAGAACAGTTATTTATGTGGCCTTATATCAGTTCATGCAACAAGGAACCGGTGCTCCAGGCAACCAGAAGAATCAACCAGAATTTTCAAAACCTGATACAGATAGGTTTTAAGATCAAAGTAAATTTCACTTTCATGGAAATTAAGAAAATTCCAGAACAATTGTAGAGCTAATGCAGTTAGGTTTGTGGTATTGAAGTAAATTTCACCTTTATTAAATGAAATTCGAAAGGAATATTCCGGGAAATTTCAGAGAAATTGTAACTTTTTTTTGCAGTTAGGACCACACTTATTTTACGAAAAATTGAGAAAATTTTCAGAATAATGAATAATTGGGACAGACATATTAAAAAGATATTTTATAGCGCATATTGTAAGTCTGCTTGGCCTTATGGGTATTGTTTTTTATAGGTGATTTTTCTCGATCATTTGAAAATTTAAAATGGAATGTTTGTGAATAGATATATGTCTACTATATTTCCCATTTTTATAAAAGGGTTTTTCTCATAAACTGAAAAGCGCAATTATATGTGTATATCTGCAGATTTGAAAAGAACATTCATGACTAATTTGTATAATTGTATAAGTGATCTAATGGTAAATGATATGTTAAAATGCATTGATACAGAAAAGTAAAAAACAATATTAAAACAAAGCAAATATTAATAAATCAAAGTTTGTCAAAGGAAGTCTTGTGTGTGTTGTTTTTCAGCCTGAACATCTTACTTTACGGTTTTCTGCTAAAGAAATTTTAGATCTTGTATTTTGAAGTGAATTTTGGTCGGATCTTTAGGGCCCCTGATGCTCCCTGGTAAAAGGGCGCATCAATCTGGAGGTTTTCTGTGACTTGTGTACTGGACAGAACAAGAACTGGGCCACTTTCAGATTTCTGCATTATATGGTATGTGTTGTAAAAAGATTGAGTGATATGAAAGTTACATTTCCCATACATGGACATTGCTATCTGGAGTGTGATCGTACTGTGGCCCTACTAAATCAGAAATGCCCCGCAGCAACAACTGCCGATTGGATAGCGGAATTTGAGACCACTATAAAACTTTTACTTTTCATGTTGTTCAAATTGATCAGCCTTTACTGCGAAACTGGTCTTCATTTCTGACCCCACTGTTGAGAAACTGGTCTTCATTTCTGACCCCACTGTTGAGAAACTGGTCTTCATTTCTGACCTCACTGTTGAGAAACTGGTCTTCATTTCTGACCCCACTGTTGAGAAACTGGTCTTCATTTCTGACCCCACTGTTGAGAAACTGGTCTTCATTTCTGACCCCACTGTTGAGAAACTGGTCTTCATTTCTGACCCCACTGTTGCGAAACTGGTCTTCATTTCTGACCCCACTTTTGCAAACTGGTCTTCATTTCTGACCCCACTGTTGAGAAACTGGTCTTCATTTCTGACCCCACTGTTGAGAAACTGGTCTTCATTTCTGACCCCGCTGTTGAGAAACTGGTCTTCATTTCTGACCCCACTGTTGAGAAACTGGTCTTCATTTCTGACCCCACTGTAGAGAAACTGGTCTTCATTTCTGACCCCACTGTTGAGAAACTGGTCTTCATTTCTAACCTCACTGTTGAGAAACCGGTCTTCATTTCTGACCCCACTGTTGCGAAAGATATGTCCGTTTGCTACAAGGCCCATACGAGAAATTGTTTTTTGAGCAACGTGATTCTCAATACTCCACATCATTTACATGAGTTACTGCAGAAAGGCTTATTTTTAAATGCCGGACAACTTTCATGAAGGTAAGAAAATGTGATTGTTTGCAACCTTTTGGTTTGTGTATGCACACCTATGCTTTATCTTATGCTGTCAAACCAAGAAACATCATTGGATACTTTCAATATATCATTAAAATTAAACTTTTCTTTTTTGTGACAGATTTGATACTAATATATTTGGAGAAATGTAATGACCTCCAACATCTCAAACAGTTTTGCAATCCTGAAGGAAAGAAATGCCCTGAAACCCTGCCACATAAGACTAGCCAAGTAGCCAACCTAACCAACAACAGGAAGATAAACACAACTAAATAGTTTTCATCTGCCCATAATACCTACAGTGTATTTGGATTTGCAGTATTACATAATTTTTGTGTATTCCATTATATTATTAATTTGAGCTTTGTTATATTGTGCTCATAAGTTATTACATGTTGTTATATGGAGCCTATATCACATTTGGTTTAGTTTAATTGCAACCAACATGCTAAATGTGATATTAGTTACATGTGACATTCATCATGTCTGTGGTTTTTTTTTTTTTTTTTTTTTTTTTTTTTTGTAATTGACATTCCTCCTTTTTGCGAAGTCTAATGTGTAGTTACGAGACAAAAATGATAATAGTATTTACAAATTATTGTTTGCACATTCTGTTCATGTTGTTCTGTAATCTGTAGTGTGCACTAATTGTAGCACGATGGTTTACAGATACCTACATTTGTTTACCGCACTGAATAGTGACTTCCAAACCTTTAAATATCTCTAGCGCAAAATGACAAGAAACTGACATTACCCCTTCTTGCTTTGTGCTCTTCTTATATTGAAGCCACGTGGCCCACATACATTAAATACCCGTAATAATATTGATTAAATATCCGGGTAACGAGCGCACAAGAAGCCCAATACAACCTTCCCCATATAACTGCAGCCATGTGACACAAGCATCTTCATCTTAGCTACACGCCAGAACACCAAATGAAGGTGAAGGGCAGCTGGATGGGCTCAGTAGAGCCTTCACTTACTTAAAAACACACGCAATATTGAGACCCAAAATTTTTTTCAAATTTGAACCGGCCTGTTTCAGTTACTAAGGGGAAAGCAGAGACGAGCATGTCGTGGTTACATAGGAAACGAAAACCAAAGTCTTAACGACTCTTCTAGAAATCGAAAAGGGCAACGCTCCAAAGCTAAGTTATAGCTAAACCATAATGTTGAACACCGCGACTAACATAACATTTAGAGTAACTTGGGCCGATGCACCCCAAGCAAACTAGTCGCTTACCTCAAATTCCACTGCACCACGACTTAGCGTAATTCTGGCCTAGACGTAGACGTGACTTCTCAGATCTCGGTAATCCAACCAGACCCTGCGTCGTACAGACGATCTTATCTCATGAGGGTAAATGAAAATCCTACGCAGACGTACACTGGGCAGCTCGTAAGACACCGAGCAAGTCTATGGAAGTGGACCTCCGGTAAAATTCTTAAAGCGCGACTGTGGCGCCGGCAGTTCAACAATTAAGTTACTCCGACACTGAACTTCCCTGATTGGCTGGCAGACACCTCAGATGCGTGAGAGTTCAATTCATCCAACCACGGAATTGTTTGTGAACTAAAGTGTTTATCAGTAAGCCTACAACTAGTAGTGAAGCCATATCGCGAAAAACACACATGGCCCTACTAACAAATAAATTAGACATTACACTGTAAAAAAATCTGGTAAACTTCCTAAACTCTGTTGAAAGTTTTTAACTTAATACATGCCATGGAAATATTACCACCACGCATAAAACTGCAAATGTAAGAACGTTTAGTTACACTGCTATACAAAGCTGTGAACTTCCCTACGCATTTGAGTGTTCCCTGAGCAAATGTAAGAATGCTACCATGGATATATGGGGAATAACTTTACCACACGCGCTTTCCAACTATATCTATACACTGATGTTGCAAATATGTAAATAATTTCCTGGAGTTTAGGCAATCCCGAAGGTACAAACTAATCTTCGAAGTATTGTACAATACATTTACCTGTGATGCTAGATCGCAGTAAGAAAGCTGCTTTTCGCGAAAAATTCGCCGACTTGTTGTCCTCTAAAGCACACGAAAAATTCTCATGGTAAATCGTATACCTACTTCGCTTATGAATATATATTATGAATAGAAGCAGTTTTAATCGGTGTCAGGCTATACGCAGTGCAATGACATGTTAGTTCCAAATGGGAACGAGACTTGCAAAACTTCCGATATTATTTTTTGTTATGATACACAACGTTGCTCTATTCCGTGAACTCATTGGCAGCTACACTTTACACGAAGTTATTTACATTCATGGTCGCCTCATAGGAGACTGACCAAATCATCGTTGAGCTATTATCACTGGCTATGATGTCCTACCGGACGTACACAGAACATTTTCTGTCAATAGCACAAACCTACAAATAGAAAATACCACGAATTTCTCATGTCTCTAGTCATTGGAACTCTGTGATAATTCAACACGCCCTACAAGACTTCAGGAATAGTAAACATGTGGTATGATTGCGTGTGGCCGTCTGGAACAGGAGAATGTAATGTGATTAGCAACAAACAGCGAATAAATGGGCTCTAGTCGAGCACGGAGAAGAATGTGAATTCTTACATGGCACCTTATTTTTATTCGATACTGTAGAATTCTCCGATAATATATGACAAGAGACGGTTAAATTCGCGTTTTTATTTAGTAACATTCAACACTTCACTGCCATATAAGCTACGTGAGCGAATGTCGTGATTTCATTAGCTACTTTTTACTACTTCACGTCATTTATTTGTGTGTGCGCTTTATTGGAGATAGGTTGCTCACCATAGAGCCCAAACTAGTCCAAGGTGCTTTAAGTGGAGGGACAGAATGAGAACATAAGGAGACTGGGGGTCACGAATCTGGATGGACACTTCAACTTAACTTACTGGAATCTGGATGGATACTTAAACGTAGCTTACTGGAATCTGGATGGACACTTCGACTTAGCTTACTGGAATCTGGATGGACACTTCAACTTAACTTACTGGAATCTGGATGGACACTTCAACTTAGCTTACTGGAATCAGAATGGACACATCAACTTAGCTTACTGGAATCAGGATGGACCCTTCAACTTAGCTTACTGGAATCTGGATGGACCCTTCAACTTAGCTTACTGGAATCTGGATGGACACTTCAACTTAGCTTACTGGAAACAGGATGGACCCTTCAACTTAGCTTACTGGAATCTGGATGGACACTGCAACTTAGTTTACTGGAATCTGAATGGACACATCAACTTAGCTTACTGGAATCAGGATGGACCCTTCAACTTATCTTACAGGAATCTGGATGGACCCTTCGACTTAGCTTACTGGAATCTGGAAGGACACTTCAACTTAGCTTACTGGAATCTGGATGGACCCTTCAACTTAGCTTACTGGAATCTGGATGGACACTTCAACTTAGCTTACTGGAATCAGGATGGACCCTTCAACTTAGCTTACTGGAATCTGGATGGACACTTCAACTTAGCTTACTGGAATCTGAATGGACACATCAACTTAGCTTACTGGAATCTGAATGGACCCTTCAACTTAGCTTACTGGAATCAGGATGTACCCTTCAACTTAGCTTACTGGAAGGACCCTTCAACTTAGCTTACTGGAATCTGGATGGACCCTTCAACTTAGCTTACTGGAATCAGGATGGACCCTTCAACTTAGCTTACTGGAATCTGGATGGACCCTTCAACTTAGCTTACTGGAATCTGGATGGACACTTCAACTTAGCTTACTGGAATCAGGATGGACCCTTCAACTTAGCTTACTGGAATCTGGATGGACACTTCAACTTAGCTTACTGGAATCTGAATGGACACATCAACTTAGCTTACTGGAATCAGGATGGACCCTTCAACTTATCTTACAGGAATCTGGATGGACCCTTCGACTTAGCTTACTGGAATTTGGAAGGACACTTCAACTTAGCTTACTGGAATCTGGATGGACCCTTCAACTTAGCTTACTGGAATCTGGAAGGACAGTTCAACTTAGCTTACCTGAATCGGACGAAGCTGAAGACGAAGCTCAGTAAAACAACTGCAATGGATAACCAATGAAAAGTAGATGTGTTATGGATGTTCCAATGATCGTGTGCGACTTGACGTGTCGTCAGCGGAGTTATTAAAGATGTAAATGACGTCGAACACTCTGGAGCGTGTAATAAATCAGCCAATGGCCTGTTCTAACATTTAGCTATCCACATTAATTTATTGTTTCAGTTACTGCAAACAAAAATAATTTTGATCCGCAGAGTCACTAGCTGTGCTCGATGTCAATCATTCGAACAATTCGCAAACCAGAGCTATTACCAAAGTCCACAAATCAACTTGGCCATAGAAAAGACATCGAGAGCGTTCGACACTGAACCTTATACCTACACTGCCAGACTTATTTAATCTTCGTGTACAAAATGTAGACTTATACAATAATGGATAACACTAAGAATTAATAGGTTATAAAATAATCCCGAATACTAGTTAGTAATGATTTCGGAAATCTATGAAAAACCTAATGTGATGTCCGAACTGAGAATCGAGTCTTGAGTCTCCCGAAAACGAATCCGTTTTGTTGTCTACTTTGCTCCATAGATTTACTCTGTAAAAATTATTTTTTTAAAGTCTTATTATAACGGAATATTTCTACTTTCTCACAATTTGAACAAGAAGTTACTAATATAACTAATGAATCTACTTTCCTCAACATGGATGCTTTTGTAGAAATAATTTCTTAAACGTTGCATTGGTAGGATGGACTTGACTTTTAATTGAAAGCAATATCATTAGAAATGAATCCAGAAATACAGTAGTTAGGCAATTACAAATACTCATATGCCTTACCCGGGACTTGAACCTATAAAACCTCGTAATATAAGCTAGTGTGCAATTCACTGCTTTGCGGATATCGGATTTGGAGAATCAACTTCAGATTTAATCAGTCTAATGTTTCAAATGACAGGGTTTACTAAAATAAAATATTTACAGCGCCTTTAATTATAAAATAAGTGACTGAGCAACATAAAACATGTAAGTTTACATCGTCTACCGAAGCGCTACTTGTGTGAATAATTAGATGGAAATCGGTTTGTTTGATCCCTTGTATAAGCCATAAACAACTTAATTTTCATATTTGATGCTATCGTAATAAATTGCCCGAAAAAGAGGCTCTATATACAATGCTTCTAATATATACTGTCTACATACAAATTTTGGTTGAATTTGGTAAAATAGTTTTATGTGTGTATATATATATATATATATATATATATATATATATATATATATATATATATATATATATATAAAATTCTTCTGTGCTTGTGTGTGTCACTGAACTCCTCCTAAACGGCTGGACCGATTTTGATGAAATTTTTTGTGTGTTCAAGTGGATTTGAGAATGGTTTAGATTCACAATTCGGTCCACTACAAAATGTTTTTTTAAATAAATTTTGTTATTTATAAGTTATTGTTGTTCTTGGAATGTTTTACATTGTATCCGGTAGACAGCGCTGCGATCGCGGTGTCGAATATCGAAAAATATTTCATTTTACTTCCAGTTTGGCCCAATAGTGGCGCTGCGATCAGATTCAGGAGAATTTTGTAACTTTATGTTGTTATTGTGTTAAAATAAATCGCGTGCTAATTGAAATATTACATTCAGATGTTATTATTGTGTGAAGGGTTTTGAAGTGTAGATAAAAACTACAAATTTATACCCCTCAAGGATTAACCAAAAATATTGTACACTCAATGGCATTACGATAAATTTATTTTTTGTACATTAAAAAAATATACCTGTTATGAAAATAGCTCGAGTTTTATCTTTTTTACCCTTTAATTAAAACAAGTTTAAGTTTCTATTCAACATAGCTTCTATATTCAACTTAGCTCATAGTATATACATATTCACACCAAACGATAGGTCGAATTGTGGTAACTGTACATGTGATGACGTCAGGTATCGTAATAACTTTTTTTATAAAAATTTTCATCAAAACGGTCCAGATAGTTACAACTTATTTAAAAAAGTTTGAAATTTTCGGATTTAAGACACATGTACATGACAACGTCTGTCGGGTCCGCTAGTGTGTGTTATATATATATATATATATATATATATATATATATATAATATATATATATATATATATATATATAACGCCTAAATGAATTATGAAGCTGCCATTTTAAACATCGTTGTCTGGCCCATGTAAATCATGAATATTTACATGTTGTGTACAATTGGTACACATTAGTTTAAATGATGCAGTGTAACGTTTGGTGGGAATTGGTTGACAGGTCTTTGAGATAAATCATGAATATTTACATGTTGTGTACAATTGGTACACATTAGTTTAAATGATGCAGTGTAACGTTTGGTGGGAATTGGTTGACAGGTCTTTGAGATAAATCATGAATATTTACATGTTGTGTACAATTGGTACACATTAGTTTAAATGATGCAGTGTAACGTTTGGTGGGAATTGGTTGACAGGTCTTTGAGATAAATCATGAATATTTACATGTTGTGTACAATTGGTACACATTAGTTTAAATGATGCAGTGTAACGTTTGGTGGGAATTGGTTGACAGGTCTTTGAGATAAATCATGAATATTTACATGTTGTGTACAATTGGTACACATTAGTTTAAATGATGCAGTGTAACGTTTGGTGGGAATTGGTTGACAGGTCTTTGAGATAAATCATGAATATTTACATGTTGTGTACAATTGGTACACATTAGTTTAAATGATGCAGTGTAACGTTTGGTGGGAATTGGTTGACAGGTCTTTGAGATAAGTCATAAATCCTCCACAACTGTCATGTGGCGATCTTCATTAATGGAAGAAAAAAAGTAATATAGTAACAATATCGATGATTGTAGACTACCAATATACAAGGTTGAGTTAAAATATATTACACAGTTTCGCTTAAATCACCCCCCCCCCCCCAAAAAAAAACTAACTAAAATGATTTTATAGCAGCTTTTCTGAAAATAAGTGGGTTATACTTTTAAAATATACATTTATTATTATGGCCTACCATAGAAAATCATCATCAGCAAATTTTGTAAGAATGCGTTTATCGTTTCCCGAGATACGAGATGAAATAATCTTTTATTTGTAGGGCTGTCTTACAAAATGGCAGAGAAACGACTCTATGCTTAGACAAATTTGACTGTTGTAATAGGTACTGCCAGCATACAAAGTTAAGTTGGAATTTGTTTCGTTAGTAAAATATGCTGTGCTAAAAAATTTATATAGCCACCATTTTGAAAATAAGTGCCTGACCCATGCCAGTTTACACCACCTGCCACAGTACAATTTGTTTTCCAAAATTGGACGGAATCTGTCAATTGTTTCCCTATATATGACACAAAAACTTAGTTTATTCGCATTCAGCTACCTTACAGAATTGCTGACAAAAGATGCCCTATATACATACTGATGATAGATGTAATATCTACTGCCAGCATACAAAGTTGAGTTAAAATTGAATACGTAGTTTCGACGATATAGAATTCTAAGCTGAAAATGGCTGTACGGTCACCATTTTGAAAATAAGTGCCGCACATGCTTAAAACATACAATTTAACATCATATGCATCAGTACTACCTGTTTGCCAAATTTGATATGAATCAGTATATTATTTACCATGTTTTGACGTAATAATTCTTATCTACTTAAATGGCCTACGAAAGTGGTTATTTCTTGGTAAAGACTGTTTACGATCAAGTGAGCACTTTTGATATATATCTTAGAAAAAGTCACTTCTCCTGAGTAGTAGGATATAGCCGGTTGACTTGCAAGGGGATCGGGGATCGGATACGGATTCGGGGGAGCCGCCATCTTGTTACGTCACCTGACCACCATTTTTTCCCTTGTCTCCCTCAAAATCCACTAAAATACCCAAGAAATTACTTTTTTCCCTAAGAATTTCCCCTTTTCCCTAAAAAATTTCCTTTATTCCCTCAAAAAATTAGAAGCACCCAAAATGGTAAGGCCTCTCTCGTGCAAAATCAAGCCCCTGAAATCCAATTTTCGCCAATTTGATTAATTTGGGGGCTTCCTTCGGACCTACGGAGCAGTGACGGCCATGTTGGTTTGATAGGTATACCCTATGCCAAATTGATACAAGGTATAGAGGATAGGACTCAGACCTACGCATCAGTCATATTGCATGCATATGGACTTTGACCCCGACAATGACCAATAGAATTGTGACCTTGACC
The DNA here is from genome assembly GCA_029891345.1 of Dryococelus australis. Lineage (NCBI taxonomy): Eukaryota > Metazoa > Arthropoda > Insecta > Phasmatodea > Phasmatidae > Dryococelus > Dryococelus australis. The sequence continues at coordinate 624,024 of CM056995.1, forward strand.
TTTGACCTTGAAATGCAAAAAATAAAAATAAACAAAAAATTCTAAAAAAAATCCCAAAATATTGCAAACAATCCAAAAAATGCTTTGTTAAAATTAAATTATTAAAAATTACAAAACAATATTTTAAAAACATATAAATTATTCTTTTTAACCTACATTTCCCAGCACCACCATTAATCACATTCGTTCCATCACCAGCAGACGACTGACTACCTCGTACCCACTCCCCTCACCTATACTCATTCCGCCATCTTGATATTTTGTTCGTCATTTTTTATACACTACTGGAGACCACCATCTTGGTAGGAGACCACCATCTTGGTAGGTAATCACCATCTTGGTATACATCACTTGTCTGCCACCTTGGAAGCCAATACCCTTTAGTAATTGAACTTTAGACTGTGACTCATGACCCTGACCCCTAACCTTGACCCCATTACCTTGAAAACCAAAACTTGCAAAAAATACATAAAAGTCAGCAAGCATAATACATTACAGACTACCACCACCATATTAGATGCAGACTGCCTTGACCTTGACCCTGTGAACTTGAATTACCTTGAGGAAAACAACTTCTGACTTTGCTGCCTGCTAAACCAAAGACATGGCAATGCAGGATTTGCATGAAACCTAGCAAAACCAATCAGAATAGTAATAATAGCAAAAACCATGCGAAAAACCATTTGTCTGAACAGTGTAAGGGTAGTTAAATGTTTGAAACGATTTGTAATAGAAACAAAGAAGCATGGTCATGTTTTTTTTTTTTTTTTTTTAAGTATGTCTTTCAATTTTTCTTTCATTCACATTTCACAAATATTACACATGGAAAACTTCTTTGGTTAGCTTTCTTACATTTCATATATGATAATTTTATACTTAAAAACATTTACTTAAAACCCCGGTTGCCAAAATATAGAATAAAATACAACCAAATTCAGGTACCAATACTTTCACTGGTATTCAACCAATATTTATACATTTTTCATACAGGTTATATTTATGCTCCTTACTGACCATATTAATAAGTAAATACAAACTGCAAATGCCATCACAAAATATATTGAACAGGTGACCCCAAATTACCATAGTTACACACGGCTGCTATATTTCTGTCCATCTACATTTACCATTGACATTAACACATAATGTTTAGTTCCTAAACCAAGAAAGACCCCTTTTGGTAACACATTACTGGTGATCAAATAATAGTTATGTTCTAATTTACTCGCAATCCCAAGTGGATGGGAGCAACTACTAAGCAATGCCAGCCTTAACACCAGCGAGAAAATTTAATTTTTGAACAAGCCCTAAACTTCGTAAAGTTCCTCTTCAAAATGTCATAAAAACAAGGAGTTTCGCATAGCTCCTACTTAATACCAAATACTGAGTCCATAATCAACGATTATTCGCAAATGTTTACAAAAGTTTTCAAATGTTTACCAAGGTTTGCAATAGTTTACAAGTGTTTGAAAAGATTTACAAGTAGTTGCAAACGTTTACCCATGGTTTCTTGTGGTTACCACCACTTTATATTTTGGTGACGACGTAGCCACTATAACTTGGTTACAAAAGGTTACAGTATTGGATTTTTTGTTTAAACGGCCAACATTTCGCAAACTTTGAGAATTTTGAATTATTTTCCGGCCATCATGGCCTCTGCCTAACGTCAAAGTGACGTAAGTGACCTGTTCACTTTAGGAGCCTACATTGGTGGTTCAAATAAAATGCTACTTATCTCATGGTAGAAGCTTGCCCCCTCGAGGTCGCTGAACTGACCCAGAGAGCAGCGCGTGCCAGCATTAAATACACCGCTCTGCCCTCTTGCTCTACCAATCAAATTCATTTTCCCCTCAAAAGCCGGTTTGATAAGAAATCGTGGGATGATTCAAACTAATCACAGCCAATTGCAGAAGACATTAACATTTATGTGACCGATGCAGCGGACACCAATTTCTCTTATAGGATATAACACAATGAATTTTAAAACACCCAATAAGATTACAAATATGCCCTCAACTTCCGCCCTCTGGACCAAAATGCAGGAAATAATGTAACGAAACGTCACGTTTTCGGCGGTGCACACGCCATCCCAAGCTGGTTACCAAGCTCGCCGTCGACTGTGCTGCGCTCCCACGGCCAATCACTGAAACATCAGTCCGCTGCACACTTCTTTGCCAGGCCTTCTTGTTACAGCACATGAGAAATATGCACGGACATTTACAGTTATTTTCACGGTGCTTTAAATATTTAAAAGTATTTTGTAGTGACGTGAAGCTGGCAAGAACATCACAGTTTTATATTATTAGTGTTTCAAGCCACATCGGAAAGATTTCAACCTCGGAACAGCGTGTGAGAAAGTTCGTGCGTAACGGGTCGTACGCTGCACAATTGAACAGGTTACCAGGCAGACACAGTAAGTACTTTTCGAGGCCATGTGCTACGAGGTCACAACCCATTAGTTTTAAGAGTATTATTACTTTGTTTTGCAAGTTGAGAATTATTCACAGACTTGTGGTGATGGGTCGCTTGTCACAAACTCGAGAAAAAACACATAAAAGTCAGGAAGCATAACACCTAAAAGACTACCACCACCTAATTAGATGCAGACTATCTGGACCTTGACCCCGTGACCTTGAATGGCCCTGGAAACCAAAACTCTAAAAAATACAGTCAGCAAGCATAATACATTACATACTACCACCGCCATATAAGATGCAGACTGTCTCGACCTTGACCCCATGACCTTGAAAGCAAAAACTCGGGAAAACCTGCATAAAAGTCAACAAACATACTATATTACAGACCACCACAGCCATACTAGATGCATACTACCTCAACTTTCACCCCATGACATTGAATGACTTTGAAAACAAAAACTCGGGGAAATTGTTAAAAAAATATCGAGAATATATAACATAAGATCGCCTTCCCTTGCTAACACCTCCACCACCCCTCCCATTCACACTTCTCCCTGCCTGCTGGTCATCACCTCTTTCCACACTGCTCTTGTTCACCAGGCCTGCCTCTACCTTTTCCTTCCTCGCTCTAAATCTGTTGCATCCAATTTGCTTACAATGTATTACAATATTAGCACACGCTCTAACTTTCGTACACTTCATTTCAACATATACCTCTGTTACAATATCATTGATTAAGCACATACAGTGATAGACCATTGCAGCAAATATGTATCTAATAACATTATAATTAGCATATATTTTAATGGACGCACTGAGTGATATTTGCCCAGTGAAGTTGGTAACAGTAGATGGAAAACACTTCCATATCTCAACGTCGAATAAAAAATGTTAGGCAGTAATTTGTGATTACATAAATTATTTCTTTCGCTTTCTGTTTTTATATGGCAGCAAAGTAAAAAATGAGCAGATTTGTATAATATTTACTTATCTAACAATTACACCATTTTACTCGACCGACGGATGAATAAAGTGATGTGGCCCATAGCAATGTTCATTTAAATAAGGCGGAAGAATACATAAAGGGCATACATGAAGATCTTAAGCAGGGCTTTCAAAAGTGCTCATTTTACTAAGAACATTATATATATAATGTTTCTAAAGTATATTTTCGGTGTACAAAATTTGGTCTAAATTGGTTTAACTATACATAGAAGATATAAGAATTAAGCCAAAAATATTTGTATGGACGCCATTTTGAAAATTAGTAACTAATAAACCTCAGCCACTTACATTTACATGGCCTACCACAGTATTCCTTACATGCCAAATTGGGTGAGAATTGGTTAAAAAGTTTTTGAGATATAATAAAAATATATATTTTTTAATACGTGCTATTTTTCAAAATGGCGGGTTAACAATAAAATACATCTCGAAAATGTACGCTTACAGAAGGGTTTGCCAGCATACGAAATTGGGTTTCAATCGGTAGAATGATTCCCGAGATGACATATCACTAAAAATGTTAAAATTACCGCAATTTTGAAAGTATCCAACGTGGTCGAAAAGTAAAAAAGTCAGGCGACCTGACTGAGTGTTATACGAGTGCTTATTCTAGGGAAATCCAGCTGATCCATTCAGTGGTGGGAGGCACATACACACACATCTACATACACAGACAGGAATATATACATATATATGTGTATCTTTCGTCCAAGCAACATGGTCGGCCCACTGCAACTTTAAGGTGGCTGTCTTCTTCAAGATGTCTTCGAATTTAGTAATTGATCTGACGTCTGTTGCTCCTAGCAAAACCCAACATTGACCTTCCCATAGCGCTTTGGGGCTATTGTAAGTTTTCCTTTCGTAAATTCATCGAGTGTCCAGGTCTTACAGCCGTAAGTCAGCACTGGAAGTATACACGGGGCGTAAACTGTTTTCTTTAGATTTATAGGCATATTAAGTTTGAGGACAATAACATGTTTTCCAAATGATTGTCATCCCAGCTTGATGCGCCGGGGAGCAAGCGTCAATGTTTTTGAAGAGTGGGTAAACGGTAAGGTTGATGTTTAGTTGTCAAAGCTTCCATCTGTGTGGTGCATACATTTCGTGGGCGATATGTTACAAGTCAGAGCTTTGTGTGTGGAACTAGCGAGAGTGACGTAGATAGTTCTGTTATGATAGGACAGACAAGTGTCACCTACAGGAGACAATGTGTGGGTGGAATGGCTCGACAGCTGTGGACGAGGTATATGCACTCGTTCTCACGGCTTTCGTTTGTTTTATGTTGGAAAAAAAAGGGGGGAGACATCGGCACTTCCTCCCATCAGAAGCCTGGACCAGCCAATCTGTACTATCAGCGTGCTGTCAACCCTAATGTCAGGAGGATGTTGCTTTCCTTCCCCTGGGCTGACACTTCCGTTTCAAGCTCTGACACTAATCTTACATCTCGAGATCTACCTACATATAAAGGAAATTGTTTTACCTACACGCTTGAATGCTGAGGTCAGAAGCTATTTTTCTGCCAAATATGTATCCTTCCACTATGTGCAAAATTAACCATTTCAGTACCGGATTTATTTCCGAGCTCATGTGTTGCAACAGTGAAATGTTATGACGTGCGCTGTACATGTGTGGAGCGTGTAGCGTGTTTCTCGCAGCCAGTGTACTATGTGCTGCCTGCGTGTTCTTTGAAGTCAACATTAAACATTTACTAATGAGATATGCATGAACTTCAACGAATCTGATGACTTATAAGGAAGAGAGACTCTCAAAGTACCGGGTACTGGTTCCGTGTTGTGTACAGCACCAGACATAAATATCCTGAACATGTCCTCTATCATGGACACGACGACTGAACGGGCTAACACTAAGAAAAAAAACAATTCTCTGTCAACGAAAATAAAATATGCTTGGCTGTAATTTCATTGTTTCGTTAATGCTTGTCAGGATCTGAAAAGAACGTTATTTTACATCAACAGTAAGCACAGTGAACCAAATAATTATTATCTGTTTACAACTACTAAAGTGAGCAAAATAGGATGTATGACATATTACATATGGAATTATATTTGATTGGCGAACCATCTGTCCGACATTCCATTGACGGAGGCTAGCCAGTAATAAACTCTATAGCATATTCACTCTTTCTTCATTCTTTTGAATCACACCTTTGAAAATTCACACTATGAAAGACGTGTTTGATTGTTTCCTAAACATGTAATGTATTGCAAACGTTTTATACATACACGTTGACATAAAATAAACTTATTTTTCGTTACATTAAACTTTGACTTATATTCACTATATCAGGCGAACTGGGTTAAATCCCCGGCCGGGTCACTCCTGATTTTCGCATGTGGGAATCGTGCCGGATGATGCCGCTGATCGCTGGGTTTTCTCGGGGATCTACCGTTTCCCCGCCCTTTCATTCTGGCGCTGATGCATACTCACCTCACTTCACTCTCATCGATTCTCAAGACCACTATGTTAAAAGCCGGCCAAATTTCTTCTCTCATTCACACTATCAATTATAATTTTTAATTTGCAATTAACACGAATAAAAACATGGAGAAAATTGGTGTGTTGGTAATGCTTAGTAAGAATAGTTCTCATGCAAAAATGCAATGCGTTGTCCTTGCTGTAATTTTCTATACTTGGTCACGATTTGTTTGCAATAGGCGGAGGAATATTGTTGAAGTGGAACTTTAGCAGGATTTCAGAAGTAACTGTGGATTGACTATATACATTGGAGTTGAAGTAGTATATGTGGTGTGAATCAATATGACGGCTGAAAGTATGCAGACACATATAGAAATGGAGTTTCTGTAATGGTATTAAGCATGTAACAATTTCTCCTGCATCGTTGCGAACTGTACAGGATAGCTACGACACAAAATTCTCGGTAATACAGACGTGAAAGAAGCGGCGTATTCCACCGTGTATATAGGCTGTTCACGGTAAAGTGAGCACTTTTGAGGCTCTAGTTACTTTTTCCTTTCAGATATTTCTTACCATTTGATCACCTTCTTAAATAAATATTGCCATGTACGTAATAAACACGATGTGTATATTCCACCGCACTCGGAAATCAACGTCTACGGCTACAATAAAATATATTCATTGATTATTATTTTAAACGAGGGGGCTTTCAAAAGTGCTCACTTTACCGTGAATAGCCTATACAACTGTTATGCCTATGGTTCCATGGTGCCAAAAGACCATGCTTTATAGATAGATTAATTTCCTTTTTCTTTTAATCGTTTCTCTTTTGTGTTCTGTATTGTGTTACTGGGGGTCACCTGAATCCCGCCAAGATATAAACGCACAAGCTACATTTCACTACACTGCGAGCATACTAGCAGTTTTATTATCTTACTAGCGGACTTTCTTTGTGAGGAGACATTTTCTTACTTGACTGACCAATCAGAATTAGGCTACTCCGATATTGTACGCCCGTAAGTTGCGGGTATACACCTAAGACGCTAGATGAACGAATCAAGTCTGAGTTCTCACTGTTATGAATCACAACTGTCGTGAAATCCTTTGGCGATATCCGGGTGTCCCTATGCATTGAACTTGCCAACCATCGTTCATTGTCGCTGTCACAAGGCAGCGAGCGAGTGGAGCATAGGTAACTGTGCTGTGCTGTTTCTCCAACCTGGCTCGTTGCGTATCATTCTTACTTCAGACATATCCCACAATTACCCTCTTCTATTTACTATTGTATTCACGAATCTATTATTTCAATGTCATTGGCCACATTTCTTTCCCTCTCTTTTAGAACGTTTGGTAGTGTTTTGTTGTGTATTGTGGGGTTTTGTTCAGTTCCCTCGCTTGCTCACAGTGCTATTTATTTGTTGCAGTCACTGCTGATGTTCTTTTATTATTCGGCCTGGCCATTTCCATAACGACAGAAGAGCCTGTCATTCTGGCTGGTGTGTTGTCTATTGTAATGTTGTCATATGTCATCGTACCTATACTTCCTGTTAATAAACAAAATTATAAATCAAATTAAAATCAATATTAATTAGTCTTTGTACATATGGTATGCGGACAACGTATTGGAAGTTAAAAAAATGTCAGTTACAACGGTCGTTCTCTGTACAGCAGGTTGTACAGAAAATGTGTTTGATGACTCGCACTGTACACGACAGCAAGCTACCAGCGTCCAGTAAGTCACGTGACATACACGTGAGCGAGAGAGACATTCCTTGTTGATGCGACAGTAATCTCACAAATACGTGTTTATTTCTCCCGACACATGACACAGATCTCTAAAGCTGTCTACAATAATTTCCTTCGCAACGGCTAAAATTGCATATATACATAGGCTTGGAAGAGTGAATGAGCTGATGGATGGGCGCGGAGATAATACCATCTAATTTGGAAGTGGCGATCAGCGTTATTTAACATAACGGTTATAATAAACTGTTTCAATTTGGCAACGAGCCACCCGAGTAACACGTTCCTTTGTTTTTAACGTTATTTTTGGAATGTCATGGATTGCTTCGCTTCAAACCAACGCTTGATTACTGCGCATACGAAAATTTAATTTTTTGGAACGTCTTCGTTTGTAACTGTGTGCATGCTCGAACCTTATATCTTGCAACGGTAATCTTTAGAACGTTTAACAGAGTAATTGATCTTTCTAGGCACGCCGGGACAGGCGAGAAATATTTTACGCTAACCTGTTACTGGAACATGTTACTTACTTGGAACTGGAACAATGGAACGCATTACGTGAAAGTAACAGTTCGGAACATGGGTACGGGGACTGGTTGTTTGTAGTGGTCTCCGAACCACGTGACTAGCGACATGCACACGGGGGGCTCGGCACTCCTGATTGGCGGAGCAGAGGCAGGCGCCTGGACGAGGCTCGCACTGCGTGAGGAGCATGGCATAGTCCCGCGGTGACTGCACTGGCCTCACGAGGTCGCTTGGCGAGGGGAGGGGGTAAACCTCCCTGCAAGGGGGGGGGGCAATTTCCATAGGACCCGCCCCACCCCGCCACATTCCGAGAGAGCGGGAGTTTGGGCGACCCAGGTTCGGGACTGCAGGACGAGCCCGCCCACATTCCACCCTGTATCCACACACTCGTTCCCACACACAGCAAGCAGCACCCCTCACCCCCTCCCATCTAAACGTCACTACACTACACGCTGCCGATGTAATGTTACGCCGTCCGTATTTAACCGAGTTACATGGAGTTTGCCGTGATATTTCCACATCCGCATTCTTTACATACACGTATTAGGGAAATATTAATTCGCCTGCACTCTATACTAGGTAATTATTTTACATCGGCACATTTTACATTTGGCACATTATATTACATCGGAAACAAAAACTTATTGGTACACTTTCAACTCGGCATCAGGGCTGATAGATATAATTAGAATTTAATATCGATATTTTTCCAGTTACTCGGTATTTTCGGTATACCAAAATGGTCGATAATACTGAAATAATCGATAATACCTAAATAATCGATAACACCGAATTTATTGATAACACCGAAATAATCAATAATATTGGAAATTTCGACGATAACGAAAATTTCGATAGTACCGAACATTTCGATAATACTAAAAACTTCGATAATACCGAAACATCGATATACCGATTTTTCATAATTTGATATCGTTCGATAAGTTATTTTCCATATCGATATTTCGAACAGCCTTTGATTGGCAGAGAGCCAGCCAGTAATGAAAGTGTGTGGACGAATAGGACGGTTGTAAATGTGACCAGAGAGAAGGGCAGAACCGATGATAATGCAGCCATGATTATAGGAGACTCACTTCGAGCTCGTCTAGGTTGCTAGTGAATCTGCACTTGTGCAGAGAGTGCTTCTCACAACCAGTCGAGGTCGTAGTATTTCCTGTTAGTTGATATCAGCATTAACCATGCATTAATGAGAGTTGCAAAAACTTGAAAAAATCAGATTTATCATAATGAAGACGTCAAAAACACAAGGTACTGTTGTGTACAGTTCTGGCCATAAATATGCCTCATGTGCAACAAGTCGTCAACCATAGACACGGACCATAGAGCCGACCTCAGCTCTTCTCCAGCGTTTGAGGCCGAGAAGAGCTGGAGCCATAAGGACGACACTACCATGCACATCAAGTGCACCATCGCCACTAAGAGCAAGGTTCTGAACTGGCGTGCGTTATTCTCGCCGCACTGCGTCTACCTGTGGGACTTTCATTGGTAACATTATTATTTCATTTTATTGGGAAGTCTGTGGGGGAGGATCATCGCACGGTACTCGAGTAGTTATATGTTGACATACAACACTTAGGAAAAAAAAAAAAGCTGTTTTTAGCCTTATCGGAGCGGTAGGAAATAGTGCTGCTATCACGCACGGCATTTTGGAAGTACCCACCATCCCTCGACTTAAGTGTGTGTTATTTTCATAGATCATCACATTGGACACACGTTTAATATTTCCGTTGAGAAACGTGTATTTCAAACTACACTCCGCAACGCAGTTACAGCAGCAGGCAGCTAGGCGGCAGACTTAAGGGGAACGTCTAGCTAACTCCTCAAGGCCACACTCGGCCATAAGGAAGTATTGCGGTGGTGATGGAATACAGCGTAAACAAGCTTCACTCGTGTTCTCTGTCCTCGGACATTTTAACGGTGACTATAGTATTTTCATAGCAGTCAGCTGTTCAGAACAATTCCAACATTGTCGCTATAGTTTCAAATACAGTTTTGCAGAAGTGTGAATATCACAAACAGAAGACTACTTACAGCCGACTCTGGCACTTCCCAACGACCACGTTTACGAAAGGGCAATAAAATATCGATTTTCATTTCTGTCCAATAAATATTTACATTGAATTACTCCATTGTTTTCTTTTTCTTTTTGATATTAGTATACTACTGCTTACAGCGTGAGTCCACTAGAAAACACTTCACAACGTGACGTTTGTGTAACACACATGTCACCTGCTCACTTAATATTACGCCGCCTTAATTTTATGTGACGTATTGATTTTGTGCACATTCATTCCTGCCAAGAAAACTATATTTTTTACAACTGAAGTGCATGCATATAAAATAAATTAATTAAAATATTCTTTAGCATTATTGGCCTTACTAGTTTCTAATTACAGACATTTTGATTAATTACTATAATTGTCTTAAAAGGTAAACGCTTTTTTTAACGTGCTTTCCGAAAAAAGCATTGAATTTTCTTACGATGAGTCATTGAAATTATGGGAATTTACAATTTCTGTTATTTGCCATACAAATTCCAACATTTTCCGTAACTAGCATGTTTCGTTACGGTCTAAATAAAGTATTGATTTTATTAGAATAAAACAAAAAAATGTCATGGAAATTCTTTAAATGGTTCGACCATAATTTTATTTTAAGTTTTACTATAAAATTCAAATCCATAATAGCCAGAAGTTAAAATCATTTATTGCAGGCGAACAAAGTGTCCAACTCTCAAGAAATTCCTTTGCATCGTTTCTAAGTCTTCAAAAAACAATTCAGCTGAAATTAAACATTGTGCTCACATAACATTTTTTATTTGTCTGGAACAAAATTTATCGTTGAAATGCTTTCAATTATATTTTTAACTGATTTAGCATTTTTATCAGATTTTTATTGAGGTTATATCACAAAACCGTGAAATGTATAAAAGAAACGGAAGAAATATAGACACATGAAGAGCTTGAAATGCCAGCCTCACTCGCCGGTGTCCAGTATACTTCAGTTGTTGAAATGTACTCTTTTTGAAACTACAGCACAATCCTGCTATAACAATTGCACAAAACATATATTAATTAAGTTACACTAATTTGGGTTTACAACAAATTTACACAGAGTTTGAAGTGTTGTGATCAATTGGAAGCACTATTTTACTATCTTAAAGTTATTCCTCATATTCATATAATCATGTGATGCAAAAATATCAGTGATCTGAAGTCCATGGACCATAACATTGTCAAATACCACAAATTGACATTTGAAAACGCTCAATTAAATGTATTCAGGAAGCTTGCACCCTCAGAGTTGTTGGTCATAATGTTGGCAAATTTCGGGTCCATTACCTCTAAAACCTTATACATAATGACATTCCAACTATAAACTGTTTTCTGTATCAGTTCGTAGGCTATTGTTTAGTTAGCATATCTAAAATTTCACCTAAGAGAGACGTTACATTTGAGTTGGTGCCAGGAACTCAACATACACTAATGTCATATGGAGGAAAGGGGGTACCGAGGCAAGTAGAAGTACTTCCATGGTCACACAGTGTGTCAGGCGCTCAATAAAGGGGGTACCGATGCAAGTAGAAGTACTTCCATGGTCACACAGTGTGTCAGGCGTCCAATAAAGGGGGTACCGATACAAGTAGAAGTACTTCCATGGTCACACAGTGTGTCAGGCGCTCAATAAAGGGTGTACCGATGCAAGTAGAAGTACTTCCATGGTCACACAGTGTGTCAGGCGCTCAATAAAGGGGGTACCGATGCAAGTAGAAGTACTTCCATGGTCACACAGTGTGTCAGGCGCTCAATAAAGGGGGTACCAATGCAAGGAGAAGTACTTCAATGGTCACACAGTGTGTCAGGCGCTCAATAAAGGGGGTACCGAGGCAAGTAGAAGTACTTCCATGGTCACACAGTGTGTCAGGCGTCCAATAAAGGGGGTACCGATACAAGTAGAAGTACTTCCATGGTCACACAGTGTGTCAGGCGCTCAATAAAGGGTGTACCGATGCAAGTAGAAGTACTTCCATGGTCACACAGTGTGTCAGGCGCTCAATAAAGGGGGTACCGATTCAAGTAGAAGTGCTTCCATGGTCACACAGTGAGTCAGGCGCTCAATAAAGGGGGTACCGATGCAAGTAGAAGTACTTCCATGGTCACACAGTGTGTCAGGCGCTCAATAAAGGGGGTACCAATGCAAGGAGAAGTACTTCCATGGTCACACAGTGTGTCAGGCGTTCAATAAAGGGGGTACCGAGGCAAGTAGAAGTACTTCCATGGTCACACCGTGTGTCAGGCGTCCAATAAAGGGGGTACCGATACAAGTAGAAGTGCTTCCATGGTCACACAGTGTGTCAGGCGCTCAATAAAGGGGGTACCGATGTAATTAGAAGTACTTCCATGGTCACACAGTGTGTCAGGCGCTCAATAAAGGGGGTACCAATGCAGGGAGAAGAATTTCCATTGTCACACAGTGGGTCAGGCGCTCAATAAAGGGGGTATCGATGCAAGGAGAAGATCTTCAATGGTCACACAGTGTGTCTGGTGCTCAATAAAGGGAGTACCGATGCAAGGAGAAGTACTTCCATTGTCACACAGAGTGTCAGGCGCTCAATAAATGGGAACCGATGCAAGTAGAAGTACTTCTATGGTCCACACAGTGTGTCAGGCGCTCAATAAAGAGGGTACCGATGCAAGTAGAACAACTTCCATGCCCACACAGTGTGTCAGGCGCTCAATAAAGGGGGTACTGATGCAAGTAGAAGTACTTCCATGGTCACACAGTGTGTCAGGCGCTCAATAAATGGGGTATCGATGCAAGGAGAAGTTCTTCAATGGTCACACAGTGTGTCAGGCGCTCAATAAATGAGGTATCGATGCAAGGAGAAGTTCTTCCATGGACACACAGTGTGTCAGGCGCTCAATAAAGGGGGCACCGATGCACTGAGAAGTACTTCCATGGTCAAACAGTGTGTCAGGCGCTCAATAATGGGGGTACCGATACAAGCACAAGTACTTCCATGGTCACACAGTGTGTCAGGAGCTCAATAATGGAGTACAGATGCAAGGAGGAGTACTTCCATTGTCACATAGTGTGTCAGGCGCTCAATAAAGGGTGTACCGATGCAAGGAGAAGAACTTCCATGGTCACACAGTGTGTCAGGCGCTCAATAATGGGGGTACCGATACAAGCAGAAGTACTTCCATGGTCACACAGTGAGTCAGGCGCTCAATAAAGGCGGTACCGATGCAAGTAGAAGTACTTCCATGGTCACACAGTGTGTCAGGCGCTCAATAAAGGCGGTACCGATGCAAGCAGAAGTACTTCCATGGTCACACAGTGTGTCAGGAGTTCAATTAAGGGGGTGCCGATGAAAGGAGAAGTACTTCAATGGTCACACATTATGTCAGGCGCTCTATAAAGGGGGTACCGATGCTAAGAGAAGAACTTCTATGGTTACACAGTGTGTAAGGCGCTCAATAAAGAGAGTTCCGATGCAAGGAGAAGTACTTCCATGATCACACAGTGTGTCAGGCGCTCTATAAAAGGGGAACTGATGCAATCAGAAGTACTACCAGGGTCACACAGTGTGTCAGGCGGTCAATAAGGGGGTACGATGCATGGAGAAGTACTTTTATTGTCACCAGTGTGTTAGGCGCTCAATAAAGGGGGGACCATGCATCAAGTACTACCATGTTACACACAGTGTGTAAGGCGCTCAATAAAGTGTGTACCGATGCAAAGAGAAATACTTCCATGGTCACACAGTGTGCCAGGCGCTCAATAAAGGGGTACCGATGCAATGAGAGTACTTCCATGGTCACTCAGTGTGTAGGCGCACAATAAATGGGGGTACCGATGCAATGCAGAAGTACTTCCATGGTCACACAGTGGTCAGGGGCTCAATAAAGGGGGTACCGATGTAATGAGATGTACTTCAAGTCACACAGTGTGTCAGGCGCTCAATAAAGGGGTACCGAGCAAGTAGAAGTACTTCCATTGTCACACAGTGTGTCAGGGCTCAATAAAAGGGGTACCGATGCATTGAGATGTACTTCCAATGGTCACTCAGTGTGTCAGGCGCTCAATAAAGGGGGTACCGATGCAAGCAGAAATACATCCATTGGTCACACAGTGTTTCAGTAGCTCAATAAAGGTGGTACCGATGCAAATAGATGTACTTCAATGGTCACACAGTGAGTCAGGCGCTCAATAAAGGGTGGTCCCCATGCAAGGAGAAGTAATTCCATGGTCACACTGTGTGTCAGGCGGTAATAAAGGGGTAACGATGATAGTAGAAGTACTACCATAGTCACACAGTGTGTCGGCGCACAATAAAGGGTAGTACCGGTGCATCAAGTACTACCATGGTCACACGTGTGTAAGGCGCTCAATTAAGGGGGTACGATGCAAGTAGAAGTACTTCCATTTTCACACTGTGTGTCAGCGCTCAATAAATGGGGTACCGATACAATGCAGAAGTACTTCCATGGCCACACAGTGTGTCAGGCGCTCAATAAAGGGGGTACCGATGCAAGGAGAAGTACTTCCATGGTCACATAGTGGGTCAGGCGCTCAATAAAGGGGGTGCCGATGCAATGAGATGTATTTCCAAAATCACACAGTGTGTCAGGCGATCAATAAAGAGGGTACCGTTGCAAGTAGAATTACTTCCATTGTCTCACAGTGTGTCAGGCTCTCAATAAAAGGGGTACCGATGCATTTAGATGTACTTATAATGTCACACAGTGTGTCAAGCGCTCAATAAAGGGGTTACCGATGCAAGTAGAAGTACTTCATTTCAATTGTCACACAGTGTGTCAGGCGCCCAATAAAGGGGGTACCGATGCAAGTAGAAGTACTTCCATGGTCACACAGTGTGTGAGGCGCTCAATAAAAGGGGTAATGATGCAATTAGAAGTACTTCCATGGTCACACAGTGTGTCAGGCGCTTAATGAAGGGGGGGTACCGATGCAAGTAGAAGTACTTCCATGGTCACACAGTGTGTCAGGCGCTCAATAAAGGGGGTATCGATGCAATGAGAAGTACTTCCATGGTCAAACGGTGTCAGGCGGTCAATAAATGGGCTGCCGATGCAAGCAGAAGTACTTCCATGGTCACACAATGTGTCAGGCGCTCAATAAAGGGGGTACCTATGCAATGAGACATACTACCATGGCCACACAGTATGTCAGGTGCTCAGTAAATAGGGTACCAATGGAAGTAGGAGTACTTCCATGGTCACACAGTGTGTCAGGCGCTCAATAAAAGGGGGAACCGATGGAAGTAGAAGAACTCCCTGGTCACACTGTGTGTAATGCGCTCAATAAAAGGGTGCCCATGCAAGGAGAAGTACTTCCATGGTCACACAGTGTGTCAGGCGCTCAATAATGGGGGTACCGATACAAGCAGAAGTACTTCCATGGTCACACAGTGTGTCAGGCGCTCAATAAAGGCGGTACCGATGCAAGTAGAATGTACTTCCATGGTCACACAGTGTGTCAGGCGCTCAATAAAGGCGGTACAGATGCAAGCAGAAGTACTTCCATGGTCACACAGTGTGTCAGGAGTTCAATTAAGGGGGTGCCGATGAAAGGAGAAGTACTTCAATGGTCACACATTATGTCAGGCGCTCTATAAAGGGGGTACCGATGCTAAGAGAAGAACTTCTATGGTTACACAGTGTGTAAGGCGCTCAATAATGGGGGTACCGATGCAAGCAGAAGTACTTCCATGGTCACACAGTGGGTCAGGGGCTCAATAAAGGGGGTACCGATATAATGAAATGTACTTCCAAAGTCACACAGTGTGTCAGGCGCTCAATTAAGGGGGTACCGATGCAAGCAGAAATACATCCATGGTCACACAGTGTTGCACTAGCTCAATAAAGGTGGTACCGATGCAAATAGAAGTACTTCAATGGTCACACAGTGAGTCAGGCTCTCAATAAAGGGTGTCCCCATGCAAGGAGAAGTAATTCCATGGTCACACAGTGTGTCAGGCGGTTAATAAAGGGGGTACCGATGCTAGTAGAAGTACTACCATAGTCACACAGTGTGTCCGGCGCACAATAAAGGGGGTACCGGTGCATCAAGTACTACCATGGTCACACAGTGTGTAAGGCGCTCAATAAAAGTGGTACTGATGCAAGTAGAAGTACTTCCATTTTCACACTGTGTGTCAGCCGCTCAATAAATGGGGTACCGATACAAGCAGAAGTACTTCCATGGCCACACAGTGTGTCTGACACTCAATAAAAGGGGTACCGATGCAAGGAGAAGTACTTCCTTGTTCACACAGTGTTTCAGGCGGTCAATAAAGGGGGTACCGATGCAAGGAGCAGTACTTCCATGGTCACACAGTGTGTCAGGCGCTCATTAAAGGGGGTGCCGATGCAAGGAGAAGTACTTTCAATGTCACTCTGTGTATCAGGCGATCAATAAAGGGGGTTCCGATTCAAGCAGAATTACTTCCATGGTCACACAGTGTGTCAGGCGCTCAATAAAGGGTTTACCGATGCAAAGAGAAGTACTTCCATGGTCAGATTGTATGTCAGGCGCTATATAAAAGTGGTACAGATGCTAGGATAAATTCTTCCAAGGTTACACAGTGTGTCACGCGCTCAATAAAGAGGGTACAGATGCAAGTAGAAGTACTTCCAAAGTCACACAGTTTGTCAGGCGCTCAATAAAGGGGGAAGGATGCATGCAGAAGTACTTCCATGGTCACACAGTGTGTCAGGCTCTCAATAAAGGGGGTACCGACGCAAGGGAAGTACTTCCATGGTCAGACTGTATGTCAGTCGCTCAATAAAGGGGTACCGATGCAAGGAGAAGTATTTACATGTTCACACAATGTGTCAGGGGCTCAATAAAGGGGGGTACCGATGCAAGTAGAAGTACTTCCATGGTCGCACAGTGTGTGAGGCGCTCAATAAAGGAGGTAATGATGCAATGAGAAGTACTTCCATGGTCACACAGTGTGTCAGGCGCTAAATAAATGGGGTACCGATGCAATGAGAATTACTTTCATGGTCAAACAAGTGTGTCAGGCGGTCAATAAAGGGGCTGCCGATGCAAGCAGAAGTACTTCCATGGTCACACAATGTGTCAGGCGCTCAATAAAGGGGGTACCGATGCAAATAGAAGTACTTCCATTGTCACACAGTTTGTCAGTCGCTCAATAAAGGGGATACCGATGCAAGTAGAAGTACTTACATTGTCACACAGTGTGTCAGGCGCACAATAAAGGGGGTACCGATGTAATGAGAAGTACTTCCATGGTCACACAGTGTGCCAGGAGCTCAATAAATGGGGTACCGATGCAATGAGAAGTACTTCCATGACCACACATTGCGTCAGGCGCTCAATAAAGGGGGTATCGATGCAATGAGAAGTACTTCCATGGTCACACAGTGTGTCAGGTGCTCAATAAATGGGGTACCGATGCAATGAGAAGTACTTCCATGGTCACACAGTGTGTCAGGCGCTCAATAATGGAGTACCGATGCAAGCAGAAGTACTTACATGGTCACACAGTGTATCAGGCGCTCAATAAAGGGGTTACCGATGCAATGAGAAGTACTTCCATGGTCACAGAGTGTGCCAGGCGATCAATAAAGGGGGTACCGATGCAAGGAGAAGTACTTCCATGGTCACACAGTGTGTCAGGCGCTTAACAAAGGGGGTACCGATGCAAGTAAAAGTACTTCCATGGTCTCATAATGTGTCAGGCGCTCAATAAAGGGGGTACCGATGCAAGTAGAAGTACTTCCTTGGTCACAGAGTGTGTCAGGCGCTCAATAAAGGAGGTACCGATGCAAGTAGAAGTACTTCCATGGTCACACAATGTGTCAGGCGCTCAACAAATTTGCTACCGATACAAGGTGAAGTACTTCCATGGTCACACAGTGTGTCAGGCGCTCAATAAAAGAGGTAACGACGCAAGCAGAAGTACTTCCATGGTCTAACAGTGTGTCAGGCGCTCAATAAAGGCGGTACCGATGCAAGGAGAAGTACTTCCATGTTTACACAGTGTGTCAGGCGGTCAATAAAGTGTGTACCAATGCAAGCAGAAGTACTTCCGTGGTCGCACAGTGCGTCAGGCGCTCAATAAAGGGGGTACCGATGCAAGGAGAAGTACTTCCATGGTCACACAGTGGGTCAGGCGCTCAATAAAGGGGGTACTGATGCAATGAGATGTATTTCCAAAATCACACAGTGTGTCAGGCGATCACTAAAGAGGGTACCGTTGCAAGTAGAAGTACTTCCATTGTCTCACAGTGTGTCAGGCTCTCAATAAAAGGGGTACCGATGCATTGAGATGTACTTCCAATATCACACAGTGTGTCAAGCGCTCAATAAAGGGGCTACCGATGCAAGTAGAAGTACTTCCATGGTCACACAGTGTGTCAGGCGCTTAATAAAGGGGGGTACCGATGCAAGTAGAAGTACTTCCATGGTCACACCGTGTGTGAGGCGCTCAATAAAGGGGGTAATGATGCAATGAGAAGTACTTCCATGCTCACACAGTGTGTCAGGCGCTCAATAAAGGGGGGTACCGATGCAAGTAGAAGTACTTCCATGGTCACACAGTGTGTCAGGCGCTCAATAAAGGGGGGTACCGATGCAAGTAGAAGTACTTCCATGGTCACACAGTGTGTGAGGCGCTCAATAAAGGGGGTAATGATGCAATGAGAAGTACTTCCATGCTCACACAGTGTGTCAGGCGCTCAATAAAGGGGGGTACCGATGCAAGTAGAAGTACTTCCATGGTCACACAGTGTGTCAGGCCCTCAATAAAGGGGGTACCGATGCAAGTAGAAGTACTTCCATGGTCACACAGTGTGTCAGGCGCTCAATAAAGGGGACCCGATGCAGTGAGAAGTACTTCCATGGCCATACAGTGTGTCAGGCGCTAAATAAAGGGGGTACCGATGCAATGAGAATTACTTTCATTATCAACGGTGTGTCAGGCGGTCAATAAAGGTTCTGCCGATAAATGCAGATGTACTTCCATGGTCACACAATGTGTCAGGCGCTCAATAAAGGGGTTTACCGATGCAAATAGAAGTACTTCCATTGTCACACAGTTTGTCAGTCGCTCAATAAAGGGGGGTACCGATGCAAGTAGAAGTACTTACATTGTCACACAGTGTGTCAGGCGCACAATAAAGGAGGTACCGATGTAATGAGAAGTACTCCCATGGTCACACAGTGTGCCAGGAGCTCAATAAAGGGGGTACCGATGCAATGAGAAGTACTTCCATGGTCACACAGTGTGTCAGGCGCTCAATAAATGGGGGTACCGATGCAATGAGAAGTACTTCCATGGTCACACAGTGTGTCAGGCGCTCAATAATGGAGTACCGATGAAAGCAGAAGTACTTCCTTGGTCACACAGTGTGTCAGGCGCTCAATAAAGGTGGTCCCGATGCAATGAGAAGTACCTCCATGGTCACACGGTGTGTCATGCGCTCAATAAAGCGGGGTACCGATACAAGCAGAAGAACTTCTATGGTCACACAGTGTGTCAGGAACTCAATAAAGGGGTTACCGATGCAATGAGAAGTACTTCCATGGTCACACAGTGTGCCAGGCGCTCAATAAGGGGGTACCGATGCAAGGAGAAGTACTTCCATGGTCACACAGTGTGTCAGGCGCTTAATAAATGGGGTACCGATGCAAGTAGAAGTACTGCCATGGTCACATAATGTGTCAGGTGCTCAATAAATTGGGCACAGATGCAAGTAGGAGAACTTCCATGGTCACAGAGTGTGTCAGGCGCTCAATAAAGGGGGTACCGATGCAAGGAGAAGTACTTCAATGGTCACACAGTGTGTCATGCGCTCAATAAAGCGGGTACCGATACAAGCAGAAGAACTTCTATGGTCACACAATGTGTCAGGAACTCAATAAAGGGGGTACCGATGCAAGTTGAAGTACTTCCATTGTCACACAGTGTGCCAGGCGCTCAATAAAGGGGGTACCGATGCAAGTAGAAGTACTTCAATGGTCACACAATTTGTCAGGAGCTGAATAAAGGGGGTACCGATGCAAGGAGATGTACTTCCATGTTGTACCTTACAATTATAAATGGCAGCTAAACACTAGTGAGTAAGACATGATTTCGTTTGGTTGGTGTTTTTTTAAATGAATAAACATGTAAGAATTAGCAGATTTTTAAAATATTTATTTTCACACAATTCTAGAGTTTCACTTGGCCGTCGCATGATTAGTGATAGGCCCATGACAATGTTAATGTTACATGTGAGGGAAGAATATATTATAATGAGCATACGAGTAGATCTTATGCAGGGCTTACAAAAGTTCTCAGTTTACCGCGAGCAGCCTTTTAAGGAGGCGTACTACATAAATGAATACTAAACATACTGTATCTTTATCGTTTCCTTATATACATATATATATATATATATAAGGAAACGATAACGTTGATAGTTTTTTTCTTTTCGCTACTTTCGTGAGCAAATATTTTGCATCGCGATTTAAGATTGGCCTTCCTCAAGTTTCCTATGTTGACTCCAGGACCTTGTATACATCATCTAAGATGTAGGCCAGGCCATGTAATATATTGTCGCGTGTGAGCGGTAACATCTGGGTGGTAGGTTGCGAGCTGCTGTTGTCGGGTAGGAATGCTGTGGAGGGACAGAAGCCACTCTACGTGAAGGTTGGTGGGGGCTGTCACCCACTATGCCAGCCAATCAGGCGGCAGGTGAGATGCTGCGGTCCAGGGCTGCCCGCGTTCCCTCGGGAAACGATACCAAGATGGATAGGGTGTAATTACTGGTGTCGAACCCGAAAACCTGTTTAACCCCGTGACCCGGTGGAAGGCCGGGGCGGCTACAACAGGTCGCTATCTGCCGCGGGGCGAGAGGCCATTAAGGCGCAGGCGTGACTCGCCTTGCTGGCCTCGTATAAACCGACATTGTTCCTCTCCTCTCCTCGCTGACAGCTCTCTCCGTCTCTCTCAGAGTCTGTGCTTCTCTCTCCAGCCCGCTGCTTGGCAGGTCTGTCACCAGGATGCTGTTACTCGCACTGTGCTCACATACATGAGTTCTAGTGTTGTGTTTCTGTCAAGAGACTTACTTTAGTATGGCGATGTTACGTGCTTCTAATCTTGGTGTACAGTTATTATCGTCAATGGACACACCCGACAATGGCGAAAAAAACGTTATGTCACACGTATTTCAGGAAACGCTCTACCGTCTTGATTGTGTTATTGTTGGCTAATGCACAGCGCGATGATTGTATGAAGCAGTCTTCTGTCCCGTGAAAAGCTATACTTCCACTCATCAAACATTTCAACATTAGAAATGTATATATCATTGTTGGTACACATTTCAAAATTGAACAAAATTTTTGCGTTTTGGTAGAGTTCAAAATATATTTCATGTTATTTGAATGTCATGAAGAATATTTCTTGATAATTTCTTTGTACGGTTTCCTCTGAAACACAATTTTAACAATTTAGTTTTCAATTATAGTCTAAATAGCTATAAGTTAAGCTCTAACTGCAGGCAGGGGAACTAAGTGTTCCATTACAAATAAATAGCAAAGTGTCGCACCTGTGAATTCAGCACACAATTAAGTTAAAACAAAACTTTATGTTGCACTAACATTTTTAAAATTTGAACGAATTAATACTTTTTTTAATTCGCATATTTATACTAAATAAATGCGATGAGTATTATTTTTCAAAGTATTTGGTAACTTTAACTATTTTCATTAATATACCACGAAAAGTTAAAATACCTTCAAAAACTAGAGATAAAATGTTGAGTCTTCAACAGTGTAAACAACATAACTAAGTAGGTAAATACACACTGAGAAAAGTATGTTGTTAGCCCAACTACTGTTGTCGCGAAGTGTCGAGATGGGTCGTTGTGCGGGGGTGAGGAAGACCCATGTCAAGGGGGGTTAGGGGTTTAGGAAGAAAGCGCCTTGCTATCTGCCGTACAGAACATTGCCCCTCGTCCTAGCAGTAGTGACGGACTGTGAACATTGGCGAGTAGCACACGGCCCAAGAGGTGTTAACAAGTTATACACAGCAAGGAAAGAGACGTCATCAGGAGTGTTGTAGAAGCTTGTAGCGAAGAGTCAAGGAATAAATATTTGTTGGTTCCTATCAACAAAGATAGAGAGACAGCCGCGAAGTACACGGGAGTAGGTACGGCGTCAATCGAGATAATTCGCAAACAAAGCAGAGAGAGACCTGACCAGCCTCAAACAACTCCAGGAAAGCGAAGGCAAGAACACGATGCTTACACTGTTCACTGCAACTGCTATTAAGGGTTCCTCGAAACGGGCGGACTCTATAAGGCGAACTCTTGCACACGCCTCAATAGCTGCATCACCTGTACCAACAAGGCGCTCAACTTGCATGCTGTCTCTCTGCCGGCGACTCGCCTACACATGACTTTCAGCAATCAACATATTTCTATTTTAAAGGCACACTAATAAGAAAGAAGTGCAGTATGTTTCTCAAGATAACTTTTAAAATTTCGTATAAAAATTCTGTGGCTGAAACTTTCTGAAAGCACCCATTTTATCCATTCTTACATCAAAAAATAATGCCCGGAGTTTGAATGAAAACATGGTGTTTGGATGCCATTACAAAATATCCAACTGTTTTGGAATCATGTATTTTGTACGAAACCCTTGTAATACACACCATGCGCCAGCTAGTTGGGGACCTTATTACATCTGCAATGTGATGAATTTTTGTTAATTTTTAGCCACTTGTGACAAATGGAGATAAATACCTCACGTAACAGCATCAAAGGCAAGGTTTATTTTCTTGACTGAACTGGTATACTTTTAAAATATTGCACTAATAGTAAAGAGTCATCCGTGACTTTTCAGTAACATGCAAGTATTATTATCAGTCAAACAGATTTTATTTAAAATTGTAAATTTGGCGCAGTAACGTGGCTACAAGGAAAATGGGTCTCTTGCGACGAAACAATAAGAAAAGCTACTCTCATTGAATTGCTTGAAAAACATCTACCAAGAGAGAAAATATTCGCTGTTGACAGGGTATTCCAGCAACATGGCCATACTGTACCTAGATTGCCCACTTATATGTGCTATTTCAGTGCCATAGAACTAGCCTGGGCTAAGATTGAATGTCATATGACAGCTCACAACACAACTGGAGATATACCACTGCAAGTCTTACAGAAGCCGTAGAAGCAGTAATAAAGGAAGACTGGGTGGATATTGCAGACACGTCAATAGAATTGAAGAAGACTACTGGAAGAACGATTGCCTCATGGAGTTAGCAGTAGATGAATTATTAATCAAACTGGACAGTGATGGTGACGACACAGATGATGAAAGCTAAAAAATGTCACACCATGACAGCAGCAGTGAGCAAGAAATTTTTAGTTAATGTAATAGCGACATCTCTTGCTTAGCTCAGCCATTGTAAATATTGAAATTAAGTTATATCTTACTGATACATGTACTCTACAGTGTCATAGAATTGTTTTGCTTAATCATTTTAATTAGTGAGCTAGGAATAGTTGTACTTTTCCCTAAGCTTCCCCAACAACAGATGATAAAGGTCGTAAACAATGCTATGTTTAGACATATCAGTAGCATGTGTTATCAGTCTGTAAAATTGCTATTCACTTTAATTTGTACTTATACAATTACATACATTATTTTTCTTTTATTTTTACTTATACTATTATATAAATTCTTTTTTGCCAAAGCGACTGGAATCATGAAAGTTACATGGTATCCTTTGACCAATTAATAGTTTTAATTCTGAATACTTGTAAATAAGTAAATTTAAGCTGAACATTTCAGTATATTTTCCAATTTTGAATTTTTGTTCCCCACGCCATGATTTTGGTATCACTGGTATTCTCATACACTCTGTGTACCGTAACATTATACGCTCACATCTTGTTCAGTAATAATTGGTTACAACTGAATACTATTACCTCTGTATTTTGGTATCACTGGTATTCTCGTACTCTCTGTGTACCGTAACATTATACGCTCACATCTTGTTCAGTAATAATTGGTTACAACTGAATACTATTACCTCTGTATTTTTTATTAGTCATGATTATTTGTCACAGCATAATCTAGGGCTGTCTATTGTAAAATATTATTACCGTATCCTAAAAATATACTATCAAACTGTGCTAAATTATTAATTACTTTGGTGGTTGTTAACTGATTATGTCAATGCAATGTTTAAATTTTATGTTTTGGAGCATAATGATTTATTTATTTTTATTCATTGTCCTTTTGTCTATTCAATCTATGGTGAGTGGTTTTCCAAGGTTTCGAGTATAACACTTGTAATTTAGTGTTGTTAACTAGTCATGTTATTAAATAATTTTCATTGCTTTGACTTCTGGAAGCCGCTTCTTGAAAAACGTATTAGTTCACGAATGTTATGACAGCATGTCGTGGGCCGCGGTTGAGGCAGTGTCAGAGGATTCACCTGCCACCACTGCGATCCGGGTTCGATTCCGGACTATGTAAACTGGGATTTTTGCACTTGACAATCGCGGTTGGTGGGTTATATCGGGGGTCTCCAGTTTCCCTCAACATTGCATTCAGGCGCTGCTCCATGTTCCTCTCGATTCATCCACACCACATTGGCTCTGAAGATCTCTTATGCTAAGACTCGTCCAAACGTATCGATCTATCAATTGATCATTGCGAGTCATAATACTTTATAGTCAGTCAGTTCCCATTACCAATTAGCTTGTACATATATTTAAGACAGAATTACAGCGGTTATTGTATTTGTGTATTGAAATGTATGCATTTTTGCTGTCGTTCAGTGGTAGAAAAAGCAAACATTTACTTAACTGCACTAGTAAAAAATAAAGACAAAATAAACAAACTACATAGAGTAAGATTGCTTAAAAATTATACTCAGATTTTGGAAACTTAAAGGTTTTAATTATATGTAGACTATTTTTAATTCTGCTTTTCGGGAATACTAACTCCGTAACGGCATGTTTTTCGATTGTATCATCAACCCCTGCAAACTATATTTTCGCACAATTCTCTCGCTTACTGATTTTCAATCTTAATGCGTAGTTTAAATAAAATCATGCATTTACAGTGAAACTACTTTATTTATGTTAAATTGCCTTTTGTTGGTAGCACTTGATACTGAATAAAATATTTTGCCAAACTGAGCAAAAATATGATTTATTTATTTCTAGTACTGATTATATTATATTAATGATATCCCCACTCACCTTTGTAATAGTTTCGTATTCATGTCAATACGATTTTTAAAGACGTATAGCTGAAAAAATTAATACATCCACGCTTTGCGCGGGACTTAAACCCAAAACATCTAGTACCGTACGCTGGCGCGCAACAAACTATGCTACAAAAAAAATGTCAGCGATAGACTCATTGAAGTACAGTACCTTTCAAACCCTTGTGTTTGAAGTGGTCAGTGGAATGTTTGCAGGATGCATAGTACGTCGTTCAACTGTACACTTTGAAGTCGAAGGGCGGGACGCGACAGGCCATACCTATGGAATGTCGAGGGGAACGGGGGGTGAACTAGGACTAGGGGGTCCAGCCCTCACAACGTTTCACGCCATCAGTATATATATTTTGTTGGTCCAAACAATTATTTTGTTTCTATTAGGTTGCAGTTTTATGAGATTATGTGCACACGATTATTAGCGGAATGGCATTTTGTGTCGAGTTATAAACGAGCCATGAACTCTATTGAACATCGTAGGCGTACGCAAGGGGAGTGCAGAGGGAGATTATGATGAACATGTTTTATACAAATACCACCACGAAACTGCTATATAGTTAGCGTGAAATATTCCAGTATTATTAACTCTATTATAGTATTATGAATTTTCATTCTTATAAAATGTATATGTTGTTATATATTTGAAAACATGGCAATACAAATGTTGTATGTTCAAAGTATTAATCCATTTTCCAAAACTTAAAAATTCACAAATTATTCAGGTGAATGCCTTGCCATTATTATAAAGAATTCTACAAATTACTCGGATAGAGACTGAGGTTAGAAATATGAGTCCATGCCTAACATGAAAACACAAACAACTAAACTACACACACTTAATTACAAACTCCACAATAGCCTAATAATTAGTTAAATTACCGGAAAATACTTGTATAAGCTCAGTGAAATCCCGATCAGGTTCCTTTTATGTCCCATTCTCTGACTGGCTACGCAGGCTATATAAACGGACCTTGTGTCTGATTGGCTACTGCAGCTGAGAAAGGTTCCTCATTGGCTGGGCTGCCAGTTGGCGTGTGCGACTCGCGTTCGTGGAACAAGCGACTGCTTCGCCTCTGTATACTAGAGTGCTCTATGACCAGATGGCGAGAACGACATGGAAGCTCTCTTACTCGAAGAGTGTGTTAGAAGTACCTGTTACCTAGACATAGTTGATAATAGCGAGGCACGTAGGAAGGTAAACAAATGAAGGAGGAGAAGGAGGCAGACGTGGAGGAAGATGTATCAGAGACTCTGGGTCTAATGAGTGAGATAAGCGGACCCAGCATTTAGGTTTGACAACAGCAGTGGGTGTCCTCAAGAGGTTGCATGTTGTCAGGACATACATCACTCGCCGCACAGCTGGCTTTGTTTATTGCGCCGGCTCAAGTATTCCATTCAGCTGCTTCCAAGAAAGGATCTTAGGGCTTCTATTTTTTTACTGAACTTCTCGAGACTTATTAGGACAGACGGTGAGAGCCCACGCACAGTAGAAGCAGCTAGACAGAAGCCGTCAAGAGTGGGGGTAGAATGCTTTTATCATATGTCTCTAGTTAACTGCTTAAAATGGATTAGTAAACATTTTACTGTACATTTTTCATTTTGTAGCTTACCTTAGATTACAACATGAACTAGAAAATAATTCTTTTATTTTTCTAAATTAAACTAATGACAATGGGGTTTTGAATTGTATTTAGTATTCGATAGGATTTTATCGGTTCTCCAAGCAGATTATATATTAAAATTAAATGTAAACAACTTATACAACCGTAGGAGAAAGAATTCAATCCAATATATCCAAATAAAACAGACTAAATGAAATTTGAATACATAATATTAATTTACAAACAGTTATCGAAGAAAAAATATATGGATATGACCAAACTAATGATAATAAAATAAAACATCAAAAACGACTAAAATACACTGCAATTGAACAATAAGAGGATAAAATGGCATTTGTATTTCATGCTGTAAATTTTTCTACAATTAACTTTATGTTTTGTTTATATATATATATATATATATATATATATATATATATATATATATATATATATATATAATATTTTACAAATGTCTAGTTGTTTGTTGACTAATGAGTTGTTTGTTATTCGATTTTTATTTTTATAGAGTTTAACAGATGCTCTAACGTGTTCCCAATTTATGATGAGAGAGTGCATTTTAATGCATTTTAGGAATATTTCTTATTTAATTTGTATCCACTACATTTCTCTCACTGAAACTATACTTGGACATAAACTATAAAGAACCACTAACAGAACAGCATATTCGTCATATTCATCAACATTATATACTTGGACAATTTAAAAATATTTTTTATTTACAGCGTCGCCAGTTTTTAGCGAAAACATTTATTCACAGGCTATATTTTGTATGTGGCTGTGTGCTCCCACGTTGGAATCCAGATATGTTTGCATTTAATGTTTGCCTCGGCTAACAACTAGCTGAAATATTAATAGAAGAATACCATTGTTTACCCGATTCAGTAGGATATTTCAATGCCATAGACTCTGATGATCCTTAGAAAAAAACTGAAAGTATGCATTACACATCCCAACAACAAATACAACTTCTTAAAATTGCCACAGCTCAATCAAAACGAAACCATAAAAAGTTCGATAATTAGATCTTTAACAAAAGAATTTCCTTTAGCTCATAAACTTTCGACCTTGCCATTAAAGAAAGTATATCTCATCATTGACAAATCATTAAGAAACACCAATCTTATCATATTTTAATTAATTAGAATTATTTACAGGAAAACACAAATCTGGCCAACTTTTTATTACTATCCATGGTCTTAATATACCTAGTTGAAAATAAGGAAATATATTTCATCCAACAAGGTAAACCTTTGTAATTTCCAAAGATGACTCCTATTTATATTTAGCAAGAAATTAAGACAGTAAAGTAATGAAATTAATTCATGCCAATATGTGGTGAGGAACGACACTATTAAAGCAATTACTATTTCCATTAATTAACATGGTTTAGCCCATAGTTTCATTATAGGACCTTTTCTCGTGTAACTATTGGCATAACATAGTGTGAACATTTGAACTATTAATTCTGTCAAATTATTTTTAATAATTGCGGTTCAATGCAAATTCTTATAAATCATTCAATTACTACTTTTTGATTAGCAATTAGTGAATAGGACTTAGCTGTAATGGACCATAGTTGTCTCAGTAGTGCAGAAAGGATTCCATTTGACATTCGATGAATGCAGAATTCAGGCGAAGGCGATATTCCTGCCGTAGAAGTGGGGAACTAGCTGGCTCATGGAGTGTATAAGTAGCATTCCTCTTGTCGCTGTATTATTCAGTCAGGAATTCGCTCTACGGATAGTCTGAATACTAGTTTGTTAAAAACCTAGTGGATCAGCACCACTCACTTCTTACTCCCAGCCCTCCAAAGAATCCTTATTATATTCCAAACATTCCTAACAGCGAAACAAATGTATATCAGACCAACAACTTTAAGTTTCTCAATCCTGATTGGTATGAGCAGCGCTGTCCCGTGTACACACCACCAAGAAGTTTCGGAAAACAACATAAATCAGAGAATGGCATAATTCTTTAAATGTCGATACTCAGCACAAAATGTACCATACAACATAAACGAAAGAGAGTTTCACGGACAAAGAGAAAATGAAATAAAATATTCACCTAATCAAAACCTTTTTCAGAAATGAAATTCTACTAGAAACACATGCACTGCCATATTAATCTGACTAAACTAGTTGGCCAGAAAGAACTTAAAAAAAATAATTTACATACCTTAACTTACTGATACAAGCAAATAATACACAAAAAAATTTCCAGATGTTAGAATTTCAATAGGCTAAATGCAAAATTGCAGAATAATTTTAGTCACTGGATTTATGCTTTGTTATTTTCTGAACTTAATGACAGAGGATCGTGAATGTAGTGAATTCATTTGTTGGCAGCCTGGACTTCTCAAGTCTTTACACCCTCCAACAGACCTCTCCAACCTCTTTCTTCTCCTTCTCCTCGATTAAGTTAGCCAATCATAGTCGTTTATTCATTGCCTGCTGTTGTGGTGCGTCTTCTCTTTCATTCAAGTTAGTTTCACGTGATATAGTCACGTTATAGTCAGTTCCTCTTTATTACTTACTGGCCAAACAGTTGAACAGGGCCTCCTAAACCATTGGCTATACGTTTCAATCATAAAATGAATACTAGTGTATATAAGCTTAAAGTCTAGCCTGCAGCAAAATATTTTGCAGAAATCGCCTTCACTGTATTAATTTTGTAATTTTACTAGCAAATCTTCGGAATCTAGTTGATAAAGTTTATCTTGAAACATTACAAATATATTAAAGTAATTTTCTCACAAACTTAGTGTGAAATGTGTAAAACTAATGTTGAATTTTAATAACCAAGTTTAGTAGACTTCAAATTTGTTATACACATTGAGATATACAAACAGTTTGAGACGACAGGTCATCTATCTCATGTTTGGTGCCGATGATTTTCCTGCATCGAAAACTACGTTTTTGTTCGCCTGCACCAGAAAATTGACAAGACGTTGAGCCCTACCTTGGATGAAGTTTCTCATCGCCACTCGGCTGTGCTGACTCGCCTGGAGTATCTGGTAGCCAACAATGGCTCACTTCCAGGTCCGAAGAGGAATGACGCATGAACACTGTCCACGAATACAGCAGCATTACCGCGCCGTCCATTTGTAGAATAAAGACTAACCCAGAGCTTGTTATCTCTATTGGAATTTTGTTGAACGTCATTTTAGTTAATGACCAAACATAGTTTCATTTCCGTTGCTAGTGGCGTTTATTTATTTCTGTCCACTTCCGTCCTTGTACAATTTTTTTATTGTGTTTCAGATTAATGGCGGTCATTCTTAGATTGTGTTTACTGCCTACTGAGCACGCGTATAAGTATAAATAATAAATAAAGTACGTGATGTGATCTGCAGAATGACGACGTGCTTTGTTCCAGGTTGCAAGGACGAATCAGGAAATACACACAGGTTTCCTGATGTTTGTTATGAGCATCGGTTCGAATTGTGGAAGCGGTTATTAGCGTCCCCAAAATTTAATCAATTGAGTAATGGCAGTATCTACAAGAAATTAAAGATTTGTGGTTGGCATTTCGGGAAAGAGTGTTTCAGCCGCTGGTAATAAACGGCTGAATCCTATGTTCTACTCGGGGTAACAGCATTTGTATGGTAATAATATTGCAGAGATGTGTCTGGCGAGTTTAAGTGTGAGACCAACACCAAGGTGTAAGACACGTGTAAATGCGAACACAAACGTAGTTGAACCAATCAAACTTACAGGCAGTTATGCTCACATCCTGTAGATGACTCTGGAAGTTCCAGGCGAACAACTGTTACTACGCCTGAAATATCTGCAACCATGAGAGCTGCGTACTACTCGACTTTCTCTGAATACTGAATGATACTCGCAAATGACTTGCAAAAGATAAGAGTGATTTTATTTGGAAACTAATCGACACAATATATGAGAGCGAAAATTACTTTAGTTATAATCTTTACCACGGGAGACAGGAGAAATAACTTAAAAGGAATGTTCTAGGGTATGATGTTTCACAGAATATTCAACCTTGCCTATGCCATGTCATCAGAAATGAAGTAATTAGATAGCGTCGTTCTTTAAAGATTGTTCCGGCAAAATGAAACATATCTTCCAGGACCACGTCTAATTACTGTAGGAACATAATAAAAGGTTTTTTTCTTTTACTCAAAATGATGCACATCGCCTTTGCTCGCACCCATATCGGGGAGCTGACTCTGTAGCGGGGAATGTGGGTTTAAATAAATAGCCGTTTTGGTATCCTACTACAATACCAATCTGGCGTATGGGTGACGCCGATCATTAGTAATGTCGATCTTCAAAGAATAAAATTATAACCAATTATCTTGTAGTGCCAACTCGAAATAAAATGCCCACTTTGCCCACTTTCAGCTTCAAGAATGATACTTCACGAATCCATTGTAAAGAAAAAAATGAAATCAACATAATTATCAGGTTCCAGGTCAGCTCCACATTTCAAACAGAATATTTTGTCTGTTTTGTATTTGGACACCACTGGGGATGGAAGTTCAGAGAATTGAACGAGATGACGAATTTTGGAGGATTGAAATGCTCCTGAAGTTGATGAAATTTTACAATCACTGCTTGTTACCTGAACTTGTTGACCCCAGGCATTCCAGGTTCATGCCAATCCGAGACCTGGAATATATTATTGAGGCACAGAGAAAATAACAACAAAGAAAGAAAGTGAAATGAATTTCTTCCAACATTGTCATAACTTCTCTTGCAAAAGCTGAATTGTTATCCCATTTTTGACGAGACACAAATTATTGTTATTATCCCACTTATTTAACACAACGAATTTAATAAGGAACAGCCAAGTCACCATATTTTTAATTTTTTAAATTCATATTAATATATTTGGGATATGCACAGTCACATTTATTTTGTATAAGTGCTGTTTTTAAGATGACTGCATCTTCTACATTGTTACGCTGGAAACGAAAGAAGTGTGTAGATTTTAAATTTTAGTTGACTCAAAATGTTCTTTATGTATTATAACATTAAAAAATGTTATCATATTTTTATAAATGGCATGAATGCGACGATGATGGGACTGTGAAGTACTACAGTTGTAACATACCTTATATATTGTTTAATAATTGTTTACATAACTCTGGAAATGTACCATGTATATATATATAAAGAAATTTGTGTGTGTATATATACATATATATAAAGATTTTTGTTATACTATATACATATTGTAATGTCGGTATTTTATCATTTTTAATTTTAATATGTTAATAAGACGTTTGTTTGCACATGTGATTGTGTCCAGTGACATTCGGTAAGATTTCGCACCTGTGAACATATGATTATCACACATGATAATTGATTGATTTCAGTCGTTTGCTTACGTTAAATAATTTGATTTATCTTCAAGGAAATATGTTTGAATTTATTATATAATATGGAATATTTGTATTTGGACATTATTATTTCTATATGGAGAATGGTATTACCATGGGCTGGATTGTAAGTTATCAACTGTTGACTATATGCACGACTTGTATCAACATTAAATACGTAATTAGATTATATTAGTTTAAATGTAGACAACAACTAAAACTGAAATATTGTTTTATAATGTTATTGGTTTTAAAAATCTTTAAAATTTGTTTTCTAACAATACAAAAAATATTTAGATTGATATCTTATAAGAATAAGTAATAAATAAAAACAAGTTACGATGCAATACGTGTTTTATCTTGAAGTTAATGTATGACACAATTAACATTCAACCTAACGTCTAAAATACAGCAACTTGTGAGGTCATAATGCTTGTTCGGTTATTGTTTCTTTTTAATACTGCATCTAGTTCCAGTTTTAATAATAAGACTATGGTTTAAATCTGTACTTGCGTATTCCTCTATGATATATTTGCTTAAATTTGAAGTATTGGCGTAACCTGTATTCAATCACATTCTATAACAATTATAAGTCTGCTACGCCAATCATGTAGAGAGAGAAACAGAGGTAGTTGTAACCAGAGCGTGTGTGAGATAAAATTATGCAATTATAATTCTCTGAACTATTTGGAACATATTTTCTTAATCATGGTTTTTTTTTTTTACAATTGAATCATTGAGTTGCTAATGCGGTAAAATTTGATTACCGAACAAATACAGAAGAGCTTGAAAGCTGCAGTTTTCAGAAAGAAACGAATAAGTGTTAGCAAACAGGTATGAGAGAGATTTCTGGACAGTAACCTTCCCCTTGAAAGCATTGTCACCCCTTCCCCCCCCCCCCCACAAAATCATGTTGTGGTGGCGAGTGATGGGAACAAGAGATCACGTCTGCAGGTAAGATGCCTCGGCTTGGTTCGAAAATTAACTATCTCCAGAAGCTATTGAAATAGCTAATATTAATATTAAAAATTAGATAATTTCGGGGAAACTGTTAATAGTACCAATTTGTGATACATCACAAAAAAATCCACTGAGTGTATTATAGATAACAGTTAAAAAAAATGCTAATACTATTACTACAAGAGGCAGCTGGGCGCGATCTCTCATGCCGTATCACAGTCATCGCCAATCATCAAAATTGTTTATTTATTATAAAATTACATAACATTAGAATTTATATTTAGACAACATAGTTCTTTTCTCTGCATCAATTGTGACAAAATAATGCAACTCTAATTAAATTTGAACATTTAGAAATCCTGAAAAAGTCCAGTTATGATTAACATTGCTTCTTATGGCTCGCATTTTATGTACTGCTCACAGTTTAGAATCAGCTGCTCTGGCTGGTCATCAGGTGATCATGTCGCAGTCTTCCCTGATCTGGGTCAACGAACCCCTGCTACACGATACTACAGTTCATTATGGTACCACAACGAACCCCTGCTACATGTTGCTACAGTTCATTATGGTACCACAATGAACCCCTGCTACACGATAGTACAGTTCATTATGGTACCACAACGAACCCCTGCTACACGATACTACAGTTCATTGTGGTACCACAACGAACCGTTGCTACACGTTGCTACAGTTCATTATGGTACCACAAAGAACCCCTGCTACACGTTGTTACAGTTCATTATGGTACCACAATGAACCCCTGCTACACGTTGCTACAGTTCATTATGGTTACACAACGAACCCCTGCTACACGTTGCTACAGTTCATTATGGTACCACAACGAACCCCTGCTACACGATACTACAGTTCAATATGGTACCACAACGAACCCCTGATACACGATACTACAGGTCATTATGGTACCACAACGATCCCCTGCTACACGATACTACAGTTCATTATGGTACCACAACGAACCCCTGCTACACGTTGCTACAGTTCATTATGGTACCACAACGAACCCCTGCTACACGTTGCTACAGTTCATAATGGTACCACAATGTACCCCTGCTACACTTTGCTACAGTTCATTATGGTACCACAACGTACCCCTGCTACACGTTGCTACAGTTCATTATGGTACCACAACGAACCCCTGCTACACGATACTACAGTTCATTATGGTACCACAACGAACCCCTGCTACACGTTGCTACAGTTCATTATGGTACCACAAAGAACCCCTGCTACACGTTGTTACAGTTCATTATGGTACCACAATTTACCCCTGCTACACTTTGCTACAGTTCATTATGGTACCACAACGAACCCCTGCTACACGTTGCTACAGTTCATTATGGTTACACAACAAACCCCTGCTACACGTTGCTACAGTTCATTATGGTACCACGAAGAACCCCTGCTACACGTTGTTACAGTTCATTATGGTTACACAACGAACCCCTGCTACACGATACTACAGTTCATTATGGTACCACAACGAACCCCTGCTACACGTTGCTATAGTTCATTATGGTTACACAACGAACCCCTGCTACACGTTGCTACAGTTCATTATGGTACCACAAAGAACCCCTGCTACACGTTGTTACAGTTCATTATGGTACCACAACGAACCTCTGCTACACGTTGCTACAGTTAATTGTGGTGCCACAACGAACCCCTGCTACACGATACTACAGTTCATTATGGTACCACAAAGAACCCCTGCTACACGTTGTTACAGTTCATTATGGTTACACAACGAACCCCTGCTACACGTTGCTACAGTTCATTATGGTACCACAACGAACCCCTTATACACGTTGCTACAGTTCATTATGGTTACACAACGAACCCCTTATACACGTTGCTACAGTTCATTATGGTACCACAATGTACCCCTGCTACACGTTGCTACAGTTCATTATGGTACCACAATGTACCCCTGCTACACGATACTACAGTTCATTATGGTTACACAACGAACCTCTGCTACACGTTGCTACAGTTCTATTATGGTACCACAACGAACCTCTGCTACACGTTGCTACAGTTTATTATGGTACCACAAAGAACCCCTGCTACACGTTGTTACAGTTCATTATGGTACCACAATGTAACCCCTGCTACACGTTGCTACAGTTCATTATGGTTACCACAACAGAACCCCTGCTACACGATTATACAGTTCATTATGGTACCACAAAGAACCCTGTACTGCATTAAAAAACCCTGCTACAAGTTCATTAATGGTACCACAACGAACCCCTGCTACACGTTGCTACAGTTCTTTATGGTACCACAACGAACCCTGCTACACGTTACTACAGTTTATTATGGTACCACAAAGAACCCCTGCTACACGTTGTTACAGTTCATTATGGTACCACAATGTACCCCTGCTACACGTTGCTACAGTTCATTATGGTACCACAACGAACCCCTGTCGTACACGATTCATTAACTAACGGTTTTCATTTTATGGTTACACAACGAACGACCCCTGCTACACGTTGCTACAGTTCATTATGGTACCACAAACGAACCCCTGCTACACGTTGTTACAGTTCATTATGGTACCACAAAAATTTACACCACCTTGCCTACAACCTTGCTACAGTTTCATATTATGGTACCACAACGAACCCCTGCTACACGTTACTACAGTTCATTATGGTTACACAACGAACCCCTGCTACACGTTGCTACAGTTCATTATGGTACACAACGAACCCCTGCTACACGTTGTTACAGTTCATTATGGTTACCACAATCGAACCCCTGCTACACGTAGCTACAGTTCATTATGGTACCACAACGAACCCCTGCTACACGTTGCTAAGTTCATTATGGTACCACGAAGAACCCCTGCTACACGTTGCTACAGTTCATTATGGTACCACAACGAACCCCTTACACGTTGTTACAGTTCATTATGGTACCCCAACGAACCCTGCTACACGTTTGCTACAGTTCATTATGGGTACACAACGAACCCCTGCTACACGTATGCTACAGTTCATTATGGTACCACAAAGAACCCCTCTACACGTTGTTACAGTTCATTATGGTTACCACAACGAACCCCTGCTACACGTTACTACAGTTCATTATGGTACACAACGAACCCCTCTTACACGTTGCTACAGTTCATTATGGTTACACAACGAACCCCTATACACGTTGCTACAGTTCATTATGGTACCACAAGTAACCCCTGCTACACGTTGTTACAGTTCATTATGGTTACCACAACGATACCCCTGCTACACGATCTACAGTTCATTATGGTTACACAACGAACCTCTGCTACACGTTGCTACAGTTCATTATGGTACCACAATGTACCCCTGCTACACGGCTACAGTTTATTATGGTACCACAATAGACCCCTGCTACACGTCGCTACAGTTCATTATGGTACCACAATGTACCCCTGCTACACGTATACTACAGTTCATTATGGTACCACAAAGAACCCCTGCTACACGATTCTACAGTTCATTATGGTTACCACAACGAACCCCTATACACGTTGTTACAGTTCATTATGGTACCACAACGAACCCCTGCTACACGATACTACAGTTCATTATGGTACACAACGAACCCCTGCTACACGTTGCTACAGTTCATTATGGTTACACAACGAACCCCTGCTACACGTACTACAGTTATTATGGTACCACAATGAACCCCTGCTACACGTTGTACAGTTCATTATGGTACCACAATGTACCCCTGATACACGTTGCTACAGTTCATTATGGTACCACAACGAACCTCTGCTACACGTTACTACAGTTCATTATGGTACACAACGAACCCCTGCTACACGTTGCTACAGTTCATTATGGTTACACAACGAACCCCTGCTACACGTTGCTACAGTTCAATTTGGTGCCACAACGAACCCTGCAACACGTTGCTACAGTTCATTATGGTACCACATCGAATCCGCCCCATTAAACAATGTTGCCTTCACATGTTCATTATGGACCCCCAATACTGAAGTAACTCGTGCTACACGTTTGCTAAATGTTCTTATGGTTACCAACGACAATCCCCTTCCATACCTGACGTTTACCGTTCATATGGTTACAAAAACATATGCGAATACCTTGCATAACTGCGGTCTGCTTACACTTCATTATGGTTATACAAACATCGAATGCCCCTGCTAACCAGTCAAACAGTCATTAGGTGCCCGCCCCCCACAACTGTACACCCTGCTAACAACGTTGCAACATCAATATATTGGTAACAAACGAACCCCTGATACACGTTGCTACAGTTCATTATGGTACCACGAAGAACCTCAGCTACACGTTGCTACAGTTCTTTATGGTACCACAACGAACCCCTTATACACGTTGCTACAGTTCATTATGGTTACACAACGAACCCCTGCTACACGATACTACAGTTCATTATGGTTACACAACGAACCCCTGCTACACGTTGCTACAGTTCATTATGGTACCACAACGAACCCCTTATACACGTTGCTACAGTTCATTATGGTACCACAACGAACCCCTGCTACACGATACTACAGTTCATTATGGTTACACAACGAACCCCTGCTACACGTTGCTACAGTTCATTTATGGTTACACAACGAACCCCTGCTACACGTTTGCTACAGTTCATTATGGTACCAACAAACGAACCCCTGCTACACGTTGTTACAGTTCATTATGGGTTACACAACGAACCCCTGCTACACGTTGCTACAGTTCATTATGGTTACACAACGAACCCTGCTACACGTTGCTACAGTTCATTATGGTACCACAATGTACCCCTGCTACACGTTGTACAGTTCATTATGGTACCACAATGTACCCCTGCTACACGTCGCTACAGTTCATTATGGTACCCACAACGAACCCCTGCTACACGATACTACAGTTCATTATGGTTACACAAAGAAACCCCTGCTACACGTTGCTACAGTTCATTATGGTACCACAACGAAACCCCTTATACACGTTGCTACAGTTCATTATGGTACCACAACGAACCCCTGCTACACGATACTACAGTTCATTATGGTTACACAACGAACCCCTGCTACACGTTGCTACAGTTCATTATGGTTACACAACGAAACCCCTGCTACACCGTTGCTACAGTTCATTATGGTACCACAATGTACCCCTGCTACACGTTGCTACAGTTCATTATGGTACCACAACGAACCCCTGATACACGTTGCTACAGTTCATTATGGTACCACGAAGACCTCAGCTACACGTTGCTACAGTTCTTTATGGTACCACACAACGAACCCCTGCTACACGTTGCTACAGTTCATTTATGGTACCACAACGAACCCCTGCTACACGTTGCTACAGTTAATTGTGGTGCCACAACGAACCGTTGCAACACGTTGCTACAGTTCATTATGGTACCACATCGGAACTCGCGGGCCTCGAACTGAATGTTAAATAATTTGTTAAGGCCGTGTGCTCCCAGCCCTCTTGTGTTCTTCTCTAACACGAACCGCTTCTCCATGGTGACTGGAGCTTATAAAGTTAACTCGGACTGGCCCTACTTTTAAAAATAATTACTTAATCTTACCGAGGAAGGCACATCGCCTTTCCAGTCCTGACGTGGTTTCCTTCCTTGTCAAAAAAAAAAACCATGATGCTAAATACCTTAGCCAAAGCTAGCCGGCTGCTTCACTTCTGTTATACAAAGTTCAGTCGTTGCCCCTGGCAACCAAGTACAAATCAACAACGGGTGCCCCTGGCAACCTCTCCCAATAGCTCGTTACATAACCTATGACGAACATAGAGCAATCAATCAATAAAAATATTGGAAAAATTGCTAAATTCGAATCAAATACTTAACATCTCTTCTGCTGTGGCCGAAAATAAATAAACCTATAAACATTACAGCGGAAAAGATTAACTCTGAAAATAATTACGTGACACAATTATTAGTAAACATACATATACACGTCAATAATTATATGTGGTGGCAAACAAACTCATATAAATTAGACATTTCTGTGCGCAGAAATAAAGTTCCGAAATAAGGCGTTACACCCAACTCTGTGCCTAACCTTAATCTGCCTGTTAAGAATTATTATTGGAACAGTGTATAATTATTATTGGTACGGTACAGAATTATTATTGGTACAGTACAGAATTTGTGTGTACTTTTTGGGCTTCATTATGTTACGCGTAGGATAATTGTATACAGTATTTGTCGCTAATTTTATAATCATCCTTTTAGTTAACCTGGACTTGTAATATGATACATGGATAGCATCGTGAATATAAACAAAGTATCTATGGTGGGAATTGTGTGTATATTTATAGCATCAACTTCCTCCTACTAAGTACATGTAAGGCCTAATGAAAATGCATTAGTATAGTTTTTTTGTTTGGTATAATTTAGGCCTAATGAACTTGACCCATTTATTTTAATTAATATAAATTAGTTGCATATAAATTTAAAAGTTGATATAATTGTATAAATTGTCCATGTTAATGTGAGCACTTTATGATGCAGTCTCATCAGACACATTTTAACCAATAAATACATTTCATTATGGCCGTGGCATTTCGTTTATATAGTATGGGGAAATAATATACTCTGTGTTAATTAGGTACTCACATGGCAGTGTTTACAGTAACAAGTGGAGAGATGTGAATTTGCTAAAGTAAAATTGCTGACTGTAATTAAATAAAACTCACTATTTTTATTAATACACTCCTCAATTTTTTGCTAACTTATACAAAAATAAATCTGGAATATTAGCTTCTCACCTGCTCTATTTGAGCTCGCATTGTAACAATCAACTCCACCTGTAGTACTCTCAACTGTACATACCTTCTCACCTGCTCTATTTGAGCTCGCATTGTAAGAATGAACTCCATCTGTAGTACTCTCAACTGTGCATACCTTCTCACCTGCTCTATTTGAGCTCGCATTGTAAGATGGAACTCCACCTGTAGTACTCTCAACTGTGCATACCTTCTCACCTGCTCTATTTGAGCTCGCATTGTAAGAATCAACTCCACCTGTAGTACTCTCAACTGTGCATACCTTCTCACCTGCTCTATTTGAGCTCGCATTGTAAGAATGAACTCCATCTGTAGTACTCTCAACTGTGCATACCTTCTCACCTGCTCTATTTGAGCTCGCATTGTAAGAATCAACTCCACCTGTAGTACTCTCAACTGTGCATACCTTCTCACCTGCTCTATTTGAGCTCGCATTGTAACAATCAACTCCACCTGTAGTACTCTCAACTGTGCATACCTTCTCACCTGCTCTATTTGAGCTTGCATTGTAAGAATCAACTCCACCTGTAGTACTCTCAACTGTGCATACCTTCTCACCTGCTCTATTTGAGCTCGCATTGTAAGATGGAACTCCACCTGTAGTACTCTCAACTGTGCATACCTTCTCACCTGCTCTATTTGAGCTCGCATTGTAAGAATCAACTCCACCTGTAGTACTCTCAACTGTGCATACCTTCAGTCATTTATGAAAAAAAATAACGCAGTATAGTAACGTGAAGATAAACACTGCCATGTGAGTAATTAAAACATTGTATACATTTCCCCATACATAAACAAAAGGCCAAGGCCATAATGAAATGTCTTAATAGGTTAAAATATGCCTGGTGAGATTGCCTCAATAAGTGCTCGCTTTACCATGAACAGGCTATAGAAATATATCTTCTTTGTAAATTTATCTTAGATTAATTTATATTGAAAGAAATGGGTCTTGTTCATTAGGCCCTACATGTACTTAGTAGGAGGAAGGGTGATGCTGTAAATATACACACAATTCTCACCATAGATATATTGCCTCTCTCAGCATTTAAAGTAAACATAATTGCTCCTAGAAAATTAATTTTATTGTATAGTATGGATATGTGTGTAGAAATTTTTAAAGATTTTGTACTTGTATTCTACTTACATATGTAGGCCTATGCTAAATTTGTCACTTGTCTGAGTATATTGAAGAGGTTCGGTTTCTGGCATTTTGTATTTTGTTTTATTCTTTCCATGTATCATATTACAAGTCCAAATGATGATTATAAAATTGGCGTCAAATACTATATATAATGATCCTACGCGTAACATAAGCAAGCCCAAAAAATGTACCCAGATTCTATACCAATACTAATTCAAGTAATGTTTCACCATATTGCTGACGATTATTTCGTAACAACGCGACAGAAATTTCGGGCACGACGGAATTTCTGAGTAGAAATAACTTCTAATTACGTCGCGCGAGCGAAAATCGTCAGTAAACAAGTGTATCTTCTTGCTGTACGAGTGGTGACAATGTTAAATTGGTAACATTTGTAATAACATTCGAAGATATTATCTTGTTGGTGTCGTAGGAATATCGTATCTGGAAATTATTTTTTCTGCTTTCTTTAAGCATAGTTGGCTGTATGTACCGTTCTAGTGTGCTGTCTTGAGTGAAAGGTAATATTAACTGGCTTGTGTTTACAGTTTCGTAAAACTGCTCGTTGTTACCATTTTTCTCATTGTGACCGCAGTCCACAATGAAGCGACAAATATTAATTACGTGGTTAAGTTTGTTGGTTTCAGGAAATGTGAGTAATGTTGATTACGGAATGATTCCGCAAATAAATTATATAAAGCTAGTGACCAACAAATGTGACTTTAGAAGTAAACTTGTAAGGTTTTCCATAGAAAAACATGTCTTCAAGGGGTTGCGAATTTTACAGTTAAGTTTGCGTGTTTCGTAAATAAATAATGTATTGAAAGGTACTTGGCCTAATAAAGCCGCACTTTCAGCACTTTTGAAGTTGTAAACAATATTTGTTTATTTGCCTATATCGTAAATTCAACGAGTGGAAGGTTAACTTCGGCCATAGTGTGTGATATGTGTGTGTGTGTACATATATATATATATATATATATATA
The DNA here is from genome assembly GCA_029891345.1 of Dryococelus australis. NCBI lineage: Eukaryota > Metazoa > Arthropoda > Insecta > Phasmatodea > Phasmatidae > Dryococelus > Dryococelus australis. The sequence goes on from CM056995.1 coordinate 666,305, forward strand.
TATATATATATATATATATATATATATATATATAGCTGCATCTGTACGAATACGAACAGCAACGTACATAGCACATTTTGTTTATCCATTGAAGTTAAAATTTTTACTCATAAGAACATCAAAACTATGCCGTCTCACGAAAGACGTAAAATTAATGACCCCATTCCCTCATTGTTTCCTCGAAATAAAATACATATATATAATACATAAAATACATATATATGTGTGTATGCATATATAATATATATGCGCCCCAAAAAAAAATTCAAATTCCCCGCAATTAAACTGTATTTGAATTCTCCGCCTTCGGCCGCCATCTTGATATTTAGTTCATGACTAGTCGCAAGGCGCTACGATCGCAGGGCGTCCTCGGTCAAAGATATTAACATAGGAAACACCGATCTAGTAACAGCTTATTTATCTATGGACTAACCCTAGCGCCGGTGAGGTGAGGCGCTGCTTGCGTTGTGGCATCACTGTTTCCGTATTGGCTCAGTTGTTGGGCCAATCCTAGATGATACGATGAGGAGGGAAATGTTGGACCGGAAGTATCCTGAAGCATAAACAAGGGAGGAATTGTTTGTTCTCGTTTTAAATTCTTGTGCGCACGTTGAAGAAAAATGTGGTTGAACACTGGCTCCGATTAGCAACGCTGCATCTGACTACACGAGATGAAGTTGACGGTGGCATTTTGGAACATGTCTTGTAAATGTAATTTACACGTTAAAACCCAACACGTAACGATCTTTTCATATACTATCACAAGAGACCCAGAAATTTCGCGGATTCATATGAAGATAAGTTAAACTGTATTCGCGTGTACATATGTGTTTGTGCTTCCATTGGACCATAGTTTGTTAGACACGGCCCGAACCACATTCAGCCATTCAATAACTTGCAAAGAAAATAAGACCTGAATCTCGTGCTACCTGGTCTAGGTTAAACAGGAGTAAGAGCCAATGAATGAAAAGCTAATGATCGGATGCACAAAGGATTATGGAGTCTAGCTTGTTGCAGAATAAACCCGCGAGATTTCCGTGGCCTCTAACTATCGCCCGTACCGTTCCCATTCTTGTCAGTTTCACCTAATTCTATCTGGGACACATTCAACAACTTGTACATTACAGTTTCCATCTCTGTTTGGCCACAGAATGAATAAGTGTAAAGAAGTGGATTATCTTGCCGGTTCCTTTCGTGTGAGCGCATTCTGTCGCTTCAGGGACGATCCTTTGGTCTAATTTGTTGTTGCAAGTAATGGAATATTCCCCACTGGCCAGGCTTCAGTCCGGCAGGTTGAGTATTCCGTTTCCAAAGGGTTCCTTGTCCGTTTATATTGATTGTCGGGGAACAGCGGAAAATGTATATGGAGTGTAGGTATCACATAATGCGGCTGTAGTCTCTTTGATAGTGATGTCACTGTTGGCCACGAACACTGTCTGCAGAGAATTGAGCCTTCTGAAACTATTCTACGGTACAAGCTGAATGAGTGTTTCTGCAGTTGAAACTACCATAGGATAGTTATTGGTCTAGGCGGTTCACGGTAAACTGAGCACAATTGTAAACCCTTCTTAAAAATGAAATATTCTTACAACACGCTCATTCTTAGATTTTTATATGCAAAAAACCAGTAAGCATAAAAATATTACATCGGAATTCACAAATGTTTTCCTAGCACTTTTATTTCAACGTAAAGAAATGGGACTAATTTCTCGTGATTATTACCAACTTCCGTTAGCGGAAAAATAAGACAATACGGACCAGAAACATGGCGCCATATTTTATTACTTTCGAAACCTTTCATGCGACAAATAAAATTTGAAATTAGGTTAGAAATGACTGACATTTGGACAGGCTTTAAAATCACTAGGCAGGTCATTCCAAAAGCGAACCCTCGGGACAGTGAAGAACTGGGTAAGGAAATTGTATTTTCGATAGGAAATAATGAGTTATGATATTTCGCTAGAACATGTATGATAATTGTGGTTTTCATTTAACGGTTCAATCTATCTGCAAGGTATTTAGAGCTGTCAAATTTAAGTTCATTTTTTAAAACCCATTCAGATCTAGTGTACACAAATATTACGCACGTGTAGGTAGTTTTTGGTCTTTACTGGACACTGCGAAGTTGAATCATTAATGACATTTCATGTTGGTAAATGATTCGCAAACCGTCTTACTGGTCTGGTCTTGGTTCATATTACTGTGGCTGAACATGGAGCCTACATCTCATTGGTAGGGATCTGCGAAATTCACGTTATTATTTGGCATCAGGCCTAACTTCACAGCCCCGTATATACTCGAGCCGGAGTCGTTTATCCATTGGCTGCTGCATAGATGTGAAGTCACGCTCTTTCTAACTGGACTGTACGTGATTGGACTACATAATTGTGATGTGTTCATTCATTGGCGCAGAGATACACAGAGTGTGTCAAATAAGGTATTTTCCAATGACAAACGTATTGCATAGGTAGATCTGTTTGAAGTTTAACATGTCCCCAAATAATAACGCGAATTTTGTATGTCTCTACTCAATGACTGTCTAAACGAAACAATTGTTGAGACGACTTAAGTACAACACGCATCATAAAATGTTTTGTTCGGAACACCTGAAACAGTAAATTAAAGTGGGTTTGAAAGGGTTTTAAACAAACTGAATGTATACCACGTGGCTCAGTTAGTGGCTAGATGAAAATTTGAGGAGTCCGAAATGTGGAGGTAGGGGGGTCAGTGTGAGTTTTCAAAGGTTGATTTGAAAAGTGTGGAATGAAGAGTGAACAGCATGTAAGTGTGTGGAGATGACTCCCGCAGGTGGCGGCTGTCCATACAAGTGGTAGCAACGTTGGTGAGCGAGGTAGTGTGGAACTGCGTTAATTAGGAGGCAGCGGCCGAGGTAGTTCATTAATAGCTCGCTCGTTGACCACAGCGCCACATAAATAACGGTATGAGGGCGGGGCGCTGGCTGCTACATTCGTTACCCGACTGCGATGCCATCGTGGTGCTCCCGGGCTGCCGGCCCCGCGTGGGAACCAGCCGGCTCTTCTGCTCTTGTTTACGTAACAAAATGGCTGTTACACACGAGTGAGTTAAAATATTTGGGTGGCTCTTAACAGCGAGGACTTAGAGCCGACGAGGGTGAAGCGACGTATGGAACAGCGCCGGCATTAAGGGAACGGGAGATCCCCGAGAAAACCCGCCGACCAACGCCATCGTCCGGCACGATTCCCACTTGCGAAAATCTGGGAGTGACCCGGCCGAGGATTGAACCCGGTTTGCCTTGGTGGGAGGCGAGCGGTCTAACCGCTCAGCCACGGCGACTCCTAGGCTGTCATACTCGAGCACTGTTTTATTTCCAAAACATTTATGTAAAAATATTAATAGTAGAATATTTTCTACATTAAAAGATTGTGAAGCATTTTACTAAATCTAGATGCAATTCTTCCACCTAGCAAACTGCTTATGTTATATTAGTATTGGAACTTTACTGTATAACAAATTTAATAGCGTCATCAAAGTAAAACTTGTATTGGAATTTATCAATGAATTAATATTTCTCTTTGCTGATATCGAATCTACCGTCAGAATAAAACAGTTTACGATTATTATTATTTAACGAAAGAAAACACAGCTTCGTTGATTTGCATATAGCAATATAACCTTAGTGCAATTTTACGCACAAAGTGCAAGTTTCCTGGTTTTATCTAAGTGCGCTTCATAGCAAGCAATAATGCATCGTAATCCATGATCAAGGTCGGAATGTGCAAGATAAACAAACCTTTTTGGTTTTTCCTTGGCAATTCTGTCATTATGTGAACTACTGACTTAATTTGTTATCAGAAAGAGGTGGCTCGCCTAGCGTTTGTGGGAGGCTGGGAGGGAATTATGGTACAGAGCTTCTGTCTTTGCTCCCGATGTCGGCAATTACGAGGGTCCACTCACCTTTACATAGTCACGTGTTTTCCGCGAGAATATTCCAAGACGAGTTGGGCTAGGAAACACGTTAGTTCAGAAACAATTTCGTGGTTGGATGTTTTGAACTCTCACGTGTCTGCCAGCCAATCACGGAAGTTCAGTGGCGGGGTAACTTGGTTGTGATAGGTGCAGTCAAACTTCTCACACAGACATCCGGCCAATAGTCCAAGGAAGAAATCCTGCTTGTGTGCATGTGGAATATTGAAGTCTATCATGCGCACAATTTGTTTAGTGACAAACCGAGGTGTCGTACATGTAGAACGACAGGCGAGGAAGGCTAGTGAATGGAGTTCAAAAACAATTCCTAAAAAAAGACTGCATCACTGACGTTTGACAGATAAAACGCCAAAAATAACAAGTAAGAGGTTAGAGGCAGAAGTGTGAGCTGTTGATAAGGCGTAGTGATATAGACTTGCCCTCGTGCAATGTTAGGTAGCTTGTACCGTAGTGATATAGACTTGCCCTCGTGCAATGTTAGGTAGCTTGTACCGTAGTGATATAGACTTGCCCTCGTGCAATGTTAGGTAGCTTGTACCGGATGTAACAGACCTAGAAAGTATTGTGAAACACAGGTTTCAGCACCTTTCCACTTTAAAATAAATACTCATTACAGGTGGAAATAAAAAACGGAAACTCTAATTCTGAGAAACGTTCCTTTTCACGGTTAAAAAGTTACCAAAAAATTTTGTTTAAAAATCTTAATGCCCTGAAAATTACGGTTGTATGGTGATTTATACAGTCAACAAAATCTCAAAAACACGTACTTCTTTGGTTATCTGTAGAACTAGTGATTTTTCACGAGAAAAAAAAAAACGAGTACACGGTAGACTTCAATCCTATATTTTTTGGGAACCATAAGCAGTTTGTCTGTTGTCGTTGGTTGCTGTCTGCTTGAGAAGGTGTGTTCATATCTGACCGGGCCACTCAGAATTCCGCAACATCGACATGGCTCCTACGTGATTCGTGTGCAGACAGTTAACACATGACAATAAATGTAATGCAGCCAATCAAGATAGGTGAACTACCCTACAGTGTTTTGAAATATGATTTGTCTTGGAATCTTTTCGCGATGTTCCACTGTCCCTGGTTATCTCGTGCTTGTCCTCTTGTAGCATGGTTCTGCCCTTCAAAGGGCACAACATGTTTTTGTTTATAAGCGATACTGTGAAATGTGACCGAGACACGCAAACAGATTCCTTGGGCTTGATCGGTCCCGTACTATCTAGCTTCCTCTCAGACAGAGCTAGGTAATATTGTACAGTTTTCAAGTTGCAACTGCACGACTGATGCTCATACACTGCAAATAAACTCTGGTGAACTTGCTAAACTGAAATTGAGTTTTAAACGTATAGTAGGGAAACAATACCACATAGATTGCAGGTATAGGAATGTTGAGCGTCGGCGCTATACACAGATTGCAGGTATAGGAATGTTGAGCGTCGGCGCTATACAAAGATTGCAGGTATAGGAATGTTGAGAGTCGGCGCTATACATATATTGCAGGTATAGGAATGTTGAGCGTCGGCGCTATACACAGATTGCAGGTATAGGAATGTTGAGCGTCGGCGCTATACAAAGATTGCAGGTATAGGAATGTTGAGCGTCGGCGCTATACATAGATTGCAGGTATAGGAATGTTGAGCGTCGGCGCTATACATAGATTGCAGGTATAGGAATGTTGAGCGTCGGCGCTATACATAGATTGCAGGTAGAGGAATGTTGAGCGTCGGCGCTATACAAAGTTGGCCTTTTTTTTTTTTACACATCTCACCCTTTCCTGAGAAAATGTAGTAGCACTATCAAGGATGTATGGGAAAATAATTTACCACTCGCGCTTTCTCACTATACATATAAACAGGCATGATAAATTATTATGGTGTGCGGGTTGGTTTGTATACAACGTTCCCATTGAGAGACAGGCCAATAAAATATTTGTACAGAACCAAAAATATAATGTGTTGTTCCAAAAAAATATTTTGTCGAGTAAACAAAACTTGAAGAACAAGGAATTTATTTTGTTCACCTAAGAAACCGCATGTTTGAATAAACGAAACCTGCGTGTTGTTCCAAAAAAATTGACTTCTAAAAAAATATATTTTTTGATGAACTATATAGTTGGTTGGCCACTCATTTGATTGCCTTCGTTCGAAAATACAGCTTGAGAGTTTGTTAGAATATTTTTGTGACAGGATAGTAGCAGTAATTGTTAGTGCCTGGCCTAATACGAAACGCCTTCTCAACTTGTCGAGTATTTGGAACATACATATTTAAAAACGTTCCATTTTCGCCTGTGATCACTTTAGCTGAGGTGTCATGGTACTGAAACAAAGAACATCGTATTTAATTTTTCTACACATTTTAAATGATACGTCTTACCTGGGATTACTGACGAGGGAGCTGAGGTTAATCTAGTGGATGACATGGCCGACGTTGACAGCGATGAAGTCACAGTGGATGGGGATGCTCGACTTGGCAGACAAGTGAAGACTGAATATGCGATTGTAGTGATGAGCAACATCGAACTGAAAGAATTCGAATATTCGATTGTTGCAGCATAATCGAATTTTCGATTTTTGTCTGTGGTATTCCAATGAATCATCCAATTTGAAGTTTTCCTTCTCGACAACAGATAGTACTAGGTGCACACAATATTTAGGTAATTTTTTAAGGTCATCAGCGATTGATATTTAATTGTTTGCCATTTTTGTAAAAGGATTTAAAAATCTTCTCTTTGCACTTTTTCTTTAAACACAGTTTATGTCGAATATTCTATTCAAGGGAAGCAAAATTCTACCCATCATTTAAATGAAGAATGATCCTCTTCAGTTATGCGAATGTTCATCCGTTTACTTAAGCGAATGTTTATATATATATATATATATATATATCCACGAAGTGAATGTTTCATTGGAATATCAGGGAAGTGAACTCTTCATGAATTGCAAAGAGCTGTTAACTCATCAAAATACTTGAGAACATTTATTTATCACTAGTTGCGCTCGCGACTTCGTTCGCGTGGACTTAAGCATTAGTTTACATATTTTAAAAATAGTAATAGAAAAATTAAATAAACCGTTGATAGTTCTAATCAAAATTTATACATAATTTATATAATCAAAATAAAAAATAATAATTTTTATTTTTTTAATATTAATCAAAAAGAATTTACAAATATTTTTTATGTTTAGATGTAAAATAATGGTTTTAATAATCTAATAAAATAATGCAGACTATATATTAAAATTAATCAATTATATTCTTTTTGTTTTAAATAATTTTTAATTTTCAGTTTATTTACTACCTTACTTACAATTATTTATCAACACATTATTTAAAAAATAATTTCAAACCAATTATAATTCTTTTTTCATATTTTTAATCGCTTCGTAAAAAGATTGTAATTTAAATTTAAATTATATCAAAGCCTCTTCATAAACTGTATATTGCTTTCTATTATTTTCAACTAAAATTACTGAGTTTGTAGAATTGCTAACACGTGAGCAAGCTACGTATAGCTGCCCGAACGTAAAATAACTCTGATTCAAGTCTACGTCGGCTCTCCCTAAAGTTCGCCCTTGTGTTTATAATTATTGTAATTGCGAAATATTTACTAATGGGGGACTGAAGAACTTTAAATTGGAAAGGACAGTTAGTTGGGATGATAGGTATCTATGATATAAACACTGTGTCCCGTTTACCACATCAGGTTAGAATTCTACCTTCGATGGTGTTTTTTGTAATGCAACTACCCTTAACCTAGTACCATTACAAAGTTTTGGGGGGTGGGCTTTAAACTGCGCAATAGCATGATCGGAACTCCAATTTTAGCTGTATTTTGTGAGCAGGCAGTGCGGGGATGATAATGCTATTTAAAAATTCTACAGGAAAATGTACTCACTCCTCTTCGTTATATATTGTATTTATGGACGTATATGTTTTGAATATCCAGGAATTTTTCCTAACATCGTAGTATCAATGTGACTAACCATATGAGTCTTTGGGGCTAAAATAAATTTTTCACAAAGCCAGGAATTTTCTTTTGTGTCAAGATTTCCTATGTCTTCATATATCTCTCGAATCAACTCGTTTGTTTCTGTAACGACTTGGCAATGAGGATTGGGGAGTTCAATATCGTGATTACTATTGATTGTCGGATATTTTCCCTCTCCAATATCTAAAAGAATTCTACAAAATTCTGATGCTCCTGATTGCACTCTCGTATTTTTGGCCAAGCAAAGTTAATCAACTTACCTCCAAAGTACTGAGTCTTTAATACATGCATTGATTTCATCCGCGCGTTTACCTCTTGTGACAACCGGTAAAGTTTGCCTAATGTCTCCGGAAAATAAAAATGTGAGGCAACAAAAGTCCTCTCATCACTTATGCCTCTCAATGTTCTGTTGACTGTTTCTGTGGACACTTTATTAGCCGCAGTGCATTCGTCCCAAACAATAAGTACACAATCTTGTAGTTACACTTTCGCTTTGTTACTGTTTTTTGATATACCGCACACAAGGTTTTCCATTTTGTCCGCTTCAAGTGGTATTTTAAACATGGAGTGAGCAGTAGGCCTATTGCCGCCAGGGAGTGGGCGTAGCGTAGCTGCTATACCTGAAGATGCTACGGCTATGGCAATTGTTTTATTAGCTCGTATATTGAGCATGCCCCACAAGCTTTCGCAATCACCACCACATGCACCACAATCAGTACCGTATGCACCACAATTACACAATCCCAATCTGCACCACAATCAGCACCACTTGCGCCTCAATCATTACTGCTAGCACCACAATCGCTCCACATGCTCCACAATCGTTCCACAGTTAGGGGTCATTTTGGAGTCGTTTAGGGGTCATTAGGGGTCATTTAGGTGTTATTAGGAGGCATTTAGGGGTCATTTAAGGATCATTAGGGGTCATTTAGTTGTCTAACATAAGGTCAGCTAATCTTTAGCAAAAGTTGTTTCGCCTGCAGTCGTTTAATCCACAGTCTTTCGTGGTAATATGCGTTGGAAATCATGTACTTGTGCGTAAATGAAAGACGAAGAATCGGAGGCATCCGTGAATAAGTAAAGAGCCTACCATTATGCGTTATAATATTGCATCAAGCGAATCTTCACAATTCTTACACACTTCAGCAGAGGTAATGTGTTCATTTGCTGCTTACGCAAACAGAACTGACCCACCTATACTAATCGGCCACACAGAACGAAGTACGCACTCATGTAACAAAACACAGTCAAAATTCGTGAAAAGATTTCACGGCATCTTGTATTTCAAAACACTGTAGGGGCGTTTAGATATCTTGATTGGCTGAATTACTTTTGACACGTGTTAACTGTCTGCGCACGAATCACGTAGGAGCCATGCCGATGTATCAGAACTATTGAGTGGCCACGTCAAATATGAAACGACTTCTCAAGCAGACAGCAACCAATGACAATAGACAGACTACCGTTGGGTGCTTGCATTATTGATGTCTACCGTGTACACATATATTTTCGCGAAAAAGTCACTAGCTCTAAATATTAGGCTTGTGTTCTCTGCGACCGAAGTTCCAAAGGACAATGACCTCGTGCGCTCGGCTCGGCGGGTCATCAAGACGTTATAGCAGCAACAAGCGCTACGTCGTAGCGGCCGCGGCGATCGCAGTGTAAATAATAATCGTGCTGGGGTAATTGACGAGGAGAGGAAAGTGCGCGGAGGAATACATCACAGTGTAGTTTACAGCGGGCCGTAAAGGTGGGCTGGAGTGGTCGTAAACAAGGTCGAGGACTGTCGAGTGTCCAACACGGCTGCTACAGTCTGCTTGCTAGCCGGCTGTTGGCGCACATCGGTCCCCTGCTGTGGCCGCTCTTCGGCGACCTTCGTGGCCAAGGTCACAGGCGGCCGAGGTCGTCCTCGGACCGTGACTTAAAGCTACGTTTGCAATTGAAAAATTATGACTCGTGCAGTTTGCAGGGTCGCTGCAGGACTAGCCCCAGCAGCTTAATCAGTAGAGCTAGTCATTTCCCGCGGGGAAAAAAAAAGTATACTGTAGACTTCAATACTATAAGCACCGAACAGCAGTTTGTCTACTGCTTGAGAAGGCGTTTTCATATTTGACCGGGCCACTCAGAATCCTGCAACATTGGTACGGCTCCTACGTGATTCGTGTGCAGACAGTTAAAACGTGTCAAAAAGTAATTCAGCCAATCAAGATAGGTAAATGGCCAGAGAGGGTTTAGAAATAGGCCTATAACTTGTTTCGAAATCTTTTCGCGAAATATCACCAGCCCTAGCCATCTGCATACTTGCACTAGCAAGCATGTGCCAGTTATGAGAAATGTTGTTTTTACATATTTATAATAGGCAACACTTGTAGATAACATATAGCTAACACACGTAAAATACTAAAGAGATTACGAGAATTTAATGTCAAAATTAATGGGAAAAATGATCATTAGCGCAACCAGAAATAAAAATTTTTGATGTCACTATATATCGCCAGAAGGAATTGTCACCAACCCAATTAAGAGGAAATTGAAAGTATACAACAAATGCCACCACCGGGGAACAAAAAGGAACTACACTGAGAAAAATAGTTGTTAGAATCTAATGGAATTTGTTTGAAACAACCAAATGATATATTTGTCTAGTAGCAATCAAGATCATTGCTTGGCGCAACACAATCATTTGTTCTATATTATTTAGTTGTTTCAACAATGTTGTATTACTGTAGTAATAACCGATATACACTGCTGAATCAAGTCAGTTCACAGGTTTGGCAGAACCCCAACAATAGTTTCTTTTGACTAAATAATTCTATCGAACTTCAACATGCCTGTGTTAAAACAACCAAGCAGTTGTTTGGCTTCACTAATAAGACAATTACTTTTAACCAAAATAATTTTGTCGAACCAAATATATGCCTGTGTCAAAACAAACGTGCATTTATTTTGGCTGGGCTACTGAGATTTTTTTTTACCAAATCATTTAGTTAAACCAGAAAAAGTTTTATTCGACTTAATTATTAGTGTTACTTCTTTTAACCATATTGTAAAAAATAATATTAGCTATATTGAATAATAAAATTGTATTTTAAACAATACTATTAACTTTGTTGTGTTACGTATACTTGGCAGAGGGTGGGCACGAGCCATGGGCCTCTATCACTGTAGGTTAGGTCGATGCGCTACCCATTACACCACGACGACTACGTGATAGTGGAAGGGAATATTAGGGTGTTAAGAATTGTTCCTTCTGCCTGTCCTCCCACTTAGCTGTTATTCCCACTTGTTTCTGGCCGTTGTTATTTCGAAACATACCTCAGAAACCTAATAAAAGTGATTTTATTACTTTAAATCTAGGTTATGTTTAAAACAAGGGCAGTATAGCACGAACTTTTTGAAACACTATGAAATATCACTGTAATTAATCCATATTGACAATAGGAACGCAAAAAATAGAAACAAAACTTCCACATACCTTTAAAAACCGGTGTAAAATTTTCAAAACTCCATGAAATTACGAGCATTCTTGTTTCTTGGTCTGCCATCTTGCTCATTACCGGCCCAAGCTCGTTGTTCAGACGGACGTATCCAAATGGTTAAATTTTCCATGTCAAAATAGTTTGGCAAATATATAGTTGATTTAAATAAATCGTTTTGTAAAAGCAAGCAAGTGTAGGCATTTAAAACACACACGCGCGCACACACACACACACAGATATATATATATATATATATATATATATAGAGAGAGAGAGAGAGAGAGAGAGAGAGAGAGAGAGAGAGAGAGAGAGAGAGCGTACCATACATGAAACATATGGTATAGTCAGCAAAATATTCGTTTGATTTGAAAAAATACGCCAACAAATTATTTGTTCAGAACAAAAAATCACTATATCTACTTCAACAATGCAATTTGATTTAACAATATTTGGTTTGAAACAGCAAAATAAATGTCAACATTATTTATTTGATTGTTTAGACAATTACTTTTTCTCAGTGTAAGGACCTTTCTAGGCAGAACTGTTTGTACAGCTTACGAAAGTTAACACAAAGCTTACCTAGAATTAAATAATTGTTTACAAAGGGTACCTATTCCACAACACTTTAATGAAAACAAAACAACAATTCTTGCATGCGTGCTTCGCAAATAGCAGTACTGATTCAACAACAAGGCGATAGTAAGCAAAAAAACATAGCTTTTGCATCAAATAAGTTATCTCTAAACGAAACAAAGTAGTCAACTACGGAAAGACAACTAGGAGCTATTAAATACTTTTGTAACTATTTTAGACACTATTTGTAACTATTTTAGACACTATTTGTATGGAAGACAATTTATTATAGAGACCGATCATGTAAGTCTTAGATATTTGAAAACTATGGCAGAACAATATATCAGAAGACAAAAAATTGCGATTGCACTAGTGGAGTGCCATTTTCAAGAAAAATAGCCAAAGAAAACTTAGACACATTAGCAGATGCAATGAGCAAAATACCAGCAGTAGGTTTAGCACAGTTAACAACAATATTAAAGTTAACAGCTTGAATTACAGATTTATAACAGAAATGAGCTAATGTAACAGTTTATACAGAGCACTAATGGAGAATTTATATCAAAATGCAGATAAAGAAACACAAATAAAACACTAATGCAAAATATATAACCGAATATTGGCAGATATCAAAATCTTTTTACTGACAACGAGGAACACAGTTGCAATAAATCAAAATTAGTAAAGTCATAGTAATTTCAGAGAGTATGCCCCTTCGAGTAATTTCAAAAATTATCACCCAAATTTTCCAAGTGACAATAGAAACATTAGAAGAAAACAATCCAATTAAAATTAAATTCGCTAGCATAGACCCTGTGATAAATGCGAAATTTTAACAATAAAGTCAAAGGCCGCAACACATTATTTACCAGTGTACAAACATGAACAGGAATATATGAAAATTAAGAAAGACCAAGAATTACTTAGGTGTCCACTACAAAAAACACACAAAACTCACAATTTCCAGGATTATATGAACAGGATGCACACATACAAAAATTAAAAATCGCCTTAACAGAACCCAGTAAGGCAGAACCAAATATATCAAGTTAACCAGATGATATAGTATAGCGGCAAGAAGGGAAATATATTTAAAAACCCACACACTCACATTAGTACCAAAGTACTATGTAAACTAAATTATTGCTAGAAACACCCGAATTTCGCGAAAAGATTTCTGCACATGCTAGACTTCAATATCCTACCGGCGTACCAGCAGTTTTCATTGGCTTACTGGCCGCGAATCTTTATGAGAAAACATGCTCTTAGTTGATGGGCCAATCAAAATTAGGTAACTCCGATCCTGTATGTCTGTGTTTCGCGAGAATTCGCCTTAGACACGTAACACCTAGATCAGCCAATCAAGAAAGGTGATCTGAGCTAAAGTGTTATGCAATACAACTGGTCGTGAAATCTTTTCGCGAAATTCGGGTGTCCCTAATTATAGCAACCCACTACAACTCCTTAATGGGAGGAAGTCATTTTGGGGCTTTTAAAACACTTCAAAGCATCAAACAGATATACTATTGGGACACAATGGACAAAGATATAAAGAATTACATTAATATTTGTCCTATTTGACAGAAAATTAAACCGAGTAATCAGAAACAAATGGGGCAACTACAACCTATCTAACCACCACCTTTACTAAAGTCATGGGCATTAGAAGCAAAAGGAATGCTCCAAAAGTCATGAAGAGTTAACCAATATATATATATATATATATTAGTGATGACAGGGTTATTTAGTAGAGTTTTTGTAGCACGAGCTGTAAAAGCAATTGATGTGGAGACATGTGCAAATTTCATTGAAGATGTTATATTACGGTACGGTTGCCCGCAACATATTTTATTAAATAGAGGCACATCTTTCTACAATGAGCTCATAACCGCATTATTAAAGAAATATCAAATAAAAAACTTTAAACCACCGTGTATAATCCAGCATGCAATGGACTAGAGGAGACAATGAATAAAGTTGCCAGGCAACAGCTTACTTTAGGCGCACATGAGGATCCAGCAAGCTGGGATGAATACCTAGACTTTATTGTATTCAATTAGAATACAACTATGAAAGCCAGCACAAAATTTACACTGTTCTGCTTACTAAATAGGGCATAAGCCACACAACCATCACGTGTTTTAGCAAATAAGTACTCCCAAAGGGGACAGGATTGGTGTGATAAACTAGTAAGAGATAGAGAACAATCCAAATTAAACTTAATACAAGCATAACACAAGCAAAAAGAATAGCTTGAAAAATCACACAGATCAAATACAATCAGGATATGAGACTGAGTTTGGGTGCATAATAAAATGGGACACAAGGCCCTACCATTTAAGTACAAAGGACCATATACGTAGTAACAAAAGTTATTGGCCCATCGACTTTAGAAATAAGGATAGGAAAAACAAGAAATATTAAATATGATAAAATAAACCCAAGAAATATAAAAGTTGCACGTATAAAAAACTAATTATGTTTTGTTTTTTTGCAGGGGAAAGAAGCAAAAAATGACACAGTAAATGTATCCAACACAAATATTGCTTACATCACATAATTCAAAGATATTATCTATGTTTTTATATTAGAACAGAAGGAGAAAGATGTCCCAGGACCCCAGAGATAAGAAGATGGTCCGTCTGCAAAAGAAGTACGTAAGGTAATATGGGTTAAAAAGCAGTAATTGTTTTCAAATTTATAAATGTGAAAATCAATTAAAACCAATAGGTTACTATTATATTAATGATACTGATATTAATGGTTTTGTATATTAAGTTAATTCAAATATCTCTTTTACTATAAAGGTTAGTAATCAGGCATTAAATAAAAGAAAGTCATACTTCTGCCCAGTAGAAAACTGTTCAAGATAATCCAAATGCAAAAGGGACAGCACAAAAACAAGCAGCAGTGAAAATTAAACAACAGCATGTTACTTACCACACAACTTTACTCATAATTTTGCATGATGTCACATACTCTTAACAGTGTGTATTTATTACTATGTTATACAGTACATCTAACATATCATACAGCTAGAATAACTGCTTTTATTAGCTTCTAAACTGTAGATGAAGCAAGCTGATATTGTTAATCACTAAGAAGTATAATCACTGTGCACGCAATTAATTACAACAGCATACACGTAGGTCGCAACCACAAAGTAAATACAGTATGGCCCAAAAAGCATGCAAAGAATAAAGTAAGGCAACAATGGAAGATAAAACTGATGACAATGCATAATAAGTTTCGCGACACGGGACCCAAGTTCTAGGCCGCAAGCACGTGAAAGACATTTCATGGCGGTGCGACAAAAGTGCAACATACATATTTTTAGAACTGGCTTTCATTCAAACAGCTGCCACGAAAAAACACCAGCTGTCAGTAAATTACGAAGCTTCAAACAGGTTCAAAAGAGTATGAAGCCCTGGGGTAATTCAAATGGCTTAAGCAATAATTGTACAAAATATTAAGAGAAACATAATATTGTAAATAGTGTATTACGTATACAATTAACAAATAGAAAAAGAATATAGCTACTCTGTTTAGTAATGCAATATAACATGTAGAAAATCAGAATAAAAAAAATGGTATTGTAATGCTAAGTATAAGATACAAAAAAGAAAGTTGCTGAATGTCGTAATACATACCAGTGCATTAAAAAACCTACCAATTCCATAGTCCTCGAGATCAGCATCTATCAAATTGTTTTGGTGGAAAAATAGCACAGATCACACTCCTCAATTAAAGTTATGGCACAAAGTAACATAGTAATAATAATACTTACAAAATTAGTGTATTATAAACGAAAAAAGATAGGCGAAAATATATATTTTGCACAAAAGTAAATAAATAATTTAAAAATATACTAAATAGCAAACTAACAAAGCAAAGGTCGTATAGACAATAATACATTAATAATGATTTCAGAATAAGAAATGATGAATTTTCAAAGTGTTTTATCTATTCTTTATGAAATACTGTCACCATAATCTTGTTACAAATGTAAATGTATATAATAGTAAAAGTAATTTTGTTTATATATATATATTTATATAGTGCTATAACAATATAAGCAAAAGGTTAATAACTGTGAAAAGTACACTGTACAATGTCATCAAAAAGCTAATGAAAAGGTTTGAATATATAGGCAAAAGAAAAACGAAAATATATATATATATATATTTACAGCAATTGAGTATAGTAGGTCTAACCAAAGACATATTTTTGATTGCAATTTATTATTATAGTACAAAAAAAATTGTGGTAAAGATGACCTCAAATTGTATCAAAAATTGCTAAATTAAGAATGGTATAGTGTAAAGTAAAAAGTAAAACTTATTAAGCAGCAAAATAAGCACATAAAATAGTAAAGATAATGTACAGGTTAGAGTAAAACCTATTAACCGGCCTCCAAACAAGATAGCAATAATACGAACTCGTTTCACAATCATAAGGCACTAAAGAGCACGAGGACACTATTAAAGACACTTGATTGCAACTGCAACATAACTATGCGACGACCGCGGACATGAGGAAGTATGGGCTCTACAGGCCACTCCACTGTGGGCGGACCACTACAGCGTCCTGCTGGCCAATCATACCTCAAAGACGACGGCTCTAAAATACCCCTGTCTCCTATCAAACTGTTCAACCCTTTCCACGAAGGCTGAGGACAGCCGCTTCTTCAACGAGGAGGATAGTGTAACGAGAACCTGCAGAGACCACAAGGAGGCAGTCGGGGTGCAGTGTGTGGAAGACACGACATATACAGCAGAGTTGTCATGAGGTAAACTAACCCAGCAGGAGGATATATAAGACAGGGAACCACACGGTCGAGTTGCATCGCTGAAGTATCATTGGTGAGTGAAACGTCTGATTGAACATGAGAAAGGGCTTTTAACATAGAGGCTGCAGTCAGTATTACAGTCAATATTAGAGACAGTATTAGATTTACTAATGCAGCTATTAATGTTTTTGAGTCTCGGTATTGTAATCACAAAATTTACATTGCATACTGAGTTGAATTTAAACATAAACTAATGTGTATGTCTTATACAACGTGACGGTAATTAAATTGCCATAGATATTGAACGACTAGTCTTTATCTGAGCAAAGCCTTTGTTATTAAAGTAAGTGTTTAGAGTACTACTTCTTATACCCCATAGGTCAGGCTAAACCAAAGGAGGTAACATAATGCCTAGTAAGAAATAGTTCTTATGAAAAATATTACTAAACTGAGTGCGTTGAGTTGTCCCTTTGGCGTAATTTTTAAAGACTGGTTAAGATTTGTTTGCACGAGGCGGAGGAATATCCTGGAAGTAGAACTAGCAAGGCTTCAGGAAAGTTGGAGGTAACAGTGGATGGACTTTTAACCTCGGACGGACGGACGGACTGTAGCGGGCAATGTCTTGAGGAGGATATAGCGTAGAGAAGCGGGGAATGGGGCGTAACATCCCGATTACACGCCACTTTGTGCGGGGGAGAGAGCCAGACCAGGGCTCTTCGGCGCACCATCTGCGTCCTTCGGTGAGGCACGCCCCCTCCCGATTCTTCGCTCAAACTTGTCTCTACAACTTGTCCCTACCCACCTCGTGCACTCCATACCTCCGGCTTTCCTTCTCTCCGAAATGTTATCATGAACTATTTTTAAGTTAACTCATTTCGGAGAAATTCTACATTGAATTCATTGCTTCCGACAAGTTAGAAGTGATATGAGTATATGTGCCGGTAGAGGAAAGTCTTCCTTCTCTATGGCTTTCCCTTCCTCGCCCACATAGAAGTCACGTGCAGTGCCGACACTTGTCTCTTATTGGTCCGCTCTGATAGAGGCTGTGTCCATCTTCGAGAACACCAGTAACATAGCGACTCTTAGTATATAGTATATATCATTTCATTATGCTTATTGGCGTATTTCTAGGGCCACATTTTTTCGCGAAAAGATTTACGCAGGGGCTTGACTTCAAAATTCTATGTGCACTTTTGCAGCCTTCCACTGGCCCAAAAGCTACTGATATTTGCGCGAAAAAAATATGAGTACACGATAGACTTCAATACTATATGCACCCAACAGTAATTTGTCTGTTGCAATTGGTTACTGTCTGCTTGAGAAGGCGTTTTCATATTTGACCGAGCCACTGAGAATTCGGCATCGGCACGGCTGCTACGTGATTCGTGTGCAGACAATTAACACGTGTCAAAAAGTAATTCAGCCAATCAAGATAGGCAAACGATCCTACAGTGTACTGAAATACAACTTTACAGAAGCCTGCTGAAGCCTGAAGCCTTCAGCGTTGTTCTTCCGTCTCATGCAAACAAGTCTAGAAAATTACTCCAAAGGGACGACGCACTTCATTTGTGCGTACTCTGTTTAGTGATGTTTTGTTGAGAACTGTTTCTTACTAGTCATCACCAAACACACCCGTTTTCTCTCTGCTGTTATTTATATTAATTTTTAATTAAATTTTATAAGTTATACACACATGACAACCCTAGTTTAACCAAAAATGTGGTACATTTATGTTAACAGAAGTATAAAACGCTTAAAAACGCGATATTCTTGGGGTGATTTTTCAAAAATTTTATACACAAAAGTGAAGAAACTGCGAACATTCTATACGGGACGTGCCAAATTAACTGTGATCCAATTTCAGAAGCAATAAAATCGGTTCATTGCTTGCAGTTTGTTACTTCTTTGAACAATAGCGCGAAATGTGCATGCTCCTATAGCTATTGCAAATTTTTAGCTGTAACTCGTAGAAAATCGAGAGTTTCACATAGCACTATGGACACAAAAATAATGTTTTTTTTTTTTTTTTTGTTGGGACCGAAGAGCGAAGAAAGCCTTGGCAGGGGAACACTAGACGTATATAAACTGGGAAACAATCTGCCACGGCCTATATAAAGCTTCCGCCTTTTTTCCGCGCGTGATGCCGAGAAGTGCGGCAGCGATAAGGGCGACATTGCAATGCGCACCAAGTGTAGTATCGCCGCTAATCACTGACTTGGCGTACAGTGTTCTCGTCGCAGTGCGTATGACTATGGGACTTTCAGCGTTGAACCTGTCGTTTTATTGGTGGAAAGTCTGTAGCAAGTTCAGTGCTGGGCTCCTGGGTAGTTTTATATAGATCTGACACGTGTATTTTGGGATACATCGATTTGAACAGGCCGTTTTTAACCATTTTGGAATACTCTGAAAAAGTATTTTTAATGTGTGTGACGTCATGAAAGTACTCAAGAGCCCTCGTCTGAGGTATGTGAACTTTTCGTAGATCAGCACATTGGACGCACTTTTAACAGTTTTGTTGACAAACGAGTATTTCACACTGTAACGCCGTTCAAGCCGCAGGCAGCTAGGCGGGGGCCTTAAGGAACCATCCACGGCATTCACCTGGAGTTATTGCGGGAAGAAGACGGGAGATACCCGCAACATGAGGAGGGGAGTCGAACCCGTGACCTCCCGAGTGCGAGGCCGGTGGTTCACCACTGAGCCACTTCAGTACATGTAGCTGAGGTAGCGAGGTTTGAGTCTGTCTCCAGGGTCGAAGGAACTAGGAAGGCGCTGCGTTGGCAGTCAGGAAGCACGCGGGTATACAGTTGTAACTCCAGGATATAGCGAGAGGTCCCATTCATAGAGATGATGGTATATGTTTTGAGTCAACGTATCTTCTATAACACTCTTGTTTATTCTTACATGATTGGATGAACAAGGTTTTGACGGGGGCCACGGTGGCTGAGCGATTAGCACGCTCGCCCCTCACCAAGGCGAACCTGGTTCAATCCCGGCAGGGACACCGGATTTTCGCAAGTGGGAATCGTGCCAGACGATGCCGTTGATTGGCGGATTTTCTCGGGAATCTCACGTTTCCCCCGCCCCTTTATTCCGGCGCCGCTCCATATTCTCTTCAATCACCCCCATCGGCTCTCAAGACCTCGCTGTTAATATCTGCCCAAATCTCGTCACTCACTCAAGGTTTTAACTTTGCTAAGTTGTTTGCAGACCAATCACGAACATTCTGCCATATAGCATCAGAATCGTCATTGACCCAGTGAAATAGGATAGTATCTTCATACATGTATGGCAGCCAATAAGGAAAGAAAACTGTCGGACATGTGTATAGTACATTTAATCCTAGCAAAAAGTCAACTTTTCCCGCGACAAACCATCATTTCTACCTACAAAACATGTATTTACAAAAGTACAAAATAAAAAATACTTAACACATAATCACGGATTGAAAAACAATTCTATATGACCAAGAATACGCATATCGCCAGTAGTACCAACTAATTTCCGATACAATCAAATCTGATCACCAAGTTCCATCTTCATCTTCATGCGTGAATACATAGACGCTTTACCAAACACACTAATTACATCAGTATTGTCTGCCTTGCTATCATGAATTGGAAAATTCTTCCAACAGATTATCCTGTTTGGATCAATCTCACTAATATCCGTTGTTGCAGGCTCCTTCTCGACATGAGACCTTCTGGAGAAACACATTTCCAACAAACCACTACCAGCTTTAGCGGTTATTCCTTGCAGACCAAAACAGTACAGAAAAGTCAACAAAATACAACTCTCTTTTATATCAATGATCTTACCTGTCCAAGACCTATCATCTTCATTGACATCCTTAGTAAAATACACAATGTCCGAAGCAAACCGAAATATATTCTACGGTACTGGCAATTTTAGAACACAAGAGTTACACAGATACATTCCAACTTTGTTATGTTGGTAGAATTGTGAGACCTAGCCAGCTGTTACTCTTTTGTACTATAATTGGTCCATGTTTTCTGGGAAATATTATAGATGATTCTCTTATCCACAGTTAACAAACACATTTGAGCGAATATAAACTGCAACAGTGAATATGGACCACTACATTGCAGCCCGTGTTATGCATAAAGATTCATGTGACACAATATAACAGTCGTGTTTTCACAAAGCAGTCTGGCCAACCACCATCAAACGTTAAAATATGCAAATCAATCATGCGTTTATACAATATCTAAAGAGAGAACTTACACGATTGTACATTGTACATTGATGATATGAGAATATAGTATATCTCTCTGGCTGCTCACAACCAGTCCTAGCGTCCCAATATTAAAGTGTTTTTCTGCCAACACGGCTAGTGAAAACGACGTGAATTGTATTTGAGGTTACACTACTGTTTAGTAAACAAGTGCCTAGAGATCTTTGTATACTTCCTCTAACCAAATTGTAATGTAGTTGTATTGAATCCACGTTAGTAAAAAGTATTTTATTAATATAAAAGTGCTTATCATTTAAAATTAATATATAACCAAACACGTTCATCAACGATGACCATGTGACATTGACAGTCGTGTTCCTATGCGGTAGGTCAGTGTTGGGTACATGCGCAGAAGACTAATAATCAGTCTACCTCATGTTTAGTGTATAGTTACGAGGGCCTCCACCAGGCCAGACTGGGGTCAGTGAGCTGGTGTCTACAATTACAGCAGGCTGGCCGTGGCACCTGCCATCCGCGCACCTGATCTGCGCAGGTGAGTCCTAGCACATGCTCGCGTGCGTGCGCGCGCACACACACACACACACACGCGCACACTTGCTGCCCTGGCCGACACACCACATAAATACTCGCGTCTCTAACATAGACCAAGGAAGAGGAAGAGGGGCGGCATTAATCGCCTTCCGCACAATGTACTAAATATTAGCCTACCCCAAACCATAACAACTCCCCAAGTCACATGGGGTGGCCGAGCAGTCAGACTTTTTTTTTTTAATTTACTTTATTAACCCTACTTAGCAGTACAGCTATCCAGGGTGTTCAATTCTGCAATGACCATTACAATTTAACAAACAGTATATAAGTTATATAAATTCACTTTTTTTGGAGGGAGGGCGGCTGTTCGTCTGGGCACCCGTAATTTAAGCTACAAGTTCTATTTCCATTCAAAAGCATCATTCACGCTTCCTAAGAAGGTGGTGAGCTATTCTGGCCCGACCGAGACAGCTTCCCCCGACGGGTATCCTTTCAGCCCCCCCCCCCCCCGCCGTTTCGCCGCCACCGCCGGAACAGACCAGGGATCGGGATTACCACGAATCCGCCCCCACGACCAGACGCCATCGGGCCCGCACACGACTAACTAGTCATTCGGCCGGTCCGCCGTAGCACCCAACGGTCGAATGGCCCTACCCACGAACCCGAAGGCCCCCAGCCCCCTCCCTATCAGAACTATTCTATTTTGTTCTTTTTATTTTTTCCTCTCGCCCACCGTTCTGCTCCAACCTAAGCATCGTCCAGGACATCGAAGTACCCCTTCTGGACACCCAGGCCTTCGTTTCCCAGCGGACGAGGGAATGGAGCTCCGCTCCTACGGGCGACCACCCTTTTTTTATTTACACAGACACATACACACATATCAACCAACATATTATCACAAATCACATTTTTCCCTCATTTACATTTTCTTCTCCGTAGTTCCTTCCGTTCTTCTTTCATCCGTTTCAGATCTTGTCTTTCTTCTTCTCTTTCTTGCTGCTTCTCCTCCTCTTTTTCTCTCTTCTGTTCTTCTACTTCCCTTCTCTGTTCTCCCCGCATTTTCTTTCCTCTTCTTTTTCTTCTCTTCCTCCTTCTTGTTCTTCTATATTTCTCCATATTTCCCTCAATTCTTCTTGCATTCTTTTCGGATCTTGTGTTTTTGTTTATAACTTTTTCGTGTTTGGAGCTTTTCAATTTTTAATATTTACTGAGAATTCGGTTTATTATCTAAAAGAGAGAGTTATTTATAATTTTTACTTAATTTAAACGATAAAACACTAGACAAACACAAACACTAGCTCAATAATTCCCTTAGTTCCAGCACACTCTCACCCGCTCCCTAGACAAATCAGTTAAATCATTATTCGTAGTTTTTACCAAATCATATATTTTACCAATACTTTCATTTATTGTTTCTACAATTTCCTTGTCATATATATTATGTGTTTGTAATGGCCATTTGTCATTAAAAGGTTTTAATTTCTGTTCTAATTCTTTCCTTTATTCTGTAAACATGTCACACAAGTACAGAATATGGTATACCGTCTGAGCTCCCTTCTCACATTGACAACTGCCATATTCTGTTTCATTTATTTTAGCTAAAAATTCTTTAATTTGACAGTGTCCCGTTATTACTTTCAACACACTATTATTTATATTGCTTTTACTTTCGTTCCACTGTCGTATATTTGTTCCTATTATTTTTAGTGTTTAGGCCGGTTTCTGTTGCATCGTACTCTGCCAATTCATAACACTTAGTTTGTTAATTTATTTCTTTAATTCTTTTAAACTAATAGGTTGATTATTTATATTTTTTCAATCCAAATATTATTGTGCTCTACTATCTTATTATATGTATTTCCGTTGTATTCTATTCCGTCTACTTCATTTTTGATTTGATATATCATATTTCTATCTGTTATGCGATAGTCTATTGGTATTTCTTTACTAACAGTTATCGCCGATACATATGATGTTGTTGGTGTTAAATTAATTATTTTTATCAATACGTATATTTGCAATGCTCTTAGTATTCTTTTAATGTGTGTATTTTCAAGTTTATTTTTGTAACAAGTGTCAGCGTATTCTATAATATTACGGTATAATGCCTGATATATTATTTTATTTTTTTTATTATTATATTTTTTAAATTCCATACCATTTGTTTTAATTTTAAAAATATAGTCTTAACTTTTTCGGTTATATATTTTACATGTGGGACAAAACTTAATATATTATCCAAAATAATGCCCAGGTATACTATTTCTTTTTTACCTTTTATTATTTGTTTGTCATACTTTATCATTGGCGGTATTTTATCTAATTTTCCTTTTACAATTATGGCAACTGTTTTCTCTACTGATAATTTTAATTTTTTTCTCTTTTATCCATATTAAAGTTTTATCCATTATTTTTGTGTCCGTTCTTCTATTTCCTTTCTTGTATTACCGTCTATCAATATTATACAATCGTCCGCGAATGAAACAACTTTTGAATCCTCATTATTGGTTTGTACTATGTAATCATTTATTACTAAATTCAATATTCTTGGCTATATTACTGATCTTTGTGGACAGCCGCGATTTGTTTCCCTTTGTAACGTTATCTGATTATCTTGTACTATTTGGTTCCGGTTATTCAAATGGTACCATAAAATCTCTTTCCGTTTTTTCCTTATTGGTATTTCATTAATCTGTTATTTAATGTCATTCCATGTCACTGTTGAAAATGTGTTGCTTATGTCTATTGCGGTTAGACTGCTTGCATCCCACCAAGGCGAACCCGGTTCAATCCCATGCCAGGACACTCCCGGAATTTCGCAATTGGGAATCGTACCGAACGATGCCGCTGGTCTGCGGGTTTCCTCGGTGGTCTCCCGTTTCCCCCGCCTAACTTTCCGACCCTGTTCCATACTAAAATCGCTTCCCCCTCATCAGATCTCAAGACGTCACTCGCTCTCCCTGCAGAGTTGGATACAGTAGGTGACTCACACTGCCCCGCCAATCAAGTAGATCATCGTCACTAATCACAAGACTCTCAACTAATGTGCAGTGCAGTGTTGGATACAGTAGGTGACTCACACTGCCCCGCCAATCAAGTAGATCATTGTCACTAATCACAAGACTCTCAACTAATGTGCAGTGTTGGATACAGTAGGTGACTCACACTGCCCCGCCAATCAAGTAGACCATCGTCACTAATCACAAGACTCTCAACAGATGTGCAGTGTTGGATACAGTAGGTGACTCACACTGCCCCGCCAATAAAGTAGACCATCGTCACTAATCACAAGACTTTCAACTAATGTGCAGTGCAGTGTTGGATACAGTAGGTGACTCACACTGCCCCACGAATCAAGTAGACCATCGTCACTAATCACAAGACTCTCAACTAATGTGCAGTGCAGTGTTGGATACAGTAGGTGACTCACACTGCCCCGCCAATCAAGTAGATCATCGTCACTAATCACAAGACTCTCAAAAGATGTGCAGTGTTGGATACAGTAGGTGAATCACACTGCCCCGCCAATCAAGTAGATCATCGTCACTAATCACAAGACTCTCAACAGATGTGCAGAGTTGGATACAGTAGGTGACTCACACTACCCTGCCAATCAAGTAGATCATCGTCACTAATCACAAGACTCTCAACTAATGTGCAGTGTTGGATACAGTAGGTGACTCACACTGCCCCGCCAATCAAGTAGATCATCGTCACTAATCACAAGACTCTCAACTAATGTGCAGTGCAGTGTTGGATACAGTAGGTGACTCACACTGCCCCACGAATCAAGTAGACCATCGTCACTAATCACAAGACTCTCAACAGATGTGCAGTGTTGGATACAATAGGTGACTCACACTGCCCCGCCAATCAAGTAGACCATCGTCACTAATCACAAGACTCTCAACTAATGTGCAGTGCAGTGTTGGATACAGTAGGTGACTCACACTGCCCCGGAAATCAATTAGACCATCGTCACTAATCACAAGACTCTCAACTAATGTGCAGTGCAGTGTTGGATACAGTAGGTGACTCACACTGCCCCGCCAATCAAGTAGATCATCGTCACTAATCACAAGACTCTCAACTAATGTGCAGTGTTGGATACAGTAGGTGACTCACACTGCCCCGCCAATCAAGTAGAACATCGTCACTAATCACAAGACTCTCAACTAATGTGCAGTGTTGGATACAGTAGGTGACTCACACTGCCCCGCCAATCGAGTAGAACATCGTCACTAATCACAAGACTCTCAACTAATGTGCTGTGTTGGATACAGTAGGTGACTCACACTGCCCCGCCAATCAAGTAGAAAATCGTCACTAATCACAAGACTCTCAACTAATTGTGCAGTGCAGTGTTGGATACAGTAATTGACTCACACTGCCCCGCCAATCAAGTAAAACATCGTCACTAATCACAAGACTCTCAACAGATGTGCAGTGTTGGATACAGTAGGTGACTCACACTGCCCTGCCAATCAAGTAGATCATCGTCACTAATCACAAGACTCTCAACTAATGTGCAGTGTTGGATACAGTAGGTGACTCACACTGCCCCGCCAATCAAGTAGACCATCGTCACTAATCACAAGACTCTCAACTAATGTGCAGTGCAGTGTTGGATACAGTAGGTGACTCACACTGCCCCGCCAATCAAGTAGATCATCGTCACTAATCACAAGACCTCAACAGATGTGCAGTGTTGGATACAGTAGGTGACTCACACTGCCCCGCCAATCAAGTAGATCATCGTCACTAATCACAAGACTCTCAACTAATGTGCAGTGTTTTATACAGTAGGTGACTCACACTGCCCCGCCAATAGAGTAGACCATCGTCACTAATCACAAGACTCTCAACAGATGTGCAGTTTTGGATACAGTAGGTGACTCACACTGCCCCGCCATTCAAGTAGACCATCGTCACTAATCACAAGACTCTCAACTAATGTGCAGTGCAGTGATGGATACAGTAGGTGACTCACACTGCCCCGCCAATCAAGTAGACCATCGTCACTAATCACAAGACTCTCAACAGATGTGCAGTGCAGTGTTGGATACAGTAGGTGACTCACACTGCCCCGCCAATCAAGTAGATCATCGTCACTAATCACAAGACTCACAACAGATGTGCAGTGTTGGATACAGTAGGTGACTCACACTGCCCCGCCAATCAAGTAGACCATCGTCACTAATCACAAGACTCTCAACTAATGTGCAGTGCAGTGTTGGATACAGTAGGTGACTCACACTGCCCCGCCAATCAAGTAGACCATCGTCACTAATCACAAGACTCTCAACAGATGTGCAGTGTTGGATACAGTAGGTGACTCACACTGCCCCGCCAATCAAGTAGACCATCGTCACTAATCACAAGACTCTCAACTAATGTGCAGTGCAGTGTTGGATACAGTAGGTGACTCACACTGCCCCGCCAATCAAGTAGACCATCGTCACTAATCACAAGACTCTCAACTAATGTGCAGTGTTGGATACAGTAGGTGACTCACACTGCCCCGCCAATCATGTAGATCATCGTCACAATCACAAGACTCTCAACAGATGTGCAGTGTTGGATACAGT
Organism: Dryococelus australis; assembly: GCA_029891345.1. Lineage (NCBI taxonomy): Eukaryota > Metazoa > Arthropoda > Insecta > Phasmatodea > Phasmatidae > Dryococelus > Dryococelus australis. The sequence continues at coordinate 693,441 of CM056995.1, forward strand.
AGGTGACTCACACTGCCCCGCCAATCAAGTAGACCATCGTCACTAATCACAAGACTCTCAACTAATGTGCAGTGCAGTGTTGGATACAGTAGGTGACTCACACTGCCCCGCCAATCAAATAGACCATCGTCACTAATCACAAGACTCTCAACTAATGTGCAGTGCAGTGTTGGATACAGTAGGTGAATCACACTGCCCTGCCAATCAAGTAGACCATCGTCACTAATCACAAGACTCTCAACAGATGTGCAGTGTTTTATACAGTAGGTGACTCACAATGCCCCGCCAATCAAATAGACCATCGTCACTAATCACAAGAATCTCAACTAATGTGCAGTGCAGTGTTGGATACAGTAGGTGACTCACACTGCCCCGCCAATCAAGTAGATCATCGTCACTAATCACAAGACTCTCAACAGATGTGCAGTGTTGGATACAGTAGGTGACTCACACTGCCCCGCCAATCAAGTAGACCATCGTCACTAATCACAAGACTCTCAACAGATGTGCAGTGTTGGATACAGTAGGTGACTCACACTGCCCCGCCAATCAAATAGACCATCGTCACTAATCACAAGACTCTCAACTAATGTGCAGTGTTGGATACAGTAGGTGACTCACACTGCCCCGCCAATCAAGTAGACCATCGTCACTAATAACAAGACTCTCAACTAATGTGCAGTGCAGTGTTGGATACAGTAGGTGACTCACACTGCCCCGCCAATCAAGTAGACCATCGTCACTAATCACAAGACTCTCAACTAATGTGCAGTGCAGTGTTGGATACAGTAGGTGACTCACACTGCCCCGCCAATCAAGTAGACCATCGTCACTAATCACAAGACTCTCAACTAATGTGCAGTGCAGTGTTGGATACAGTAGTTGACTCACACTGCCCCCGCCAATCAAGTAGACCATCGTCACTAATCACATGACTCTCAACTAATGTGCAGTGTTGGATACAGTAGGTGACTCACACTGCCCCGCCAATCAAGTAGACCATCGTCACTAATCACAAGACTCTCAACTAATGTGCAGTGCAGTGTTGGATACAGTAGGTGACTCACACTGCCCCGCCAATCAAGTAGATCATCGTCACTAATCACAAGACTCTCAACAGATGTGCAGTGTTTAATACAGTAGGTGACTCACACTGCCCCGCCAATCAAGTAGACCATCGTCACTAATCACAAGACTCTCGACTAATGTGCAGTGCAGTGTTGGATACAGTAGGTGACTCACACTGCCCCGCCAATCAAGTAGACCATCGTCACTAATCACAAGACTCTCAACTAATGTGCAGTGCATTGTTGGATACAGTAGGTGACTCACACTGCCCCGACAATCAAGTAGAACATCGTCACTAATCACAAGACTCTCAACAGATGTGCAGTGTTGGATACAGTAGGTGACTCACACTGCCCCGCCAATCAAGTAGACCATCGTCACTAATCACAAGACTCTCAACTAATGTGCAGTGTTGGATACAGTAGGTGACTCACACTGCCCTCCAATCAAGTAGACCATCGTCACTAATCTCAAGACTCTCAACAGATGTGCAGTTTTGGATACAGTAGGTGACTCACACTGCCCCGCCATTCAAGTAGACCATCGTCACTAATCACAAGACTCTCAACTAATGTGCAGTGCAGTGTTGGATACAGTAGGTGACTCACACTGCCCCGCCAATCAAGTAGACCATCGTCACTAATCACAAGACTCTCAACAGATGTGCAGTGCAGTGTTTAATACAGTAGGTGACTCACACTGCCCCGCCAATCCAGTAGACCATCGTCACTAATCACAAGACTCTCAACTAATGTGCAGTGTTGGATACAGTAGGTTACTCACACTGCCCCGCCAATCAAGTAGACCATCGTCACTAATCACAAGACTCTCAACTAATGTGCAGTGCAGTGTTGGATACAGTAGGTGACTCACACTGCCCCGCCAATCAAGTAGACCATCGTCACTAATCACAAGACTCTCAACTAATGTGCAGTGTTGGATACAGTAGGTGACTCACACTGCCCCGCCAATCAAGTAGACCATCGTCACTAATCACAAGACTCTCAACTAATGTGCAGTGTGTTGGATACAGTAGGTGACTCACACTGCCCCGCCAATCAAGTAGACCATCGTCACTAATCACAAGACTCTCAACTAATGTGCAGTGTTGGATACAGTAGGTGACTCACACTGCCCCGCCAATCAAGTAGACATCGTCACTAATCACAAGACTCTCAACTAAGAGTGCAGTGTTGGATACAGTAGGTGACTCACACTCCCCGCCAATCAAGTAGACATCGTCACTAATCACAAGACTCTCAACAATGTGCAGTGTTGGATACAGTAGGTGACTCACACTGCCCCGCCAATCAAGTAGACCATCGTCACTAATCACAAGACTCTCAACTAATGTGCAGGTGTTGGATACGTAGGTGACTCACACTGCCCGCCATCAAGTAGACCATCGTCACTAATCACAAGACTCTCAACTATTGCGTGAGTGTTGGATACGTAGGTGACTCACACTCCCGCCAATCAAGTAGATCATCGTCACTAATCACAAGACTCTCAACTAATGTGCAGTGTGTTGGATACAGTAGGTGACTCACACTGCCCCGCCAATCAAGTAGATCATCGTCACTAATCACAAGACTCTCAACAATGTAGTGCAGTGTTGGATACAGTAGGTGACTCACACTGCCCCGCCAATCAAGTAGACCATCGTCACTAATCACAAGACTCTCAACTAATTGCATGCAGTGTTGGATACAGTAGTGATCACATGCCCCCAATCAAGTAGCCATCGTCACTAATCACAAGACTCTCAACTAATGTGCATGTTGATACAGTAGGTGACTCACATGCCCGCCAATCATAGACATCGTCACTAATCACAAGAATCTCACTAGATGTGCTGTGTTGGATACAGTAGGTGACTCACACGCCCCGCAATCAAGTAGACATCGTCACTAATCACAAGACCTCAACAATGTGCTAGTGTTGGATACAGTAGGTGACTCACACTGCCCCGCCAATCAAGTAGACCATCGTCACTAATCACAAGACTCTCAACTAATGTGCAGTGTTGATACAGTAGGTGACTCACACTGCCCGCCAATCAGTAGACCATCGTCACTAATCACAAGACTCTCAACAATGTGCAGTGTTGATACAGTAGGTGACTCACACTGCCCCGCCAATCAAGTAGACCATCGTCACTAATCACAAGACTCTCAACTAATGTGCAGTGGTTGGATACAGTAGGTGACTCACACTGCCCCGCCAATCAAGTAGACCATCGTCACTAATCACAAGACTCTCAACAATGTGCAGTGTTGGATACAGTAGGTGACTCACACTGCCCCGCCAATCAAGTAGACCATCGTCACTAATCACAAGACTCTCAACAATGTGCTCAGTGTTGGATACAGTAGGTGACTCACACTGCCCCGCCAATCAAGTAGACCATCGTCACTAATCACAAGACTCTCAACTATGTGCAGTGTTGGATACAGTAGGTGACTCACACTGCCCCGCCAATCAAGTAGACCATCGTCACTAATCACAAGACTCTCAACTAATGTGCAGTGTTGGATACAGTAGGTGACTCACACTGCCCCGCCAATCAAGTAGACCATCGTCACTAATCACAAGACTCTCAACAATGTGCAGTGTTGGATACAGTAGGTGACTCACACTGCCCCGCCAATCAAGTAGACCATCGTCACTAATCACAAGACTCTCAACTAATGTGCAGTGGTTGATACAGTAGGTGACTCACACTGCCCGCCAATCAAGTAGACCATCTCACTAATCACAAGACTCTCAACTAATGTGCAGTGTTGGATACAGTAGGTGACTCACACTGCCCCGCCAATCAAGTAGACATCGTCACTAATCACAAGACTCTCAACAATGTGCAGTGTTGGATACAGTAGTGACTCACACTGCCCCCGCCATCAAGTAGACCATCGTCACTAATCACAAGACTCTCAACAATGTGCAGTGTTGGATACAGTAGGTGACTCACACTGCCCGCCAATCAAGTAGACCATCGTCACTAATCCAAGACTCTCAAATGTGCAGTTTTGGATCAGGGTGCTCACATGCCCCGCAACAGTAGAATGTATAATCACAAACTCTCAACTAAGGCAGTTTGGGTTGGATCATGGTGCTCAATGCCCCGCAATAATGAAAGCATTCACAGCTCTCAAAGATGTCTTTTTATACAGTAGGATCACATGCCGCCAATCACAGGTAGCCATGTCATAACACGATCTAACTAAGTGCAGGTTGGAACAGTTCTCACATGCCCAATCAAGTAACCATCGTCACTAATCATCAAGACTCTCAACTAGATGTGCAGTCTTTGGATACAGTAGGTGACTCACACTGCCTCGCCAATCAAGTAGACCAACGTCACTAATCACAAGACTCTCAACTAATGTGCATATGTTGGATACAGTAGGTGACTCACACTGCCCGCCAATCAAGTAGACCATCGTCACTAATCACAAGACTCTCAACTAGATGTGATGCAGTGTTTAATACAGTAGGTGACTCACACTGCCCCGCCAATCAGTAGACCATCGTCACTAATCACAAGACTCTCAACTAATGTGCAGTGTTGGATACAGTAGGTACTCACACTGCCCCGCCAATCAAGTAGATAATCGTCACTAATCACAAGACTCTCAACTAATGTGCAGTGCAGTGTTGGATACAGTAGGTGACTCACACTGCCCCGCCAATCAAGTAGACATCGTCACTAATCACAAGACTCTCAACTAATGTTGCAGTGTTGGATACAGTAGGTGACTCACACTGCCCCGCCAATCAAGTAGACCATCGTCACTAATCACAAGACTCTCAACTAATGTGCAGTGTTGGATACAGTAGGTGACTCACACTGCCCCGCCAAATCAAGTAGACCATCGTCACTAATCACAAGACTCTCAACTAATGTGCAGGTGTTGGATACAGTAGGTGACTCACACTGCCCCGCCAATCAAGTAGATCATCGTCACTAATCACAAGACTCTCAACTAATGTGCAGTGCAGTGTTGGATACAGTAGGTGACCAAACTACCCCGCCAATCAAGTAGATCATCGTCACTAATCACAAGACTCTCAACTAATGTGCAGTGCAGTGTTGGATACAGTAGGTGACTCACACTGCCCCGCCAATCAAGTAGATCATCGTCACTAATCACAAGACTCTCAACTAATGTGCAGTGCAGTGTTGGATACGGTAGGTGACTCACACTGCCCCGCCAATCAAGTAAGACCATCGTCACTAATCACAAGACTCTCAACTAATGTGCAGTGCAGTGTTGGATACTGTAGGTGACTCACACTACCCCGCCAATCAAGTAGACATCGTCACTAATCACAAGACTCTCAACTAATGTGCAGTGCAGTGTTGGATACAGTAGGTGACTCACACTGCCCCGCCAATCAAGTAGATCATCGTCACTAATCACAAGACTCTCAACTAATGTGCAGTGCATGTTGGATACAGTAGGTGACTCACACTGCCCCGCCAATCAAGTAGACCATCGTCACTAATCACAAGACTCTCAACTAATGTGCAGTGCAGTGTTGGATACAGTAGGTGACTCACACTGCCCCGCCAATCAAGTAGACCATCGTCACTAATCACAAGACTCTCAACTAATGTGCAGTGTTGGATACAGTAGGTGACTCACACTGCCCCGCCAATCAAGTAGACCATCGTCACTAATCACAAGACTCTCAACTAATGTGCAGTGTTGGATACAGTAGGTGACTCACACTGCCCCGCCAATCAAGTAGACCATCGTCACTAATCACAAGACTCTCAACTAATGTGCAGTGTTGGATACAGTAGGTGACTCACACTGCCCCGCCAATCAAGTAGACCATCGTCACTAATCACAAGACTCTCAACTAATGTGCAGTGTTGGATACAGTATGTGACTCACACTGCCCCGCCAATCAAGTAGACCATCGTCACTAATCACAAGACTCTCAACTAATGTGCAGTGTTGGATACAGTAGGTGACTCACACTGCCCCGCCAATCAAGTAGACCATCATCACTAATCACAAGACTCTCAACTAATGTGCAGTGTTGGATACAGTAGGTGACTCACACTGCCCCGCCAATCAAGTAGACCATCGTCACTAATCACAAGACTCTCAACAGATGTGCAGTGTTGGATACAGTAGGTGACTCACACTGCCCCGCCAATCAAGTAGATCATCGTCACTAATCACAAGACTCTCAACTAATGTGCAGTGCAGTGTTGGATACAGTAGGTGACTCACACTGCCCCGCCAATCAAGTAGACCATCGTCACTAATCACAAGACTCTCAACTAATGTGCAGTGTTGGATACAGTAGGTGACTCACACTGCCCCGCCAATCAAGTAGACCATCGTCACTAATCACAAGACTCTCAACTAATGTGCAGTGTTGGATACAGTAGGTGACTCACACTGCCCCGCCAATCAAGTAGAAACCCTCATCACTAATCACAAGACTCTCAACTAATGTGCAGTGTTGGATACAGTAGGTGACTCACACTGCCCCGCCAATCAAGTAGACCATCGTCACTAATCACAAGACTCTCAACTAATGTGCAGTGTTGGATACAGTAGTGACTCACACTGCCCCGCCAATCAAGTAGACCATCATCACTAATCACAAGACTCTCAACTAATTGTGCAGTGTTGGATACAGTAGGTGACTCACACTGCCCCCCAATCAAGTAGACCATCGTCACTAATCACAAGACTCTCAACAGATGTGCATGTTGGATACAGTAGGTGACTCACACTGCCCCGCCAATCAAGTAGACCATCGTCACTAATCACAAGACTCTCAACAGATGTGCAGTGTTGGATACACGTAGGTGACTCACACTGCCCCGCCAATCAAGTAGACCATCGTCACTAATCACAAGACTCTCAACAGATGTGCAGTGCTCTAGTTGCCCTACCTGTACCTATGGGACTTCCAGCGGTGGCTCTAGTCTTTATTTGTTTGTGAGTTTGCAGGAAGGCTCATTGCAGGGGACATGGATAGATATGTATATATCTGACGCGTATACTTCGAGATACAACACTCTGAAGAAGCCGTTTTTAGCCGTAATGGTGTATTCTGAATTGGTGTTCGTAATGTGCGCGATGTATTGAAAGCATTGAACAGCCCTCGTCTGAAGTGTATGTTCTTTTTTTATATCAGTAAACTGGATGCATGGTCAATGGTTTCGCAGAATTACTGATTTCTACGTCGTTAGGGCGACATGTCATACACGAGTCTGTAAGCTGACCAAGGCTGGTAGGAAGCACGTTCTCAGCGGAAAGTGTCCCACTTTGAAAAATTACGTATGTAGTTTATCGTTAGAGTACAATAACCTTCTAGATTGTGCTTATCGTTAAGTACAAGAATTTTCTAGATTGTGCTTATCGTTAAGTACAAGAATCTTCTAGACTATGTTTATCGTTAGAGTACAAGAACCTTCTAGACTGTGTTTATCGTTAGAGTACAAGAACCTTCTAGATTGTGCTTATCGTTAAGTACAAGAATCTTCTAGACTGTGTTTATCCTTAGAGTACAAGAACCTTCTAGATTGTGCTTATCGTTAAGTTCAAGAAGCTTCTAGACTGTGTTTATCGTTAGAGTACAGCAATCTTCTAGATTGTGTTTATCGTTAGAGTACAAGAACCTTCTAGACTGTGTTGACACACGTAACTACATTTCTCGGTGCGGTGTCTTAAGAAACACCGGAAGATGAGGGAATAGTACTATGAAATTAACACGCATTCTGTAAATATTATTTTGGAGCCCTGCAATGTAGTTAAAAACAGCTGCTTCAGACTGCAGTGTATTGAAACATACTAGCCAGACACAAGTAGGAGCATGCATTGAACTTTGCTACAGACTTCTCATCAATAAAATGATAGTGTCACAGCTGAAAGTACTATAGATACACGCAGCACTACGAGAAAAACTGCACGCCAGTTTAGAGCCCTGTACGTAGCGGCGAAGGCATTCTTGTAGCGCGTGCCATTGTGACCCTTATAGCTCCTGCGCTTATCCTCGGTCAAAGAAAGAAGGAAAACGATGCAGGCAAGTGGGAGAAACTGTTTTTTTTTTTTTTTTCAAGCTCGAACTTATTTTTCATCCGTTGCTCGTTTCAAATCTGTAATCGTAATTAAAGATTCCGTCATTGTTTAGTAATTCCTGCCACACATGGGAAAGTATGGACATAACAGAAACCGTACGAAATTTAAATATCTGTTGAGTAGTCCTTTATGACATATCGAGCTTTGATTTTCAATATCTTGACATGAAGCTCAATAACGGAGATTTGTAGAAGAAGGGGCCGTATGGCTGTGGAACTACCTTCTTGAAGGATCCATTCGTGAAGCTCACGTGATCGCAACATGGATATTTGTAGTGCTTTGTCAATAGCACTCATCAAAATTACTTATAAATAGGAGAAACTTTTTTCCGCGAAAATATTTCACGACAAATTGTGTTCCAGAACACTTCAGTTCAGAACCACTTTCGTGATTGGCTCGTTTGAATTTATTACGAGTCATATCTGTCTCCCCGCGAATCACAGTCAGTCAGTTCCGGAAAAACTTAATTCTGATTGGCTCACTTATGTAAAAGACTCTATTTAAGAGTCTAATAGCTAAAGGAAGGCTGCAAGTGTGTACATAGGGTATTGAATTCTAGCCTGCACGTAAATCTTTTTGCGAAAAACAGATGGCCAGACTTATAAAATTAATATTACGCGTTTTCCTGTTGTGAAGTTAGTAAAAATTTCTCGCGCAATATAGAGTGCAAGGAAGATCGACGTCTTGTACGAGTTTTGCGTGTTATTGCGCGTCAGGTAGAAGCTGCTCGTAAGTGCAGAGCGAAGGCATTAATACGAAGAGCCTATGTGAGTCCCGCAAAAAATCTTGGAATGCAGTTACCCTAATCCGGATATATCGCTCTTGGGAAGTTGAAACACCAGGGAAATGATGCTCGGTGCTTGCTAACTTACAAGTACTAGCTCACACATCAACTTCTTGCTTCTCCCTTCTACGTATTGTGATTGCGTTCCACCGGAGTGTTTGATATCGCTGGGGATAAGTATCGACGGGAAGGAGCCACGTAGAACATGTGTACCTGAGGAACCCCGTGTTCTGCTCCAGTGCTCACCCGCTGCTCTCTTACTAACGAGTGCAGATCCCTCCAGCGCAGCGCCGGCGAGCGGAATGCGGTTTGTTCCAATTAAATGAGCGGCGGCCGCCAGGGTCGAGAAACTTGCTTCGCCACGACACAGCTGACTCGCCATTTACCCAACACTTCAAACTATTATTATTCTTTGAAATATAAACCTGTGTGGTCTAATACAGTGAGGACTATGCCTAGATGGGGCCAAGGTAGTATTACTCGCCTCCCATCAAGGCGAACCGGATTCAATTCCCAGCGGGGTCACTCTCGGATTGCCGCATGTAGGAAATCGTGCCGGACTATGCCGTTGGTCGGCGGGTTTTCTCGAGAATTTCCCGTTTCCCCCGCCCTTGCATTACGGCGCTGCGCCATTCTCACCTCATTTCACCCTGATCGGCTATCAACGTATCGATGTGAAGAACCGCCCAAATTTCGTCATTCAGTCACTCGCTATGCCAAGAGATCCTATTATTTCGCTGCTATAATATGGCACCATGCTAGACTTCACAGTCATATGCATACTTCGTGAAAGGATTTGGTTTTATTACTGGCCGCGATCACGCTTCGACCCGGTCAAACATAACCAAACGAATGGTTTACAAGCGGCAAAGGGCCATCATTTTTGTAAATTGATTTGGGGGAACCACACGCACATACGAGATTCAGCTTCAATTGTAGCATAGTTTATAAGCAAAGCCCTGGCAGTTTTAAACCAGTAAAAAAAGAACCCAGCCAGTAAACGAGCATCGAATCCCGTGCCACCTAGTTTGGGGTAGAACCGAAACAACAGCCAATGAACAACTAGTTTGAGTGCACAAAGCGAGTGAGTGAGTGAAGAGATTTGGGTGCGGCTCTTAACTTCGAGGTTTTGAGAGCCGATGAGTGTGAAGCGATGTTATTATGGAGCAGCTACGGAATACAAGGGCGGGGGAAACGGGATACCCCGAGAAAACCCGCCGACCAGGGGCATCGTACGGCACGATTCCCGCTTGCGAAAATCCGGGAGCGACCCGCTGAGGATGCGAAATGAGGTAGGATCTCGTAAATATGCCGGACAACTTTTAATGAATGTTTCTCTGTCCGTAGAAAACCAAACTGGCTCGTATATAATTACAATGATTGCCTGTTTCTATAGGGTTTTTGCTTGGGAATGAAATACAGTAACATTAACATCAAGTTTCGTAAATAAATGAGAAATATTTGCATAATTACTGAAATGAATAACGATTGAATGTACATACTCTTACATAGGAAAGAACATTCGCCTAGAGCACGGTAAAATCTAAACTCCATTATCAGATAGCTGGCCAAAAATGAAATACTGGCGTCGTGTTGATGAATAGGAAGGCGTTAAGGAAGAACAAATACTTCTTTGTCGGCAGGTAAAGGCCGGTCACGTAATGTATAATACCCCCTTCCTGCGCCATTTCTGATTAATGTGAAGTTATGAGATGTTTTATTGCCTCCTTTGTGGATAACGTTTCAAGATGACTGCTGTACGACAAGTTGCCCGCAAGGTGAGAGTGGCGGGGACTGCGCATGACAAACTCCCCCCCCCCCCTTCCCCTCACTGCTTCTTTGTCAATCTCTTGGCGTTTTATTCTACTGGCAATTATATAGCGGCACTAAACTACTTCTACTATCACTTGGGTTATGTACCTTGCCTATTTTTATCTTTATAAATTGCCTAAGTCATCAGCGTTCTGATTCATATCCTGTTTTCTCGCCTTGCTCATTGTCATTCCAATTTTTCAAATCCTATGTTCGTTGCTTTAGTCTTCATCAGAACTTTCGGGGTTCTTCTGAATGGTCGGGGGGGGGGGGAGCTCTGTCCCCAACTCAACAGTTGTCTTCCGATGTTTCATTTTCAAGTTCCAGTCTACGTACTTTGGCAAACCCCAAGCTATATGGTTGGGCCATTCGCGCTAAGCTCAATAACAACGCATAGTAGGGCACATCTTAATAGGATAATATTTGCTTGTTTTGATTATAGGACTCACCTGCTGAAGTTTGTTGCAATACATGCCAATACATGCCAAAACACACGAACATTCTCAACGATCACCCATCCAAGCACTAACACTGCCTGACGCTGCTTAAGTCGAGATCAGGAGACCTCCATGTATGTCAAAGCGGTTCGGCCATCTGCAGTCAGTGGCCGCGTGCCTTTGTGAGAAGATATTATTATTACTTTGTTTACCTGACTCGACAAACAAGCATTAGGTAACTCCGAACGTGCGTCATTCGCAGACAGACTCCTAAGGCGAGGGACAACTAAAACTAGTCACGAAAAGTAAATTTGAATTAAAGTATTTCTTAATTCAATTAGTTATTGGATACTTATCGCAAAAAAGACCTGCCCCTAGCCATATGATAAAAAAAGGTTAGCTATGGTCATAATTTTCACATGTGGTTTTCACAGGAATAGAAGTATCAGTGAACCAGCTGTATCATAAGAGGCGGTGAAATTCCACCCCCCCCCCCCTCTCTCTCTCAGGCCGGGAGATGTATATGAAGTGGCAGTTCTGCAGACGTAGTGTCGGGGAGGGGGGTGGGGTGAGGGCAGGTGTGACGTCACAACCACCTGCGGGACACGTGCCGCCGGAGGTAAGAGGAGCAGCTGGGCCGGGGGCAGGTGTTTCTGCCGCCGCCGTCAACACCTGTGTGTGTGTGCCGCCCCCGGCTGTGATACGCGCCGCCTCCAGCACCACGTGACACTTCACAGTCAAGGTGAAACTAACTGTTATCGCTCCTACTAATAATACATTCACGGTAACTACAAACTTTCCTGCTACAGTTCTACTTACAGGATATTCCTCCGCCTCATGCAAACAAAGCTTAACCGATCTATAAAATTACATCAAGTGAATGAGTGAACAGATTTGGACGGCTCATACCATCGAGGTATTGAGAGCCGATGAGGGTGAAACGAGGTGAGTATAGAGCTGCACCAGAATGCAAGGGAGATCCCCGAGAAGCACGATTCCCACATGCGAAAATCCGGGAGTGAACCGGCCAGGGACTGAACCCAGTTCGCCTAGGTGGGAGGTGGGTAGTCTAACCGCTCAGACACAGCGGCCCCTACCAACAGCATTGCATCCGTGCGCACACACGTTACGTTTTGCGTTAAGAACAGTTTCTTGCTAGGTAGTCCCAACATACATATTATATCTCTGTTTTTGTTATTCATATTGATTACAAATTAAATATTATAGTTTATACACAAAATATAAACTTCTAATTTAGCAAAAAAAAAGGCACTTCTAAGTTAATTCATGTTAACATGAGTTTAAAACGTTTGTTGATACATAATATAATCAATAAACAGCAAAACATATCATGCATGGGGTGATTATTAAAACATGTCATGCATGGGGTGATTATTAAAAAGTTTGATTAAAAAAGTGTGCAGAACGTGCCTATAGTCTATATATAGACTTCGAGTCTTATTTACTGTCCGGATTTAGGGGCATCAATAGAGCTATCAATTTTTCCGAACAATATGAGTTCAGGGTAGACTTCAATACTATAATATGAGTTCAGGGTAGACTTCAATACTATAATATGAGTACACGGTAGACTTCAATACTATAATATGAGTACACGGTAGACTTCAATACTATAATATGAGTTCAGGGTAGACTTCAATACTATAATATGAGTACACGGTAGACTTCAATACTATAATATGAGTACACGGTAGACTTCAATACTATAATATGAGTACACGGTAGACTTCAATACTATAATATGAGTACACGGTAGACTTCAATACTATAATATGAGTACACGGTAGACTTCAATACTATAATATGAGTTCAGGGTAGACTTCAATACTATAATATGAGTACACGGTAGACTTCAATACTATAATATGAGTACACGGTAGACTTCAATACTATAAGCACAGCGGTTTGTCTACTGCCATTGGTTGCTGTCTGTTTGAGAAGGTGTGTTCATATTTGACCTAGCCACTCAGAGTTAGGCAACATCAGCCCTGTTCCTACGTGATACTTGTGCAGACATTTAACACGTGTCAAAAAGTAATTCAAATTAGGTAAACGACCCTATAATGTTTTAAAATATAGCTTCTTTTGAAATCTTCCCCGGCAGGTTCACTCCGAATTTTCGCAAGTGAGAATAATGCCGTATGATGCCGCTGTTCTTGGAGAGGGGGAGGGGTTATCGGGGATCTCCCGTTTCCCCCCGCCTTTTCATTCCGTCGCTGCACCATACTCACCTCACTTCACCCTCATCGGCTCTCAAGATCTCAATGTTTAGAGCCGCCCAAATCTATTCACTCACTCACTTTTAGCGAGATTTTACTGCCATTAAACATAAACGATTATTTGTTGCCAACCACACAGCTTTAACTCTATTCTCCATAACTGAAAGGAATTTTATTAATACAAAGTAGAATTAGAATTAAAGAAATAATTTTGTGAGAAATCATGGGCTCATACCAGTGTTTGAATGATTTTTTTTAAATGTTTAAAAGGAAATATTTTTTTTTGTCTCTGCAGCATGTTTTCTTTAGCTACCTACTTATGCTAGAGTGATAACATAATGTATAATATTGACGTATTATTAACAGTAAAAAAACAATTGCAATGTTTGTGAAATTAATGTAAATAAATAACGAAGATCCAGGAGTTTGTATGAGGACTTGCTAGGGGTGTTTAAGATTTGTCGCTCTTAATTTAGGTTTAGAATTTTCTAAACGAAGCACTCAAATCATTATTATACTGGTATTTCCGTGCATTCAAATCTGTATACAGATCACATAAAAATTGAATTCGTTGCACACTAATCACACTTAAATACCGTAAAAAATCTTGTGTAAAGTCTTTCAAAAGCAAGAACTATTGGTAACGGGAAAGTAAGTTTAAAGAGCAGGGATGCCACCAAAACACACCAACTGCGATACCGTGTTTCATAAACTGATAATTGTTTACAATAGTATTTTTGCCATAGAGTTACCTTATACAAGCGAAGCACGTATTATTAAAATAATAATATATACAATATTTTTCTGGAAAAATAATGGCATTTGTAAATAGAACGCGATTGTGTTCTTTAGTCCAATGTTTGTGTAGACACATTCGCCAGTGCTCAATAATAACTCTTATCTAGTGTCAGTCCCTTGTTCGGGTTCTTCACATGGCCAACCAGACTACTCTTATTTCGCCAGTGCTCAATAATAACTCTTATCTAGTGTCAGTCCCTTGTTCGGGTTCTTCACATGGCCAACCAGACTACTCTTATTTCGCCAGTGCTCAATAATAACTCTTATCTAGTGTCAGTCCCTTGTTCGGGTTCTTCACATGGCCAACCAGACTACTCTTATTTCGCCAGTGCTCAATAATAACTCTTATCTAGTGTCAGTCCCTTGTTCGGGTTCTTCACATGGCCAACCAGACTACTCTTATTTCTTACATACTATGTCTGTTCCTATGCACTTTGCCAACTGTTCAAATGACGCCGTCGCCGATGAGAACACGCAAGGCTGCCTGCTGGAGTGTTATATTGTTCTCGTCGTGCAGAGTTGGGACTTCAAACGGAAACCACGCTATTCTATTGGTGGAAAGTCTGTTGGAAGGTTCGATGCATGGCCCGTACAGCATATTGGACGCGCGTTTGTGTCTTGGGGGGGGGGGGGGAAGTGTGTATTTCAAACCCTCTGCAACGCCCTTCATACACTTCATGTTAACACTAATAAAGTTCCGGACAGTAAAACTTGTTCGTTGGAGCACCTACAATTATACATTTATCTGCAGAGATACCATCATTATAGCACGTGCAACTAAAGTTTAGTTTTCGCAAGCCACGGATTTCAAATTCGCGGTTTGAAGATCCGAAGAATAGAAGTACGCATTCGGTACTAGATGAAATAGCTGCTTTTGCTAATACATGTCATTCTGTGCAAATTATAAAACACAACTATTGTGTAGGCCATAATATAACTGAGACAATATAACTGAGACAATATAACTGCGACAATATAACTGAGACAATATAACTGAGACAATATAACTGAGACAATATAACTGCGACAATATAACTGAGACAATATAACTGAGACAATATAACTGAGACAATATAACTGAGACAATATAACTGAGGCAATATAACTGAGACAATATAACTGCGACAATATAACTGAGACAATATAACTGCGACAATATAACTGAGACAATATAACTGAGACAATATAACTGAGACAATATAACTGCGACAATATAACTGAGACAATATAACTGAGATAATATAACTGAGACAATATAATTTAGTACTAGCATTACAAGCCCAGAAATTTATAATTTTACAGAAGATGAAAATATTATAGCTACAGTATTGTAAGTTATCATTACAACCGGTGTTCCAATCTACGTTAAATAATTCATTATTCTATAGTTTGTAAAACGCTTTTAATGTTGCGAAAATTTCTTAGAATTACATTTTAAACGATAGAGAAAATTTACAATATTTTGCGTGGTCACACATCAAAATCACATTTCCATGAGAATGTTTGAATCTACAGAAACCATAATCTTTCAGCTTTACCTATATATGAAAGAAAACCATTTTTCCGTAATAAAAATGTTATTTCAAAGTGCTTTACAGGTTCACTTGTTGGAAACATGGATGTGAAACATTAGTTCTATTAATCTAACACGATCTGAAAGAAAACTCCCATCTAGGAACTCAGAATGAGCTTAGTTAACTGCAACGCATTGCAGCAGCTGCAGTCACCCACAGACTGGCAATCTGCTGCGTTTATATCAGCAATACGTCTTCACGAAGGTGTTTCCGCTGAAAGTACACTCACTGCCATAACAATTTGTGCGCCGTATAAAAACTATTTGTTAACCCGTTCGGTGTTCATTTAATTGACCAGCTCAGGTGTTACAATGATGTAATATTTCAGCGTGCACTATTGTTGTGTCTAGTATGATTATCGCAACCAGTTAAAATTGAGCTGCCATCTCGGGGTTAACGGTGTTAATCATTCATGAACGAGAGGTACAAAAACTCACCAGATCATACAGTCTCAAGGAAGACGTTCGAAACACTGGGTACTGAATACTTGCTGTGTACAACACCAGCCATAATTATCCTTCACGTTCAATATGCCTTCAATTGTGGACACGCAGAGTGAACGGGCAGCCGTGAAAGTTTGTGAATATCCATATTGTATAGCTGTATACACAAACTATTTAAGTTTCGTCCGATGGCATATTCACATGCGTCGGGCAAGGGTTCTGATTCTGCTCTGCGTGGTGTTTAAATAAATCGTCCTCAGATAAATGCCGAGAAAACGTACGAGACAGCAGTATGAACAATCAACGGAGTTGTTTGATAGAACCTGGATAATAGGACTGTGAGAGTAGAGTGAGCACGTTTGAGGCACTAATTACATTTATCCTATTAGTCAAATTTTATCTCTCCGCCTGTTTTTGAAATAAATACTGCTACGTAAGTAATAAACAGACTGTAGAGCATATTTCACCAGAGCCGAAAGTTAACGTCTAAAACTATACGATAATATATATTTATTGACTATTATTCTTAGAGACCTGAAAAATTCGCGAGTTCAATGACCCGTAGGCTAGATATCACAGTCTTATGTAGATATCAACTTTTCATTGGTTGCTTGTTATGGTAGTACAAGGCGGTGATTGGGCCTACAATTTACTGCATGGTTGTTATTGGTTAATTTATCTCCAGGAGGTGTTCAAAAAAGCGCCGACCAATTGCAAAAGTAGCATGAACGTACAAGTCAGCTAATTCCAGCTTGTCTCGAAATAAACCCGCGAATTTTTCAGGTCTATAATTATTCCAAATGAGAGGACTTCGAAGACTGCTCATTTTGCCGTGAATAGCCTATACCAGTTGACACGTGAAGGCTGTCCTGTTGTGGATGATCCTACTCGCTAGAACATTGGTATGGAGGACAGCTCAACTGTTGGACAGGCAGTATACAAGCCAGTGTATTCCGTGTTCGTCATCCAGCGACTTGTACAGTACAACCTAGATTGGAGCACATTATTTTCGCTGGAAGCAATCCCGGACGCTCAACACAGGTACACCTGACGAATACGCCCGAGCCTAGCTAGGGGAATACACTAGTACGACAAAGCCTTTGTCCTTGAAGGAAAAATTCTCACGGATATGCTCCCAATGCTTCGCTTGATTTGATGTTGATCTGAAGTTAACACCATATAATATCAGTTGTAACTTTCGTGAACAAAGAAATAGAATTCTCGTAGTCATATAAATGAATGGTATGGACTACATATCTTGTCACACATGAAAGTCAACTTAACTGGGGCACAGTCAATGTGCCATTTCATTGGCTAACAGCCAGCCAGTAATGGAACTTGTCAGTATGGTAGGCAGATCCACACTGTTAAAAATTTATGTCCTCAGTTTAATGGGAAAACGCTTTTATAATTTTATCCGGAAGTATATGCAAACTCTCCGTTAAATAACAAACATATTGGTTTTTTAAAAACGGACTTAACAAAAATTCCATAGGACTTTTTGGGAATTCACGGAATATTTCCGTTAATTTCCTAATTACTTTTCTGTACGGGTACTTACTGCAGGCCATAGCCGCTTCCTTCTCCACGCCTGTGTAAAATAACGTCACAGTGAACATCACGTTAACTACTGGCGACGCAATATTACGTCACCGATGTGCGTCGATAAAAGTCATGGCATTGATCCGGGCGTATTTCCAGGTGTAAACATTTTTATTGCCGTAAGTGTAGCTTAAGTGAAATCGTTCACGTGTTTAATATTATTTCACGTGCGATAATGGCGCAAAGCGAGAAGTGTGAAAGACGTAGGACCCAGCTGGCGAACAGCTGGAAATCTCATTGCCTGTAACAGGTTATTTTACGTTCACCAATACGCGTGCTTTGCATACGGAACAGGTTCCTAGCCTTCACCTGCTGTCGCACCGCAGACTGCAACTTGCAATTACCAAATAACATTTCCGTCGCTCTCCTCCGCCCGCTAACGCGCATTGCAACGCCGATGTATGTAAAGGTGTGATTAAGTGCACGCGAACAGCAAGTGCATTCACGCGTCGCCCACTGTGAGCTGCGAAAGAAGGCTGTGATTTCAAGTCTCCGCTGCCCACAAGTCATGTTTTGCTTTATGGAGTAAATGGAGAGAGAGATTGGAGAGGTGAGTTTCTGAGCCGACAGGGATGAAGCGAGGTGAGTAGGAGGAGCGCCGGAGTGCCAGGGTGCGGGAAACAGGAGACTTCCGAGAAAACTCGCAATCCAGTGGTATCGTCCGGCACGCTTTACACTTGCGAAAATCCGGGACTGGCCCGGCCGGGAATTTAAACCGGTTTTCCTTAGTGGGAGGCGATCAGGCAAACTGCTCAGCAACAGCGGCTTCGATATGAGGGAATAATATGCAATTAGCATAGATCTTAACCCATACCTCCTGCTGACGAGTTTAGAGAACGGGCAAGAATATTCTGGAAACTAGGACCCTTGGTGCAACGCGGCAATTTGAGATATTTCTTTGCGATGGCCGACGACCCTGTAAATATTGCAGGGGGCTAAGGATCTGGAGTCTTTACCGGAGGCTATCTGGCTGAGTGCGGAGGGCGAAGTGAGGTGCGGGTACCACGACGGGAGATTGCGAGACGACGGTGAACGAGGTGTTCGTGGTGTTAATGGACGAGAGGGCGTGAAACCCAGCGAGTGAAAGCTACTGTGCATGAGGACACTCGGAGAACTCTAGAACATTGCGGACTGGTGGGAAATGGACTAAACTGGGGTGGGATTGAATGAGCATGTAATACGGATTTTATTATAAATATTGTAACTGTCCAATATAGGCACATAATTTATAAACATTATTTAATAAGTCTCGACCAAACATGGGTACTAACTTGTTAACAAGTTAAAAGTTAAGTTAAAAAGTTACTTTATTCCAGAAGTGTTAACTTAACTAGTTAGTTTAACAACCAAATATCTTGTAACTTAAACTAGTTACTTTTTAATCAGGAAACTAACTTATTTTTAAGTTAAGTTAAAGTTAATTTCACGCAGACACTTGAATTTCACATTACTTTGGTAATGTTTTGACAGAGAAGAGGCCAATCGCCACGACAATTCATCGGAACAGCTGGTGGAATACATATCTTCCTAATACGTACTCAGTGGTAAAAAGCCTGCTCCATCTTTCACTGATGTGATACGCCAAGACTCTCGATACACTGTCTATTGAGAATGATTTTTAGCTATTTAATTACAATAATTTACTTGAGGTGATTGTAAATTTTATTGATTGAATTCATTAATTGTAAACAGCAAGTGATATCAATTTACTGTGGGAATTTGGGTCGAGAGAATTTTGTTCTTTTAGTTATTTTAAATAAAATTAAGAAACTATGGTTAACGCTTTTATTTAATTAAGACCTCCGTATCTTAACGAACCTGGTTTTGCCCACTGACTTTGAGGAAATTGTAACAATATAACTGTAGCCAAACATATAGCCTACAGATCCATGGCAAGTGTCGACTTAAATAGAGAAAGCATCATAAATGATTTTGTTCGAACACCTGAAAGAGTAAATTAATATGGATCTGAAAGCGTTAAGCAGAGCTCAAATGTTTTCTATTTACCGTGAACAGAATTTAACCTAATTTAACTTTACTGTCCTTTATGTATTAGCGCCAACATCGTTCGTCTATTGGCAGGGACGCCAGATTTTCAGGAAATTATCTAGTTGAATTTCAAAACACTTTAGCTCAGATCCAATTACGCTATTGGATGGTTTTAAATAGCTGGACGTGTTCGGTGCAGGTCAGCGAATCGTACAGACGCGCATCACCGCTGTAACCTAAATCTGATTGGTCCGGACAAGTACCAAACTGTCTCTTCGCCAAGACAGACTGCAGGTGTTTGCAAACGATATAGAAGTCTAACATCGGGTTAGACCATTAACAATCCTGAACCGAGATCCCAACATCTTGGTTCAAACATGACCTTCAGTTGGAAACTAGTTCCAATGCAGGGGTGATGCACCAATACTAACGGCCGAGTTCCGATAGTAGATCTCCTGATTTCGGTTCAGAACTTGCATTGAGATGAAACACTGTTTGTGGCTGGCTCTCTTTTCCTAAAGTCGTCATGAAGATGTTCATTTTCAATTTCGGAGACAATTAATGAATTCGTGTGGACACTATCTCTTAATACAAGGTGTGTTTTACTGTACAATCTGGTCGAATGAACTGCAAATTTTCTCCGTTTCATTTTTTTTTATTGGAAACACATTGCACACACCTTTCCCCCCCCCCCCCACCCCGTTATTTTAATACCAATATTATTGAAGAAGGCAGTGTACATAAAACTAAATGGTGCGATGTATGATCTGTTTTAAGTAAAACGATTGCTGTACGAATTTTACTGAGTAATATTCAATTGCGTATAATGTGATTTTAAATTCCCAATAAACAATGGTTTATAGCGTTAGCTTTTGGCGAATTTTCAAACAACACTGTCGGCGATGACTGCTCTTTCGTGAGCAAAAAATCCAACGTGAGATTCACTTTTACTTGTGGCTCGCAAGGGAAATTAGGACAGTTTATGATATTTTCAATGGCTCTTTCAGTTCTCCGCTGTGTCTGCTTGGAGGGATTTGAGTAAATTTCGTTATCTCTTTACAAAACATTGGTAACATTTTAAGCCTTCTCAGCGTGTCTCAATTTTTATTTTACAATATTGGATAATGACCAAAACTATTACGGTGTTTATTTTTAGTAAATAAATAGGCCTATACGTAATAGTGATTTTAGACGCTACTCTGATCTTGGATCAAGATTTCGAACCATCATATTCGGCGGTTAGAGACGATGTTCATCTCGATCTCCAGTCATGCTCTGAACTCGAATGGAGAAACCGTTTTCTGTGACGATCTTACGATCTTAGATCAAGTGCTGACATGATATCGGATCGAGATATAAACCTCAATGGTGCAATCGGCCATAACTTACGTAAAACTCTTTCCGAGAAAATCAAGTGACTCTACCGATAAATTCCAACTAAGATGGGTCCCAAGAAATGAAATACAGACATCGTACAATTTTAGTACGATGTCTGTATCACTTACGTGCAGTGATTTAAAAATATTTTCCCCTTTCGAGATTTTCACTCCAAGCTTACTCTCAAGCGAAGTGCATACGATGGAATACACAGAAATATGTTGCAGACAAAATACATTTCTTGACCATAAAAATCGTGACAGAGCATGATGAACTGATAAACATTAGCCACCAGTATCCTCAGTGTTGTTGTAAAGTATTCGTGATGATTGCCACATGCTGTTTTACGGAAATGTACAGTGTATATACGGAAAGGTAATCCGTAATGACGAAAAACGGGGTTAAATCGTATATACAAAATATAGGAAAGTCTCCGTATTCCATTTGGCTTCGAGTTACGGGGACGAACATTGCCGATTCTACACGAAGCTATCTTCGCCACTGTAACAAAAAAATTATCGTTTCTGCTGCAGGTAAGATTATCCACCCGACTATCCTATTCTTTCCAACATTAAAAAATAGCATCAGGCATCTGTAATATTTGGCAACACTAAAAATACACTAAATTTAACAGAAACTGAATGTTTGCTTTTTGTGTTTTCATTATAAATATAAAAGTTATACCCCAATTTACGGAGAGAGTTGTAGGTGAGCGGTCAGAGTCGAAGACTGGTAATTATATGACTCGGGCTCAAACCTGGTTTAAGTTTAAGATATTTTAACTTTTTTAATATCATTTTTTATTCTCGGTAGAACAACCGCATAGCAAAAATTTAAGACAAATGAAATCATCTCTTTTTATTTTAAACGTAAAGTACAGAAAACTAACTTGGAAAATAACGGAGAGGTTCCATGAAATAACGGAGAGGTTCCATGAAATAACTGAGAGGTTCCATGAAATTTACGGAAAGTCCGTTTCTGAAAATCAATGTGTCAGTAATTTTACGGAGAGATTACGGACACTTCTAGATAAATTTTGACCAGCACTTTTCCGTACAACGAAGGAAATTTTTTTAACTGTGCACCTTTCGAACACAATAGGGCCATTAATGAGCATTTTTTGGCACACCTGTTCAGCACTGTGTGAAGGTGCGAAAGTGTAACAAACAGCGAAATGTCTAATTATTTGCAGGCACGTACAAAATTTCGAATCTAAAACTAGAAAAAGTTGAATTTCAAAAGAACATTTTTCAGTTACTGGTTGGAAAGTTCTTTTTGTGGATCCTCCCCGAAACGTTCTTTAGTAAAAAATTATATATAACATTTTATCATGAACTTGAAAACAAAGTACTGAAACAATAATATAAGAAAAAAGGAGGCGGGATATTCGGATCGTATTCTCGAGAAAATGTTTACCTACACTAAGACTCGAACCAACATCCTCCGGGACTCTATCGCAAGCACTTTACCACACGACATTTAAACATGCAACGCTATGTCGGCTTTTTTCATGGTATTATTTGAACGTATGAATTGAGGCAATAAAATTTTTATGTGGTTTGTCAAGTGCTCCTAAACAGCGCGAGGCGACACTAAGGGAAAGCTATTTATTAAGGAAACAGAAGGTACCGGCTAGGGCCCTGCCCCCTCCTGCGTTTCGAACGACATCCTCATTTTGTAGTTATGTACTACGTATGGCGGCTTTTTTAATGCTTAAATTGCTATTTTATGTCTCGGGAACCATGTAACGAATTTAGACCAAATGTCGTTTGCTGACAGTTAATCGGGTAATTACGTAATTTAGGGAGATAGGTTATTATTATTCTGGAATTCTGGTAACTGTAATACTGTGGTAAGCCATGTTACCACATGCGACTGACTTTGGTAAAGCTTTTATTTTCAAAATGGTGGTCATATAAATATTTTATTTAAATATTATATAGCCTATCTAAAATGGCGACCAAATAAATATTGTTAATTATTATGCTATATCTATGAAACAAAGTAACCAATTCCAACAAAGTTTGTATGTTGGCAGGTATCGATGCTAACCTTTTTCGTTTTAAATAGATAACACATTTATTTTTAATATGGCTGCCATATTAATTTGGCGTGTGTGTGTGTGTGTGTGTATAAATATGCTATTCACGGTAAAGTGAGCACTTTTGAAAGCCCTATCATTTGGAAATAATAGTCAATAAACATTATTTTATTTTAGCCTTAGACGTTTACTTCCAATTATGGTGTACTATACACAATGTGTTTATTACTTATATGTAGGGGTATTGAAATTTTGCGAAAATATTTCAAGACAAATTATATTTGAAAACATTGTAGGGTCGTTTATCTATCTTGATTGGCTGAATTACTTTTTGAAACATGTTAACTGTCTGCACACGAATCTCGTAGGAGCCGTGCCGATGTTGCCGAATTGTGAGTGCTTGGCCCGGTCAAATATGAAGACGCTTTCTCAAGCAGATAGCACCAACGGAAATTGACAAAATGCTGTTTGGCGTCTATAATACTGAAGTCTACCGTGAAAAAATATTTTTTCGTGATAAATCACTGGCTCTACTTGTACGGCAATATTTATTTTAAAAGGTGGTTAAAGAATAAAATATAACTGAATGTTAAAAGTAACTAGTGTCCCAAAAGTGCTTATTTCACCGTGAATAGCCTATACATACACACCATTGCGCGCGCGCGTACCATACCAATTTGTAAGATAGATCTTGTATCAACCTATTCCTTTCAAATTTGACACACAATAAACACTATGGTACCCCATGTAAGCTGATATGTTTTAAGTGAATCAGAAACTGATTTCATGCCAGCCATGCGAACATTTTTACCCTAAACATGCTATACCTACAAAACCAAGTAAATATGCTATACCTACGAAACCAAGTAATTATGCTATACCTACGAAACCAAGTAATTATGCTATACCTACGAAACCAAGTAATTATGCTATACCTACGAAACCAAGTAATTATGCTATACCTACGAAACCAAGTAAATATGCTATACCTACGAAACCAAGTAATTATGCTATACCTACGAAACCAAGTAATTATGCTATACCTACGAAACCAAGTAATTATGCTATACCTACGAAACCAAGTAATTATGCTATACCTACGAAACCAAGTAATTATGTTTAATCAAACCTTCTGGCTGCTCGTAGCATTTTTTTTTTCCAACCAACAAATGTGGGTAAACAGATGCTATTTATTTTCCTCCAAATATGTACGAAATCTTCACTCAAATAATTATTTACAAAATTATGACAATATAAATATTTGTTTTAACACAAGTGTTCTCCTTTTTAAAATCTTTATTTCAATCTTTATTACAACCTTGGAGTATGGCCTATTTCATCACGTTTACTCGCATGCATATGTATAGGAAATTATGCTCGTTTGCTATACTGGTAATTTATTTTCGTATAACGTGGAACTTCCATGCCAGTGTGTGTTATGTAGACTTAAACTTTGGTCGACTGATAGAGACATGTTGGTAAACAAGTGACCATCAACAGTTGTAACTGAAACTTACTAAATTATTAATTATATTTAGAGACCCGGAAATTTCGCAGATACATTCGGCAACAAGCAAGACTCCACAATCCCTTGTGTACTCCAGCCTCAGTTAGTTGTTGATTGGCTGTTGCTCCAGTTTATCCACTGACCAGGTGGCACGGGATTCTCTACTTGTTATCGCTGCAGGTTTCTTATTGGTCGAAAGTCGTCCGGGGCGTGTCTAACAAACTGTTATCCAGTAGAAGAGGAAGATCAATAAATGAATCAAATGAATCCTTAAATGAATTTTCGAAATTCCCGGGTCTCTAATTATAGTCTATTCATAGTTACTTCCAACTTTTCTGAATCCCTGCTAAAGTTCTACTTCCAGAATATCCCTCCGTCTCATGAGAACCATGCTTAACCGAGTCTAGACAATCATACCAGAGGATCAACGCACTACATTAACGCACACTCACCTCAATAATAATTTTCATGAGAACTATTTCTTACTTGGCATTGAAAAAAATATTTTGTGGCTGCCACAAAATGATTTCGTTGGTATTCTCGCTTCCAATTTTATTTGTGGTAGACACAAAAAATTCAGTAGCTGAGGCCACTAAACTTTCGTGGCAACTAAAAACAAATTTTTTAGCAGCTACAAAATTTCTTGTATACACCACACAAAATTTGGCATGGTGAATACCAACAAAATACTTTTGTGGACACCATAAAATATTTTTTCAGAGTGTCTTTATTCAAGAAAAATTTAAATTAAATATTATAATTTATAAATAAAATTAAAGTAAAAATCCAATTTAACCGAAAATTAGGTACCTACAGCGATGATAGCGGGACTATAAGACGCTTGTGGCATAGGAAACAATCAAACAGGTCACACATGGGCTGGTTTTTATAAGTACGAGAAAACTGTGAACACTGTGTAGTGAGTTAGCGATTGGGAAACGAACACCTTACTAAGCGCTCGTGTGCGAACGGCGTGGCACCATGTTTAGAGCCAGCAATCTGTAGGCACCCAACAGCAGCTTGTCTAATACCATTGGTTGATGTCTGCTTGAGAAGGCGTTTTCATATTTGACTGGGCCACTCAGAATTCGGCAACATCGGCACGGCTCCTACGTGATTCGTGTGCAGACAGTTAACACGTGTCAAAAAGTAATCCAGCCAATCAAGATAAGTAAAAGACCTCACGGTGTTTGGCAAAAAAAACTTGTCTTGAAATTTTTTCGCGAAATTTCACTACCTCTAAAAGTTGTCGCCTAGTGACGCCATATTTTTGGCCAGTGACGCCATCTTGTTGGCCAGTGTGCGGCTGGAACCAAGGGGCATCTGCGCGTCTGTATTGTTAAGGGGCCGGCCTGTATGGCGCTTGTCTTTCCCACTTCTGAAGGCGAGAAGCGCGGGGGCGATAGGGACGACAGTGCCACGCACATCAGGTGCGCCATCGGCGCTAAGCGCAAGGCAGTGCAGTGTCCTCGTCGTACTGCCTCTACATATGGCACTTTCATCGCTTCCACTGTTATTTTATTGCGAAAATTTAATACAAGTTTCTCACGTATACGCCCAGAACATTCCAAGGTAAAACAGTCTAAAAATTATTTTTTTGCTTAGTTGAAGAGCTTCAATGCAGTGTTAGCTAGTCTTCAGGCATTATTTCTATTCATGTGCAAACAGATTATGTATGTGTACATGTGAAATTCCTTTTTTTTTTCGTTTAGTCAGCACGTTCACTATGGTCTAAACTTTGCTCGTGAATGATATTTTTTGACTAGAGACCATCAAAACTAGCGTCATTTTCTGGCATCACACTATAAGTTATCGTCCTATACCCAGGTTAGTGCCATTTATTTATTGCCTTCTGCGTCAGTGAGGACACATTATCCCTCTTGACTTGGTTGAACGTGATTGGCCCAGCCTTTCGTTAGTCGTTTCCTATTGGTCGAAAGACGCGTAGGGCGTGCCCGAACTAACTGGAACTCAATGACAAACGCAATACAAAAGCACAAGCGTTTGAAGTCTAGTCTGTCCTGAAATAATAACGCAAAATTTGCAAGTCTCTATTTATGATCGATGTTGTACATAATAGTGTCCAGTCTTCCTTTTGACTAACTTATTTATTCGTGTGGCACTTTCTTACAAATTGGAGGACAAAAGAGGCTCCATGTAGACACATTTGATGTTTGTTATATAAAATCTCAGTATACAAAATTAAGTTGGAATTGATGAAATGTTTGTTTTTTGGCTTATTTGATGCTTGTAATAGATACTGTTAGCGTACAAAAATTTGATTGAAATTGGTCAAATGGTATGGTAGTAATAACAAAACATACCTAAAATATTCGTATGGCCACCATTTTGAAAACAAATGTGTGATAAGTTCAATTACTTACATTTAGCTGACCAATCACATTATTACTTAAATGCCAAATTTGGTGAAAATAGGTAGAGTAGTTTTTGAAATATAACGTAAAAGCTTTATATTTAATGTGACGTTATCTTCCAGAATGGCATTCCAACAACAGCATTCACATCTGAATCAAATCTTACGACTTGCGCTGTTAGTATACGACATTTGGTTCAAATCAGTTGAATGGTTTCCGAGATATGACATATTACCCAAAATTTAAAAATCGCCGCCCTTTTTAAAGTCAGTGCCTGGCGTGGTTGGAAACTCGGTCAGGTGTCCTTACTTATTACTATATGTGTACCGAGTTCGGTGGAATTCGGTTCACACGTTGAAAAATTGAATGCGAGGAACACACGCAAAGACACACACATACGTATATACACACATGCATCTATACACACACAGGCAGACAAGTGATCTAATAAGACTTTTTTTCCTTCGGAAAGTAGGCTGAACATGAGAATTGAGTGCCCCTAAGATATTTACCCAAAAATCAAAAGTTTTCCATCTCGTTAAGTCAGCCTTTTGTATTATTTAAAAACGCTGCTGTAAAACTTAACTACACGCCATGTTTGTTTCCAGCTAAGTAATCATGTTTGATATGATTTGTGAGCTGGAGGCACGGCGTATGCATGTTACACAGATGGAGTTGTCGAACCCTGAGCCTCTGTCTGTTGCAACAAGTTTTGTGCACAAACATGTTTTGGTCATGAGACCAAATACAGGTTTTCACATGGCGCGGATCGGAGCCCAGCCTGTGTAGACTGTTGCTCTTTTATAATCAATCTTTGAGAAATGTCTACTGCCCCTGCATATGTTTCTACGGATACACAGACTGGCAGTAGGTAACGATGGCAGGAAAGTGGTGCCATATCTTACCGTTTATTTAAAATACGTCAGGTAAACATTTGTGAGTTGTGAAGTTGTTTATTTTGCTTACAGCGTTTCGTATGCATATAAGAACAAGAAGAAGGAAATTTGGAAAATATTTCCATACCCTTACGACGCCCCTGACTCAAGGACGTAGCAAGGCTGGAACTAACCCAATCCCAGAAAAATCTGAACATAAAAAAAAAAATGGAAAAAAATGCCAGCAATTAGAATTCATTGAGCAAGGCAGGAGTAGCAGAATTATGTGTAAAGTTCAAAACATGAAATATGGAATAACTATCTTTCGTTCTTTCTTTCTTCTGTTTCATCAACCATCACATTATTGGGAAAAATCCCCATATGCAAAAACTCCTCTAAGAGTGACACCAAATTTTAAATGTGTGCACAAATATCTGAACAGAAAAATATTCTAGAAAAATACTCACAATAATTTGCTGCCAAAATGTAGCTATATTCATACTACTTTCCCAATTAATAGCAAATGCAGGAACGTGTAATTCCTAAAATAACCAACCAGTATAAAATAACTGGTTAAAACCCAAGCAAAAGCTAAATTCAACTAAGAACATTCTGAAAGTCCAACATTTTTGACTTGACAATAGTTAAGTTCTGGCTACCAGGCCGTCCAAAGGCCATGCTAAAATACACTCCTTTATTTTACCAGCGAAATTTCAACATGGAATTTATGTAATATACTTTTATGTGACATGTATTTCTCTGGCTAACCGACCATCCAAAGGCCATGCTAAGAATATTTGGACTTTAACTTATTTCTCTTGGTGAACCTATACATGTGTCGGGCAGCAATCCATTATGCCATTCCATCTTGCAGTTAATTTTTAAACAGTTGGTTACACAATCAAATTTACCATTTATCTCACATTTTCAAAAAAAAAAAATGGTGACAGTAAAAACATTTTAAAAATATTACAACTCCAGACTGGGTGATCTTGCCTGCCATTCAAAAATTACAACTCACAAAATATTAATTTATCCTCGCGTCCAACTGACCAAAGCAACTGCTCACGAATGGTGAGCCTTAACTTCCGAGGAGAGATCCCTAATTGAAAAACCTCAAATTCCCGCACCAAGATGACTGCCGAAAAAACATTCTGAGAACTATAAGATGTCTTCTCAGATTTTAAATTAGTCATATTTGCAAGAATATGAGCACTTGATAAATTATCGTCCTTTCGGGCACCTACATCATAGTCACGTGACGACCTATTCTCGCTTGAAGAGCCTGACAATTTAAGAGATATATTTTAACCATTACATAACTTAATGGATGCTCCCTCGAGGCTGAATGTCTGACCTCGAACGAACATTTGCACACAGTATTTATACAATTTTTACCAAATTAACTGTTTGAGGGGTGAACACGATTCAATCCCCAATAACAGGACATTATTATTAATTTTTAAGTGAATCCACCAATAGGGGCGTATTTACCCAAAAAAGGAGACATCATTTTCACTTGGTAGTGGGGTGTTACAAAGTTCATTAAGCTGTAGAGGGATCTTCAATGGAACGTCCAATCTCAGCGATTTTCTTCAAAAATATCCAAATAAGGGAGACACTGCATCACGCGACGACGGAAAGAACGTTAGTTCAAACAGCACGCTAGCTAGTGCACACGTGACGTCACACCAGCCGACTGGCGGGGAAGGCGACACTAGTGCTCCATGGCCCACGTATGCGGAAGTTGGTACTAACACTCTCAGTTGTTACCGGAGAAATGATCGCAACTGTTGCATCCTCGCAGGGCGTGCATTCGTTTTTAAAACGTGCCGTGAATAAGTGCTTCCCAGCCGCGCCGAGCCACATCAAACCCAGCGTGTAGCTAACAGGTTTGCAAAAATGTAATTTGTAAGTAAATCCACTAAGTTCATTTTATATATTTGTCCATTTTTCATTTCCAGTACTTTTCTGTGCGTGCAGGGAAACGAACTTCGGATGTTGGCGAGTTGGTCAGGTTGAATAGGGGCGGACAGCAGACAACAAATTCTCGTAGTTTTTAATGCAGTTGCCTCAATTTACTTTCGTAATCGTTTCACAGTTTCACTCGACCAACGCACGGATGAAGTGATCAGGCCCGGGGCAATGCTAGCTGTACTGTACATATGGCGGAATAATAGGCTATACAATGTGCGTACAAGTAGTCTTACAAAAGTGGTTAGTTTACCGTGGACAGTGTAGACCTGTACATACCGTACATCTGTTCCGTATGAAAGGAGCCTTACTGTTAAAATGGATTTACAACATCCAAGTCAGCTCTCAAGACCTCGTTGTTAAGAGCCGCCCAAATCTCTTCAATCATCCACTCACTCATTTACAACCTCTGAAGTAGCATTGGTACATGTGTGTCGATGAAAGTTCTCAACACTTATAATGCCATCCACTCATCACATTCAGCGTGCGTACTCATGTAAGGCAGAGTAGCTCAACTTTGAAACTTATACGAACGTATGGCTAAACTCTCGACAAATCGGAATGTTCGAATCAATAATAAATGTATTATTTTAACTATAACTACGATGGTAAAGTCATCAGCAGACGAGAGTCTGTTTTTCTTTGGCAATGTTTTAAAATTGTACCATTGTACCATGTTTTGCACAAAGCGTGCAAATACGAAACACAAAATAATAATCTCGCTTCGCTAAGTTACGACTTAGTTTGAAGGTCTGCCAACAGGAGATCTACGTAGGTGGGCATGTACGCTACAAACACACACTGAATCTGCCTTTA
Source organism: Dryococelus australis (assembly GCA_029891345.1). Classification (NCBI taxonomy): domain Eukaryota; kingdom Metazoa; phylum Arthropoda; class Insecta; order Phasmatodea; family Phasmatidae; genus Dryococelus; species Dryococelus australis. The sequence continues at coordinate 724,265 of CM056995.1, forward strand.
CGGTACAGTATGCGATCTGCGATATCACTACAGCAGTGTCGTCTGCTGGGTCTCCCTACCCCAGCAAACCTCCATTCTGCTCACGTGACTGTCGCCGTTAAACACACAGATCTCGCATGAATTTCTCGCAACGAGCAGCCATTAATCATGTTTGTTTTTACCGAGCAACGGCTCCAACGCGACCTCCTCCAGGAGGAAAATTCAAGAGGCGGATAACGGTAAATTACTACTAATGGAGCTCCATTACACCGTAATAACGAGGGCAACGACATAGGAACTGCCCTTTGCCCTTTGCCGCTCCTCAGGCAGCAGTAGCATGCAATAGTAGAGGCACTGCGTGACAAAGCGTGTGGTTCTCCTGATGTTGAACGCACACTTTAAGCCAAGTTTTGTACCTTTGTTAAAATTCACGTGTTATTCCTTACACGCCCCGCTGGTCGACTGCACGGTAATTGTAGAAACGTTCTGCATACTAACGTACACTCATAACTACAGTTATGGAGGCTCCTATGTACCTCGGGCGTATTGTGCGTTCAAGGAACTGTAGCATTGGAGCGAAACAAATGACGCTAACACGCACAAGGGGCCGAGGTGGCTGCGTGGTTAACCTGCTCGCCTCCCACCAAGGCGAACCGGGTTCAATTGCCGGCCAGGTCATTATCGGATTTTCGCATGTGGGAATCGCGCCGGACGATGCCGCTGGTCACCGCTTTTCTCGGGGATATCCAGTTTCCCCCGTTATTTCATTCCGGCGCTGCTCCATACTCACCTCAATTATCCTCATCGGCTCTCAAGACCGCGCTGTTAAGAGCCACCCAAATTCAGGGACGTAATTGCGTGGTTGTTCCTTTGATATAAGCGTACTAATTCTCTGATTCGTTTCACGAGGCTCTGGGAATGGTCCTTGCGTCTGATTGGCTACTGCATGCTGAGAGAAGTTTTCCTATTGGCTACACTGCTAGCTGGCGAGCAGGTTTCCAGGCACTGATTGGCGAATGGCATTTCTACTTAATGGTGTCCAGTGAATGGTGTGTTCTACATGAGCGACTGTTATGCCTCTATAGTCTTAATTACGCTGTGTTAGATGCCTGGAAAATTCCAGGATTCGTTCGGGGACAATCTATACCTCAAACTCTCCTATGTTTTAGTAACGTTTGCAACTGTTCCACGACTTTTCTTGACACCTTCTGACGACTTTGAGCTAATTAAATAATATGCAACAACACAGAGTACCAATCGTGGCTTCCCACAGTTACAGCAAGCGGTCAATGAGCAGTCGAATTCTTCTTCAAGGGACAAACTGCTGTGAGTTGTAACTTATAGGCAGAGGCTCCATCATTTTGTGTTTGACATGGATCCATGCTAGAATGTAAAATTCATTCGTTCGTTGGCTGCAGCGAAAGCCAGAAGTTGTACTCTTGTTCCACTCGGGCATAGAGAATTAAGCCTACATGTTACTGGGTGTCCAATTTGGTTCACAGTCCTGCAAGGAGCGTCAAATGAGCGGGAGTCCAATGAAACTAATGCAGTCAATGTATACTTCTATGACGTCTTATAAAAATATGAGTACACGGTAGACTTGAATGCTATAAGCACCAAATAGGAGTTTCTCTATTGCCATTGGTAGCTGTCTGCTTGAGGATACGTTTTCATATTTGACCGGGCCACACACAATTTGGCAAAATCGACACGGCTCGTACGTGCAGATAGTTAACACGTGTCAAAAAGTAATTCAGCTAATCAAGATAACGTAACGACCCTACAGTGTTTTGAAATATAATTTCTTTTGAAATCTTTGTGCAAAATTTCACTACGCTTAGTTATAGGTATGGCCACCTGTTTTCCGCAAAAGGATTTCTTGACTTGTTTAACTGGAAAACATGTTAATTCAGAACCTATTTCTTTGTTGGATGATTTTAACTCTGATGCGTCTTAGGTAGCTGCCAGCCAATCACCGAAATTCAGTGTCGCGGCAACTTAAGTCTGATTGGCCCGGCCAAGTATAAGTGGGTACAAACCACATTGAAGTCTAGCCTGCACATAAGTCTTTTAGCGAAAAACAGGTGACCATACTTATAGATAGAGATACGGGAAAATCGTGAGAATTTTTTCGAGCTAAAACACTGGAGCGTCCTGATCCTTTTATGGTTACCTAATGAATTTTTAATTATGCTTGGAACTCTCCAGATCAGTGTTCCGATTCAAGGAAAAGGGGGGGGGGGGTGCCAGCTAATTTCCCTACTTCTGACAATTTTACCCCGACGCATCCATTCCTTTGCTCGCTTCCTGCAGGGAAATACATTTTTACCCCGACGCATGCATTCCTTTGCTCGCTTCCTGCAGGGGAAATACATTTTTACCCCGACGCATGCATTCCTTTGCTCGCTTCCTGCAGGGGAAATACATTTTTACCCCGACGCATCCATTCCTTTGATCGCTTCCTGCAGGGGAAATACAATTTTACCCCGACGCATCCATTCCTTTGCTCGCTTCCTGCAGGGAAATACATTTTTACCCCGACGCATGCATTCCTTTGCTCGCTTCCTGCAGGGGAAATACATTTTTACCCCGACGCATCCATTCCTTTGATCGCTTCCTGCAGGGGAAATACATTTTTACCCCGACGCATCCATTCCTTTGATCGCTTCCTGCAGGGGAAATACATTTTTACCCCGACGCATCCATTCCTTTGATCGCTTCCTGCAGGGGAAATACATTTTTTTATTATGATAACATGTCTCAAAGTTACATTTACATAAATTTTTTTTCTGTGCGGGGGATCTATTCTCCACAATGTATCATATGTACCGAGCTGCTATTAATACGATCACCTGCTGATCTGGCAGTGAACTCAAGGACGAGGATATTCAAAGCAGAAGGGAATAGGAAATACTTTTCCTTCTATCCCCACGAGACAAGTCGACAATATATATAACGAGAAAATGTTCTTCAGTCTACATTTTCTCCTATTCGAACACTGTTACAGACCATTCGTAAAGATTCATACATAAAGTGTCAAATCTCACTGACACAGAGATATGGTGAAGTAGTTTCATACACACAGCCAATGAATAAAGAAATAAAATGATCTGGCATGTGCATAGTACGTAGAGAGCTAGAAAACAGCTAACTTTTCTCGCGATAAACCACCATTTCTATTTATGGGTCAGTGAGCTCGCAAATTTTTCAGGTCTCAATGAATGGCCGAGTCAAGCAAGAAAACGTCTCGTAACAAAGACGTGGAGGATTATTGCAGGTTTGAAACTAAGGCACTGAGGTTTATCCTACGAGTAAAACAAGTGAGTGACGTCGCTTAGTCACAGAATAGGTAAGTATATAGAAACGAAATACCGCGGTGGCTCCTTTGATGTAAGCGAACTCGATCGCTCATTGGCCGCGCGAAGCTGCGGAAACGGGCCTTGAGTCTGATTGGCTATTGTACGTTACTGAATATATCCTATTGATAGGGATACCGAATTTCGCGAAAAAATTTCACGACCAGTTGTATTTATCTCAGACCACCTTTCTTGTTTGCATAATCTAGGTGTTACGCGTCTTACGTGTCTGCCCACGAATCAGAGACGCACAGTATCAGAGTAACTTAATTTTGATGGCCAGTCAACTAAGAAAATGGCTTTTCACAAACACACGCCGCCAATAAGCAATAGTGTACCCTGGTACGGTCGTAGGGTATTGAAATCTAGCATGTGCGGAAATCTTCTCGTGAAATTCGGGTCTTCCTACCTATTGGTCGGTCTAACGTCTGGCAAGTTATTAGTTTCTGAAGAACTGATAAGTAAACGTCGTAATAAGGCGTGTTTGGCGAGAGTTCGCAGTTGGCTCCTTAGACTACAGAAGCGGTAGTATAGACAGACCGACCTCCCTGCAATTTTCTGTGTCCCAAGATCAAATTGCTTTTCTGCCAACACGTCTAGCAAAAATGGCATGGATTGAGTTTGAGGTTAGAATATTGTTTAGTGAAAAAGTACCCTCAAATGTTTGTATACTTCCTCTAACCAATTGGGAACGCAGTTTGATTCTTTCATTCACGTAAAAGTACGTAATGTAAGATATAAACAAAGACGTCCATGACTGTTGGCCATGTGGCTTGGAAAGTTGTGTTGCTTTGTGACAGGTTAATGTTGGGTACTCACAGAAGACGAATAAGCACTCTACCTCATCCTTACTCTGTGGTTGCCTCCACCACGTCACATTTGTAGGGGAGACCGGGGCTAGTTGGCACACTTTTTACATTTCGATTTTAAAAATTTTTTAAAGAGTAGGTTTTGTTAACCTAGTGCCATGGTCTTAAAGTACAAGTCTTTGGCAAGCATATTTAGATGCTGTGAGGACGTATCTGTATACTCTAGTGTTTGAAGAGCCTATAACTAGAGTAAGATAAACTGTGCCAAGTTACCCCATGGCGGGGTAAGTTGACAGCACTGATGGGATAATTTGGCACACACTGAAAAACAGAGGAAAATTTGACAAAAAAAAGAACAAATGTTCAGATAACATGATTAAATTTATTTAACATTATGTATTATATAATTAGTAATATGGTTTTACCACAAATTTTACAGAATGTGCTAGGCTTTATAAATATAATAGGAAGTGTCATTAGAAAAATAAACGAGAATTAAAACCAATTTTCAAATCGTTCAATTCCGTAAAATTTGGTTAAGTTGTGAGTAATTCCTCATATATTTAACTTTCTGGAGGTCATCATCTGAGTCACAGTTGTCGCAAATATAACATAATGTGTCTCCTTCAGTGCACGCTTCATGGACCCACATTTTGCACCGAGTGCATAGCACCCATTTTTCCCTAGGCTGTTAGAAAAGTCTTCGTGGCATACCAAACAGAAACATTCATCATCTGTGATGATATCATCTTCATCTAGTTTTCCTTAGGAAATTATTTTGCTTTCTTTTCGGTGGGAATAACATTTTCTTTATGCTCTCTTTTTCTTTGGATGATCTTTCCATTCCTTTCTGTCTTCTGTTTTCGTCTATATTTGCTTTATTCTTCTTTGAAGCATTTCTATAATCCTTAAGTGCCTTCATGTTGGGGGAGTAAGTCAAAATTTGTGTGGTGCCCTTTTTATACCCGTACATCTTCAGATGTCAAGGATTGCGGGCCTTTGAGAGATCTCGAAGTGAATGTGCTGTTACTCTGTTCTGAAGCACGTGAAGAGTCTGGGATTCTTTTTTCTTCATTTAAATCAGAGGAAGTGGGCACTGGAACTTTTGAGCATCCAGCTTCTCGCTGGTCTTTTTCAGGAATTAGGCCTATAGACTTAAACCTACAGTTTGGTTCAAGCTCATTAGATCTTTCTTCATTTAGTGAAGATTGAATATAACTTCCAATACTCAGCCTAGGTTCCGCTTCTGGATTAGGCCTATTTGTGGTATAGGCAGGCATATAATCCTGATCTGTGAAAATGTTCACATTAAGTGGAGATATTCCTGTTTTTTGAAACCCAGATTTGATATTTTTTGACGTACAAGCAAGAGGAAAGGCGATATTGACAATGCCTGGAATATTATAAATATTCATTGCTTGACCAGGGTGATTGGTCATCCATGCATCGCAGACACTATTTATATATTTTTTGAAGTGAGCAAAAATGCTGCGATCAAGGGGTTGAATTTTGTGGCTGCAGTGGGGTGGGAAAGTGCACACTGCAACACCATTATCTTGAAAATAGTCCAAGGCCTCAAGTGACAGATGAGAGTCCTGGTTATCTAATAATAGGACTACTGGCCTTTCTTTTGAGGCTCTTGTGTGTTTTAACAAAATTATGAGCAAATTGGACAAACTGAGCCTCAGTCATCCAGCCAGAGAGATGCTCAGATCCTGCGCTTCCAGTTGGAGCTTCATTCAAAAAGTGTACTCTTGGGAATTTAAAAAATGGCGGAATCGAACTTCCATTAGTACAGACAGCATCTGCAATGGTCAATAAGCCACCTCTCTCAGCATATGTGACTTGTCATATTTGTTTAAAGCCTTTACACGCAACAATGCGATCAGGGGTTTGTATGGTGGTGGCACCAGTTTCGCCCATCTACAAACATCACCACTTTCTAACTGAAGACGAGTTAGAATATTCTGTAGATTGTCAAAAAACTTTTTAGTGTTAGTAGGGTTAAAGCTTGTCACGCGTGGTTGACTAGTTGCTTCGGGTTTTCTGATCGATAGCCTCGGCCATCTTTTGAGGAAGCTAGTGAACCAGTCCACCCCTGCTATTTCACTACCACACCAAGATTGTGGCATATTTACCCCAATAGCTTTTTAGTACTGGTAGGCGAGTTTTCTTACTTCTCTTGGAGACAGACCGTAGTAAATATCAGCAGCTTTCTTTAGGCATTCAGCCAAAAGCATCTCGCGCTCATCCGTGAAGATCTGGAAATCCAGTATTATGTTACTATAATTGGTCAAAGTATGTTTAAAGAGTTAAATACATTAAAATCCAACTAAGTCAGGTGTTATTGCTTACTTTGAAACATTCAGATATAAAAAGCAACATCAAAATTAAAGGCAATCAAAACAGAACTAATCAAATTGGTCTAGGGATAACATTAATTGAACCTACCTGTCTGGTTCTTCTATATACAAAAGCTGGTAGCACTGTTGGAGGAACAGATGTCTGCGAGATATCAGATGTTTCATCTAGTAATGCTTGATTTGTTTTAACGACGTAACAATAACGGGCCAAGCTTCTAAAATGGCCCTCGACCAAAACTGCATTTATAGCATTTTTAATTACATCTTGGTGACTATTCCCTCTCTGGGTTTTTCTTTTGTTATTACGCATGGTATCTGCAACAATTAGAACATAAAGAATGGTGAAATTACCTAAAATTACATTAACAATTAGTGGGGGCAAGTTGACACACTGTCCCAACAAACCCTCGTCAAAGTGTGCCAATTAGACCCCACCAGTGTTTTCCAACAACATGGCCGCCATTACCTATAAAACGTTTTCAATAGCAACAAATCACATACAAAACGTTTAAATGATTCATGCGTGTTAAGTGACTAGAATAGTTAACTTGTAATAACTTCATTAAATAGCGCAAATAAGAGAAACACTGAAGTACTAAAACATTACTCACCGGGCAAAAAAAGACATAAATTTAAATAACTATTCCGTTTGTATGGCGATCGCTCTGAAACTACCGTGACAGGTCCACATACGAAGAAAGAGTGCGACATGTTAATAGTGGCTCGTCCTATCGGACGACTGCTCAACCACGTAGACTGTGCCAACTTGCTCCTATAAACATCTAACCCCGGTCTCCCCTATCCTTAAGTAATTTGCACGGCCACATGTTTTTCGCGACAAGATTCAACGATTAGATGCAATGGAAAGCACGTTAGTTCGGAAATAATTTCGTGGTTGGATGATTTGATCGCTCACGAGTCTGCGGTGTCTGCCAGCCAATCACGGAATTTCAGTGCCGGAATAACTTAATTCTGATAGGCCAAGTCAAATAGAGGCCGTATCCTCACTAGATACATGAAGAATTCGCGGATTCATTTTGGCACAAGATAGAATTTAAAACACATGTGTTTATGTAACTTAAGCCATTGGACCACACGGTGTTTGACACCTCCTAGAGAACGTTGTCCAATTGTCGCCTTCCACTGTGACAGCAGACAACCAATGTGCATTTAACATCGACATATTTAGATATAAGGCAGTAGAGTTTAGCCTGCACGTCATTTAACTCGCGAATTTTTCAGATCTCTAATCCTCCCACATACACTCGGCCAATAGCGAGCAAATGATACCTGGTTGTGTTAACAACTATCCTGCGCACAAGTCTTTTCGCGAGAAAACAGGTGGCCCTAGTAATCAGTGTTTAAGTTGTGAAGAGATTTGGGCTGCTCTTAACAGTGAGGTATTGAAAGCCGATGAAAGCGATTGAGGTGAGCATGGAGCAGCACCGGAATGAAGGGGCGGGGGAAACAGGAGATCCCTGAGGAAACCCACCGACCAGCGGCATCGTCCAGCACGTTTCCCACATGCGAAAATCCGGTGATCCGGCCGGGGATTGAGCCTGGATCACCATGGCGGGAGGCCAGCGTGCTAACCGCTCGGCCACCGTGGCCCCGTTTAAGTCGTGGGTGCTCTCAACACGTCTACACGATTGTTACTGGTTCCTGCTGCACGCACCGGGTGTGTACAGCAATGGACAACCTGCAGGACGTCATGCTACAGTCTTAGAGACGGTAATGGACCGAGGCAAGTGCAGGAAATGGACCGAGGCAAGTGCAGGTAATGGACCGAGGCAAGTGCAGGTAATGGACCGAGGCAAGTGCAGGTAAGTGACCCACGCCGCGGGTGGCACAGATGCGATCTGCCGATGGTCATCGCGAGGATCCCCGGGGTTAATTGCGGCGCCGCACCGCAGGGGGAATTGGGATTCGCATCTCCCCCTAACCACTCCTCAGCCCATTGCGAGCTCGGGCGGGCTTCATTTAAAAACCTGCCAATTAAGTGCAAGCAGCGCTCGGCCTGTTAATCGCCCCGGCCACGGCACCTCCAGCAACGCCCCTCCTGATTGGCCGCCTCTCAACCAGGAGTCGTTGCACTGCCGGGTCCTGGGAACCTGGAGTTCTCCGTTGTCCGAGCGGCAGTCATGGGGCGCCATGTCTGGGTCGGAAGTTCCACTGAGTGAGTGCACCTAAAGAGATCTGGGCGGCACTTAACAGCCCTACCTACCAAGCCGGCAGCCGACAACTTCAAAAGAGGAATCAATGTTAAACGAAATTCCTTCTCATTGCGTCAATTTTTAAACATAGCGATTTCAAACAATAAGTATTTTACTTTAAACTCCTCAGGAAATGTTTCTATGTTAGGCCATAGTGACGATTGTGTTTTGTTTAATTTCTTTTTCCTAAAATGTAATCGTGAAATATACATACATAAAAAAAATCGACTTCTTTTTTCTCTTTTCAAAAATAATAATTCTGTTGCAATATTCCTTGAGAAAGTCGCGTCATAATGTTTTGGTTGGAAAAAATTATCTTTAAAATTGACGTATTAAGAGAGAATTTCTTTTAAGATGATTCGCCATGTGAAGTTGGCAGCTGAGATCTAAGTAGGACTATAGGGACGTTATAAGCAGCTACTTGTTTAGGCTGCCTTACGACATAGTTGTCTCTAGAACAGAACAGAACAGAACAAAATTACATTTTATCAATACCGGCTGTTGGCCATAACTGATCTCTATTTTATATATATTATATAGATTTATTTATTTATTTAACAACGTAAATATAATAGTCTTCCTATTTAACATTACTCAATTCCTTTATCAGGTAGTAGCCGAAAGAGAGCTCTTTGGACAACTCATGGTTAGCAATTACAAAACATTATAAACAGGTGATCCTGAAATTGAATGTATATAATCTCCACTTGCCTTTTCAAGTTTTCGAGTAAATAATTTCTCCAAGGTCTGCAGCAGCAGATCATATTTTCAAAAATGTTCGATTATCTGCGATTCCTTGTGAATACAGCAAGTAAGGAGAGGTTCATTTTTTTTAACTCCACAGTTTTGAACAATGCCATACTCATATTTATCTACAGTACTACAAAGTTGACATTATATTTATTGATTAAAGTGCTGAACAACCTACCAACTTCATGACCCTAATATCGTCTTGGAAACGTGTCGTGATTGATGTACCCAATCAGTAAGTCATGTCATATTGCTTTCAAAAGCTAAACACATTATTATTATTTTTTAATCTAACCTAAACATTTCTGAGATTAACGGCAAGCTAAACCAGTATGATATTACGTAACATCACCACAAGTATTAATATATTTGCTGTTGGAGACTAAATCCTTCATGCTTGTTCCTCAAGGATAATTCCTCATTCAAGTGGCCGTTCCGAAAATAATTTTCTTCCATTTCGTAGCCGGCATCCCATGGCGCAGTCGGTTGGTGCGCCACCGATCAGGGGTGCGGGAGATTCTGGGTTCAAATCCCGGGTAAGGCATGGGTGTTAATTTAAGTTATTTTAAAAGTTAGTTCAGATGCGGCTGGTGACTTTTGAAATTGGGAGGGCTGTAGCGATCCTAACTCATATCATTACAAATATCATTTTTTAAATAGGCACAGTGATAAATATATTGCGTACGGCAGGCTTGAGTAAGTGTGGCTTAGGTAGCTAAATACAAAAAATAAGTGTGGTTGTTTGAAGAAAAATGTATCATCGCCCGATTTGTAATGGTCAACATACTGTGGCCGCTGGTTCAGCTCGAATCACTACCACAGGTATGTATTTGTTTTAACTTTGTTTAGGTTATATGCCTTCAAACCAGTACCTACATGGTGTGGCACATTACACGAGACGACATAATAATACCAATTCTACCATACTAATGATGATAAAAACTTAAATATACTAAAGCAAATATTTTTAAAACCAAATACTAATTTATATAGCCTACATTACATACAAAATTCATGTCAAATTTAGATAAGAGGATGAAAGTGACATATCTTGATTAATATATTTGAAAAAAAAATTCATTCCTCAACCTGTACGCGCTATTTAACTGGCAATGTATATTCACCTTACCAAGCAATGAAAATTTTATGGCTTTTTTTTATGTTGCGAACATGATTTATATTTTTTAACTTTCTCTCCCAAATGTTTGAAATATTTTACCCCATTGACAGTACACGTAAGATCATTAGGTTTCATTAGCAAAAAATAAAAATAAACAAAACAACACATTTCCAACTTTACACCCGCATAGCCAGTCCGCGAAATTGTATGTACTTACACCGAATTTTCCCGTATTCAAACCATTTACTACCTTGGCTTTGTTGTTGAATTATATTTAACTGTGGCCTTGCTGGTCCCAGATTCTGTAGATCTAGTTTATTCTCGTAATTGAAAATCTTTGTCGTAATAAGGCTTAAAATATTACTCGCCAAATTAACAATTATTTATAAGTTTACACACCACGACATTAACAACAATTTAACCCTGCTTCTGAGTGATGCTCATAGCTCATCATTATATAACAACAAACTTATTCGGAGTATTACACACTATATTTGAAGCTCACACGAGTTTGAACGATATATATAAATAAAAAATATTCGAAATAAATACAAGCATTGTTAAGAAATGTGTTTAACAACTGCAAAAGAGTGGAGCGTGAAAGTGTGCTTACAAAACACGTAGTTTTGGTAGCTTTGTCAAGTTCCAGGAAACCATTTTTTTGCTCGCCCAACTCTCTCCGATTTACAGCATGCGATTGGCTGAAAATAGCTGAGCCCCTGAAGTCTTCCCTCCCTCTCGTAGCACCCCTACACCCCTAGTCCTATGTTACTGTCATCTCTCTCTACTAGCTCTACCCACTTCGGGGAGAAGAATCTGCCGCCCCACCACTCGACATTTTCAAAAACATTTCTCTCGTGACAAGAGTCTCGTCCATCTTAAAAACATTGGCTGCGAAATTACCTCCGTATTCGTACGTAGTATTATTTATTGAGTAGCAGATAAGTAGAGGCACGCGTTCTGAGATTTTATTAGGAGGTCTGGGCCCGCAGCCCTCCCTCAGCAGCCGCCACTGAATTAGTCTGTAAGCCGTCCGCTGCTAAGCTTTCAAGCGTAAAACCGGGGACGTTGAAAAGCCCTTTGCAATTTTATTTCGTAGTTAATAGAACTGCAATATTATTAACACGACATTTTAATCAAGTGCATAAATATTTGGGATGGTATGGAGTACCATCAAGGTACGAGTGTGACAGTTGCATATAGTGAACAGATTCGCAGGAATATCCAACTTCCTGAAATAAGTACACGAACACCTTAGCTATGAGCCCTGGCAGAAGTGTGGCTGGGTTGTCTGGTGGCGTTGCTGGTTCGAGTCCCCAGGGCGTGCCCAGACGGACAGATGACCCAGGGCTCGCGGCAAACAGGTTACCGCCAACACCTGCTGAATGATTCGCAGCGAGCACCTGCCGTCGAGGCATGAGTGCTGCCCCCTCCCCCTCACCTACTAACCCTTTGTTTTTATTTCATTTGTCTGCGATGTGTGGAACGGGAGAGAGCTTCTTCATTCTTAGAGACTCCTTTCTTTGATACGACACGTGATTTGTTGTCGCAAATTAAATGTTATTTAAATATTGAACCACATCAAAGAACGTTTGCCACAAACATTAGTTTGGTTCGATATATATTAATAACTATGTTAACTTTTCTTTGTCGTTATAATAGCTCAGGAGAAGTCTGTGTGGTAGTGTTAATTACACTGTAAAGAAAGTTTGCACTCTTGAAAACAACCGTTATTATTAAATTAGAGAGAAGTAACAAATTTATCGAAATTATCTATACTACAAAATAAAATAGAAGTGTATGTCTGTGATTTTCAAATTTTTCACTTTTAATTATTTTTTCATCTAGTATAATTGATAACTAAGCCATATCTAATGTTAATTTTTTTCGTGTCAGTCTGTATGCCTGTCTGTCCGAACGGATTTTACTCAAAAACCACTGAACGTATTGAAGTCAAATTTACACAGTCTGTAGAAAATAACACCAGGATCAACTTAGTCTTTGTTTCGTCGAGATATCTCAAACGGTTCCGGTACTGGATTAAGCTTTTCTTAGGATTTATTACTACATAAAAAAAAACATTTCTCCTTTCTTTTTTGTCTATGGGTTGTCCTCCTTTCCTTCCAAAAAGCCGTAGTGGCCCATTGGCTAGAGTTATTCCAAGTGGGGCCGCAGTAGCTCAGTGGCTAGAGCACCCAATAAGGGGGCCGCAGAAGCTCAGTGGCTAGAGAACACAATAAGGGTGCCGCAGAAGCTCAGGGGCTAGAGAACCCAAAAGTGGAGCCGCAGCTGGTCAGGAGCTAGAGCATCCAATAGTGGGGCCGCAGCAGCTCAGTGGGTAGAGATCCCAATAGTGGGGCCACAGTAGCTCAGTGGGTAGAGAACCCAATAGTAGGGCCGCATCTGGTCAGAGGATATAGCACTCAATAGTGGGGCCGCAGTATTTCAGTGGCTAGAGCACCCAAAAAGGGGGCTACAGAGAACCCAATACAAAGAGTGGCCTGATCAATTCAAAATCCTAAGTATCATACTAACATAAAACATGTGCGAAGCGATGACAGTGTATAATTTAAAAACTCCATTAAACCGGAAAGAAGAAATATTTGCATTTTAAACATAAACCCTTAATGAAACTATGAGGGGCTTTATTTTAATAACTTTACAAAAATATCATGCGAACGAAGTAGCACGGGTCAGCTAGTATTCAATACACAGGTATGGTAGTTCCGAGACTCGAATCATAACCCCTCGTATTATTAATGTAACACCTTTCAACTAACGACCACTTCGTGTTGTTATGTTCTGTGTATCTTTGTCAAGTAGGTTATGTCACGTAGTAACAAGTTAGACTTCACAGTCTGTTGAGTACTCGAGCCAATGTTAGTCGTTGCTTCAGTTTAATCCCATACCAGGTGGTATTGTATTCAGGCTTCCTTTCCTCCCAGTCCACTTACAGGTTCTCATTCGTCCAGGGAGTGGATTACAAATTGTGATCCAATTGGAATGCAAGTCATTTAAATCTAGCTTTTCCTCAAATGAATGCGTGAAATTTCCTGGTCGCTACCTATAGCTGGTATAAAAGTCGCCTCTGAAGAAGAATTGAGGTTAGTGATTTGAAGAATCACTGCTCTTCAGAATGACATTAAAAGTCTGCAGAAATGTACACTTGCTCAGTTGTTATATCGTAATTGCATAGTATATTGGTTTGTGAATTTTTAAAGCGGGACAACTGTTATGTAAACTACACTGTACCACAGTAAACTACACTGTACCACAGGCAACTACACTGTACCACAGTAAACTTTTAATGTCGCTAAATTGTTATGTTTGGTATGAAGTAATATTTCTTTACAGTTAACCAAAGTTACTCAAAAAATATTCTTTCTGTGCTATAAAGGTGATATTGTAATAAAACTGAAACATATAAAGAATTAATTTATCAACAGCAAACCTATGTTTCTCAAACTTGTGTTTGAATTAAAACAATACTGTGTTTATGTAAACAAAACTGCCACACAGATTATTTTCTTTGCGGTGCAGAAATCTTTGTAGGAATTATTGTTAGAGTAGTGCTCGGAAAACGTATTATACGTACAAATCAGATGGCAGGCGAATTCTCGCGCTTGAATTGATAACAAGCTGGTCAGAAGGGTTCACAATTGAAGTTTGCATCCGCAAGCTAGCGCGATAATGAACGTTGATTATTACCTAAAGATGGTCTACTTCGCTCAGAAACTAAAACTGTAATAATTTCCGTGGCTCTGTTTGAAATAGAAACTAAATTCAAAGACGCAGTGAGCCATTTGTATGAGCATACAAACATTTCGCAGAATGTCAGTGCCTGACGTCAACGCTGGAAATAAACATTCGTTTCTGACATCGAGTACGTGAGTCATTCAGTGAAATTAATTAAAAATAAAACAGAAACATTCATCTCAAAACATTCGACTGCACGAAAATATGCACTAACACAGCAACAAATGGGCCGCGGTGGCTGAGAGGTTAGCCTGCTCGCCTTCCAACAAGGCGAACCGGTTTCAATACCCGGCGAGGTCGCTCCCGGATTTTCGCATGTGGGAATCGTGCCGGACGATGCCGCTGGTTGGCGGTTTTCTCGGGGATCTCCCGTTTCCCCCTCCCTTTCATTCCGGCGTTGCCCCATGTTCACCTCAATCACCAATCACCACCATTTTCGGCTCTCAAGATCTCGCTGTTGAGAGCATCCCAAAAATCTTTACTCATTCACTCACAGAAACAAATAAATAACTGTCGGTTACCAAACCGTGTTAGACACATCCTAACTACGGTAACCAAGAACGGAAAACAATAACAAATGTTAACAGAGCGTTTGCAAACAGCGGAGTTACGACGAGTGTCAAACCACAGGTGTGGCTATTTTATGTGTGGAAATGTCTTCACCTCTTTGACTTGAATGGTGGATGTTACTTTCATCAAACCTACAGCACGTTAGTCTCTGGGCGCAAGACAATTGCTGAACACAAGTAAACGCAAAATCTGAATCGGAGATAATTTCACTGTTTCAGTTAGTTAACAACGCTTGACTTATTCAACAGTCATTTCAGTCCATTTACCTTATAAATAAGTGAAAAATGCCAGTTCTCCTTCACTTAATTATTTAGTGACATTTTCCACTGATTCATCAACCATTTCATTTGCTGTTTTTCAGTGATTTGTTTAATGACTAATGGATTAGTTCAACATCGTGTATCAGATTAAAGAACGACGCATTAGTTAATAATACCCATAAGAATATATATTTTCCCAATGTGAGTTTCATCATGTATATTATTCCACGAGGTAACATGAACATTCAATTTTTCATGCCGTTTTTACGTCTTTAATTTCGTTTTCACATTATCATCATGGGGCTGGGTTTAAAGGTATAAACTGCATTGAATATGTTGAAGTGAGTGTATTCATACGTACAATTATTATTTTTATTATCCTACTGTTACCAATTAAACTAAAGACATAAAGAAAGTAGATACAATTTAATGCTACATATTTTCGGTAAAGAAATACAATACAAATTCCCCCGCGCCCTGAATATTGTCGCTGACTTGTCAGCTTGATTGGTAAGGTTGTAGTGTCTGGAAGCGGGGTGGTGTGGGTTCAAACCCTGGACAAAGAAATTATTTACTTTGTTTTTAATTATGTTTAATCGCACAGCGTAAACAGCGACAATCGAAAATATGTATTTTATCGTAATGATTTGCGTAAGTTCGATAAATAATTATTTAATTCGCCGCACGCAATTGGCTGCCCCTTATTTAATCAGTGAAATTCTTTCACTGCAACAACCAGCCGTTTTCCACCAGATCTAAGTGGAGCCACTTTCACTGATCCAAGTAGTTGGATTTCACTGCGAATCAGTAGTTTCCACTCATTCTTATTTAGAGCGAAGAATTAGTTAAAAACGTATTTTTTGTACTAACAAATTAATGCGCGATCAAACGAGTTTGGGCAAGACTAGAGACCCGGAAATTTCGCGGGTTAGTGTGGCAACAAACTAGACTCCACGTTCCTTTGTGTACTCGTGACTCAGTTAAATTTTCATTGGCTGTTGCTCCAATTTAACCACTGGCCAGGTGGCACTGGATTCGGTCTTCGTTTCCTTCGAAGTTAATTACTAATTCAAATTCGTCCAGGGCGTGGCTTGCAAATTGTGATCCAACTGGAAAAGTCAAATGTACACCTTTTTTGATGTCTAGCTTGTCGTAAAATCAATCCGCGAAGTTTTCACGTCTCTAGATATGATATATGTTACGGCCGGTCAAATCTCTTCACTCACTCACCCTAAAGCCACTACCCAGTTACGCCTCTAAGTTATCCGAGGGGTTACAAGTTGGTATGTTGGGGGGGGGGGGGAGTGTTGGTATGTCACTTCCGCATTCCCAGCAGCAAGGGCGGCAAGGGTGAGAAGGTCTGGTCCCCAGCGCCGTGGGTGTTCGGGGAAGCGGGGTGCCAGCCCCTGGGGGAATGTGATTGTCTCGCCTGCGACCACTTGGGCAGGCGGATCACGCTGATGACGGATGAGGGCGCCCCACCAGGCGCCGGGGAATCCGGAAGCCGTATGCAAATGCGCTCCGCGGTCAGGCGCCAGGGTCGCCCGCCGATGGGTTGTGACGAGCGCCGACAGATAAAGGCGTCCTCCGGCAGGATGCGTGCAGGACCTTCTAGGAACACAAGAGCCTTGAGTCTCCAGTCACCCGGCGCTCCAGGGAGGACAGTCCTTCCGGGACTGCGAGCTCTTCATCTGGCGACAAACTTGTGATATTGGCCGAGAAGTTACTTCAACAAGACTCGAAGGACTATGAGCAAAGTTCCCGGTGGAACCGACGCTGGCCTCTCTAAACCTCCCTTCCAGATGGCCGATACCTATTAAAAGGTCATACCTGGAGCGCTACTTTCTATCCAGACTACGTTAGCCCCCACAAACAAAAAGCTAAATCGGCTCTTTTGATCTCAGGTACCACCGGGAACTTTGCAATTTTGAAACCGCCATGCTGTCCGAAAATTGAAAAGAACACTACTACTAATCTACACACTCACACACTAACTATAATTCGCGACAGCGCAAATCCTTACTCGAATTGAATTTAAGCATGACGGTATTCCCATAAACGCCTTCTCGGCTCAGTGCATCTGGGTTTTGCAGGGCTTAGTTTCGGGGGATATCCGGTAACCAGTAACATCCCCCTCCACCTCGCCCCCAGATGCTGGGAGCTTGTTTCTATACTCAAAACTGCTTTACTTAACGGCACTCATGCACACACAGCCACATACAGATCCATCGCTGCGCACATTTCGCTTTGAAATTGTCCAACATAATAAATCAAGCAGGTACATACAACTTTGCCTTGATCGGTAAAATAATGCCAGAGCATTGCTCTGTGGCATCTCGTCTTTGCAGGGATAGACTTAATCGGTATTTTGTCTGGCCAGGTGGTTGGAGGCTCGATGGGTAAGAATCCGGTTTCCAATTCCTTATCGAGAGTTTCTAAACTCTCCGATCATTCCTCCCAGATCCTCTCTCCACCCGGCCAGGGCCCTCCCAGGGGAGGGGCATGCCACATTTATGTGGCGTGTCCAAACTGTTGGTAGGATACCTTCCGAGTTGAAGGACTAGTACCTGACCACAGTGTACCAATTGAAGGGCTTACTGTGATCAAATATACGCCTCCTGTATGTACGGATGGCATCCTGAAGGACGTCAGATTCATCGAATCTTTCGCCCCTACGCCAATAACATTCCTTGATCAGAGTGACCAACTCTACTGGTTTGGTTGGCAGGCCTGCCTGAGCGACGACAAGCCTGTCCACAGTCTCCATCTTTGGGAATGGTACCCTGTCCCCGCCCCCTCCATATTCTTTATTACAAGGGCAAGAGCAGATGTCAACGTTGTTGGGTCTTCAAACTTTGTCAACATCGCTCTCCTGATTAGCTCGTTATACAGCCATTGTGGGTCGCTTGGATCCGACTGTTCAGGCTATGCCTGTACTGCGGCATCTACCATGTTCTTGTCATCGGTATTCCGTGGCTGTTCGGTCCGTACCTCCTCCATTGGTACTCCCATTGACCATACCTCCTTGGCTCGGGACATGGCACAGACTGTTCTTCGTCTGCTATAGCGTTTGAGCTTGCTCATGTTACAAGTAACACCAGCAAAGCCTTCCCGCACAAACACCACAGGGCTCCATGTACACGGCCAACCAGGTGGTTCCTGTTCTTGAGGACCTTGGCAACTTGTTCTATGTGGTTCTAAGTCTATAACTCTCGTTATAGACATAGACCTGGGCAGCTCTTGTTCCCTTTTCAGTTTTACTTCTGTCCTGGAGGGGGATACACAGGGGGTACTCCAATGTACCATTACAGGTATTTGTTCTGTAAATTCCGTAAGTGGTAGGTGGTAGGAGGGGCCACCCCCTTCTTCCAAGATTATGACTGGGAAGATGTGGTCACCCATGAAGGTTAACAGCATCTATCCCAGTCTCATCCCTCCCGTTGTCCACCTCCGACATGTCCAGGTCCCTACTCAACCGAGGGCCGGACCACCAGACTTCAAATTCCTCTCTTCTTTGTAACAGGATCCTAATTGTGTCCCTGTCCCGGAGCATGCCCCCAAGACGGAGAGGTCCATGGGTTCCCTCAAATTCCATTATAAGGTCCTCTACTTTGGGGCATTCGAGTGCATGGGTGGAGGTATCCTCCACGCCACACACAACGCACATGGGATCCCCAACAAGGGCTATGAGCAGACCAGAGTTAAGAGATTTAGGTGGCGCATAGCATCGAGGTCTTGAGAGTCGATGAGGATGAAGAGAGGTGAGAATGGAGTAACGCCGTATTTAAATGGCGGGGAAAATGGGATATCCACGAGAAAATCCGCCAACCAGTGGCATCATCCTGAACAATTGCCGCATTCAAATATTAGGGAGTGACCCGGCTGGTAATTGAACCCGGTTAGCCTTGGTGTGGGGAGGGCATGTTAACCGCTCAGCCACCGTGGCCCCATCCTCAAATGAATTCGCGAAATTTTCAGGGTTTCTACCAATAAGAGATATACAAGGAGAAGCACCTAATCCCTTGCCACCTGGTCTGAGGTAAAACTGGCTACACACTGGGGCGGCTTCTAATAAACAGAAATTTGTGGCCTGAAAATACGTGTGACAGTGAAGTACAACATAGAGGTGGTTCAAAACGCGAAATTTTTCTGTTCATAGCTATAATAATTCGAGTCAAGGTGTATTTCGTAAACAATGTATGGTAGATTGACTTTCTTGAATGTTTAAATTATGGTTTAAAGATCTAAATAATCCGCGGATTCCTTTTGGGACATGCTAGAATTCAAAACACGTTTGTTTATATAACTTTAGCCATTGGTCCACACGGTTTTGACACTTCCTGAAGAGCGATGGCCCAATGGTCGCCTTCCACTGTGACAGCAGACAACCAATGTGCAGTTGAGATCGACATATTTGTATATAAGACTGTAGATTAGAGCCTGAAGGTCACTGAACTCGCTAATTTTCCAGGTGTCTACTAATAACACAAGTTCAACACCGAAACGATCGTATTATGACTGGTCAGGTCAAGTATAGAAATTTCTCACCACAGACAGTGGCCAGCCGTACACGGAACGTACGTATATAGAGGTGAACGTGACACTTATACCATTAACACACGCTGGCGAAATGATACGCCGTTCAACGATCAGCGCCTGGTAACATACTCGCCAGACAACAGCGCAGCCAATAGGGAAGCTTTAGTAGAATGCAGTAGCCCATCAGAGACAGAGCTCTTCCTCAGAGTCTTACGCAGCCAACTAAATGATGGATGGCTACGTCCACACAAGGAGCCTCCACCCCCTCTCTGTGTATAGTTAACTCAGAGATCTTCTCCACTGATATAGTCTATTTGCCGTAACTTGACACTTTTTTACCCATTTCTTTTTTTTTTTTTTTTGTTTCCTGAAAATTCCATGTGGTACAGGAGATTTATACTTCCCTCAACATAACATTTCCTTACTTATAATTACATTGAACTTTTGCTTATATTTATCTATAAATGATATTATTTCATTTGTAACTAATATGAAGAAAACCAGAGACAAAATAGGTGTGTTTGTAATACCTAATAGGTGTGTTGATAATACCTAATAGGTGTGTTGATAATACCTAATAGGTGTGTTGGTAATACCTAATAGGTGTGTTGGTAATACCTAATAAAAAATAGTTGTCATACAAATGCGATGCGTTGTTCTTTAAGTGAAATTCTCTAGCTTTGTTTGCATGAGGCGGGGTAATATATTACAAGTATAACTTAGCAGCGCTGGCTTCAGAAAAGTTGGAAGTAACAGCGAAATTTCTATAACTTAAAATTTTTAGTCAAAGAAAGGCTGCAGCAGAGAAACTGTACCGTTTATTGCCAACTCCAACCGCATACAACAGCGATATGGCGGAGCCAAGATAGTCTACAGACCTCTGTGGTGTCCTAATCCATTTATGAATGGATGACACTTTCTCAACTTTTCGCAGGCGAATGATGTACGTCCAGAGTATAGGGCAACAGAAATCTCGCTAAGCCAGTCAAATATGGAAGTAGCTCCTCGTATGTACTACAGCCAGTGAGGACATAATGTTGCAAATATGTGCATAGAACATTGAAACCTAACTTGCTGTTCAAGATCAATAAATCACCATCTTTAGCCATTGCAAACGTATAAGTATTTCACATGTAGTTGATCCCTATGTGGATCTGTGTGAACATAGTAATCTTTTGCGAAATTTCACTACCCTTACACATAAAGGTAAGTAAGGGCCACACCTGCATTTTGGCATCAAAAACATCAGAAATGGCCCTAAAGGACATTTAATTAACCTTGGAAGGGGTCACGGACCGAGGGATCGCTAATTGCAGGCACCCTTCCATATTTAAATCAAATCACGCCCCTCCCCCCACCAAGGTGTGTTATGAATGGCTGACGGGATCCTCCACCTATTCTGAGGTGTGCTTTGATTGGATATTAGTTGTGGGGGTGCCCTTTTACTATGCAAAGCACCCAAAAGACATTTGTGGGACTTTGAGATTTTTCAATGACTGAGAAGACAGGTATGGGTTAAGGGTGTATAGGGCGGGGTAAGGGGAGTATAGGTTTGGAGAAGGAGGGTTGAGGAGTCGTTCACTTTTTGGTTCGAGACTCGGCGAGGGTAATTAGATTTAAAAAATTGTATAATGAGAATTTGCATAATGGCCAATTGCATAATTGCCTAATTAGTAATTGCATAATTAGTAAGTACCGAGACTAAATACACATATTTACCCTTTGGCAGCCAAAACACAACTGACGAGTTTTGAAGGCAGGAGGTAGGGGTAAGGGAGGTTTAGGGTGTAGGGTTGAGGAGATAGTCCTTAGTTAGAGACCCAGCAAGGGTAATTAGATGTTTTAATTGTTTAATGAGTAATGGCATAGTTACAAAATTATGTGCAATTAGATTTAAATACACATAATGAGTAAGTACTCGAAGTAAGTACACATGGGTACCCAACGGCTGATGAAACACAACTGACGAGGTTGGAAGATGAGGGGTTAGAGGTAATGGAGGTGTAATGAGTAGGGTTGAGGAATAATCCTTGGTTCGAGACCTGTTGAGGGTAATTAGATTTAATCGCATCCACATATTGACTACTTGCACATAATTAGTAATTGCATGATTAAACATACGTGCATAATCGCATAATGAATAACTACCAAGAGTAATTACACACTAAGTACGGCCGTTCAAAAACTATTTTTCTAAGTTGTTAGATAGTAAATTTAAAATGAATTGAAATCCTTATATTTACTCAAAATTAAAAAATCACTTCACTTGAAACACAATTTCCCGATATGCTTGATTCACGAAAACAAAATGCCGATATCGTTCTATATCAAAAGCAAATATGTTGTTGTTTACATACTTCATTTTTCTTCTCCATATAGGGGCTACGGTGGTTGAGCGATTAGAACGCTGGCCTCCCATCAAGGTGAACCAGCTTCAATCCCCGGCTGGGTCACCGGATTTTCGTAAGTGGGAATTGTGCCGGACGATACCATTGGTCGGCGGGTTTTCTCGGGGATCTCTCGTTTCCCCGCCCCTTCATTCCGGCGCCGCTCCTTATTTATTTCAATCACACTCATCGGCTCTGAAGACCTCGATGTTAAGAGCCGTCCATATTTCTTCACTCCCTCTTTACTCTTCTCCATATAACAATCAAGGATTCATTACCGAAAACAAATTCTATAACCGAATAATTTATCTTAGTGTCACTCTTTATACATTTATAAACATTTGCATTCTGACATCCCAGACATTCCGCATCTCATGTATGTACATATTCTGCTACGTACACTATTACTTGTTAATCTGTCATTGTTCAATTTGTTTTCTGTCCCCCAAAGTTCAGAAGTTGTCCCTTACTAACTGTGCAATCTATTCCAAAACATTGTTCCCTCACAAGTACTCAAACTTGAAAACCCACAGGCGGTACTGTGAGTGTATACTCAATCAACAAAATATTTGCATAAGCAATAAAAACTAACAACGCCCAAATATTATATATATAACTCTTTTATATATGCCTATATCTTACCACACTTCAAAATAACCAAACATTACACCAAATAAAAAAAATGATATTATCAGAATCATATTTATTACATCCTTAAAAACATCAAACATTATATCAGATTACAGGAACACAAAATAAACACAAATATATACAGAACTCGCAAAAAACAAACACTACTGTGATATATTATGTTCACATTTGACTATACGTTTCAGTAATATAGATTTTCTTATAAATAAAAAAACCACTTATCATACACCGATGTCTATCACACTCAGGGTTCCTTAAACAATTGCTCCTCCTCATGTGACGATATATGTTGGTATGTAAAGTAAGTCGACACTGATTTCCAGAAGCGGGCTAGTTTTCCACTTCAACACCATCTTCGCATGTCAACAAATGTTTTTTAAGTTGCATTTGAACATGATACACATACTGACATTTTTCGCAATAGTATTTATTCCTAATAGTTTTTCCCAAACAATAAATGTTTTGATATCTTCTCAAATTGCGAAGTAAAGGAAATATTCTCTCGCAATATATACAATGATGGCAAGTTTGTGTACTCTCTTCCAAAGTAGTTGGAGGCGACAAATTCGATGTACTATTTGCTGTTAAGGAAAATTTGCAAATATTAACATGTTTCCTTAGTTCATTGTTATTCTCAAACAAACAAACGCATATTGTACATCGACATAGTTTCAATTTAGGATTCTTGGAGCAAGTCCTCAATTTATGTTGCTGCACATAACAATATGCGGTAAATGTTTGACCACAGGAACAGCATACAGGTTTTATTCTCATTGCAGCATTAACTTTACATAGTGCTGAATGCTTTACTAATCTAAAATTTCTCATAAAGCTACAACCACACTCTAATAAACTCAGGATTACTTACACAGCTACTTCTTTCATGGAACGCATATTGCGACTATGCTTAAAGTTTTTGTAACAATGCTGGCACTGAAAACCAGGCGATGGTTTACCTGCTCCAGGAATAAAACCAACATCTCAAGCCATGCATATATACTTCACCACTACTATCAAACAAACACTGATATTTCAAACTACAATGCAAATAGTGAGTAGGTTTACTGCGACAAGATCGTTCATGAGAATGTAACTTACTCAAACTGAATACACCTTCTCACAATAACAACACTTGTGTTACGTCTACATTCGTTGTGGGAAACTTCTTCTGAAGAACGCGTATCCATCGTATTAACTTCTAACACAGCAGACTAAGATGGTCTATCTATTACTCCAACTGCTAATATTTCACTTAGTAGGACTATTTGCTTTCCCATTTAAAAAAAATCAACTAAAAATAGCTAATACCATTCATTACATATATACACAGAAAAACAGAATGAACCAACTACCAAAACACACCAACCTTTTATACATTTCGTGAAGTTAGTATCATATGGGGAGAAAATGCCATATATGGAAATCATCCTCTAGAAAAATAATATTCTTAGGGTGTAACATGTAAGGTGAAAAATATATTTGTGCAAAACTGTTTAAAAAAGTGTTCCATGGCCACGTTACTTACAAGAAATAAAAAATGTTTATGCCATACTCACATTACATATGAGGGAAAACACTGCATTTAAACCCGTATTCGGGAAGATGTTAGTTAGAGTTTCCTTTTTTTCCCAAATGCTTTCCCGAAATCAATCCAGGCAAATGCTGCGATGTTTACATATCCGTTACCTTCCCCAGCGCAAATATAGCTATCCAGTTCCCAACTCACAGAGAGATATGATCGAATTTTCATCCCACAACATATACCTATTTGCTTAAAAACCAATATAAAAATGCAAACTGAACATATAATCTCATCGCAAGCATTTCCCCAAAAACTATTTGTAAAATGAGAATCACAAATACCCATATACGCCTCGTATCCATGTGAAGTAGTTAAGTATGAAATTTAATTAAGAAACCACCACCCTAACTTTTCGCTCCAACAATCCCTAACTCTATCATCACACATCAACATTTTGTCTAACTTGTTGGTGGAGGAGCGATCAAACAACTTGAAACTTACCAAAAACACAACATATTAGTCAATCCATGATACAAATCTTCGATCATTTATCACTCGTGTTAACACTTATCTAAACAAAACCTATGTGAGTGGGAGAGAATATTCCCTCCCAATAAAGTAATATCCAGGGGAGATAGACGGAATTTGTAGTTGTGGATTCCTTTAAGTATTCCAATTCATCTCTCCTGTAGGAAAACAATTTGCCACCTTACCTATGCAACCATATTATTCTCTTTAGTAAAGAGCATTCACTATAATAAATAGAAATGTTAGAACCTTGTCACCTCCTACAGTGTAAAAAAATTTTGAGGCAAAGTTCCCTTACATGTAAGGAAAACGAATTACCTCTACATGTAAGGCAAAAGTACCTCTTTAATGTAAATTTACATAACAAGTATAGTACTATTCTCCAATCGTACGGAAAAGTACCTGACAAAAGTGTGGGCAAATACCATACAGCTTACTCTTTCCTTAAAAAATAATTTCAACAAATTATCTTGTTGTTTTTCCTATTAGCATTTAAATTTTCACAGAAACCCGTGACATTAGCTATACTAAGCATCTATATATATATATAAAGTTCTTATATCCTCACAGTATACAGATATGTGTATGTTTCTAGACATTGCGTACAACCGTCGGGGAAAAATAGGTATATTTGATGATAAAATTAATATCATCTTCATTACACATTTAAATCAGATTATACTTATACCTTATCATTTCTCCCAAACAGACTAGTGTAAGGAGGGATCGAATAAAGGATTAAACAGAAGTATTTTACACTCTTTATCTTTATTATCACACTTGTGAAAAATACGTATTATTAAGTAAACATTAAAACATATTCATCATTCATCAAAAATATTTATGTTTTAGTCTTTTTATAGAACAAATCCGACAGCAGAAAAGTTACTCCTATTCGCATACATCACACGATAATTATCACATGGATACATATTGTACGAGGTGTGGAATATGCAGTCACAAGCTTCATGTCGTCTGGCATTAGAGCTATTCGTGAATGTCTTACCACAATATTTGCAGATGGTCGATACTCTTGCATATGGTCGATACTCTTGCACAACTTCGACTCCTAGAGTCAGAGGGCTTTCGCGTTACCATTGACGAAGTCGAAGTGTCCTCACGCACATATTCCTCATTAATATTATAACAGCTTACACTATCACTAAATGAATCTACTCGGGACGATCTGCCTTCCGACACATCATTCAAAGAAGTGAAAACCTTCTTACATGATGCATGCTTATATACTGTTAACTATACAAAACAAACAGTTTATGTTAACAATCTCGAGTTGCTTAGTATATGTCTGCTGGTTATGAATATGTAGAAGCAACATGGTTGAAAGATTGTTTTAAGAAACCTAATCAACTCATTAGCTATCTAACCTGCGAAGTCGTTCATCAGACAACCAATCTTCGTTACGCTCCTACATCTTTCAGTTTTGAACGCGCCTTGTTGTTTGATTTACTTTTGCTGGAACACTCTCCCGATACACCATACACCAAATCCTAGAATGTGGTGTGCCTGTAACACTACCACTTCAATGGAACCCTTTAGACATGGGAGACAATCAGTTGTCTCTTTATCCTACTGCAGATAACCAGACAGGCGTTTTTTATTTCATGTCATGCATATGCGAGAAGGAATTATTTAGACAGACATCTTTATCGAATACTGCAAGCGATGTAAGCTTTCCATATGACACGATGTATGGTCAAATTATCTGACCGCTAGAACAGCATATCAGCATTTCCTCTATACACC
The DNA here is from genome assembly GCA_029891345.1 of Dryococelus australis. NCBI lineage: Eukaryota > Metazoa > Arthropoda > Insecta > Phasmatodea > Phasmatidae > Dryococelus > Dryococelus australis. Next base: position 750,832 of record CM056995.1, read on the forward strand.
CTGCCAACAAGATAAATAAGTTTTAAATGATTTGTGGTGGTAACAGTTCCCTCATTTAAATTAGCAGGAAACATAACAAGCAATCTTAACCTTAACCTTGGGCGACATCATATGATCATTACTTTAACCTTTATTATCGTATTATTCAAAATATACTACTAAAGCAAAAAAAAAAATTGCAATATTTTGTAAAATTAAAAGATCAAAATTTTTTTTAGAAAACTTAAAAATCGCAGAAAAAATTATAAGACTTTACCAGCCGAAGACTTGTTCCACTTTTTATGTTTTTAATGTCAAAACGCAGGTGTGAGCCATACTGATACTGCCATGTACTTACTTGAGGGTAGTCGCAATTTCTTTGGCCTCTGAGTGACTGCTTCAAGGGCCCACCATAACTAAGCAGATGCTGAGCGCGCCGTTACCTATACAGTATTTGATAGGTCCAAGTGATCTGTGACGTCAGATGCTCATAGTGCACACTTGAGATGAGGTTCCGACCGACTAGAGATTGTCAAACTTTATCTATCGAGGTCGGACAGACGGACTGCCTCACCAGCACCTGACGTCATCGGCGCAGAGACCAATGAAATGCTTTGTTTATACAAAGAAGAGAAAAATCATGCGAAAACGTAGGGCACGTATTATTTTTTATAGGTATATAGATTCGTGTAACTGTTTCGAAATGAATGAGTAGACAGGTTGGTAAGTGATGCAGGTTGGCTAAGGACGTTTTTATATATTATCAACAGTAAGCAGTATTATATAGGCCAAGAAAAGTCAAAACAGGCAGTTAATGGTCACATGCCAACGTAAACAATAATGGTGATATGTTTTTTGAACGGATCCCCCAGAACACCTTAATCGTAGCATGTACGGCTCGTTTTGATCGGTAATCTGAGCGTACTAGCATCACAGGTGAACGACCCGGAGAGACACAGCTGCACAATTGTGACTAGACCTTTACTGATGATTGGTTGCTCAACTTGTTAAACCTTTACTATTGGCTACAGACGTCCTCGGGGCGTGCCATTCTAGTTGTTTTGGTCAATGGCAGAAGTCGAACGAACTTAACGCATTTTTGGAATTTAAATCTGTCGTCACAAATACGACTCATTCTGTAGGTTCCTGGGTAGTGTTTAAACCCTCACCATTATCCCAAGTATACTCGTTCACGACTGACATGTTGCAGAATAGTTAAATTCATGGTCGGTACTGGGTAAGTTCAGAAGTCAGCAGAAATACAAACATCTGATTTCCCTAAGCAATGCCATTGGCTGCTGCTGACACACAAACTATTCTAACATTGGCTGCCTCTTGTGTGATGGATCTACAGAAACTCCTACCATAGGCTACAAAGTGTCAGTTGTTATGAGCAATTTGGAGGTACAGCAAAAATTCCCTCTTTTGCAACACCTAGACTGAACAATTAATGTATGCGTTAAGGGATTAATAAGTACGATTCCGAATTAAAGTACAAGTTCAAGTGTTGCAATAGTGAAGTACTTTCGTGTACGCTGTACTTATGTGAAGCGTAATTCTTACAACCAGCGTAGAACGTGCTTCGAGCTCGGTGTTATCAGAGAAAGAGCATGTACAGATCAAAGGAACCGCCACACCATGTTGTCTCTGCTCTGTGATGAGACTGTACAAGGATGTCCTGCTAGTCGTTGAAATCGCCAATTAACCACTGTTAGACGAGAGTTGCGGAGGCTTCAGCGAATAATACATTACTCGGAAAGAAGGGCGCTAAGACATCAATTACTGATTCCTTGCTGTGTACAGTAGCGGCCATAAATATCCTTCATTCGCAACATGTCACCGATCGTAGGTACGGGGGCTGGACCTCAACGTACTGTTATCAATTAGATTTGTGGTCAGTTCATACATGAAGGGACTATGGACGTTGCTAAATAATGAGAAATGATTATGTATAGCACTGCTAGGCAAATTAATATAAGAGAGAAATAGGTTACAACATGGGTATATAATTGAAGATCTGGACATTACACAGAATACTATATGGTCAGGGATGCATTGTTAAGTTAACTACATCAACTACCTTATTGGGAACTACGTTAGTACATTGTGATTGTTTTACCTTGTGAAGTATCTGGAGGCTGATGAAGTATGCCGAGATACGGAGTCTTCTTGAGACGTCGATCTCGGCCGACGTCACAAGGAGAAAGAGGCCGGCCGTCACTCTGCGTTGCCCCCATATCGGCGTGACGTAACGCAACATGGCCTCATTCCTTGGCTGCTAGAGGGCATTCCTGCTTACCGGGGTTTGGCAATACGAGTGTCGATTGCAGCAACTGGCTGTCCTTATTACAGCTCATGTGTGATGGCGCGTTCAGGCAGGCCGTCGAATTAAGGCCTGTCCACTCCATCATAACAGTAAACATAAATTGAACTAGTGATTTTTTTGTGATAAATATGAGAACACGGTAGACTTCAATACTGTAAGCACCCAACAGTTCTTCGGCTCCTACGTGATTCAGGTGTTAAAAACTAATTCAGCCTATCAAGATAGGTAAACGACCCTGTAATGATTTAAATATAACTTGTCTTGAAATCTTTTCGCAAAATTTCACTACCCGTATACATAAATTTTGTGTTTCAGGTGTTGCAAAAGAGAGAATTTATGGCAAGAGAAGTACTAATCACTTCCTTCTAATTGGCACTTTGTAACCTACGAAAGTGTTCCAGTATATCCACGATACAAGAAGCAACGAGTTATAAAATAGTTGGCAGCACCAGCAATCAATGGCGTTTCCCAGGAAAATGCAATGTCCGTATTGATGGTAGAATGTGTGTTTGTTTAGGAACGACCATGTCTGCGACAAGTCAGACGCGAACTAGATTATTCGGGATAGTATCCGCCTACATTGTGCTTGAATTGTGTTGTAGGGTGTATTTTGAAATACTTGTGTTTCATTGAAACTGTTAATCGTGCGTCCAATGTTCTGGTCTACGATAACAACACACACTTCAAACGAGCGCTGTTAATTTCTTTCAAAATGTCACGCACGTTAGAAACACAATTTCATAGCACTCCAAAAATGTTAAAAACGGCTTTTTCAAAACGCCGTATCTCATAATATTTGCACCAGATACCTGCAAATCTACTCGAGGGCTCTGCACTGAAACTTCCTACAGACTTTTAACCAATAAAGTAAGAGAGTCACCGTTGAAAGTCCCCTAGGTACACGCAGCTCGATGAGAACAGTGCACGCCAGTTCAGAGCCCTGCGCTTAGCGGCGATGGGGCACTTGATACGTGTGACAGTGTCGCCCTTATTGACCCCTCGCTTCTTGGCCTCGGACGCGGGAAGAAGCTACAGACAGGCGGGCAGGAGGGAGCCGTTACAAAGTAGCTGTTGCTGACATGTGAGGAGGTGATGTCTGGCCACGAGTGCAGGCACGCCATGACGCGGACATGGGAGAGCAGACGTTGTTAGCTCGTCGTCTTGAGGAATGCCCTAGCCGGTGTGGACGTGGTCGAACAAAGACTGCCTCCTCCACTGCCGCGTTCTCTGACAGTTTTACCGCCGCTTTACGATCCGCTCACTATACGAGCAGCGACCATGAGCGCCATGGCGCATCACAAGTGCCGGCCTGCCAGCCACCCCGACGGCTTTATTGCCCCAATAGACGGCCACAGTCCGGCCAGACACCAACACAGCGCAGAACACGCCACTATACAGATACCAGACCACCTACCTCGAGCTTTCTTCCCCTGCGTTTGAGATCGAGAAGCGCGGGAGCGATAAGGGCGACACTGCCACGCGCATTAAGTGTGCCATCGCCGCTAAGCGCAAGGATCTGAACCGGCACAGTGCAGTCCCGTTGCACTGCGTCTACCATGGGCAGAGATGATGGTTTATCGCGGGAAAAGTTGCCTGTTTGCTAGGATTCAACGTACTATACACAAGCCCGACACCTTTCTATCCTTACTGGCTGTCATGCGTGTATGAAGCTACTATCCCAAATCACTGGGCCAATGAAGATTATGATACTATGGGCCAGAACGTTCGTGATCGGTCTACAAACAACTAGGAGTCAAAACCTTGTTCATCTACTTATAAAAGAATAAACTAGAGTGTTATAGATAATATGTTGGCTCAAAAAATTTTCCCCATTTTCCGTCATCTCTACCTATGGGCAGGGCCACCTATTTTTCGATAAAAGATTTCTACGAAGGCTAGACTTAAATATCCTATGCTCACATTTGCAGTTTTCACTTGACTATTGGACCCTTGTCTTTGAGTGATGACAGTCTGTTACGCGAATGAGCCAATCAGAAACAAGATTCTCCGATACTGACCATCCGTGATTCGCGGACACACAGATAAGACGCATAACGCTCCAAATGATCCAATCACCAAAGTGGTTCTGAACTAAAGTGTGTTGCAGCACAACTTGTCCTGAAATCTTTTCGCGAAAGACAGGTGCCCCTACCTATGGGACTTTCAGCGGCGACCCTATTATATCATTGATGGCACGTCTACAGAAAGGTTCAATGCAGATCCCTTGAAGATATTTTGAGACACAACGCTTTGTGCGAGTCGCTTTCAGCCTTTTTTTTGGAGTGCTATAAAATGGTGTTTCTAATGGGCATGACGTCTTGAAAGCACTCAAGAGCCCGCGTCTGAAATTTGTGTTATTTTCGTAGATCAGCACATTGGCCGCACATTTAATAGTTTCGTTTAACCCTTTCATGATCAATGTAGGCAATCATCAACATGATTCACAGGAAGCTTATATCTTACCGGCACTGTACTATGTGAGACTCAGAGTCATATAATTTTCCCTTTGGGTAACTGATTCTAAAAGCCATGCTACCTCGCTACGCTATGACTGGTTCATATAGATGACTACATAGCATGAAGCCTGCAGCTTATTGGCTGTGGCAGCGAAACAATTCATGTTACGCCACCTTAAGTACAGTAGCCATCAACAATTTTCAAATTTGCAACACTATAAATCATAAACTAATGTGGGGAAATGGAAGGGTTAAAAACGTGTAGGTATTTCAAAAACTGTGAAGGCAGTTCAAGCGCAGATAGGCAGCTTGAGACTACATATAGAGGTGAACTAGCAGCACACACTTAACAGCAAAATGGCGTCAGTAGCCAGCAACACGTCGAAATGCCGATCGCCATTCAGGAGCTGGTAACATACTCACCAGCCAATAGTGAACTAATCTCAGAATACAGCAGCCAATCAAACACAAGTCCCTTTCACACAGCCTCTTGCACTCAAATAGAAAATGGGTACACCCATATCAGGAAAACTGCAGCGCCATTTTGCCTCTGTGTTTTTTAATATGAGAAATTACTATATAGCCTATGTTATAGTTAGGGTTGACTGTCTTTCGTGAAAATATTCCACGACTAGTTGTACACCAAAACACGTGAGTTTCAGAGCCAATATCGCGGTTGGATAATGTCAATTCTCACGCTTAGTGTCTGCCAGCCAATCATGGACGGTCAGTATCAAGGTAACTTTATCCTGATTGACCCAGTCGGGTAGAAAAGGTCTTCTCACACAGATGCGCAGTCAATGGCCAAAGGATGTTTGCAAGCTTACACGTAAGAGGTTGTGCAGTCTAACTTGAATATACATTTTTAGCGAAAAACAGGTGGTTTTAATTATAGTACAGTATGTATATGAAAAATTTATAGCTTCAGAGTGTCCTATTTCAGTCCTTTTTTTATAAATAAGGCTAGCTACAAAAATTCTTCGAAATCTTTAAATAAAATTAAAATGGTATCCTGTCCTTGTCCCTTACTGCTAGTCAGTATTCAATGGAATTTACAGAAATGATGACTGAAATACTATCGCCCACATAATAAAAATAGATTGTAATATTTAAAAACAATTATTTGCAAACTAGTGTCAAATTTTGCTTTTAATACCACAACCTAAATAGAGACCGCGGTGTCTGAGTGGTTAGCCTGCTCGCCTCCCACCCAGGCGAACCAGGGTTCAATCCCCGGCTGGGTCACTCCCGGATTTTCGCACGTGGTAATCGTCCCGAATGATGCCGGTTTTCTCAGGTGTCTCCCGTTTTCCCCGCTCTTTCATTCCGGCGCTGCTTTCTCCATATTCACCTCACTTCACTATCATCGGCTATCTAGACCTCGATGTTAAGGCTCGCTGTTTTGTGGTGTGTCTGAATAACACGTCTCTCCACGAAACTACTTCAGACGAGAGCTGTCGAGTACCAGCTTAAAGCGTCTCGCTTAGCTGCGATGATGCACTTGAAGCGTGCGGCAGTATCGCCCTTATTGGTCCTGCTCTTGTCGACCTCAAGCGCGGGAGAAAGTTCCAGGTAGGCGGAAACGTTAAGGGCTAACCAAATCTCTCCGCTCCTCTGTTCTGTGTCCAGACTGGAGCAGTCTCTCGGCATGTGTATCTGGCCAATGGGGGGGGGGGGGGGGGGGAGGGGCGGAGAGTAAGGAGAAGCACTCTCGTTATAGTGTTTATTGTGCTGGTTGTTGCTGGTTTATGACATAGTCTCTCCGGCCAGCTTCAACCCACCTTCTCCACACCGTCCTGTCACGAAACCCACGACAATACAGATGTGAAACTACCTCGAGCATCGCCAAGTGCAGCCGCAGGCCGTCCATACTCGGGGACGGAACAGTCGGGCGCCGCACATCCAATGAGCAGAGAAGATGATTTGTCTCCGAAATGTCGGCCAGCATGTTAGACTAGACAGCGGTCTGCGATCCACTCGTTCCTTGCTTGGTCCTCGGTGGTACGCTAAATAAATTTTATCGTTAATTTTATTACTAAATTCTAACTTTTTTACCACTAAATTCTATGATATTCTTTTATAAAGATAATGGCAAATTATTAGGGTTGTAATTAATCTCCATGAGTAATTAAGTTTTTATTAACCTTCGTTATGCTACTTAAATGAAGGACGTACTAATGAAGTGGTTCATGTAATGTTGACATTCTCCACCAAGCGGTTCGCGGTAAAATTAAGTTTAAAAACCACTAAGCTACGTTTTAAGGTCCTATGCACGAATCTACAAAATGTATTCACTCACTGGCTGCAGTAAGTGTGAGATAGGCTAGTAAGCCCTTGTTTGACTGGCTCAGTGAGACTTCTGTTGCTCTCACACTGAGCGTACGTGATTCACCTGCAAAGAGCTGCGAATGCCATCGAATCACAAAAAGTATTAGGAAACGATAGAGGTTAGGAAACTACCTTGGTACCAAATATCTCCGCGAAAAATCCCCATCTTTAAAAGATGGTTCCAACAAAACTGGGTCATGGCTGGGGATCGGGGGATTCATGGCGGCCATCTTGGATTTGGCTTTTCCCCTCAAATGTCCCGTTTCCCATCTGTTCACGTCGGCCATATTGGTAGCCAGTACGATGGCGGCCATTTTGTCGGCCAGTAAGCGAGGGTTTCCTCGGGCTCCTTTCAAGTTTTCTTTCTGGCGCATTCCACCGTTATTCTTCATTTTTTCTCTCTTATTCCCGGAGGGTTTCCTTGGGGTCCTCCCAAGTTTTCTTGCTTTTGTATTCCACCTTTTTTCTCATTCTCTCTCTTCCCCTCGTTCTCTCTCTCTCTCTTCCTTCTTTCTCTCTCTCTCTCTCTTCCTTCTTTCTCTCTCTCTCTTATTCCCAGATGCGTTTTCCATCCATCTCGTCTGCCGGAGTCAGCCATCTTGTTTGTCGTCGTCGTCTGCTGGTGTCGGCCATATTTGATTACCACATCGAACAGTAGTGTGATCACAGCTATCTTTGATTATCGCCATCACCATCAGAGTGAAGTTCCACTGGTGGCAGCTAGGAGCGCTGGCAGCCATCTTGTCGCCCGCCAGGAACACTGGTAATTTATTTATTTTAAGTGTGAACTCAAAAATTGGCAGTCACGTGGTTTCGTTCTAGCGATCCTTGGGTTGCCAGTCCGATGTGCTAACCACAAGACTGCCATTACATGCCGACCAATAGGAGTTGAAATAAGGCATATAAGCACATTTGCAAGACGGACTTATAATCGTGGGGGGAAAAATCGTTTGGCACCCATCTTGTTTGTCGTTTGCTGGAGGCGTCCATCTTGTTTACGCAGGTGGCGGCCATATTGTCAGCCAGTACGACTCGAAACTTCCTGCATTTTGCATTCCGATCCCTCATTCTGGCGTTTGACTCATGTGGGATGTGGGATTGTCATTTTGTCAGCCAGTACGCAGGCGGCCATCTTGAGATCTTGGTCCTTGCACAATCCAGCTGGCCGGATCCACATCGTGGCATTTGACTCATGTAGGATGTAGATCTGGGTGTGGAGTCACACTGATCACGCTCTGGCATTCTGGTTGGTGTTCTCTGGGTGCTCCCAACCGATATTAGAATTTTCCTTCCTACCGAAAGTGTGCATGTCCCACTCATTACGTGTGGAGAGGGAGACCCAATTCCAAAACACCCTGCCAGCCTTAGGTCAAGTATGATCTATGCTTACTTATAAACATAGTTGGTTGTAATTTCCGAACTGTTTGAGATACGACTACCAAAATCAAAAAATTAGCTTCACTCCAGACCAGAAAAAGTACCGACGGATCAAAATTGATCTATGCGTCCTCAAAAGCGCAGTTGGCTGTAATTTCCGAACCATACGAGATACAACAACCAAAATCGTAACATAGATATCACTCCAGGCAAGGAAAATTACCGAAGAGTCAAAATTGACCTAATCGTGCTTACAAGCATAGTTGGTTGTAATTTCCGAACCGTTTCAGATACAGGTACCAAAATCATAACATAGGCATCACTCCAGACAATAAAAAGTATCGAAAGGTCAAAATTGACTTATGTGCACTAAAAGGCATAGTTGGCTGTAATTTCCAAACCATATGAGATACAACAACCAAAATCGTAACATATTCATCAATCCAGGCAAGGGAAAGTACCGAAGGGTCGAAATTGACCTAAGTGGGCTTATAAGCATAGTTGGCTGTAATTTCGAAACCATTTGAAATACAACAACCAACATCATAAAATAGTCATCACTCCAGACAAGGAAAAGGACCTAAGCATGCTTATAAGCATTGCTGAATGTAACTTCTGAACTGTATGAGATACAACTACCAAAATCGCAACATAGGCATCACTCCAGATAAGGAAAAGGGCCAAAGGGTCAAAATTGACCTAAGCATTCTTATAAGCATAGTTATCTATAACATCAGAAACATATGAGATATAACTACCAAAATCATATCGAATGTATCACCCCCAAAGACGTGATGGGTTGTAGGATCAAGTATACCCTATGCCAATTTAAAAGCATAGTTGGCTGTAAGTTCCTAACTACATAAGATATAGTTGTCAAATGCATAACATAGGCATCATCCCCAACGACGAGAGGGGTCGCAGGACCAAGTATAACTTATGTCTACTTATAAGCATAGTTGGCTTTATGTTCCGAACTACATAAGATATAGTTGTCAAATTTATACCACAGGCATCACCCCAATGACGAGAGGGGTCGCAAGATCAAGTATACCGTATGTCTACTTATAAGCATAGTTGGCTGTATGTTCCGAACCACTTAAGTTATAGTTGTCAGAATCATAACATATGCATAATCCATGACGACAAGAAGGGTCGCAGGGTCATGTGCACCATATATACTTATAAGCATGTGCACACTCGCCAGCGAAGCTTTTGGACTTGCCACTGTGTGGTTAGGAGAAATACTAATATGGCCCTCGCCATACTTGTAATCATCGAAGCCGTCAGACATTGTAAAGCCAAGGGTTCTGAATTGTGTGCACCAAATTCATACATCGCCTCTGGACTCACCTAAGCAGAGAAAGAAATATTTGCATGAGCCTACATAAAAAAAGCAGGAGGAGGTGCAGAGGTCGGCTTCCCTTGGGTTACCAGTCCATTGCCCAAATCAACATTGCATGAGACATGTTAATAGATAAAATAGTGTACACACATCAGACAGTTAGGTGAACTCGCGCTGGCCTATGCCAGACACGAGTAGGCGAGGTTCTTTCTGGATCTGTGCTCGAAAGACAGTGTGCAGTTAGAATAAAATCTATTATTGGACTATTCACTCACCAGACATCGCAAACCAGCACGGTAACTCGCCATGAGCCAACGCATTCACCATACCTGCGAGCCGGATAATAAATGACACACACAAGATGGAACGATACGAGACACACACACACATATAATGTAAAAGGATGCTAGACCGCTCTGGTCAAACGACCCCCTTACGAACCGACTGAAACGAAACCATCACTCATCTGGACATCTGAGTGCAATCGAATTAGACATTACGAGGAGGGAGATGTCACACACATTTCAATTACGTACATACTCAGTTTGTAGAGCAGAATATCTGTAGATCGCGACGTAAACTCACTGGAAGCTCAGAGCACAGGGATTGCTCTGTCTTTTCGTGTACGGTATACATTACCGACCAAGAAAATACATCACAACCACTCCGTGTCAAAACGTATGCCCTTGTAAGGAACTATTGCATGTAGCCTGACGACTATATTGTACGATACTTGAAAAAATTAAGGTAGCGCAGGTTCGATTCCCATTGAAAGTACTAAAACATGCTGCTGACAATCGTTCGTTGTCGGTCCCACTGCACATGAAAATGAGCATATAGCGTCCATGACAGTCATACTCCCGTCTCCGAACTGCACTCATGTAACGAACAGTTGCAATTACAGACAGTCATACTCTCATGACCCTATCTGTGCTCGTGTACCGACCGAGCGTTTTTACAGTTACAGGCAGCCATATTCTGCCGGCCCTGCCCGAACCTTCAATGCATGTACCAAGTCTTTGCAATTACAAGCAGCCATACTCTGTCGACCATGCCCGAACCTTCAATGTATTTACTTACATAATGTACCAAGCCTTTGAAACTACAAGCAGTCGACCCTTTCCGAACCTTTAATGTATGCACTTATACATTTTCTATCCAGAATTACATGTTCAGCCGTTCCTCTATGATAACTGCGATGTTGTGTTATAGTGAGAAGTCCCGAACCCTGGTCCCTACATACAGTTGCATGCTCTCCTCAACCAACTGCTAGAGTGCACGAAAGGAAAAACAGTTGTAAACAAAGTGGTTAGTAACGAGCACATCGTGTAATGTACGTTCATCACAAATACTTGCAGTCATAGGTCACACACACTGTGACAACCCGAGACACGAACCGTCATCATGTAGTGATAAAAGCACTTCATCGAGAGTGGCGAGAAGCACATTCACCTACAGACGAAAAAAATGTAATATGTAAACACATCCTATATCGTCAAGAGCAAGGAGCCTTGGTAGGTATTACGATATCAACATTACCAGTTGTGGAAATACCTTTTATAATACACAACGTCGCCAGCAGTGATAGCCTGCCTAAAGAAAGCCATCGCGCACGATGTAAAATAAAAGCTGTTTACATTAATCATGGTGTAAGTAATTAATTGATGTGTAAGTAACACTTTGAGTTAAATATAAATTTAGTGATTTTGGGAGAGCCAATGGGAGAGCTTTCAATGTTACTTGCTTTGTCTTGAATAGCCTACACTAACTAATCTATATATAGATTATCCATGTGTGTGGATGTCTAAACAATTTTGTTATTAATATGCGTATAATCCATTCACTGTTACTTCACACTTTTTTTTCTGATGCTCTGCTAACGTTTCTGCAGGTGAGTTATACCTCGTGCGTGCTATGTCTAGACAATGGCAACATAGCACTCCAAGTTGTCATACCTACGAGTGGCATGTACTTACAGTCATACTCCGACATACACTCGTTCGTGTACCGAAGCTTCAATCCTTATAATTATAGACAATTATACCCTGTACCGAACCTTCAATGCGCATACTTACAGTCAGTCATTCACTGCACTCGCACTCATACTCTCTCTCTCTCTCTCTCTCTCCAACCTACACTCGCACCTTCAAGGCTCGCAACTAGTCTGTACCCCACCACCACCACAACCACCACCACCTCCAACTCCACCATCACCACCTCCACCACCACCTCCACCACCACCATCACCACCTCCACCACCACCTCCACACCACCACCTCCAACTCCACCATCACCACCTCCACCACCACATCCAACTCCACCATCACCACCTCCACCACCACCTCCAACTCCACCATCACCACCTCCACCATCACATCCAACTTCACCATCACCATCACCACCTCCACCACCACCTCCAACTCCACCATCACCACCTCCACCACCACATCCAACTTCACATCACCACCACCACCTCCAACTCCACCATCACCACCTCCACCACCACCTCCACCACCACCTCCACACCACCACCTCCAACTCCACCATCACCACGTCCTCCACCACCTCCAACTCCACCATCACCACCTCCACCACCACCTCCAACTCCACCATCACCACCTCCACCATCACCACAACCACCACCACCGAGGACTGGCCTGCACCCACACCAATCGTGTACCGAGATCTCAGTGCGTGTAATGAAGGACAGTCATACTTTATCACACACATGTTCGTGCTGTCATCGCTGATGCTAAACCATCCTGGCAGAACATATTCCATACGAACCGAGCGAAACGAAACCGGCCAACACTAGCAGCAGAACGTGTCCTGCCGCTGCACGAGCAATTTGAGAATATTTAAGGTCATGGTCAACCGGCGCAGGCAAGTCAAAGGATGATACTAGCCAAGAGAGATGCCAGTCAAGTGAATGTTCCTTTACGATAGGAATTCAGTAACTAGTGCCAGAATTGTAAGTACATAAGAAAACAACATGCACAAATTAGTCATGCAAGAGAGAGACAGAGATAGAGAGAGAGAGAGAGAGAGAGAGAGAGAGAGAGAGAGAGAGAGAGAGAGAGAGAGAGAGAAAACACCACAGGAGCAAAGAGTATATGTACTTATTACGAAACGAATTACCCATGACAAGTAAGGAGGTATTGTAAAACACACACACATATTTCAACTTTGTATGTACTCGGCTCTTAGAAGGCGCAGAGCAGAGGTTTACCTTAACAGGAGTAGCAGTAAGGACCTGAGCTCGCGGCCACATCTCATCATCGCCGCCGTCGTGAACTCACTGGAAGTAATGACAGCCATGCCTTTCCACATACGGTATATATTACCGACCAAGAAAGCAACTCGCCACCTGCAAGTACTGCATCATCATTCCATGACAAAATGTACTTACTTTGTTAGCAGTCGACGAGACAGCTTGAGAGGGTCAACGAAAACTAGCATGCTGTGTGTTCATAATTACAGGTAGTCATACTCTGTCTCCGACCTGAGTTCGAACCTTCAATGCATGTACTCACAGACAGTTTCCATCCAGCAACCGTATACCACGCAACCAATAATACTTGTTTAGCTGTTCTACTATGATAACTGCGATGGTGTGTTTACCCATAGTGATAACCTGCAACAAGTCTCGAACTCGGGTCCCTACAGACAGCTGCTTGCTCTCGCCATCCCAGTTTCCCCAGTCGGCTGCTAAAGTATGTGAGGAAAATAGTTATAAACAAAATGGCTGTGTGTTTTATATATATCTATAATTACATATCAAGCACATTATGCAATGATCCAACAAAAAATATTTCTGTATATGACCGTACTCAATGTACGTTCATCAAAAATATGCGCAGCCTGCCAGTCATAGGTAACAAGGAGCCCTGACGAGCAGTATTGTATCAACGTCACCAGTGTCGAAATACCTTTAGAAAATGCTGTAATGAACGACCTCATGTTCAGTCATAGTGATAGCCTGCCTGAAGCATTCCTTTTTTGCACAACACAAAATAAAATCTGTGTGCAAACCACCTTCCTGTCAAGGTAGTGCTGCCGTTACAGACACACACCAGGAGCTAGTGTAAGACACAATTGGTGCGAGTAACAAACCAAGAGACACCTCCAACATGGAAATATGAACTAGTGTAGCCGACCTCCCGTGGCGCAGTCGGTTGGTGTGCCACCGATCTGGGGTGATGGAGGCTCTGGGTTCGAATCATGTGTAAGGCATAGGTGTTAATTTAATTTAGGTTATAAGTTAGTTTTCAAGCCGTATCGCATGCTAAGTCGCATTTAAAAAGTCCTTTAACAGTACAATACAGAGAACGAGGGTAAAGAAGTTGAGAGGTCAACTTTGCACAGCAATCGACTGTATAAAGTAACCAACCATGCTGATGTTTGTACCACGCGCAGGTATCTACCGGAACAATGCAAACTGGTATGTATTGCGAACAGTATTCCAGCGAACGTCATATGAACACGGATGTCATTTCGTCGGTGAGTGGAAAGCAGATCGTTACAACATTCATCTACAACGATCGTGTACTCTGCTACAATGAAGACATACGATCATCAGCATCATCAACAGCAAGGGGTTCTGAAGAGTCGCTGCAAGCATTAAAGTATCAATGCACGCCGACATGAAAGTTGGCATTGCATGTTTAGCTGACATACAAGGCATACAAGGCGTTGTACTGCGATGGAGTGTGTACCAGCAGCAGTGGTAAACTGTATAACAACAAGTGCAAAGAAAATATTTGTTATGGCTACGATCTCTTACTTACAAACCTGCTACACAAGCTCTATTTTCAACAAAAATCGCCCAAGTGCAAAACTGCTCAAGAGTTACAGGAAAATTGTGTCCTACACTGTCCGCCCGCACTGCAGGAGACAGATTTTCAATTATTAAGGCAACAAGTTTTCCCTCGTCCAAAACAATATTGAAAGCCGGCACACTCGCTTATTTCTTGCTGGAATTTCAAAATACGCTCACCTCTTTTCTGGGACCGAAAAACAAATTCCTTACCCACGTTTTCCCTAGCCCGTTTAGGACACAAACAATCCCATAAATTCTCCTTCACCCAACACCACTATTCCTTTTACTCCACAACTTCTGCAATTAACTTACTGGAAACTCCATTAGTTATGTTCATTATTACTTGTAACAAAAACATTTAAATTGAGAAAAATTTAATTTTCTGAAGTTTGTCAACTTGAGCACAAAATTAAGTTAATTTTTAGGACTACATTCATTTAGCTCATCGATCTCGTTAAGAGAAGAAGTGGTGATCTTTCTCATTCTCGTCTGCTGCAATGTTGGCTGCTTTCAAATTTGACAACAAAGTGGACAACTCCACCCACAATGTCTTGATTATTAAATATAGGCAGAACTTAATTACCAGCATCGCACCGCGGTCAAATGGATCAGCAGAGTGGCGCAGATTTGAGACGCCCTTCTACCCCCACAGGAGTGTCAGGTGTGTCAATCTCTACCTCACTCCACGATACAGTAATATTACCTAAACTACCCCTACGGGGCAGAAAGTGATCTCGACTTGAAAACCCCATATGCCGCTGCCCAAACTCTTTCCCTTATAAATATCTACAATCGAAATACTATTATTCATGTTACAGCAATACAAGTATTCCGTAAATCTGGAGGGCGGGGGGAGGGGTCGTTTGCAAATAAAGTATCTCTACTCTTATGTTCCAAGGTCTTTGATTCACTATTTATTTTGTGCCAAAACGACTGTTTACAGGCACTGATTCTACTCGTAAATGCATACAATAAAATATATTAAAATGTTTCGCACTCAATTTACATATTGCGTGGGCAGACCCCTTAATTAAGTTCAACGTATTTTGCCCTACCGGTAATTTTCAATAACTGGTGCTCATAAAATGTAATATTAAACCACAAAAGAGAATTGTTTACTCGGCGCTTGACGTGCTTCAAAAGAGGGACGACGGACTCCGCATGTACAAGTTGATGACGACGTTTATGCATTACTCATACTGTAAGATTGTCATTAATTCAGGATACCATACAGTTGATCACCAGGCCATGTCGGCGAACGTCCTTGCTGGAAAGTGTCAGCTCGCTGTAGACTCCGCCCCATTTGACGCCGCCAAAAGGAGGGCAGTTGACAGGTCGTTCACCTCGGGGCCACAAATTGCAAAGAAATGCTTAAAGTTACTTTTCTAGGCTCCAAGGACATATTGCAAAAACACGGGCCGCTGACGTATGTCATTGTTTCTCCACGTACACTTTAGTATACTCGTCCTCGAGCCTCGTAAAATAGGCAGTTTAACCAGCATGGAAAAATTCAATTTCACAAGCCATCAGTCACAAGTCGCGGTCTCACAGTTATGTACGCGATTTTCAGTAACTCTTGTATTAAAGTGTATATATTACTCGTGCATGCAGCCTTTTCACACATAGTACGTCCGCATCAAGTTTACGTTCCTTTGATACTAGGCCCATATTTCACTACAGGCAAAAATAGCAACATTGTTTCTACGTTCACGTCGGGCATCTTCTTACAATATTTTTTAAACAGTTAATTTGTTTGCTCCGGAAAACGTTACTGTGACGTTCCCTTGCTCCCGTAATACCCTGCACATTGCAACCGGGAAGAAATTACATACTTCTGAACGTCCGCCCGACTTCCCCATACTGTCCAGCTCCGCAGTCGAGCTCACACTTCTTGCGGCCGTCCACACACCGCGACCGATTCTCACACGCTGGCCAGGGCGCGCTGTCTCAGCCAAGTGACGTCGTGGTTTCCCGCCACCCCAAGCGCCACGGTCGCGACTCTTTAGAAAGCGATTAACAAATTTATATAGATTACAAATAGCATACACAACTACCATAAAAATACGTGTAGTAAAATTCATAATAGATGAGCAGTAAGCAATAAGAATATTTTTACCGTAAAGACTATATGCAATAAAATATATACTGAATTAATAAATGCCAATGAGAATAAATGTACCGGCCGGTATATAACCAAATATAAATACACATAAAAACAGTAAATACGCAGCATTACCAAATGTGGTGCAAAATTACTAAAACCCATACATTTTACTAAGTGATGATCTATGGATCGTCATGTTGGCAGACAAAATGTCCGCCACCTGTAGCAAATAAGATGGACGCCTCCAGCAGACGACAAATAAGATGGGTGCCAGACAATTTGTTTCCCGACGAATATAAGTCTGTCTTGCGAGTGCACTTATATGCCTTATTTCAACTCCTACTGGTCGACATGGAATAGTAGTCTTGTGGTTAGCACATCGGACTGGCCACCCAAAGATCGCCGGAACGAAACAGTGCGACTTTGTCAATGTTTAGTTCACACGTGAAATAAAGTAATTTCCAACACTCCTGGCATGCGACAAGATGGCTACCAGCGCTCCTAGCTGCCACCAGTGGAACTTCACTCTGGTGGCGAGTGTGAGAATCAAAGACAACTGTGAGCACACTCTAGCGGTCGATGTGGGAATCAAATATGCCGCCACCAGCAGGCGACGACGACAAACAAGATGGCTGACTCCAGCAGACGAGATGGATGGAAAACCCATCTGGGAATAAGAGAGATAGAGATAGAGAAAGAAGGAAGAGAGAACGAGAGGAAGAGAGAGAGAACGAGTAAAAAAAATGTGAAATCCAAAAGAAAGAAAACTTGGGAGGATCCCGAGGAAACTTTCCGGGAATAAGAGAGAAGTAATGAAGAAAGACAATGGAATGCGCAAGGAAAAACTTGGAAGGAGCCCGAGGAAACCCTCGCTTACTGGCCGACAAAATGGCCGTCATCGTACTGGCTGACAAAATGACCGTCGTCGTATTGGCTACCAATATAGCCGACGTGAGCAGTTGGGATAAACGGGAAATTTGAGGGAAGAAGGGGAAGAGCCAAATCCAAGATGGCCGCCACGAATACCCGATCCCCAGCCAGGAGTCAGTTGTGCTGGAACCATCTTTCTCAGTTTGGAACCTCCTCAGAAGAAACGTGCAGTTTTCGTTGGTTCACTGGCTACTAGGCTGGACTTTGCAGTCTTATATACAACCACACTGCAATCGATTTTCCGTTGTTTGTTTGCTGCCAAATAAGTAAATCGTGATCGTGCCTGCAATTGTTGGCTCAGTATTCGCCAGCATATGTCACAACTCGTGTGCCAATTTGAAAAGTAAGATGAACGCAGTAGTTTCTGAATCCATGCTTGTCCTGAAATAAATGAGCTACATTTTCCCGCTTTCTAGCAATAGCCGATCAAACACAATCACTGTTACCAGAACCTGGCGAGAAATTAATTTAAAAGTTCTTATAAGGGACCCGGGAAAATTAATGTAGGTATTTGAAGCTATTTTTAGCAGATGTCATTGCTTTAAAAACGAGTGTACCAGATTAAAAACCAAAAAATAATTCAATTTTTTTTAAATTGAATAAAAGATAAACTTTTCTCAGGGTAATTATAGGCCTACAGTGAGTAATTGTACTTGTTAAAGTATAATTGATATCATCACAGTGTGTAACCACCAATAGGCAATCGAATATATTTTATTTTATTTGCTGTAAAGTAACATCAGTTGAAAACGTAATATAATGACCTCACTAAATACGAGACGTTCACCCCTCCAAGTACCTAATATGTAACAAAGCTTTCGTGCAATGTGGAGATATCTAAGCTATGAAAAATAGTTAAAATAAAAATAGATTGGTGTTTGTTCGAACTATAAACGTTAACAAACGTTCAGTAGATTGCCTTACACTTTGATTTCGACGTATCTGCAGGAAATTCACAAGCTAATTTTGGGGATGTGCACAGAAACTCAGTGTGCCGTATTTTTAATCTTCTGCTAAATCAGCAAGTGGCAGCTTTATAAATAGCGTTTCACTAATTGAAATCAGCCATTCACACAGAAATATCATTTTTTGAGATAAGGCATACTGCCATTGTTTGATGTGGTAAACAAAGGAATTATTTTGTAGTATCCACATCAGTTTAAAACCCTTCCAGTCCCGCGTCAATTTACGGTATCAGGTTTTTTAAATAAAACATTTTCTGATGCGTTTTTTACTTCACCTGATAGAGAAATTGTTTCGTTATCACGACATATAAGCCGTAGACTTTATGGCCGGTGATAACGATTTGAACCAGTCCGAAAGCACAGTATACGAATCAGTTTATCACAGCGAAGATCATTGAGCTCTGAACCTTGCAGTGGAGATCTTGAGAGGTCGAGGTCTTGAGAGCCGATGAAGGTGAAACGAGGTGAGTATGGAACAGCGCCGGGATGCAGGGGCGTGGTGAACGGGAGGCCGCAGAGAAAATCCGCCAACCAACGGTACAAACACACACTCATCCACACACAAATCTTCCCAGTGCATGTCAGCTGGAGGCAAGGCTAGGACCAGTAAGGCGTGAAGCAGTCGAAGGAGGTGGGATGCGGTAGCTTACTCAGCCGGCTGGAACCGAGTGTCCCCGGGGAAGGCGCCATTAATCCTGCTCCTGCGAGAAGCTGCGCCAGATCCTGCCGCGTGGCGGTCCTGCAGGACTCTACTGCTTCCTGTCCGGCCCGCCCAACCCGTTTCAGTCGCCGTATCCACAGTCGAGGATATGTTGCACATTAATGATCTCTATAGTCAGCACTGTACACAGCAAGGAATCTCTGGCTAGTGTATTCAACGTCTTCCTTGTGAGAGTTCTAGTTTGTTGAAGTTTCTGCATCTCTCGTTTGGGAATGGTTAGTGTTGACGTGAACTACCACTCGCCACGTCGTTCACTGGCTGCACACTTGCCATACGGACAGTGCACATCATAACATTTAACGATTGCAACATTTGAGCTCCTATATCGCTTAGGGACTGGACTTAGGTCTATGAATTGTTTACCTGTACACTCTATAAAATATTCATTTTAGGGTTTTCTCTGCGGCAAAGTAAACTATTAATTGGTGGTTCTTTTGTTTACAGTAACCCAATATTGAGTTAATTACATTATAGAAACATAGGTTTGCTGTTAATGTTTTTTTATACGGTCTTGTTCTATGGCAGCATAATTTTCCTTTGTAGCTAAGAAACAAGCATTCTTTGAACTGCCTTTGTTCGCAGTAAATACATTTTACTCCTTATCATAGGTAGCAGTTTAGCGGTACTCAAGGTTTTCTGTCGTACATTGCAGTTTTCAGTACGTAGCTGTCGTCCCGACACAAACATTAATAAACCAATATATTAGTAGTTACGAAACTGCAACTGGAAAAAATGTATCTTCCTCCTGTCATTCTAAAGTGCAGTGATTCTTGCAATCACCAACTTCAATTCTTCCCAAGGTGTGACGTATTCTGGCCTATGTCACCGCCTATCTGTCATAACTTATTTATCAAAAGTAATATGAACAAAATAAGTCTAGTGGTCGTATGGCGAGGCGGCATTGAGCTAAAGCACGGGGAGTGCAGGTTCGAGTCTCGAATAAAATGTTGAGAGAATTGTTACTTCTCTCCTCTTTACTATTCATGGTCGTTTTTCAGAGCAAAAATTTTCTTTGCAGTGTAACTGACATTACCACAAAGACGTCTGCTGAATCATAGTAACGACAGTGCGAAGTAATCATAGTAACGACAGTGCGAAGTAATCATAGTCATTACTATATGGATAAAACAAAAATTACTTTTGTGGCTTGTCTTCTTTGCAGTAGTTCATTTTATAGTGTACAAAGAAGAAAACTGCCTCCAATGAAGTAAGACCTTCGCGCGAGTGAAGAGATCTGGGCTGATCTTAACATCGAGGTGTTCAGAGTAGTTCATCACGTGTCACAGGTGTAATACCTTGCTGACACGATATTCCATAGTTTCATAAACAGTTGAGCAAGTGACATCAATCACAAAAACATTTTTATTGGTTGCGATACGCCTATTTGACAACGTAATGATGACATGATCATTGCAATGTCCAAAATTATATGTTTTTTTTTAGCAATGAAAGGTATAATTCAAGAGTAAACCATTACAGCGTAAATTATTCTGTAACTCACTACGGTGCCGCTGATGACTTTAAGACGTCCCTGACAATCTTTATAAAAAGTCTTATAATAAGAAGACCAAATGAGTACCAGTGTATTAAAAAAAAAATAGAGAGATAAATTTGTAGCGAGTTAATAAACTTCGCGCATTCGGTAACTTCAGTACTGAGCATACGATATTTTATTACACTTCTATCCGTTGCGAGTACTATCCAAATATTGCTGAAGTATAGAGTTGTTCTGAAGGAAATATTCACTTGCTATATGTGAAAATAATAGTCAGTGGCGGCACCATGCAGTGACGTCTTGGGAGTGCCTAGACCTGCATCAGTTGTGCTGTGACATTGTATGGGTGAGCTTGTCCATTGAGCAGCCCCTCCACAACTATGGATATTCTAGCAGGATAATGCACTTGTCATCGGTTCGAAGTTGTCCATAATTGATTGTAAGAATATTCTGGAGAGTTCCAACGACAGCTGTGGCCACCTCGTTCGCCCGATACAAACCTCATCACTAGGACCACCTGTTTGTCGGGAACAGATGTACGCCGAGACTAGGCGTCATTATCCTATGCTCACAGTTGAAGTCTTCCTTTGGCTATTGGCCTCGTATCTTTGTGTGAAAACTGTCTGTTGCATAAGCGAGCCAATCAGAAATAAGTTTCTCCGATACTGCCCGCCCATGATTCGCGGGCAGACAGATAAGGCGCGTAACAATTCGAATGCTCCAATCACGAAAGTGGTTCTTAACTAAAGTCTTTCTGAACACAACCTGTCTTGAAATTTCTTTGCGAAAAACAGGTGCCCTTTCTCATCAAGCATTTATGGGGCATTGGGGTGGGGAGGTCGATTCGCACTCAAGACCTCGCAGCTACAGATAGCAGGGATCTGTGGGTAGCTATCCAGACATCATGGGTCAACACTTTGACGAGCTACAAGAGCGCCAAGGTGAACCGGGTTCAATCCCCGGCCGGGTCACCGGATCTTTGCAAGTGGGAATCGTGCCGGACGATGCCGTTGGTCGGCGGGTTTCCTCGGGGATCTCCCGTTTCCCCCGCCCTTTCATTCCAGCGCTGCTTCATATTCACTTCAATCACCCTCATCGGCTCTGAAGACCTCGATGTTAAGAGCCGCCCAAATCTCTTCACTTCACTACAAGAGGGCCTGCACGATGCCAGACCCGTATCCCGAGACTTTTGGAATGTATAGTCACAGATACGTTTAAAACTAAACACAAGAACACGCCACACATTTCGATTAGCAATACTATGTACCTTCAGGTTTATTTTTCATTTGCACCAACAACCTTGCCAAATTTCTGTCCTTGATATTTTGCCTGGCACAATTACGGTATAGACACTTGGATTTCATAGCTATATGTCCAAGTATCTCACGAATTCGTTCGTCGGCAGTGTAGACATCAAGTACTTATTTTGTCCTACTCTTATGATTGCATCGTACTTTCACAGACATACCCCGAACAACCATCCCCATCAGCCAGCCATAAACAGAAAGCAAGACTGAGTCACGAAGATTCATGTACAAAGGCTTCGAACCGTCGTAAAAGCGAATAGACAAACAATGTTGGCCCGAGAACACAGAGAATTGTGAAGTCTAAACCTGGTGCCAAATGAATGCACGGAATACTTGGAGCTCTTTACATACTGATGTTTTTTTTTTTCCATCTCGGTGTGGTGCAGCCTTTCCGCCTTTCTGATACGGTGCGTGCAAGCCGTTCGCCTGAATTCAAACATGATGTTAGCACGCTGTCTGCTGGTTTTGTAATGACGAACTAGTATTCCGTTTTCAGTGTGGGTGAGGCGTCATCGGTGCTGTCACAGTGCCGGCTGGAATCCCTGATGAGGCATTTCCTGTGTCCGTCGAGTTTGCTTTCTCCGCCAGCCGCTTCGCTGACAAGACTTCTGGCATCAAACTCGGCGGATGACCTTCGCAGACAAGAACACTAAGGTAATACGTTAGGAATCTGAGGTGGCAGGTTCAAAACTAATGTAAACATTTTTATATAACTTAACCTTTTCAGGTACTCTTTATTTTAATTTTTTTGTTTTTTTTTAGAAAGACTTTTCAGGCACGTAATAATGGCAAACAAGCCTAAACTCATCAAGGACTATATCATATTTAATTGATGTGTTGTAACACCCTCGCTTTTACGAGTTTCAGCAGCCTACAGTCTAAAATAACATTTAAACACTTCAGACATAAGGTACACTATAGTGTTCTGTACACTGCCAGGTAGGATGGTACTCGTTGCAGGTAGCTCAGTCATATCTCTGTCGCCGAACAAACAGGTCCAGCTCACAGTCTGTGGCAGCTAAAGAAATACAGTGTCAACTCAACATACCGCACACTTCGAAACGTTTCAGACACAAAAACCACCTCCGGAGCCTCGGCGAATGGACACGCCCACAACAAAGGACCGCGACATTATTTCGATTATGTATAGTTACCTATGCATTGGTGAGGCTAAACCCTGTTAGGCTGGGAGCATTGTGGGACTCATTTTATTGAACGTCGAGAGGGGCATGCAGCCGAATAGTCAGAGGGTTGGGGGGGGGGGGTGGCTGTGAGTTGTGATGGTGTTACGAAGGAGTTTATTGAGCGGAAGGCCACTTGCGAGATGATCTTCGGATCACAGCATCCTTCCCTTCACACTAAGCTGTAACATGTCTCCCTCTCCCAAGACCCGCCACATCCTTGGGACATCGCTCTGCTTGCCCACGTCTCCAACTTCGTCGACGCTTACATTGCACTTCTACTTCCATCGTTTATTTCACTTTTCTGAAGGAAAAATAAACGAAGTAAAGCAAATAGAACGCGAGTTCAGAGCTTTGCCTATATGGGACATGACTTAAGGAAGTGGCAGACATCATACCTCTAGTAATATCACTGTTATTGTAATGTTAGTGATACTATAATAAAGTTCCTGCCTGGTCGTAATTCAGAACACTATATTTCCTATAGGCTGTTCATGGTAAAGTGAGAACTTGTGAGGCGTTAGTTACTTTTCCTTTCAGCCAATTTTCATACTTTAACCATCTTTTTGAAATAAACATTGTCGTGTAATTAATAGGCACAGTATTAATATTCCACCGCACTAAGAATTTAATGTCTGATGTTGAAATAAAATACACATATTGACTATTATTCCAAATGAGAGGGCTTTCAAAAGTGCTCAATTTACCGTAAATAGCCTATACCCACTTTCGCCACAGGATGGCATTGCTTGCTGTGTTTTGGGTACGTGCTCGTAAAATACAGACGCTGAGGGCAAAGAAAGGTGAAGATGCGATAGCCAGGCAACGTCAGCTACATTTTCAGCAAGCTAAATGCAAAGTTTAGCGTCGCTGGAAACTAAGTAAAATCTGGGTGAGCGTGGAGGGAGGCAAGCAGCGTTGACATCTGCGACCATAGCACATTCAAATTTATCTCCACAATACTATAACAAGGCTAGCAAATAAATATTGCTTTAAAACACCATAGAAAAACCAGCAAACTGAATTAATTACAAAACTTACTATAATGAAGCTACACACCTGCAAAATTGCAAATAATTGTTCCTAATTTGGTTGGATCGCTGTTTTACGGTCACAGCAAAGGCCAAGCTCTTCAATTAGCGGCCCGCCAAATTCGTCACACTCGTCGGCGGACAAATGATTTTATCAGCTGTGCTTTTTTTTTAATATATATGAATTTGCAGCGAGTGAAGGATATTTGGGTAGCGCCCGATGATAACTGAGGTGTTGAGCAACTGTGGGTAGGGCAAGTTAGACTTGAACTTCCTACGTGCAAGTTTGCAAAATTCCTTTGGCTATTGGCTGCGTGTGTGAGAAGGCCTTTTCTACTTGACTGCACCAATCAGGATAACGTTACGTGGCACTGAACGTCCATTATTGGCTGGCAGACATTAAAGACGTCTGAGAGTAGCCACAGCTATGTGTGTGGAATGAGCCGTAGACGTATATACAGATAGGCAGGGCTTAACGTCTCGTCGACAGCGAGGTCACTGGAGAAGGATGAAGATGCTGAGCGAAGCAGGCCTGCAGTAAGTGGAGAGATTTGTGCGGCCCTTAACATTGAGATCTTAAGAGACGATGAGGGTGAAACGAGGTGAGTATGGAGCAGCACAGGAATGCAAAGGCGGAGGAAACGGAAGATCCCCGAGAAAAATTGTCGTCCAGCATCGTCCGCCACGATCCCCACGTGCGAAAATCCGAGAGCAACCCCGCCGGGAATTGAACTCCGTTCGCATAGGTGGGAGGCGAGTGCCCTAGCCACCGCACCACCGCGGCCCCTATAGCGAAAGGAAAAATGCATGTGTTTACGTAGGATGCTGAATTGTTCACACACACAAAACTCTTTTTCACAAAAATCAAAACAACCAGATTCCCTACCAATTAATACAAATTTCCGAAAAAAAAATTTGATTCTCATGCTATAATCCATTCGCAGTTACTCGACATTTTTATGAAGCCCTGCTCAAGTTCTGCTTTCAGGATATTCTTCCGCCTTGGGCAAATTAATATTAACAAAGGACAATGCACCGAATTCATGCGAACACGGCTGTAATGATATTTTCATGAAAGCTATATCTTACTAGGCGTTAAAAGCTCAGATGATTTCTCACTGATTTATTCATGTTTATTATATATTAAATAATATAATTTATAAATAAAATATACGTGAAGCTTCGATTTAACGAAAAATGGGATGCTTTTTTGTTAACAGAGTTATAAAACGCTTGTGATATACGACGTATTCGACAAATAACTAAACCCGTCATAATTGGAGTATTTTCAGAGGTGTAATTAAAAAAGTGTGAATAAACTACGATTAGGCTATATCTGGTATGACGGGAACTTCTACCACCACAACATACGCCTACCTACCACTATAC
The DNA here is from genome assembly GCA_029891345.1 of Dryococelus australis. Taxonomy (NCBI): domain Eukaryota; kingdom Metazoa; phylum Arthropoda; class Insecta; order Phasmatodea; family Phasmatidae; genus Dryococelus; species Dryococelus australis. The sequence goes on from CM056995.1 coordinate 776,585, forward strand.
AGGACGAGGATGGGAAAGGGAAGCATATATCACAAACCTTTTAAAACAGAGTAATGGATAGTTACTTTCTCTTGTTGACCAGAATGAGTAGGTGAACATACATTTGTACAAAACATAGTTTCGTTTTATATTAGATATTCATATTTTGGTCCAATATCATTTTACTTCTGAGACTTTCTTTCAATTCAGAAAAATATAAAAACACCCTGGGTTTTACACATGCAAGCATTTGGTTTCCATAAGAATTTATTCACAAAATAAATTTAAGCTTCCAAATAACTCATCTAAAAACGTCCAGTAATTTCCAGAAAACCCACTCATTATTAACACGTATCATATATAAAATACAGCGATCTTATTTAATAGAGGCCTTTAGTCTCTTGAAGAAAAAGGATCCTAACCGCAATCCAACTTTATTCATTTTCCCAACACAATCTCCTTCACACCAGTCCACAAGACATCTGAGCCTGACGGTACTGCCCCCACCATGTACACTCCTAGAGTGTAGGTAGTGCACACTCACCACACAAGCAACACTCACACACTCACCCAACCATATGCATGAGCCTGAGGATATTGCCCCCACCATGTACACTCCTAGAGTGTAGGTAGTGCACACTCACCACACAAGCAACACTCACACTCACCCAACCATATGCATGAGCCTGAGGATATTGCCCCCACCATGTACACTCCTAGAGTGTAGGTAGTGCACACTCACCACACAAGCAACACTCACACACTCACCCAACCATATGCACGAGCCTGAGGATATTGCCCCCACCATGTACACTCCTAGAGTGTAGGTAGTGCACACTCACCACACAAGCAACACTCACACACTCACCCAACCATATGCATGAGACTGAGGATATTGTCCCCACCATGTACACTCCTAGAGTGTAGGTAGTGCACACTCACCACACAAGCAACACTCACACACTCACCCAACCATATGCATGAGCCTGAGGATATTTCCCCCACCATGTACACTCCTAGAGTGTAGGTAGTGCACACTCACCACACAAGCAACACTCACACACTCACCCAACCATATGCATGAGACTGAGGATATTGTCCCCACCATGTACACTCCTAGAGTGTAGGTAGTGCACACTCACCACACAAGCAACACTCACACTCACCCAACCATATGCATGAGACTGAGGATATTGTCCCCACCATGTACACTCCTAGAGTGTAGGTAGTGCACACTCACCACACAAGCAACACTCACACACTCACCCAACCATATGCATGAGCCTGAGGATATTGTCCCCACCATGTACACTCCTAGAGTGTAGGTAGTGCACACTCACCACACAAGCAACACTCACCCAACCATATGCATGAGCCTGAGGATATTGTCCCCACCATGTACACTCCTAGAGTGTAGGTAGTGTACACTCACCACACAAGCAATACTCACACATTCACCCAACCATATGCATGAGCCTGAGGATATTGTCCCCACCAGTACACCCAGGTTGTAGATAGTGCTCATGCATATCCACAACCAACACACAGTCATACAAAACAATAACATTTATACTCTTGAGTAATTAGCGATGTCTCCGATCACCAACTGTGTCAGCCAATTCTCTATGTCCCAAATCGTTTTTTCTTAGTACCCAAAAACTCACATTCACCACTTTAGAAGCTTAGTTCCACGATGGGCATCCAAACTCCAAATCCTGCTAAACTGTTACTGCTAAACGAATACGAAGTCCCCATGAGCTTCCGCCAGAAATGAAGTTCTTCTACTCTGCAGAAAATACCCTAAGTCCCGACACGCCACTGCCTGAGATTAAGTCCTCACACACTATTCCGCAGAATATTCTAAGTCCCGCCTAACCAGTATAAATTAACACTGTCCCAACTTATACTTAGCTCTGCACCGTAGAGCGCCGTTTCTGCTGAATCTCCCCGTCTGCTAATCCAAGTCCCAGAGATGGCGATAGTTTCCTCCTCCCAATGATCTTTTTTTTTCTGGCGAACCCCCAAATCCCACTACGCCAGCGGGAGCACCTTCACAGTTATGTGTGCCCTTCAGCATGCATGTTAGTAGCTAACACGGTCGGAGAATGGGATGCGTCTCAGTGCAAGTCCTATATGCCTTAGGTCGGGTTTAATTAATAAATTGGGCGCATGCATTGCGGCTGTAGCAGGGTTGTCTGGTGCCATGGCTGCAATTGTAGCCATGGGAACACCCCGAAAGAAGAAGGGTCTAGTAAGGGTATAGAGAATCAGGCAAAGCGGAGAGGCCTGGGAAAAACTATGCGACAGTCGCGGAAGATAAATGTAATTCCTTTATTGGATTAGGGCTGGAGAAAGTAGGGTAGTTGTTAGTTTGCGAAGATAGACTTTGTGAGTTTGATGCAGGGTGAAATGAAATGAGGTCGTAGCTGATTGATAACCAGTGTCGCGCTAAGCAACCGTGGTGGGGGACAGAACTGAGCCTCCCACCCGACAGATGCCAGCCATCTCTTTATAACACACGAAAGAGTGTTAATAAGTTACAGACCCAACAATCTCCAAGGTACACCCATATTTATACTACCCAGCGGCTCTCTCCACACACACCTCCTTCTCCAGAGACTCGAGGCCCGACGTCAGCGCCCTCTATATCAATCACCTTCTTAATTAGCAAAATACAAGAGCCACTTCCACACTTTTCAGGCAGGTGGCCCCTTCACATTTCGGGGTGCAATCCGCCAAACAGTCATGCGCTGCGGGCAGACGCGACGACAGGAGTCAAGCGCCGGGGAGAACATAACATAGCTGGTAAAGTAAACTGTTTTACCACCACACAGTAAAATACATCTCACATTGGTAGAGCTAGTGATTTCTCGCGAAACAATATGAATAAACGGTAGACTTGAACCCTACAAGCACCCAACAGCAGTTTGTTTATTGCTATTGGTTGCTGTCTACTTGAGAAGAGGTCTTCATATCTGACTGGGCCACTCAGAATTCCGCAACATCGGCATGGCTCCTACGTGATTCGTGTGCAGACAGTTAACACGTGTCAAAAAGTAATTCACCCAATCAAGACAGGTAAACGACTCCATAGTGTTTTGAAATATACCTTGCTTTGAAATATTTTCGTAAAATTTCACTGCTCCTACAAATTAGTGATGGAGCATAGGCCTATTATATCACACTGTTCCAGCATAAAATGGGCCACACACGGGGTATCAGCGATTGGACAAATAAATGGAAATCGAGATTGTAAAATACTGTAGAATATAGCCTACATGTGATTTGATACGCAAAATTTTCTTTGCCCAACTGTACCTTAACGGCCCTGCCTAGTGCATGGATCGGCATATCTAGAATTATAGGTTTTTTTTTTACATGTCCAATGTTTTTAAACGTGGCCTAGTTACGCTTTTAAATATCGCTTTCAATCAAAAAACGCTTTGTGCTTTTTGAAAAGAATAATAATGCTACGAGAGTGTCAGGATGATTAAATGTGAGTCTGTGGTTTAATGTTTTTGCAGAGTTTTTAAATCGTGTTTCAACCGCGATGTTCTGAGTGTTAATACTTTTACAAAAAACGTTTTTGTAGAAATGTGGCCCCAAGCAGAGATGCACAAAGTGTTGTTTTATTGTTTGAAAGTGTTGTTATCCTGAGAGGTGGTCGAGACACGCGTAATATCGTTTAACATGTAAAGCGCCATTTTTTCACTCAGGTCCATCATAAAGCAGTCACGTTAATACGAGTCAGTGTCGTCACAGTCATTAAGTTCAGTTATTCTTCACCTCCTTAATTGCGGAAAAAGCAAAGTGCAATAACAACCAGGTACTTGTAACAGTACAACAACACTGTCTGTCAGTTCAAATCATTAGCATCTGTTTGTCTCAACCATAGCCGGTGTATTGCAATGCAGTTCTGTATAGAGTCATGCTGTGCAACTATACCAAGATTCTATTGGTGTAAGTGCGCTAACAGAATTGAGTTTGCAGTTTTGACTGAGTGGATCGAACTGCTAAATGTTTTGTTTCAAATTAGTTCTTCAAATGAAGACGGTGATTAATTCGTTGTAATCTAATATTTATTATTTAATTCTATTGTTCCTTAATGTGTGCAATTCCGGCATACCTTCCATCCTCATGTATCGCAACTGTACTCTGGTGAGTAACGTATCTCGCAATAAACATTATGCGAAATGGCGCCGCATCTGATTGTACCATGCTACTGTACCGGCTAAACATCCTCTAAGGTCAGCACAGTGTGTGCTGCACAAAGCGCTCCAAAATAATTTGCACCAGCTAAGATAAACACAGGGCAATGAAGTTGTGACGTAACATCCTACTGAAAAAAAAGCAAGGCATTGGGAGCTCGTGCAGTTGAGAGAAACGAACTTATTAGTAAAGCTCTCAGACTATTTCACTTTTCGACGACTATTTTCCATTTTTACTGCAGCAAATTAAACGTGCTTCCTGGAGTTATTTTAATAACTAATGTTATTCTTGACCAGTATAAAGAATGTATGGCGGAATGCGCAAGCCAGTTGCGCAGTACATTAAAACGGAAATTTAATTTTCGTTTTTTATTATAGCTGTAACAAATACGTCGCTTACACTAAGGTAGGTAATATTTAGGGACTAGAAAATTTCGCAATTTTAGTTTAGGACACGCTAGGAATCAAACACACGTAAATTTATGTTATGATTGTAATTGGAGCACAGTTTATTAGATACGCCCAGATGAATTTTGAGCCAATAACAATAACAGACCCATAAGACAACAAGTACCGAATCCCGTGCCACCTGGTCTGAGGTAAAAACTTGCCTGCACACGCATGTATGTAGGCCTACACACTCGGGCTACATTCACATAAACATTTTTCTGATCTTGAAGACAAATCTCACTCTTCTATGGGTTTGCTATCTCACTGGACTTGATTCCTGGCGTACTCGCCCCCAGATTGTCGCGCGTGGGAATCGTGAACGACTAAGTCGCTAGTCAGCGGATTTTCTCGGAGATATCCCGTTTCCCCGCCGTTTCATTCCGACGTCACTCCATACTCACCTCGCTTCACCCTCATCAGCATTCAAGACCTCAATGTTGTAGAGTTGAGTTGACAGGTTTGGGCGACTCTTAACAACGGAGTCTTAAGAGCCGATGAATGGTGAACTGAGGCGAGAAGGGAACAGCGCCTGAATGCAAGGGTGGGGGAAATGGGAGATCCCCGAAAAAACCCGCCGACTAGTGAGATCGTCTGGCACGATTTCCTCACGCGAAATGACGGGAGTGAGCCGGCCGGGGATTGAACCTGGTTCACCTTGGTGGGAGGCGAACAGGAGCAGGTTAACCACTCAGCCACAGCGGCCCCTAAGATCTCGGTGTTGAAAGTCACCCAAATATCTTCATTTACTCACTCAGTTACTGTAAATTTCCGTTAAACAAAGTTGGCCGATTGACAGGATGTTTAGAGGTAGGTTATGTTAGCGGTGCGCATGTACTACGATGTTTTTGGAACGATGGCTACACGAGTGGAGATGTGCGAGATGGCTGGAGGTGGAATAGTTTGGTGGTACCGGCCATAATGACAGGCCACCAGTGATAGTTCGAACACTTCTCATGCCGCATTCCGATATAATTGTTACCTACTCGCGCCCATCGCCGCCTATGCAGATAAGACCGCACAATACTGACACAAGTCGCACACCAGTTCTATCAACACAACTCTCTTAAATATCCTGGTGTAAGAGGGTTGCTTGCCTTCCGCGGTGGTTCTGTTGGCAGCACTGAGTGCGACTGTATAAGAGGAGCGGTGGCCAACCAACCTCCTGATTCGCCGCCGTCGAAAGATTTGGACGGTCCTTAGCATCGAGGTCTTGAAAGCCAGTGAGGATGGAGCAGTGCCGGAATGAAAAGAGGGCAGGGGTAAACTGGAGATCAAAGAGAAAACCCGCCGAATCTCACATGCGAAAATTAAAAAGCGATCCCACTGGGAATCTAACCCGGTTCGCCCATGTGGAAGGCAAGCAGTCTAACCACTACACCATCGCGGCAACTTTGTCTCCTAGAGCTCCACCAACAATTACGGGCTGCGTTTGGACACTTTTTCTGTTAAGAGGGGAGGGGCGTGGTATTTTATACAATTTGGCAGCCCTGGTGCTGCAAAATGCGCCCCTCTCCAAAATGAAGTATATTTTATGGAAACCAATTGTCCCAATACTTACACACACGTGACTTCCCAAACACACCTAGAACATATAACATTATAAAAATTACCATTTAATATTTTTTTTGACCTCCATATTTTTATAAACATACAGAGAATTAAACTTAATATATAGTCTATCCACAGTACCGGTGCCCTTTTTCGAACTAAACCTTTGATAAATTACCCCACATATGATATGTTTTGTTGTTTAGTAAACTATTCATGAATCACAAACATTTTATACTCGTGTTAACATAAAAGAGTATTACTTTTAGTTATATTGAATTTTACTTATATTTTATAATTATATTGTGCTATTTCGTTCATAATTTACGTGAACAAAAACAGAGAGAAAATAAGTGTCTAGGAAGAAATAGTTCTGATAAAAATTATTATAAAACTGAGTGCTCAGAAATGCAGTGAGTTGACCCTTTTGTGTGATTTTCTAAACTTAATTAACTACGTTTTCATGAGGCGTAGAACTTTACAAGGGCTTCAGAACGTTGGGTGTAACAGTGAATGGACTATACTTATTTATGTGAAGAGTTTGGCTTCCTTACAGTGCCATTGGAAAATAGGTTGGGTAGGAGAAATATTTCCCGTCTTTCTACCCCTTTTCCGACGCGCCAGACAACAATATAAATAGATGTATTTACATTCGACTCACCAAAATCGCCTGCACGTTAATCACAAAAAAAGTTGAATATATATAAACGAGCTATTATCTCAAGTGAATTCTAAGAGCGGTATAATTTTTTTTAAGTTGGAACTGAATGTTCAGTTACAGTCCGACCTCTGTCAGGAATATTCCCCTCCCTTGTTAAAGTCAGCAGTGTGATATTGGGTGTTAAGTTGGAACTGAAAGTCCAGTTACAGTCCCACCTCTGTCTGGAATATTCCCCTCCCTTGTTAAAGTCAGCAGTGTGATATTGGGTGTTAAGTTGGAACTGAATGTCCAGTTACAGTCCGACCTCTATCTGGAATATTCCCCTCCCTTGTTAAAGTCAGCAGTGTGATATTGGGTGTTAAGTTGGAACTGAATGTCCAGTTACAGTCCGACCTCTGTCTGGAATATTCCCCTCCCTTGTTAAAGTCAGCAGTGTGATATTGGGTGTTAAGCGTGTTACCCACCAGGAAGGTAATGGTAATAATTATTTGCAAATTAAATAACGAATTATTCGAAAACGGAGAGGCTTTGAGTATTGGCACAAGGTGATATTTTCGTTAATTGTGACTTGTTGATTAATAATCAATTATTCAAATCACGCAGATAAGCTACCGTATCATGGAAGTTAGTTCGTATTAAGGGAGGTAACCGTGATTATTTACATGAAATTACTTCATGACAGCGACATGTGGTGGGGTTTTTGCAGTAATTTGTTCATTTACCCACTATCCAGATACTCCGTGATCAGTCTTAAATACATTCTTGAATATTTACGAAAAAAAAAAAAAAACCGCCCTTATAATACACTTTAGACCATAAGTCGTGTATGTTTTTAACTTGTTTTGTTCGTGATTAACTTGCAGCCGAAATTTATGGATGATAAATTTAGGCACACACTATACAACCGTAAATAGCGTTAAAGTAATTGTTATTTTTCAAAATAGGTACTGTGTGTTAGTTCTGTGTCCTAGGCGTCTTCCAAATGCTGGAAAAAATTTAAGTTTGCGAAATTGAGTGCCTTTTTTTTTTTTGTATTTAGAAACCAAATAATCAGGAGTCTATAAGATGGCATATTGGAGAAGCCAGAGAGCAACTATGAAATGTTTTATGAGAGGTAGTAAAAATATATGCTTACTTCCGACGAGTGAGTGAGTGAGTGAAGAGATTTGGGCGGCTCTTAACAGCGAGGTCTTGAGAGCCGATGAGGTGTTTGAAGTGAATATAGAGCAGCACCGGAATGAGGGTGCTGGGGAAATGGGAGATCCCCGAAAAAACCCGCCCTACCAACGGCATCGTCCAGCACGATTCCCACTTGCGAAAATCCGGTGACCTGGCCGGGGATTGAGCCCGGTTCGCCTTGGTGGGAGGCGAGCATGCTAACCGCTCAGACACCGTGGCCTCTTACTTCCGACGAATTATTTAGTTCTTCTGGGGAGAACATTTCCTTTGGTAGCCACTCTGTTGTCAGTGACCAATGTGAAACGTTCTAGTACCGTGTAGTTTAATTCATAACAAGCTAATGCCAAAATACAAATGCGAGATGCGCCAGTCTTGTTTCTGTTCTGTAGTATAGTGGCGAAGATAGGAACCTACAGAGGGAAAAAACAACAAAGAAAACGTGAAGTAGGAGTGACGGAGGAGGAAAGAAAATAAATGTGTGTGCCAAAACAACAAAAAGGCAATGATTAAGTATGTAAAACTAAAAATACATATTTAATATTAATTGTTTTTAACTAATATGGGAGTAAGTAACAAATACTTCCATAGAAGAAGGGATCGTGGTCGTCTAGTGGTCAGACTACTCACCTGCCACCAAAGCGAACCGGGTTCGATTCCCGGCCGGGTCACCCCACGGACGATGCCATTGGTCGGCGGGTTTTCTCGGGGGTCTCCCGTTAGCCACACCCTTGCATTCCGGTGCTGATCCATATTCACCACGCTTCGCCACCATCAGCTCTCAAGATGCTAAGAGCCACCCAAATGTTTTCACTCGTCCATAGAAAATATCTTAGTCAGTCATCCTAAAAAAATGACACAAGAACACCAACAGAAAAACAATGAGAACGATATACAAACCCACCAACACTGGCGTGTTTACTTCATTTTCGTGGGCAGTCCCTGGAACATGTTCAGGGTTGGAATAGGTTTAAGACGCTATGCCTGAGCAAGGGAAAATGACAAAAAAGAGAAAATTTTAATGTAGAATCTTAATTAAATATTGTATTAAAGTAAATGTGTGAGAGACGGCCCTGATTGGTATTTGCATGCAACATTCATATTAACATTGAGAGCGAACAGTGGGGGATGTGAACTCTGTGCGTTGGAGGGAGGATGCTTGCCCGCGGCGTACTCAGGCTGCTGTTTACGTCTAAGTCAGGCTTGTTCGCTGTGTATTACTTTTACATCATATTGTGGCTTTCATGTAACCTCAGTCAAAGTGTTGCAATGGCGTATGTACTAACCAATGGTTCAGTTACTCAAGAAAAAGGAGGCCAGCCGCTAATTATTCGAGTGTTTGGCCGGAGAAAACGTGACCACAGGCCAGCGATATAAAGTCTTATCGGACATAAACTGCATCAGTAGAGATGTGCAAGATTCTCCTTATTGGTAAGTAGCATTGAAGACTTCATTATCCTATACCTGCTTGAGTACAATTCGTCATTCCATTGGCCACTGGCTCTTCAGCCGCACTAAGAGAAATTTCAACAAAATATTTGTTTGTATAGGGCTAAAAATATATAGTTTGTTGCCACAACGAAATATTTTGTTAAGTAAACAAATTTGAAAAGCAACAACAATAATTTTGTTCCTATTAAAAATGACATGTTCAAACGAACAAAACATTTGTGTTGGGCCAAAAGAAGTTATAATGTCAACATTGGATCAACTGTGTGTATTTGTTTGGCTACTAATGGGATTTCTTTAGTTCGATAATATAGCTCGTGAGTTTGTATTTTTTGTGACAATTAGGATGATAGCAGTGTTTGATTGATGCTTAGTAATGCTATAAACATCCTAATTAAACTAGTTCAAAATGAAACTAAATAATACAGTTGTATAACTTCAAATATATATTTGCGCACATTGTCCAGTGTTTGTAATTATGTATTTAAAAATGTTCCTATTTCTTTAGTAATCTCTTCAGCTGAGATTGCCAAGACGTAACGCTCGGGCAATGTACGTTCGAATCTCGGGCGGGTTCCAATTTTCTTTTATATTAACCGAAATGTTTAATATACGTAGAACCAAATAAATCTTTGGTAGATCAAACCAAATCTCTGTTTGGGGCAACCAATTGAGAACAACGAAATAATTTGGTTAGAACAAAATATTCCATTCACCGTATACAAACTCTGCTTTGGTTACGGGGCCGCGGTGGCCGAGCGGTTAGCACGCTCGCCTGTCACCAAGGCGAACCAGGTTCAATCCCCGGCCGGGTCGTTTCCGGATTTTTGCAAGTGGTAATCGTACATGAAGCTGCCGCCAGTCGGCAGGTTTTCTCGAGTATCTCCCGTTTCCCCTGTCTTTTCATTCCAGCGCTGCTCCTTACTCATGTCAATCAAAGCCAATACAAAACTAACAAACTACCAGTGAAATATCCCGACAGCAGGAGTTGGTACTCATGTAAACATGACGTAAGAGGTAAAATAGCAACTCACAATGACATTTACAAAGCAGAAAATGTTTCACTGATCGTAAGTGTCTGCGAGCTAAGTTATTGGTAACATACTTTTAAAGCTAATTAGCTAAAACCGAAAAGTATAAGTTAAAGATTACAACTTTTAATTGTGAGTACTATTTTCTTCCACGGCAATCTTCTAGGTCATCAACATAACAACGAGCATACAGCAAGAACTCATCACTACTGTATGTTATACTCCACTCTCGCATGTATCGTCCTCGAACCTCAAGTTTATTTTTATTTTCTGTCGCCAGAGACCAGGTGGCGTGGGATTCGATGCTTGTTTCCTTGCATGTCTGTTACTGGCTCAGAGTTCACCTGCGCTTCTTTAATAAACTGTGATCCAACTGCGAACAGAGTAGAATTGCATATATGTTTGAAATCTAGTTGTCCTAAAATGAATTCGAGAAAATTTTCCTTTCCTTAGTCATCAGTCTATACAATACTTAGCAAACAAAAGCATTTACTGTTTACATAGTGTAGAATGGTTGGTCACATTGTCTGTCAAAATTTACCCCACTTATATGAAATGGACAATAACCAATAACTAGGGGTCGTAGAATTCCACGAAAAGACGTCAATACAAGTGAAATATATTTGAAAACACTCTAGGGTCGTTTACCTATCCTGATTGGCTGAATTACTTTCTGAAACATGTATTGACTGTCTGGCCACGAAATACATAGAAGCGGCCTAATTCTCTGAGTATCCCCGTCAAATATAAAAACTGCTTGTCAAGTAGACAGCCAGCAATGACTACAGACAAACTGCTATTGGATGCTTGAGGTCTATCGTGTACTGATATTTTTCGCGAAACTTTCTTGTCCCTAACAACAAGAAATAACGGCTAATAATGTCGGAGTGTGGAATAGTAGGAGGACAGGTACGCGAGTACATACATATGGGAGGTCGTTGATGCTTCTCGGGTTGTTGGAGGTGTTGGCAATATAAATTGTGGACTGGTGTGGCCGGGTAGGGGAGGGGCGGCGTGACGTCACGAGCTACGGACAGACGGGCCCGCAGCCGTCCGCCGGTGATATATATTACATTACTCTATAAATCTGTTCGCTGCGCCACCACCACCCTTCCAGCCTGCACCGCCCCACCGGGAAAAACAAAGATGAAGCGCTCTTCCTTCAAGCTGTAGTTACTACCCCGCCCGCAAACATCGCTCCGCTCCTCCTGTTTCTTACATCCTCACTTACACGTGAATCACTCAACACCTGCTTACACGGTATCCCTGGTTCCCTTTTAGCCTTACTTCGAGAAAAAAATTCTGGCATTTTCTCAGTACATCACCGAACTATAAAAAGGGTTCTACGTATTAAAGGAGCTCCTTAACTGTCGTATGGGCATCATTGCAAGCAGCTAGGTTTGTTCAAATTTTTAAATAAACTTTGGAATTTTTCATTGCAAACATTTTTTTCAAAACAGACATGAAAATGGATATTTTGTTACGCGTTCATAAATTTCGTCACTGAAACATAAACGTGGTCGTTGAAAAGAAACTTAGTCAAATAAAGTTCGCTCTAAGTTGTCTTGTGTAGACGATATTTACTCTCGTGTAAACCAGTGCTTGAAACTACAGTGACAATGCTGCTGCATCTTGTCTAATCAGACTGCTGTATCCTGCAGACACCACTTCAAACTACGCGGAAATAGAGGAGTCGCGGAACTGGTGCATGCTATATTCCATCGCCGTAGAGATACTTCCTTATTTCGTGATGTATCCTTGTGTCGTTTCATTCTGTTTGCTAGGGCGGCTCTTTAACATCTTGTGCAAATAGGGACACCAGATTTTCGCGAAGAGAGATACTCTCTTGTAGTATTTCAAAACACTTCAGCTCGCATCCACCTGTGAGTGGTTGCCTCTACTTGTTACGACGCATCGTATGTGCATCCCCGCAGACGTTCAATCCTGAAGCAACCTACCCGTGATGTTTGTTCCATTCAAGACCTAAAATATTTCCTCTCAATGAAACATGACAAGTAACTAATGCAAAACTGGAATCATACACTTCAAATATTGAAGTCTAACTTGCTTCGAACTTTTTCGGAAAAATCAGGTATCCCTAACTTTTCAGTCACAGTGTTAAGACTTCTCGCCTCGTACCAAGGTGAACCGGATTCGATTCCCGGCGGGGTAGATCTCGGATTTTCGCATGTGGGAATCGTGCCGGATGATGCCTCTGGTCGGTGGCTTTTCTCCGGGATCTCCCATTTCCCCCACCCTTGCGACCTCGATGATAAGAGCCACCCAGATCTCACATCATTATATACTCAGTCTCACACACACACACACAGATAAATAAATAAATAAATATATATATATATATATATATATATACACGTGATGCAAAGAAAATAATTAATATTTTATTTTTTCGCAATCGTACTTAATGTGAACATAAAGTTCTGTTACATTTCGCGACTATGTAATTAAAATGTATGTTGTATTTCATGTCATTGGTCACAGTTGTTTGTGAGACTAGGTAATATAATGTCAGCAAGGAATTACATATGTTACATGTGAGAGACTTGCCTTTCTGAAAGTTGTTTTGTGTCGTGTACAGTTTGATTCACACGATCATCAAAGCCAGTTTTACACCAGGCCACTTAGCTTGGGATTCGATGCTTGTTTCGTTGCATGTCTGTAATTGGCTCAGAGTTAATCAGGGTGTGTCTAATAAACTGCGATGCACTTGCTAGAGCTAGTGATTTTTCGCGAAAAATAAGACTACATGGCGTACTTCAATACTATAAGCAGCCAACAGCGGTTTATCTATTGCAATTGGTTGCTGTCTGCTTGAGAAGTAGTTTTCATATTTGACCGGGCCACTTCAGAATTCGGCAACATCAGAATGGTTTATACTTGATTCGTGCACAGACAGTTGACACGTGTCAAAAAGTAATTCGGTCTCTCGAGATACGTAAACTATCCTACAGTGTTTTCAAATGTAACGTGTCTTGAAATATATTCTCCAGGTTTCACTACATCTGCCAACTGCGAACATAATAGAAATGTAGATATGTTTGGATTCTAGATTTTCCTCAAATCAATTCGAGAAATTTATTATAAATAGGGCCATCACTTTTCCGCTAAACACTTCACGTGCAGGCTAGAATATAGTAACTGACATGCCTGCTCGTAGCTTTCCGTATGTTATTGGCCGTGAATTTTTGTGACAGGATGTATTCTTACCTGGCTGGACTTACTCCGACAACGAACGTCTGTGATTCCTAGACAGTTCGCTAAGACGCTCAACAAACGAACCCATCCAGTAAAGAAAGTGCTTTGGAGTACAACTTGTGGACTCTTTACAAGAAAAAAAATTACTCCTGGAATTTTACATTTTCAAAACGGTACCCGTATGCTATGGGGACAACTAATTTTTAACATTTCTTCTCTTATTAAACTCTCTATGTCCATCTATGAAATACTATTTTTCAGACCTGTTACAACCCGATAAGTCGCAACCTGTTACTTTGTCATATATATTTCTTTATCACATGATATATTTGTTACAAAGTCACTGATCTATCTGTGAATCTGACATCGTATAATGAACATAATAAAAATTAACGTAAGAAATTCATGTGAGAAAAGTTATATTACCGTTTAAAACAGAATCTTTGGTTACTCAAAATATGAAAGTTTAAAATTACTCGACCACCATCAGCTGGTAAACATGCTAACTGTCAAACACATATTAGTATTATTAAATTACGGAAATCGGTTACATCATCTACAAGTTGTGATTTTTGAAGCGATTACGTAAATCTGGAGTTACTGCACACATTTTTGTGTTAAACGTAATGAAGACAGAATTATTTTACAAATATCTTCGTTTAAAGTTTTTTTTTTATTTTCACCTGAAAAAGAAAACCAATCGAGGGTCATAATAAATTTGCAAATAAAATATGTTGCTTACCAGTTGCGCTAGCAAGATAGCGTTTCCTGCATTAGTTAGTTTCCTTTCCACTAAAAAAAATAATAACATTAGAGGTTTGTAACCAGGGATTTATAAATTCATCGATTATTACCATCCATGTTGAGACAATAGAGTTGCAGTGGAATTTCGTGATGTTGTGTATCAAATTTGGGGGGGGGGGGGGGTTATATTACCAAATATCACTGTTGAATTGTTGGAATGAGTAAGAACAAAAAAAACAGAGGGAAATTGCAGTCCAATTGGGTGTTTCTAAGGCATGTGTATCAAAAGCAATATTTTTTTAAATATCAGATGCATAACACATGTGAAAACTATATATTAAAACACCAACAAGGGTTCGTATGCCACCTTCAGTGTTTTACAATGTCATTTGTTTATTGAATGCTGGGGCCGCGGTGGTGTATTGGTTAGATTACTCGCCTCCCACCTATGCGAACCAGGTTCGATTTTCGTCGGACTCACTCCCGGATTTTCGCATGTGGGAATCGTGCCGGAATATGCCGCTCGTAGGCGGCTTTTCTTGGGGATCTCCCGTTTACCTCGCCCTTGCATTCCGGCGCTGCTGCATACTCACCTCAATCTCCCTCATCGACTCTCAAGACCTCGCTGTTAAGAGCCGCCCAAATGTCTTCACTCGCCCACTACTCTATGACGGCACTGGCAGAGTCAGCCGACCCACAGCGGCCTGTGGGAGATGGGGCTGGCACGAGGGGAGGTGAACGAGAGATGGATGGGGATAGGGTGGGGGTGGGGTGGGGGTATTGGAATATCTGTGTGATTGCCGACTACCAGTGATGTGTGGAGTCATCGGCCAGCCATTAATCTCAGCTGCTGAGAAGGGGAGGTCCGACATCGAGGCCTTTCACCCCTCGCTGGTACCCAAGCCAAGTGCAGAACAGTCGCTTCTACAGAGACCGAATCTTAGCGCCTCTCTCCAACTATTAAAAGTTATTTATAGGGGCACCCAAAATTCGTGATAAGGTGTATTTGATAACAGTGAATCTAAGATCCACTATCTTGATTGGATGATCTAAACGTTACACGTCATAGTAGTATGCCAGCGAGTTATAGTCGTACAGTATCGGAGTTGCCTAGTTCTGATTGGCCAGTCAAGTAAGAAAATGTCTTCTCACAAAGAAACTCCACCAATAAGAAAAAGAAAACTGCTGGTTTGCCCGTAGTGTAGTGAAAGGTAATATATACTTATCGCGAAATTCGTGTGATCTTAGTTATTTAACACTTTGAACACGGCGCACGTATACCTCACCGGCAATGATTTATTATTAGAGACCTACAACATTTTTGTTATTATTTAGTGACAGGATTTAATTTAGACATATGTACGTTTGCACGGCTCTTATCATTGGACCATACGCCCTTGGAAACACTATGCCAATGAATGAACACTTCATATTTGTGTGCGCGAATCACGTGCAGTATAATTAAAGGCTGTTCACGATAAAGTGAGCACTTTTGAAATCAATCTTAGACGAAAGTTACTATCCATGCCTTCATATACTTCAACGGGCGCACAGAATGACATGTACGCGGTTAAGTTGGTAACGATAGATGGAAAATAGTTCCATATCATAACGTCAAATAAAAAGTTAGGTAGGCCTAACCATTTGTGTCAATTTCAATTATTTATTTCTGTTTCTGTTCTTTTAAAGCATCAGATGTGTAAAAATTTGCGGATTTACAAAAATTTTAACTTTTATAATAATTTCAATTTCACTTGACCGACGCATGAATAAAGTGATGAGGCCCATGGCAATGTTAATTTTACATAAGGCGGAAGAATACACAACGTTCGTACACGTTTATCTTAAGCAGGGCTTTCTTTCAAAAGTGCTCATTTTAGAGCGAACAGCCTAAAGTCGCTTCAGCAGAGTATAAAGTGGGGTGAAGAGATTTGGACGGCTATTAACAGCGAGGTCTTGAGAGCAGATGAGGGTGAATCGAGGTGAGAATGGAACAGCGCAGCAATGTAAGGGCGGGGGAAACGGGAGATCCTCGAGAAAACCCACGGACCAGTGGCATCATTCCGCACGATCCTTGCATGGAAAATCCGAGTGTGTCATCGCCGGGAATCAAACCCGGTTCACCTCGGTGGGAGACGAATTGTCTAGCCACTACAACACCGCGGCCCCAGTATTCAATAAACAAATGACAGTGGCTGGGGTATGTGAAGGTTTGTGACAACTAGCAGGTGCCCGAGAATAACGGGAATTTAGCATGTTCCTATTAATAATAACGGGAATTTAGCATGTTCCTATTAATAATAACTGAGTTTTAAAATCGCATGCACCTACCTACTAAATTTCTTTTAGTTTAGTAAACAAGGAGGATAAAATAATTGAGTTCTTAAAAATACAGTAGATATATATTTTGGCCGAGTGTGACAACTAAACTGTATAATACGATCCTGAGCATGATGAACTCATAAACAATAGTCACCAGTTTGGTTCGTGTATATTTGCATGTGAAGTTTGCCCACACTTTCCGTCACAGTGGGTCATTAACACACATTTGTCGATAGAGCTTGTGAGTTCCGAGTAGACAAAAAAATGAAGACTCTGGTAAGCTAAGTGCAACTTGTAATGTCATGTCCATGACTGTACTCGCACATATCTATATTTCCCAGGGTAGTGATGTGAGCGCTGCAGATTAACTGCCAGTTACGTCAAGCTAGAAGTGAATCTGCTGTATTCATGTATGCATGACCGTCAATACGGAACTGGAAAAAATGTACGGATCCATTTTGGGACAAGCTAGGATTCAAAATGTATGCTTATGTCACTTATGCAATTGTTTCACGCGATATTTGATGCCTCCTCGAAGACCTTCAGCCAATAATGAGTATTCAATAAAATGCAGGCGGAATCATTATATCCCACTCTGTCATAGATCTACCGATGAGGTATAAGCCATTCACAGTAAACTGAGAACTTCTGAAAGGCATGCTTAAGATTTACGTGTATGAACATTGTTTATTCTTCCGTCATATGTAAAATCAACATTGCCATGGTCTGAAAACTTTATTCATGCGTTGGTCATGTGAAACTGTGAAATTATAAGAAAAGTCAATATTCTAAACAATCTGACAGCTCTCACACTTAAACGTATTAAAATTAATAAAAAGAAAAATTCATCTCAGTTTTTTAAAATGTTTACTTAACACTTATAATTCAACTCTAACTTAGGACATGGAACATCTTCCCCACTCTCTTTGCCAACGTTAATGGGATCATCTCACTTAGTATGTTCGTTAAAATGTTTACAATCAGGGACAGTGACATTTGTCAAAGGCTGATGTCAGAAGTGCTCACTTGACCGTAAACAGACTTTAGTTTACATCCGCGTTGAGGTACATAAGACTAAAGATGGCCGATAAATCGCAGCCTGCTACTTTGTCACAGATATTTCGTTGTCACAGATATATCAATGACAAAGTCATTGAAATATCTGTAACTGAGATATCGCATAATGACAGTTTCACAGCTTGTCAAACGAATGTGACAATTGATACAGCTTCTTATGTCACAGTTTATTTCAGCTGCCTGTGACAAGTCGCAGCGTCACAGTTAGTCTTGCATGTTTATAGGCTGTTCACGGTAAAATGAGCACTTTTGAAAGCCCTGCTTAAGATCTACTTTATGCACGTTATGTATTCTTCCGCCTTATGTATAATTAATATTTACCATGGGCCTCATCACTTTAGTCATACGTCGGTCATGTAAAACTGTGAGATTTTTAGGAAATCAAATATTATACAAATCTGCTCATTTTCACACTTCGATGCAATAAAAAAAAAACAGAAAACGGAAGAAATAATTTAAGTATTCCCAAATGGTTACCTAACACATTTTATTCGACGTTAACATATGGAACTATTTTCCATCCATCGTTACCAACTTTACTGTGCAAATGTCACTCAGTGCACCCATTAAAATATATGCGTCCAGGGGCAGTGACGTTCTTCCAAGGTTCATTTCAAAAGTGCTCACTTTATCGTAAACAGCCTTTACCAAGAGATAGCGGCTAACTGCATTTAAACAAACTATTCAATGAGTAATTATAGCTTCTGTTTGGAACGGTAATAAATCTCTACTTGAGTTCCTTTAGTTTTACTTTTATTATGTTTGATCAGAGTGACTATATTTTTATAGTTAGCCTACAAAACATTGGGTGCTAATAAATACACTACAATATTTCTATAGACGCTTTTATATTTTTGACAAGCAAAATTTATTATGAATTTATTGTAAACGTCGTTAGGATAGATCTGGCAAGTTAAATCCATTTTTGTAGGCTAATATAAAATTTTTAGTAACAAAAAAATTACGACGGAAAATGAGTAGTCCTCACAAAAGGAACCTTTACTATATTTTCACTAATACAGATGTGTTCGCATCAACGCAATATCATCACCACTGTTACATTTCTGACTTTATATATATTCTTTTTTGTTACTGTGACAAAATCGCAGGTATATATCACAGATATTTATGTGTCACAGATACTTGAACATATCGGTTAAGCTCATCCCTACATAAGACTATCAAGTAGTCTACAGGTAATTCAACTTGCGAGTTTTCCTGGTCTCTAAGCATCAGTTATGTTGTTCTCTGTACTGCACTATAGAACCGTCCTATTGTTCACACAACAACGGGACATGCTGAAAGTAATCAACAACGTTCATGTAGAACACATCCTGTTCCTTCTACAAGTTAGCACTACGAGTGTTGCTGACGTTTTATTACGTTGTCGTAAACTGCAGGAGAAGTAATATTTTTTCGATCTTGTCTTCAAAGAATGCGGATGTGGTAATTTTACGGAAAAGTTCATAAACCTAAGTTGAATTCGTACGACGTAATATTACGTCAGCAACGCCCAAAAATACAATAATACCGGTTGGGACCGGAAAATGTTAAGGATAATAGACAAACTGTAATCCAAACACGTGTACATTTTTTAAGTTACATTTACGATTGGATAACTATTTATAAAACGCGTCCTTGAGTGACAACAAACCTTCATAAAAGAAAGCACTTAATCCGGTGCTACTTGTCTGGGGCTTGAAGTTGCCACTCGCTGAGAATCAGCCAATGAACAAAGACCTAATGCTTGAGTATACAAAGGATCGTGGAGTTGGTCGCAAAGAGCACTGACTCGCCTATTTGTCCCTAACTTTAGGTCAAAGTTGACTGCTTAATGTGAACATGCATTAAGCACAGTTTTCGTTATTGGAGCGGGGTGAAGATTTGGGCGGCTCTTAACAGCGAGGTCTTGAGAGCCGATGAGGGTGAAATGAGGTGAGATTTGAGTAGTGCCGGAATGCAAGGGCGGGGATTAATGGGAGATTCCCGAGAAACCCCGGTATCATCCGACACGATTCCCACATGCGAATATGAGGGAGTGACCCAGCTGGGGATTGGACCAGGTTAGCCTTGACCAAGAATACTCATATCGCCAGTAGTACCAACTAATTTCCGATACAACCAAATCTGATCACCAAGTTCCATCTTCATCTTCATACGTGAATACATAGACGCTTTAACAAACACACTAATTACATCAGTATTGTCTGCCTTGCCCTTATGAACTGGAAAAGTATTCCAACAGATTATCCAGTTTGGATCAATCTCACTAATATCCGTTGGCGCAGGCTCCTTCTCGACATGAAATGTCACAATTGAAATGTTGTTTGTATGTAATTTTATATACGCACTTGGAGTACGTTCTTCCATTCGCACATTAATTTATAATGTCTGGCGTTGCAAATTATGCATTTGTTGGTGTGTGCTTTCTTTCAGCTGGCGAAGTATTTGTTTCGTTGCCAGAGAAGCTTTGTGTTCGGCGATCAGAGATATGTCATAACATAGTTCAGTAGTATGGCTTAAGATAATTGGACCCTGAACCTCGCAGAGTACAGCACCAGTCAAAAATAAGCCTGCTGTGCTACATGTTGACGATTGTCTACAATGCGCATGGGAGGATTAAAAGTGATCAGTTGGCCGTGAATAGCCTATACCAACACTTCTGTTGATATTACTTTAGTGGTCGTGTAGAAACGTTCAAGTTAGGGATTCTACGAGAAGCAGATACTTGAAGTGAGAGCGAGCTAGCTGCGGTGTCCGTGCTGGTACAGTGATCACAGCAGGAGGTTGCGTCACAAGCTCGCTGAGACATTGAGGCAGTATCCGAGTGTAGTAACTAACTGGCTCACGACCTGAAACAACAGCGTGACGAAACTGCGACAGCAGGAGAGTTGAAACGTGTCTACCGCTAAGAGAAAACTCCAACTTGTCTGCAGACAATGGTGCATGGACCCTCGCTCCGTTGAAGATCGGTGTTCTATGTAATATGTGTACGTAATGGACGCGTACGTTTCAGAATGAAAGAATATATTTTTCCGAAACTGTTCACGGTTATCGCGTACGTGTCATGTACGATCATTGTCAACGTGCAAACGTGTACGAACATTGTCAACGTGCAAACGTGTAGGAAATAGCGATATTTCATTTAGAGTCGTGTACGTAGGCTGCGGACAAAAGAATCAAAAGAGAAAAGAAGAATCGGTATTTTTCTTTTGCATTTAATATAATGTCTTATTTTTAAAAGAAAATTTGCGCTTTAATATTTTTGTAGTCATTAAAAAATAATATTAAATAATATGTAATGATTAGTTGTATTTTAGCAATGCATTTTACGATGAATTTTTGTATTATATTATTGTCAAATCCTGTGCAGTAAGTACTGACAGAATACGGATGCAAATAAAATGAAATTAAATGTTATTTTCTAATAAATCACTACTTCGCTAATAATCAAGTTAATTTGTAATTAACTTGTGTGACTGGTTCAACACAAAACGAGTACATTCACTATGAACTAAACTTTTAGTTAACGTTCTATGCAGTCGTCTCTTAAGTAGACGGAACAGATCGTGAACCTATCTTTGGATTTCACCTTCTCCCTTCTATGACCTATCTCTATCCCTAATGTGTGTGTGTGTGAGTGTGTGAAGAGTGAAGAGCGAAGGGATTTGGGCCGCTCTTAACATCGAGGTCTTGAGAGTCGATGGGGGAAATGCAAGGGCGGGGAAGTGGGAGATCCCCGAGGAAACCCGCCGACCAGCGGCATAGTCCGGCACGATTCCCACCAACGAATATCCGGGGAGCGACCCCGCCGGGAATTTCCCCGGTTAGCCAACGTGGGAGGCGAGCAGTCTAACCTCTACACCACCGCGGGTTTGTGATATTTCAACAAAAACTCCCACACCGTTATCTTTTTCCTTCTTAATTTAATTCGAACTGAAATATAAATGCTTGTAGTTCCAACGGATATGTTTCCACGGAAACAGGTTTCACAGTGTAGTTTTGGGAGGGGCGCACTCACAGGTATTAACCCGCGTGATGGAAAACATTTTTTCTGAGCGGTGTAATTTCCCAGCCCTTCCTTCGTGTGGATTCACTTAGCTGAGTTTTATTTTACTCGGTTTTATCGCCGCCCTCGTCCAGCGAGGTAGACGTGTGCCAGAAGAGTTGGCGAGGGTAAGGAATCTCCATGGTACACGGAGGTCGTAACTAACTTCGCCGAGTGTCACATTTTAACTTGCCAGGGGATAAGATCAGGTACGCCCCTCTCGGCGGAACAATCCGCTATGTGGCCTGAGGGACAAGCAATACCACCGTGTACTTACCTTTAATGTCCTTCAACACATTTACCTGTTCCACAACTCTGGCTATGTCTTCCTTCCTGTGTTGCTTTATGCTCGCACCATCTGTCCAATACTTTCCTTTTCTTGTACACTCTAAACCTGAGCCAGTAAGAATTCCACTGTTTAAATCATTTAAAAGCACCCGACTTATTCAACAGTCATTTCAGTCAGTTTAACTGACGAATTTGTGAAAAAGCGCAATTTTTTTTTTTATTCACGTATTGTTTCAGTGACATTTTCCACTGATACGTAAACCGCTTCATGCGCTGTTTTTTGGCGATTCTGTTTTCTGACTGAAAAATCAGGAGTTAAACAGCGTGTGCAAAATGACATCGCATAAACTAATAAACACTACAAGATTTTTTTTTTTATGTGAGTTTCGTATTTTATAATACATTTTTACGAGGCAACATGAACATTCAGTCTTTCATTCCATTTTTACGTCTTTCATCTCGTTTTGACGTAATTATCACAAAACTCGGTTTGAAGGTTTGAACTGCATTATATGTGGTGACGTGAGTGCATTAATACGTTCTAAGTGTTTTAAAAATCCTAATGTTACCAATAGAACTAAAAATGAAAAGAAAAGGCATATAAATTAAAGCTAAATATTTTCGATAACGACGTACTATACAATAGTTTCCCCATCTGCAGTCATTGTTCACTTGGCAGCTGGATAATCTGTTCTAAAATATGAACAATAATAGAGGAAGGTGATATTTTCACCTGTACTTCGTTGCATGTTCATCATTTGCGCATGTTTCTCTGGGAGCTGTCAAATAATCGGTGGACCATCTGTAAAAAGAACGATGCATGTTCATCATTTGCGCATGTTTCTCTGGGAGGTGTCAAATAATCGGTGGACCATCTGTAAAAAGAACGTAGCATGTTCATCATTTGCGTATGTTTCTCTGGGAGGTGTCAAATAATCGGAGGACCATCTGTAAAAAGAACGTTGCATGTTTCTCTGGGAGGTGTCAAATAATCGGTGGACCCTCTGTAAAAAGAACGTAAAAGTAAGATTATATAAATTCTAGCTTGTCCCGAAATTAATTCGCTAATTGTCTAGCTCTCTAAATATAACCAACTGCACTTAATATCGCCTGTAATTCGCTAATTGTCTTGCTCTCTAATTATAACCCACTGCACGTAATATCTCCTGTAATTCGCCAATTGTCTAGGTCTCTAAATACAACCAACTGCACGTAATATCTCCTGGTATTCGCTGATTGTCTAGCTCTCTAAATATAACCAACTGCACGTAATATCTCCTGTAATTCGCTAATTGTCTAGCTCTCTAAATATAACCAACTGCACGTAATATCTCTTGTAATTCGCTAATTGTCTAGCTCTCTAAATATAACCAACTGCACGTAATATCTCCTGTAATTCGCCAATTGTCTAGCTCTCTAAATATAACCAACTGCACGTAATATCTCCTGGTATTCGCTAATTGTCTAGCTCTCTAAATACAACCAACTGCACGTAATATCTCCTGTAATTCGTACGGGTAGAGCCAGTGATATTTTTATGAAACAATGTGAACATTCGATAGACTTTGATAGTATACTTGCAGTTTCTATGTTACCTTCCTTCAACTGCCGTTTACAAGGAATACGTTTCCGTGCTTGACTGGGCCTCTCGTTCGACAACTTAAGCTCTGAAACTCTGTGATTAGCGCGAAATATATGGAAACGCAGGCCACAGCACAATCCAGCCCCGCACCAGAAAATACAACTCACCCCGCAGTGTGAGTCCCACGGCCTCAAGTGGTGAATGTCATGTTGCTCACTAGGTAGGCGCTTCAAACACCAGCCACTAATTCCTTGTGTACAGTACCGACCATAAATATCCTGTGTGTGCAACATGTCCTCGATCATTGGAGCCAGTGATTATTCGCGGTGAAATATGGGTACACGGCGTACTTCAGCACTACAACCAGCCAGCTGCAGTTTGTCTAGTGTCATTGGTTGATGTCTGCTTGAGAAGGCGTCTTCATATTTGACCAGGCCACTCAGAATTCGGCAACAACGGCACGGCTCCTACGTGATTAGTAAGCAGACACTTGACGCGTGTCATAAAGTAATTCATCCACTCAAGATAGGTGAACGACCCTGCAATGTTCTGAAATATAATTTGTCTAAATCTTTTCGCGTAATTTCCAATACCCCTATCGAACATTGACTGAAATGGATAAAATATTGCTTGTTTCGAAATGTTTTCGCGAAATACGATTGCACTTTGTTAAGGGAAACTTAAAAGGCGTATATATACAGTTGAGTGCAAATGGCAATGTGCATAAAAAATTTTTTGGGTATCAAATTTTAAAAGCGAATTCGTGAATAGATGGCAAAAAACCCTATCGAGATCATGTGGCTTAAAATATTAGCACAGGTGTTTGCATTAAATACGTATTCCAGCACTTTCAATTATTGAAATATAACGTAACAAGGAGTTTAATAATTCAATTTTTTTGCTATGGAAAATATTTGATAAACTAAAAATACGGTCGGGTTGAAAAGGAAGTGAAATATGTGCTTACATTGCGAAATCCAGCTGATGGTGTCACTTACTAGCAACATGTCGGAATACTGTCGTCAGCAGCGCCTGGTAACTAGCATACCAGGAGGCGGCTGAGCCAATAGGGAAAGTCTCGCAGTGCGAAGTAGCCAATCAGAGACATAAGGCCCGCTCCATAGCCTCGCGCTGCCAATCAGGGGACGGATATGTCCACATCAGACGTGCCGCCAAGCCATTACACATCAGTGTAAACTCTGTTCGCAGTATCGTAGCAATTCTCACGATCAAACCTTTGCAAAATCACCTCATGTATGACATGATTGCTGGTTTCGCAAATATGTCCGCATGTATCACGACCGTTTTAACATTTTGAAATATAAAAGTACCTCATTCCAGGTCAAATTGAACTTTTTTTAATATTTTATATTATAATATTCCATTTATAATTAGCATGAACAAAAACGATGAAAATACGCGTGTTGTTAACGCCTAGTAAGAAATAGTTCTTATGTGAAACATTGTTAAACAGAGTAACAGTGAATGTAGTGGATGGTCTGTCACAGTAGCGGCTGCTTCATGCCACACGCAACATAGCAACATTGCAACAAGGAGCGAACTGCGGCCAATGTCATTACCGACGTCAAGTAGGACTTGAGAAACGTGGTAAGTAACAGTGAATGTAGTGGCTTGTCTGTCACAGTAGCGGCTGCCTCATGCCAAACACACATTGCAACATTGCAACACGGTGCGAACTGCGGCCAATGTCATTACCGACGTCAAGTAGGACTTGAGAAACGTGGTAAGTAACAGTGGATGTAGTGGCTGGGCTTTCACAGTAGCGGCTGCCTCATGCCACACGCAACATTGCAACATTGCAACAAGGTGCGAACTGCGGCCAGTGTCATTACCTACGTAAAGTAGGTCTTAAGTAACGTGTTAAGTAACAGTGAATGTAGTGGCTGGTCTGTCACAGTAGCGTCTGCCTCATGCCACACGCAACATTGCAACAAGGTGCGAACTGCGGCCAGTGTCATTACCGACTTCAAGTAGGACTTGAATAACGTGGTAAGTAACAGTGAATGTAGTGGCTTGTCTGTCACAGTAGCGGCTGCCTCATGATACACGCAACATTGCAACATTGCAACAAGGTGCGAACTGCGGCCAATGTCATTACCGACGTCAAGTAGGACTTGAGAAACGTGGTAAGTAACAGTGGATGTATTGGCTGGCCTGTCACAGTAGCGTCTGCCTCATGACACACGCAGCATTGCAACAAGGTGCGAACTGCGGCCAGTGTCATTACCGACTTCAAGTAGTACTTGAGTAACGTGGTAAGTAACAGTGAATGTAGTGGCTGGTATGTCACAGTAGCGTCTGCCTCATGCCACACGCAGCATTGCAACAAGGTGCGAACTGCGGCCAATGGCATTACCGACGTCAAGTAGGACTTGAGAAACGTGGTAAGTAACAGTGGATGTAGTGGCTGGGCTTTCACAGTAGCGGCTGCCTCATGCCAAACGACACATTGCAACATTGCAACAAGGTGCGAACTGCGGCCAGTGTCATTACCGACGTCAAGTAGGACTTGAGAAACGTGGTAAGCAACAGTGAATGTAGTGGCTGGTCTGTCACAGTAGAGGTTGCTTCAAGCCACAAGCAACATAGCAACATTGCAACAAGGTGCGAACAGCGGCCAGTGTGATTACCGACTTCAAGTAGGACTTGAGTAACGCGGTAAGTAACAGTGGATGTACGGGCTGGTCTGTCGCAGTAGCGGCTGCCCCATGCCAAACGCAACATTGCAACATTGCAACAAGGTGCGAACTGCGGCCAATGTCATTACCGACGTCAAGTAGGACTTGAGAAACGTGGTAAGTAACAGTGGATGTAGTGGCTGGGCTTTCACAGTAGCGGCTGCCTCATGCCACACGCAACATTGCAACATTGCAACAAGGTGCGAACTGCGGCCAGTGTCATTACCTACGTAAAGTAGGTCTTAAGTAACGTGTTAAGTAACAGTGAATGTAGTGGCTGGTCTGTCACAGTAGCGTCTGCCTCATGCCACACGCAACATTGCAACAAGGTGCGAACTGCGGCCAGTGTCATTACCGACTTCAAGTAGGACTTGAATAACGTGGAAAGTAACAGTGGATGTAGTGGCTGGCCTATCACTGTAGCGGCTGCCTCATGCCAAACGCAACGTTGCAATATTGCAACAAGGTGCGAACTGCGGCCAGTGTCATTACCGACGTCAAGTTGGACTTGAGAAACGTGGTAAGTAACAGTGGATGTAGTGGCTGGTCTGTCACAGTAGAGGTTACATCATGCCACAAGCAACATAGCAACATTGCAACAATGTGCGAACTGCAGCCAGTGTCATTACCGACGTCAAGTAGGACTTGAGAAACGTGGTAAGTAACAGTGAATGTAGTGGATGGTCTGTCACAGTAGCGGCTGCCTCATGACACTCGCAACATAGCAACATTGCAACACGGTGCGAACTGCGGCCAATGTCATTACCGACTCAAGTAGAACTTGAGAAACGTGGTAAGTAACTGTGGATGTAGTCTCTGGTCTCTCACAGTAGCGGTTGCCTAATGAAAAACGCAACATAGCAACATTGCAACAAGGTGCGAACTGCGGCCAGTGTCAATACCGACGTCAAGTAGGACTTGAGAAACGTGGTAAGTAACAGTAGATGTAGTGGCTGGTCTCTCACAGTAGCGGCTGCCTCATGCCACACGCAAAATTGCAACAAGGTGCGAACTGCGGCCAATGTCATTACCGACGTCAAGTAGGACTTGAGAAACGTGGTAAGTAACAGTGGATGTAGTGAATGGTCTCTCACAGTAGCGGCTGCCTCATTCCACACGCAACATTGCAACAAGGTGCGAACTGCGGCCAATGTCATTACCGACTTCAAGTAGGACTTGAATAACGTGGAAAGTAACAGTGGATGTAGTGGCTGGCCTATCACTGTAGCGGCTGCCTCATGCCAAACGCAACATTGCAAAATTGCAACAAGTTGCGAACTGCGGCCAGTGTCATTAACGACGTCAAGTAGGACTTGAGTAACGTGGTAAGTAACAGTAAATGTAGTAGCTGGTCTGTCACAGTAGCGTCTGCCTCATGTCACAGGCAACATTGCAACATTTCAACATGGTGCGAACTGCGGCCAGTGTCATTACCGACATCAAGTAGGACTTGAGTAACGTGGTAAGTAAATGTGGATGTAGTGGCTAGTCGGTCACAGTAGAGGTTGCTCATGCCACACGGAACATAGCAACATTGCAACAAGGTGCGAACTGCGGTCAATGTAATAACCGACGTCAAGTAGGACTTGAGAAACTGTGACAGACCATTCACAAAATGACTTGAGAAACAGTGAATTTAGTGAATGGTCTCTCCCCGTAGCGTCTGCCTCTTGCCACAAGCAACATTGCAAAAAGTTCGAACTGCGGCCAATGTCATTACCGACGTCAAGTACGAATTGAGTAACGTGGTAAGTAACAGTGGATGTAGTGGCTGGTCTGTCACAGTAGCGGCTGCCTCATGCCAATCGCAACATTGCAACATTGCAAAAAGGTTCGAACTGCTGCCATTGTAATTACCGACGTCAAGTAGGTCTTGAGAATCGTGGTAAGTAACAGTGATTGTAGTGGCTGGTCTGTCACAGTAGAGGTTGCTCATGCCACACCCAACATAGCAATATTGCAACAAGGTGCGAACTGCGGTCAATGTTATTACCGACGTCAAGTAGGACTTGTTAAACGTGTTAAGTAACAGTGGATGTAGTGGCTGGTCTGTCATAGTAGCGGCTGTCTCATGCCACACGCAACATTGCAACAAGGTGCGAAATGCAGCCAGTGTCATTACCAACGTAAAGTAGGAGTTGAGAAACGAGGTAAGTAACAGTGGATGTAGTGGCTGGTCTGTCACAGTAGCGGCTGCCTCATGCCAAACGACACATTGCAACCTTGCAACAAGGTGCGAACTGCGGCCAATGTCATTACCGACGTCAAGTAGGACTTGAGAAACGTGGTAAGTAACAGTGGATGTAGTGGCTGGTCTGTCACAGTAGCGGCTGCCTCATGCCACACGAAACATTGCAACATTGCAACATGGTGCGAACTGCGGCCAATGTCATTACCGACGTCAAGTAGGACTTGAGAAACGTGGTAAGTAACAGTGGATGTAGTGGCTGGTCTGTCACAGTAGCGGCTGCCCCATGCCACATGCAACATTGCAACAAGGTGCGAACTGCTGGCAATGTCATTGCCGACGTCAAGTAGGACTTGAGAAACGTGGTAAGTAACAGTGAATGTAGTGGCTGGTCTGTCACAGTAGCGGCTGCCCCATGCCAACACGCAACATTGCAACAAGGTGCGAACTGCGGCCAATGTCATTACCGACGTCAAGTACGACTTGAGAAACGTGGTAAGTAACAGTGAATGTAGTGGCTGGTCTGTCACAGTAGCGGCTGCCTCATGCACAACGCAACATTGCAACATTGCAACAAGGTGCGAACTGCGGCCAGTGTTCATTACCGACGTCAATTAGGACTTGAGAAACGTGGTAAGTAACAGTGGATGTAGTGGCTGGTCTGTCACAGTAGCGGCTGCCTCATTGCCACACGCAACATTGCAACAAGGTGCGAACTGCGGCCAGTGTCATTACCTACGTCAAGTAATACTTGAGAAACGTGGTAAGTAACAGTGAATGTAGTGGCTGGTCTGTCACAGTAGCGGCTGCCCATGCCACACGCAACATTGCAACAAGGTGCGAACTGCGCCAATGTCATTACCGACGTCAAGTTGGACTTGAGAAACGTGGTAAGTAACAGTGGATGTAGTGGCTGGTCTGTATAGTAGCGGCTGCCTCATGCCAAACACACATTGCAACATTGCAACAAGGTGCGAACTGCGGCCAATGTCATTACCTACGTCAAGTACGACTTGAGAAACGTGGTAAGTAACAGTGGAATGTAGTGGCATGGTCTGTCACATACGGCTGCCTCATGCCACACAAACATTGCAACATTGCAACAGGTGCGAACTGCGGCCAATGTCATTACCGACGTCAAGTAGGACTTGAGAAACGTGGTAAGTAACAGTGGATGTAGTGGCTGGTCTGTCACAGTAGCGGCTGCCCCATGCCACAGCAACATTGCAACAAGGTGCGAACTGCTGGCATGTCATTGCCGACGTCAAGTAGACTTGAGAAACGTGGTAGTAACAGTGAATGTAGTGGCTGGTCTGTCACAGTAGCGGCTGCCCCATGCCACACGCAACATTGCAACAAGGTGCGAACTGCGGCCAATGTCATTACCGACGTCAATTACGACTTGAGAAACGTGGTAAGTAACAGTGAATGTAGTGGCTGGTCTGTCACAGTAGAGGTTGCTTCATGGCACAAGCAACATAGCAACATTGCAACAAGGTGCGAACTGCGGCCAGTTTCATTACCGACGTCAATTGGACTTGAGAAACGTGGTAAGTAACAGTGGATGTAGTGGCTGGTCTGTCACAGTAGCGGCTGCCTCATTCCACACGCAACATTGCAACAAGGTGCGAACTGCGGCCAGTGTCATTACCTACGTCAAGTAAACTTGAGAAACGTGGTAAGTAACAGTGAATGTAGTGGCTGGCTGTCACAGTAGCGGCTGCCTCATGCCACACGCAACATTGCAACAAGGTGCGAACTGCCGCCAATGATATTACCGACGTCAAGTGGACTTGAGAAAGTGGTAAGTAACAGGGATGTAGTGGCTGGTCTGTATAGTAGCGGCTGCCTCATGCCAAACAACATTGCAACATTTCACAAGGTGCGAACTGCGGCCATGTCATTACCTACGTCAAGTACGACTTGAGAAACGTGGTAAGTAACAGTGAATGTAGTGGATGGTCTGTATTAGTAGCGGCTGCCTCATGCCAAACACACATTGCAACATTTCAACAAGGTGCGAACTGCGGCCAATGTCATTACCGACGTCAAGAAGGACTTGAGAAACGTGGTAATTATCAGTGGATGTAGTGGCTGGTCTGTCACAGTAGCGGCTGCCCCATGCCACACGCAACATTGCAACAAGGTGCGAACTGCGGCCAATGACATTACCGACGTCAAGTTGGACTTGAGAAACGTGGTAAGTAACAGTGGATGTAGTGGCTGGTCTGTCACAGTAGCGGCTGCCTCATGACAAACGCTACATTGCAACAATGTGCGAACTGCGGCCAATGTCTATTACCGACCTCAAAGAGGACTTGAGAAATGTGGTAAGTTACAGAGAATGTAGTGGCTGGTCTGTCACAGTAGCGGCTGCCTCATGCCAAACACACATTGCAACATTTCAACAAGGTGCGAACTTCGGCCAGTGTCATTACCGACGTCAAGTAGGACTTGAGAAACGTGGTAAGTAACAGTGGATGTAGTGGCTGGTCTGTCACAGTAGCGGCTGCCCCATGCCACACGCAACATTGCAACAAGGTGCGAACTGCGGCCAGTGTCATTACCTACGTCAAGTAATACTTGAGAAACGTGGTAAGTAACAGTGAATGTAGTGGCTGGTCTGTCACAGTAGCGGCTGCCCCATGCCACACGCAACATTGCAACAAGGTGCGAACTGCGGCCAATGTCATTACCGACGTCAAATTGGACTTGAGAAACGTGGTAAGTAACAGTGAATGTAGTGGATGGTCTGTATTAGTAGCGGCTGCCTCATGCCAAACACACATTGCAACATTGCAACAAGGTGCGAACTGCGGCCAATGTCATTACCTACGTCAAGTACGACTTGAGAAACGTGGTATGTAACAGTGGATGTAGTGGCTGGTCTGTCACAGTAGCGGCTGCCTCATGCCACACACAACATTGCAACATTGCAACAAGGTGCGAACTGCGGCCAGTGACATTACCTACGTCAAGTACGACTTGAGAAACGTGGTAAGTAACAGTGGATGTAGTGGCTGGTCTGTCACAGTAGCGGCTGCCCCATGCCACACGCAACATTGCAACAAGGTGCGAACTGCGGCCAGTGTCATTACCTACGTCAAGTAATACTTGAGAAACGTGGTAAGTAACAGTGAATGTAGTGGCTGGTCTGTCACAGTAGCGGCTGCCCCATGCCACACGCAACATTGCAACAAGGTGCGAACTGCGGCCAATGTCATTACCGACGTCAAATTTAACTTGAGAAACGTGGTAAGTAACAGTGAATGTAGTGGATGGTCTGTATTAGTAGCGGCTGCCTCATGCCAAACACACATTGCAACATTGCAACAAGGTGCGAACTGCGGCCAATGACATTACCGACGTCAAGTTGGACTTGAGAAACGTGGTAAGTAACAGTGGATGTAGTGGCTGGTCTGTCACAGTAGCGGCTGCCCCATGCCACACGCAACATTGCAACAAGGTGCGAACTGCGGCCAGTGTCATTACCGACGTCAAGAAGGACTTGAGAAACGTGGTAATTATCAGTGGATGTAGTGGCTGGTCTGTCACAGTAGCGGCTGCCTCATGACAAACGCTACATTGTAACAATGTGCGAACTGCGGCCAATGTCATTACCGACCTCAAAGAGGACTTGAGAAATGTGGTAAGTTACAGAGAATGTAGTGGCTGGTCTGTCACAGTAGCGGCAGCCTCATGCCACATGCAACATTGCAACATTGCAACAAGGTGCGAACTGCGGCCAATGTCATTACCTACGTCAAGTAATACTTGAGAAACGTGGTAAATAACAGTGAATGTAGTGGATGGTCTGTATTAGTAGCGGCTCCCTCATGCTAAACACACATTGCAACATTTCAACAAGGTGCGAACTGCGGCCAATGTCATTACCGACGTCAAGTTGGACTTGAGAAACGTGGTAAGTAACAGTGGATGTAGTGGCTGGTCTGTCACAGTAGGGGCTGCCCCATGCCACACGCAACATTGCAACAAGGTGCGAACTGCGGCCAGTGTCATTACCTACGTCAAGTAATACTTGAGAAACGTGGTAAGTAACAGTGAATGTAGTGGCTGGTCTGTCACAGTAGCGGCTGCCTCTTGACAAACGGTACATTGCAACAATGTGCGAACTGCGGCCAATGTCATTACCGACCTCAAAGAGGACTTGAGAAATGTGGTAAGTTACAGAGAATGTAGTGGCTGGTCTGTCACAGTAGCGGCTGCCTCATGCCAAACGCTACATTGCAACAAGGTGCGAACTGCGGCCAATGTCATTACCGACCTCAAAGAGGACTTGAGAAATGTGGTAAGTAACAGAGAATGTAGTGGCTGGTCTGTCACAGTAGCGGCAGCCTCATGCCACATGCAACATTGCAACAAGGTGCGAACTGCGGCCAATGTCATTACCGACCTCAAAGAGGACTTGAGAAATGTTTTAAGTAACAGAGAGTGTAGTGGCTGGTCTGTCACAATAGCAGCTGCCTCATGCCACATGCAACATTGCAACATTGCAACAAGGTGCGAACTGCGGTCAATGTCATTACCGACGTCAAGAAGGACTTGAGAAACGTGGTATGTAACAGTGAATGTAGTGGATGGTCTGTCACAATAGCGGCTGCCTCATGCCAAACGCAACATTGCAACAAGGTGCGAACTACGGCTAGTGTCATTACCGACGTCAAGTAGGACTTGAGTTACGGTGTAAGTAACAGTGAATGTAGTGACTTGTCTGTCACAGTAGCGGCTGCCTCATGCTACACGCAACATAGCAACATTGCAACAAGGTGCGAACTGCGGCCAATGTAATTACCGACGTCAAGTAGGACTTGAGAAACGTGGTAAGTAACAGTGGATGTAGTGGCTGGTCTGTCACAGTAACGGCTGCCTCATGCCAAATGACACATTGCAACATTGCAACAAGGTGCGAACTGCGGCCAGTGTCATTACCGACGTCAAGTAGGACTTGAGTTACGGTGTAAGTAACAGTGAATGTAGTGGCTTGTCTGTCACAGTAGCGGCTGCCTCATGCCACACGCAACATTGCAACATTGCAACAAGGTGCGAACTGCGGCCAATGTCATTAGCGACGTCTAGTAGGACTTGAGAAACGTGGTAAGTAACTGTGGATGTAGTGGCTGGTCTGTCACAATAACGGCTGCCTCATGCCAAATGACACATTGCAACATTGCAACAAGGTGCGAACTGCGGCCAGTGTCATTACCGACGTCAAGTAGGACTTGAGAAACGTGGTAAGTAACAGTGGATGTATTGGCTGGTCTGTCACAGTAGCGGCTGCCTTATGTCACACGCAACATAGCAACATTGCAACAAGGTGCGAACTTCGGCCAGTGTCATTACCGACGTCAAGTAGGACTTGAGTTACGGTGTAAGTAACAGTGGATGTAGTGACTGGTCTGCCACAGTAGCGGCTGCCTTATGCCACACGCAACATAGCAACATTGCAACAAGGTGCGAACTGCGGCCAGTGTCATTACCTACGTCAAGTAGGACTTGAGTTACGGTGTAAGTAACAGTGGATGTAGTGGCTGGTCTGTCTTAGTAGCGGCTGCCTCATGCCACACGCAACATTGCAACATTGCAACAAGGTGCGAACTACGGTCAATGTCATTACCGACGTCAAGTAGGACTTGAGAAACGTGGTAAGTAACAGTGAATGTAGTGTCTGGTCTGTCACAATAACGGCTGCCTCATGCCAAATGACACATTGCAACATTGCAACAAGGTGCGAACTGCGGCCAGTGTCATTACCGACGTCAAGTAGGACTTGAGAAACGTGGTAAGTAACAGTGAATGTAGAGGATGGTCTGTCTTAGTAGCGGCTGCCTCATGCCACATGCAACATTGCAACATTGCAACAAGGTGCGAACTGCGGCCAGTGTCATTACCGACTTCAAGTAGGACTTGAGTTACGTGGTAAGTAAAAGTGAATGTAGTGACTGGTCTGTCACAGTAGCGGCTGCCTCATGCCACACGCAACATTGCAAAATTGCAACAAGGTGCGAACTGCGGCCAATGTCATTACCGACGTCAAGTAGGACTTGAGAAACGTGGTAAGTAACAGTGAATGTAGTGGCTTGTCTGTCACAGTAGCGGCTGCCTCATGATACACGCAACATTGCAACATTGCAACAAGGTGCGAACTGCGGCCAATGTAATTACCGTCGTCAAGTAGGACTTGAGTTACGTGGTAAGTAACAGTGGATGTAGTGGCTGGTCTGTCACAGTAGCGGCTGCCTCATGCCACACGCAACATTGCAACATTGCAACAAGGTGCGAACTGCGGCCAGTGTCATTACCGTCGTCAAGTAGGACTTGAGTTACGTGGTAAGTAAGAGTGGATGTAGTGGCTGGTCTGTCACAGTAGCGGCTGCCTCATGCCACACGCAACATTGCAACATTGCAACAAGGTGCGAACTGCGGCCAATGTCATTACCGACGTCAAGTAATGCAGCAGTTGCCTGTGTTAGTTCACGGCTGTGGCGCGCTGCAGCGCTGCAGTCGCGATAACAGCTCGCTTATGTCTACAGTCCCACCACAATAACCGCAGCACGTGATGTTCCTTCACGCCATAAAGCATCTTTCTTCCTGCCTCTGCCCCTATAGGCTAATCACGGCAATGTGAGCACTTTTTAAGGTCCTTCTAAAGTATTCCTTGTGGTCCATTTTTATCTTTCCGCTACATTTTATTGTCATCATTGTCATTTAATAAATATCACGTATGCTGTCGCCATTGTGTCAAGTTATTGTCTAAGGCTGCAATAAAACATATGTATTTTGGAAGGCCTTATAAGATGTTCACTTTTCCACGTACCTTGAACAGCCTTTACACTTAGTTACATGCGCCCAGTACAGTTGGTACGACGGCAGGAAGGCAGTTTCATGCCTCAACGTTGAATTTAAAATGTTCCGTAAACATTAAGTAAATATCACAATTATTAATTTTAATTTTATTTAATGCAGTTAAGTGAATGGATTAGAAAGTTTGTAAAATATTTTCTTTAATAATAATTCTACAGTTTCCCCTTGCTGACGCATTAATAAAGTGATCAGGCCCGTACCAATGTTGAGTTTACGTATGGCGGAAGGATACAGAATGTGTTTAAAAGTAGATCTTAAGCACGCCTTTCAAAGTGCTCATTTTACCATGAACAACCTATATATGTTTTTTTTTTCGAAACCAAGCGACCACTAACTTTTTTCCTATTTCACAACAGAGTGATGTGCAAAGATTGGAAAAGTTAGCAGACGTGTCAGGCATATGTAAACAAATGCAATGCTTTCGTTTTCCTAAATACTTAATTTGTCCTAATTACGTTAACACCGCGCTTTATCTTCGATGGCGTCAATCGCGGGATAGGCATTTACATATAAATTAAAATATTTCACTGCTTCCGTATTGTTAGTGATATCGCTTTGAAACAAAAATAATTTTGCATATTATGAAAAGGACTCTTCAGCCACAGCACCAAAATTCTTATGTAATGTTTTCAATATTATGCTACAAAGGGTTTAAACATTCGAAGCGTCACAGATTTCCGGCTATAGGTAATATTTTGTAGAAAGCTATGTACAAGTCTTGCCTGAGAAGAGCTGCTTTAAAAAAAAAATGCCTGGACGCTGACACACTAGTTCTTCAAAGAAAGGAGACACGTGACATTTTGTAATCAAACACTTGAGTGAAAAACTGGTACTACGACGTGAGGCAATGTGTGAGAGAGAGAGAGAGAGAGAGAGAGAGAGAGAGTGAGTGACGCGGGCGGTAGCCTGGAAGTAGAGCGAGAAAGGTAGCAGGCAGCGGGCATATATAATCTCGCATCTTTACCCTGGGAATTCAGCGAACTGGGATTGCATTCCGGGACTTCAGAGGTTTTTGTTTCCAGTCTAGCCACATACATTGGCATTAGATATAATATTTAATTCGCAACATTTCTTTGCAATTATCCGTTGGGTATCTTAGCATTTAACATAGGTAAGGAAATAAATTTCCAACCGAGAATTTAAAATGCAAGATGTGATGCGACTTATTACATCGTAGCGCGGAACCCATTTTTAAAGAAATAATGAACCAACATAGGTACAAATTACATACTACAGATGTCGATCTGACACAGACACATTACAATGAATATTCACGCACACACACTTATGTCGCGGGGAATTAATAAACACACATCTTGAACAACGGCATTGAGTCACACAAGCCAGCCGCTTAGTGTGAGCCAGTATCTAAGTCAAGCACTTCACCATATGGTGCTTAAGTTATAATTAAATATAATATTTGTTGGTCTTCGACAAAAATAATATGAGCAAACAAAAATTGTCGACACTGCAAATCACAAGCAAACATGTTTATGGAGTCATTAAAAAATTAGTACTCCAGTTAATAAAAAAAAAAAGGTATTTGTATCTTGTCAGTCTCCTCCGCCTTGTCTGTGCAGTTTTGTAACAGTAAGCAATAATTCATTTCATCGGCAAGCTCACACTTGAAACATATAGAACGATTACTTACAAATGCACACTTGTTTAACTTGTGTGTTTACATTGTTTACTGGGTAAACTGAGACAGCTGTTCATATAGCCGTTCGTTATCAAACTCCTCCGATCGGCTACTCCTCAACTAATACGATATCTTAGTTTCAGTCTGATCATATCATGTGCTTGTCGTAAAAAAACTTCGAGGTAGTGAATGTAATGTTTTCAAGACAAGTGTACCCGGAAGTGGGTTTGTCGTACTATGTAATTTACGGCAAATGGAAGTAATAACTTAATTGTCTTGTAGGGGAACTTGTTGATCACTCTCCGGGCTTGTAGGGGAACTTGTTGATCACTCTCCGGGCTCGTAGGGGAACTTGTTGATCACTCTCCGGGCTTGTAGGGGAACTTGTTGATCACTCTCCGGGCTCGTAGGGGAACTTGTTGATCACTCTCCGGGCTTGTAGGGGAACTTGTTGATCACTCTCCGGGCTCGTAGGGGAACTTGTTGATCACTCTCCGGGCTTGTAGGGGAACTTGTTGATCACTCTCCGGGCTCGTAGGGGAACTTGTTGATCACTCTCCGGGCTTGTAGGGGAACTTGTTGATCACTCTCCGGGCTCGTAGGGGAACTTGTTGATCACTCTCCGGGCTTGTAGGGGAACTTGTTGATCACTCTCCGGGCTCGTAGGGGAACTTGTTGATCACTCTCCGGGCTTGTAGGGGAACTTGTTGATCACTCTCCGGGCTTGTAGGGGAACTTAGGGTCGACGGAGTGAAACAATACCTGGCGCGCCCTCACTCACGCAGATTGTCTCCTCGCTCTGCCTCATGTCAGTTTTATGAAAACTTTTGACGACGGTGAAGCTCAGAGCTCTGAAGATGGACTATATTTGTACTTTCATATCCTACCCATCGTAACATCATATGCGATAGGCGCCATAGTATTATTTACGAGTGTTAATAAAATAATATCGATTTTATTTTTATAAACCTCGATTGTCGGGAATATTTTCGTGTGAAATACATTTGTGAATCTGATCTACGAGACTTTGTGGGATTTCAACTGTCGTTGTGAGATCGTGTTAAGGGTGATTCCGTAAACACATTTACGTGTGTTTATTATTTTTTAACGTAACTTATTATTGATTTTAAATAATTTTGTAGTTTTTTTTTTTCATTGAGCAAGTATCTGGAGTTTATTAAATTCAAATCGTTCGGTTACACGATGCTTATATTTTTTTCACTAAGTATGTGCGATTTCCGTTTTTAAGATAATCTTCGTCGTGATTGTACCGAGATGTCATCTCACGATAGGAAAATACGTGAAATACTGTAAGTGAATGATTTATTTTTCCCAGGGAAGTGAAATTTCGAATTAATAATAATTTAAAACATGTCACTGGGGTAAGTTTTTAATATTTAATTTGAAATGTTTCCTTGTAGGTCTAATTCTTTCATTACGGTAGGTTATAGGAGGCAAAATCGTTTCCTTCATTTGGAAGTGTGCATACTTGTATTATTTTTTTAATAATCCGTGCTTCATTCAGCTAGGAATTTCAAAGATAGTCTACGTGTATTCGATACGAGAATTTTAAACTTTAACTGCGATATGTTTTTGAGGGAGCTGTGCTAAAATTCATTTGTAGGAAATTTTGGGGTTAATGAAAATTCAGACAAATGGCAGTGATGAGGAAATTCTCTTTCAGTGTGATTTCCTGTACATTTATTTGTTAGAGACAGTAATTCGCGCATACAAAGATTGGTTAAAAACGTATAGTTTCATAAAGGAACAAGGTGCAAACACATATTTTAGAAAATATATGTACGTACGGTTAAAATACTTATCGAATAGTGTTAGCTGTTAAAATGTTTGTATAAAATGCTTAAAGACTGGAAAACGGATTTTTCAAATATTTAGTTTAAGTCTTGAGAAGCGATGAGTTTGAACTTTGAATAACGTAATATTTCCGTCTCTAGTTGTAATTATCTTAAATCTGTTTGTTTGGGGGATATTTATTTGAAATTTGGGTAAAAGTTTTAGAATGTAATTCGATAAAAAAATATTTTTTAAAGGAATAAACGTGGTTTGTTGGAGACATGATGGGAATACGTTACTAGTGTTTACAAGTTACTCACCTAGGCAGACTTGTCTCAAGAGGTGAGTTTGCTTCTCGCCCTTCCCAACTTCTCCTGCTGTCTTGAGGCGTGAAATATTGTAGCGGCGTCTTTGCCATTGTCGGGAGACTGCGTCGGTGGGTGACTTGCGCGGTGTAAAGGGTGAGTCTCGCATTCTGATTGGTTTCAGGAGAGGTTAGTACTATCCGAGGAGGCAAGCTGCCTGGGTAACATAAGGCGTTGTTGAACAGTCTTCATGTCCCATACGGTTTTCTCTCGCGTGTTCGGATAATTATTAGGTTTTTATTTAATTGAAATTAAGTGAGCCTCGGAATGAGAGAGGCGATCTGCCAGCGTACACTTTTGTAAGCACAGCGGTACTTTTTATTAACGTGTGATATAACATGTGATATAACAAAGTATGTGGGTCGGGTTTTCACAATAGGCAAACGATCGTGACTGTCGTATGAGCTAACCAATGACGTGTTTATGAAATGATTATACTTACGTGTTTTAAAAACAGACGTTTGGGTGACCATTTATGATTACGTTCCTTGTTGAGTGTTTTGAGAGCCGATGAGGGTGAAGTATGCGTGAGTGTGATTACGTGCGTGTGTATGTCAGTGTTGGAGAAGTTTTTTGTTAGTGGGAAATTTTTATGACACCTGGAGATTTGGGCTGCGTGTATCAGTGTGGGAAGTCATTAAATTAGGGGAGATTTTTAGCTTGTCTAGGCTTGTAGTTTTAATTTTTATTGTAAATCGTGTGTTTATTTTATTGGTTTGTGAATTTATTACACCTGGCTTCGTGGGCGATAAGTGAGTAATTTAGTGTGCTACGGTTATTTCGTTCCTGGGTGAGTGTAAAATATCTTTCTCATGTGTTCATATTTAAATAGTTTGTTGTAGGATTTTGTGTGTTCAATCTAATCGTTAAAAATGTTGCGTATTTTGAACGTGTGAAATTCGTTTGGTATGATTATCTTTGTTTCGTGTAATTTATTCAGGTGTTTTAAATATTGTTAAGGAATTTTGTTACGATATTAATATAAATCTTGTGTTCCGTTCTGTCGTGTGCGACGTACGTACTTGGGGTAAGTCGTTTTAAAGAATTTTTCTCGGTGGTTATCGCATGATTAAAGTAATTTTTAATATCTCGTGTCAATATAAATTCAATTTAATGTTGCATGTGGTAATCCCGTGATTAAGGAAATTTTTTAATGATTCGTACTTATTTCAGTTGGCTAATTGAACGTAAATAGTAGTGGTCCAGAAGTGACGCGCGTGCCGTCGCTCATAATCGATTAATCAAACAATCGATTATCCTCTCCTCACTCGCTAAGTGGTCCAGAAGTGACATGCGTGCCCTCTCTCCATCCACACCTCACTCGACTAGTGGTCCAGGAACCGCCACTGGCTCTCGCTCCATCCACAATTAAAATGTTACTTATACCATTCTTACATCAACATCAACTCCTATATAAACAATTACAACCCACTCCTCTGTTCAGTCGACTCCTGAAAGTCACAGAGACACATCGGTGCTGCTCCGCCAAAGCACCCTTATGCCATGAATAAATTAATAAATATTCTTTGGTAAAAAAAATCCATAAAGTAAAAAATTAATTCGAAAATTATTTAATTAATTTGAGTAATAATACTAATTAATTTTTTAATTCATCATCAATTAATCGTCCAGTCGATCAGCAACTAACCGAATATTCGATATATCGAACAATCGATTATAATTTCTATCAATATGTCATTCTACAAGTGGTCCAGGAGCCCGGCGCTGTCTCTACTTAGGACATGTCGTAATGGAGTTTGATAGGGATTGTATTGTAAGACTGTATGAGGCCAGGTGAACGTGTCGCGTAATTACCAGTCAAATGATTCCTCAACTAGTTGTATTACAAAACGCTTTGGCACAGATACATTTCGGTGACTGGATAGTTTCTATTTTTACTCGTCTCAAACGTGTGCTCACCAAATAACCCCCCACCCCCACTTTTTGTTAATTTTGCATCTTTGTATACAAAATTAAGCAGAAAAGGATTGCAAACCCCCTCTTTGCTTCTCGGGGCCATGACCCTTAACACGCATAGTTAATTAATAAAATTCGCGTCTGGTGTTTCAAGACTCTCCCCTTCGGTATGCCTTTGTAATTGATTTTATTCACTTAATTTGACAAAATTCAAGCCATTTTATGTCCTAGCAGCTACAACTTATATATATATATGTTTATACATCTTATGTGAAAATTTTGCATGTTTTCTTTCAACCATGTGAGAACTCGAAAAATTCAATCTTTAAAATAAACAATACAATGGTATTTTTTCCACAACCTTCGAAACCGCACATTTTTGTACATTTCTTTAAAGAAAATTAAGCATAAATCTTGCGTGGCTATCAATAAGTCGATTTTAATAAATTTGTACTGTTGAGTCGTTTGGACACCTATTGAATGAAAATAGAGAAAAAATATCATAGCCGTGCAACCACGCGCAATATTACACGCAAAATTACCAAAATAAAATGTGTAGTATTTAAAATAGATAATATAAATTAATCTGACCTTATAGATATATTAAGATTAGAGAATAAAGGGAGATAAAGCTTACGAATTAAAATAAAATTAGTTTTAAACTAACTAAAGCATCTTAAAAATGATAATAAATGAAGTAATTTGATAATATTCAAGATGATCTGTGTTTTAAAGGATATTACAATTATAAAAATGTAAGATTGTTATTATCATATATTTTTCTCTGCTGTGGACATCAGTAATTGGGGTCAAGACTTCTCTAGAGAAATACTGTCTCGGGTGAAGTGCGCCTCGATTGGTTGGCTGGTAATTTTTTAAGGTTGCTTTTCTAATTTGTTTCGTAGTAGTTCTGTCTTCATGCTCTCATGATCGATAATCGTCTTATTTAGGACTTACACAAATCCGAATTTTTTTCTCGTTTTAGCTTACTGGGATACAGTTTAGCGCTAACTTACAATAATGTACTGCACAACACCTACGCGCAAGATGGGACTCGAACCAACGACATTCCAGTTGTCCGACAGGCCCTTTGTCCCCAGTCTAATGCGGGACACGTAAACTACATTAAATCCACTTAAGCTCCTTTATGATAACTAATCACATTTACATACCTATCTAATTCTATTTACTTTGATACGTAGACCTACAAGAAGTGTTTGCTGTGGTATTTACTTTGATACGTAGACCTACAAGAAGTGTTTGCTGTGGTATTTACTTTGATACGTAGACCTACAAGAAGTGTTTGCTGTGTATTTACTTTGATATGTAGACCTACAAGAAGTGTTTGCTGTGGTATTTACTTTGATACGTGGACCTTCAAGAAGTGTTTGCTGTGGTATTTACTTTGATACGTAGGCCTACAAGAAGTGTTTGCTGTGGTATTTACTTTGATACGTAAGCCTACAAGAAGTGTTTACTGTGGTATTTACTTTGATACGTAGACCTACAAGAAGTGTTTGCTGTGTATTTACTTTGATATGTAGACATACAAGAAGTGTTTACTGTGGCATTTACTTTGATACGTAGACCTACAAGAAGTGTTTGCCGTGGCATTTACTTTGATACGTAAGCCTACAAGAAGTGTTTGCTGTGGTATTTACTTTGATACGTAGACCTACAAGAAGTGTTTGCTGTGGTATTTACTTTGATACGTAGACCTACAAGAAGTGTTTGCTGTGGTATTTACTGTAATACGTAGGCCTTCAAGAAGTGTTTGCTGTGGTATTTACTTTGATACGTAGACCTACAAGGAGTGTTTGCTG
Organism: Dryococelus australis; assembly: GCA_029891345.1. Lineage (NCBI taxonomy): Eukaryota > Metazoa > Arthropoda > Insecta > Phasmatodea > Phasmatidae > Dryococelus > Dryococelus australis. The sequence goes on from CM056995.1 coordinate 819,671, forward strand.
TGGTATTTACTTTGATACGTAGACCTACAAGAAGTGTTTGCTGTGGTATTTACTTTGATACGTAGACCTACAAGAAGTGTTTGCTGTGGTATTTACTCTGATATGTAGACATACAAGAAGTGTTTACTGTGGCATTTACTTTGATACGTAGACCTACAAGGAGTGTTTGCGTGGCATTTACTTTGATACGTAGACCTACAAGAAGTGTTTGCTGTGGTATTTACTTTGATACGTAGGCCTTCAATAAGTGTTTGCTGTGTATTTACTCTGATATGTAGACATACAAGAAGTGTTTACTGTGGCATTTACTTTGATACGTAGACCTACAAGGAGTGTTTGCGTGGCATTTACTTTGATACGTAAGCCTACAAGAAGTGTTTGCTGTGGTATTTACTTTGATACGTAGGCCTTCAATAAGTGTTTGCTGTGGTATTTACTTTGATACGTAAGCCTACAAGAAGTGTTTGCTGTGGTATTTTCTTTGATACGTAGACCTACAAGAAGTGTTTGCTGTGGTATTTACTTTGATACGTAGGCCTACAAGAAGTGTTTGCTGTGGTATTTACTTTGATACGTAGGCCTACAAGAAGTGTTAGCTGTGGTATTTACTTTGATACGTAGGCCTACAAGAAATGTTTGCTGTGGTATTTACTTTGATACGTAGACCTACAAGAAGTGTTTGCTGTGGTATTTACTTTGATACGTAGTCCTACAAGAAGTGTTTGCTGTGGTATTTACTTTGATACGTAGGCCTACAAGAAGTGTTTTTGCTGTGGTATTTACTTTGATACGTAGGCCTACAAGAAGTGTTTACTGTGGCATTTACTTTGTTACGTAGAACTACAAGATGTGTTTGCTGTGGTATTTACTTTGATACGTAGGCCTACAAGAAGTGTTTACTGTGGCATTTACTTTGTTACGTAGAACTACAAGAAGTGTTTGCTGTGTTATTTACTTTGATACGTAGGCATACAAGAAGTGTTTGCTGTGGCATTTACTTTGATACGTAGGCCTTCATGAAGTGTTTGATGTGGAATTTTCATCTCAATTTGCGTTATTTGTTTCATTATATGAAATCTTCTATGCGGCTTGCGAAATAATCATTTTGTATAATGTTGCAGGCCATCTTGTCCATTATAACGTTGTCGACAAACCCGCTAGGTCAATGATTAAAACGTGAGACGTACTTCTTTCCAATCATTAATGTATTTATATGTGCTCGAAAAATTAAATATTAAATATTTAAAAGTAAAACATATTTTTTGGAAATTATTAGCGTGAAGTGATAACTTGAGATTTGGGGTACACTGCATTCCAATTTCAAGTGAAAAGTTCGTTACTATTTTTAATTAGCTCAACACTCCAGACAAGGCATTGTAATTATGACGATAACCACGCCAGTGCCATAGTACCTTACACCAATCACATCATCTAAATTTGTGACGTCACAGACCAAACTAATGCACTGAAAAAGTCTAAGGAATCTTTATTTAGTAGCTATGTCCTAGCAGTAGTAAACACCTACCTAAAATTATAACATTGATTGAAAAAAATATATTATGAATAACGTGTGCGACGTCATTAGACCTGAAGAACAAATACAAATTAGTGCATGATTAAAAATTCGATCAGTATAAAACTCACTATCAGCATAATTTACAACTTCGATTTTAGTGTTTCTCAAGTAAAAAAATAAAATGGAGATTGGATTGGGAGGAAAGAGGAGAACCCCTTGTCTAGAGGCAAAAAAACTGTCTCCGGAAGTGTAAAGTATGAAAGTGAGGAGATTCGCGCGTGAACACGTGGCAGGCCACGGTGACCGAGATGAGCAGCGCCCCAAGCGGTTGAGAAACACAACTGTCGCCTTGAAGCTGCACCTTAACTTGAAACACTACCACTACCTGTGTTTATATTACGTGAATTTCAATGTGGTTTTTTTTAATATGTTTTGAGGTTATTTCATACGTTTGTATAATATCATCAATTCAATTTAATTAGAATAAAGAACGTAGAGGAAATTAGCCAAACCTTTATCACATCTGTAAAAAATAATAATAATTGTTATTTTACATAAATCATATGTGGAAAACGTTTAAATCAGTTACTAATTTAACGTAAAGGTATGTATAGTGATAATAATGCCACGTAACTACTTATGTTAAATGCTTCATTCGCCTACGAATTTAGATTAACTTTTCGCCTTCATTATTTCAATTTCATCGGTAAAACTTGAAATGAAATTATTAAAGAACCACGATGGTGATTTCCAAGGAAATGATTGGTAGTACTAACGCGATATCGAATATCATCTCGTGCTGTAAGCGAATATCTTCTTGTCTATCTTTTTGAGATTTCTGTGACAAGGTAGACGGTCGAAACTCCCCAAACTCCTGTAATCTGTTTCCTAACTTCATTTCCCGCCATAAATAAAGACAAAATTTGGTCGTTTGAATAGCTTTAACATTTTGCACTTCACACACTTTCATAAGCTGTTCACGATTAAGTGAGCACTTTTGAGGCCCTAGTTACTTTTTTTCCTTGCAGCCATATTTTATCCTTTAACTACATTTTTAAATATATATTGCCATGAACGTGATAAACATAGTGTGTATATTCCACCACACTCGGAAGTTAACGTCAATGGCTAAAATAAAATATATTTATTGACTCTTATTCCAAATGAGAGGGCTTTCAAAAGTGCTCACTTTCTCGTGAATAGAACTGTAAGTACTAACATTTAAGACAAGCTAGAACACTAATACAAGAACGCCATTTGTAGAGCTAGTGAATTTTCGCGGGAAAAAACTCGAGTACACGGTGTACTTCAATACTATAAGCACCCAGCAGCAGTTTGTCCATTGTCATTGGTTGCTGACTGCTTGAGTTGTGTTGTAATATCGGCTTGGTTAATAATGTAAACAATGTGTATGTCTTTCGACGCACCATGTCAAATATGTTAACGATATTTTTGCATATTCAGATACAGTGTACCAGTGTACACAGTTCTGTACATTACGTAAGTGTAGGTAATTTTTGGTCTATACTGCACACTGCAAAGCTTAATGACCCATGATCTTACCTGTGTGTAAATTATTCGCAAACTGTCTTACTGATCTAGCTCATAATTGGTTCTAATAACTGTAGCCGAACATTTAGCCTACAGCTCATTGGCTGTAACAACGAAACAAGTAATGTGTCGACTTAAGTACAGCACGCATTATACAATTTTATGTTTTCCGACATTTGAAACCGTAATTCAAAGTTGATCTGAAAGGGTTAAGAATTTCTCAGGTTAATTTTTCATACTACATTGTGTGTATTGAAATATATTGTTGCGCAATACAACTAAAGCATAGTCACAATCTTATTATCCTGGTGCTGCGCTTCCATGTGTCATGAACGTAACGATAAGTGCAAGATTATTACACCCACCCCCCTCCACCCCACACACACACAAGAGAATGGACCAGTATGTTCACCGCTGACAATGGCCTGCAACGTACATCTGAACCTGCGTGTGTGTTAATGTTGAACTAACTGATTAAAAATATATAAATTGCATACATGCGGATACTATTGCCTACAACTAGATACCTGCAAAATATATGTTACTATACGATTATATGCAAGACTTTACTGCCTAACTCTTTGAGTATGCACGTACATAGGCCCTACTCGGGTTTACGTTTATACGGAAATTTGTTTGCTCTTGAAGAAAAATTCACACTTTTATGGTTTTACTGTTTCACTGGACTTTATCGGAATCTAAGTGAAAAATTACAACTTGTCAACATTTCCATTTTTACAATAAAATTCGAATTTTAGTAAGTTCTTAAATGAACACAATATATTGTAAGACTTGTAACATCTGTCGCGATACATTAATTGGTACGCAGTCAACACGCGACTCCATTGGTCGACGGCCAGCCAGTAACAAACGTTTGCAGAGTACAGTAAACGTGTCCTGTGTAGCCAGGACCCATAGTACGAAGGTAAGTGGAGATGCAAAGACCAACAATCTCTGTGGAGACTGTGAAGAATACAGGTAAATTTGTGACGCACCAGGGGATTAACACAATCTTGATCGCAACGTGTGATTTCATTGACTACTTAAAAATATACGGCGATATTTGTCTGTGTACGCTCTGCTATAGATTAGTTGTTCAACTGCTAACCCTTTTGAGCTGTTTTAACATTGGTGCGTACCGCACAAGATTCAGCCAATGACACACGTCAAGCGATGATAGAACTTGGAGTTTATTCTGCAGACACACTTTAACACGGAATTTTCAGGTCCTTATCTACAACTCTTTTACTGTAGTTATTCTCAAAACGTAATTTTAAAACAAATTAATGTTGCGAATATGATAATGTCCAACAAAACAACTGGTCAGGACGAGTCTTCCCATTGTACATTAGCCACTTCCTTCCTTTATTGGTTGCTAAATCTGCCAATGGCTGCACTGATACTTGGCTAGAACCCCTGGGTAAAATGCAACTATGCTACAATTACAAACGAGGTACGTAGTGAACAGCATGTTAATGATTGCCCAAACGTCGTGGTTTTTGAAAATTCTACAGGGACTTGGAAACTTATTGATGGAAACTTCTTCCGCGAGATTCAAGACTTTGTTCGCCAGTTTGTTGAAGGACTCTCAACCTCCTAGACGCTGCTGGACGGGTGAACCAATGTTGATCTTTATATAGCATGGTGTAGCCAGTGAGTAGACACATGCCGTTACGTGACATAACATGACATCACGTTAGACTTCAAAGTTCTGTACATACTCGAATAGAACTGATTTGTTTTTGGCTTCCGGCACAGATTCTCTTGAATCATTCTGCCATCCAAGTGCTGAATACTTACTGTTTTTTTAGGGTTTTATAACATGTTGTCCAGTGACAAACGTTTGTAATAGATTTGGAAAGGGTTTCACATTCCACCTATGAAAGAAAATTTATATTAAATTCTTGTTCTAAATCAGACTTATTTTCACTTCGGCTAGTAGAAGAGTTATGTACTTAAGACTTCTGAATCGAGATTCTACGAGTCCGGTAAATTTCAAACGAACCATAAATAATACGTGTACTGTTTGGCAGCAACGTTTGTCCATTATGACCGAGCTAGAGACTTCAACTAAAGAAAATTTCTACTCACTTGCATAGTTCTTAATTAACTGCCTTCCAACTTCACATAACAAATTACATGGAGCCGAAATAAATATGGTATCCTCTTATCCCACAAATTTATTTCCACTTACTTTCATCGAGCAACGTGATGCCAAAAAGAAATTCAAAACCTTATAAAAATACATTTGCATAGACTATGCGAAAATCAGACCTCAGTCGTTCAACCCTTTATGCTTTCTTATCGTGAAGTAAAATTTAAAAAAAAAATTCGCCATTCAGAATTAATTTTTATTATAATTTCATCGTAGGTACAAATGGTATGCCTACTATGGTTAAACATACTCGTTAAATTATATGTTACTCGATCGCTATTTGTTCCATCGTAAATGTTTCCGTTTCACAAAAAAAAAATTGTGTTTTAGTTCAAAAATGAAATGTTCATAACGTTTTTTACACAATAAGTTGCATGCGGGATAAATCTCAGTGGTTGTACGTTATCTGTGTTATTTAATGAAGCTGTTTGTAAAAGTAACACGTTCAGATCATGTACATAAGCATAGTGACTCATTGCAGGATGAAAAAGACAGCTGCTACTGCTGCCATATCCTGCATGTGTGTGTTCATAGGCTGTTCACGATGAACTGAGCACTTTTAAAAACCCTCCATAGCATCTACTTGTATGCACATTGTGTATGTATTCTTCCTACATAGTTAAAACTGGCATTGGCATGGGCCTCAACACATTATTCATGCCCCAGTCAAGTAAATCTTTGCAAGAACTATAAAAAGAGCTATTTTAAATTTGGCATTTCTACTTCATATAAGAATTAAAAAAAACAGGAAGCAAAAGAAATAATTTTACTATTTACAAACGTTTGCCTGGCACTTTAAATTCAACGTTGAGCCATGGAACTACTTCCCTTCCATCGTTGCCAACTATACTGGGCATATTACACTATGTGCCTGTTTAAAGTATACACAGGCAAAGGCTGAGTTCAAAACTGCTTAGTTAACAATGACGTGTCTACAGAGTGAGGGCTGAAGACGCGTGATTCAGTAAGATTCTTGTGAATCAGTCCTTTGAGAGTGACGTCTACATATGAACATGTGCACTGGAGTTGACAGCAAGTCGTGAGCGTGTTCTGTCCGTTACTTAAATGATCTTCATACATATGTTGTATCTTAACGTAGAAGTTTAACTTAAGTTACCAATCAGGACATTGCACTGTTTGGCAGGAAACTAGTATTTACAGTAAATAAACATTAAAAATAGGTAAACAGAAAAAAAATTCCGTGAGAATATGATTCTCATTTTTTATTTATTGTTTCTATAACAAGGCTTTCCGGTAGAATATGTCAGTTCTTTAATAATGTTGTGATGAATACTGTTTGCGCTAGTTTGTAATTAGGATGGATTTAGTTTGTGGTGACATTACTTAGGTAGAATAAAGAATATTCACATATGTTTTGAATGTTGTATCAAGAAGATTTGGTGTCTGAACTCGAACGGCTATACTACGTAAAAATTAATTCATATATATTTTTTATATCGTAAGAACAGTCTAAAAAGAAAAAAAAATCTCATACTAGCTGAAATTCTCGTACGCAACAAACTTTAATCGATTATTTCTCGCGCATCGTACAAAAAAAAAAAAAAAAAAAAAACCTGTGCGCACGATAACTATCGTGTGCTGAGCAGAGTTTATCTCTCAGTCGGCGTGGCGTTTCAGAAGGAATTTCGGCGCACGTTCGGCGAAGCTCGGCGTCTGTGATGAAGATGGCAGCAGCGTCTCCGCCATCTTGTCTCGCTGGGCCCGGCACAGTGCTGGCACCTGCTGGACGCCGTCCGCGACACGACAACGATATTTCTTACTCCCGGCTGACACGATTGCTTCTAGTTCTTCACGTGATTCCGCTCATAATTACGTCCTTTGGTTTCGATGGAAATTTAATCTCTGAATTTTGCCAACGAATTTCGATACAGAAAGGAGACAAATTACATTATAAAGTTGGATGCCGTGTGGTAGAAAATATATTGACAAATGCCAGGCTAATGAGCACAAGAGACATAGGTATGAATTTATAAGAAGCACATTCCGTGTTTATCGGTACTGTTGAAAATATGTATACTGATGTCACAATACATGCTTGTGTATTATTATACCTAAAAAATAAAATGCAAATAGTTTTCCTTCTTTTGGAAACAACGTTTGCAATTTGCTGGCCGGCATACTACGCATGCGCAGGAGAAGATAATGTATGGGAGGGGTTCACAGTGCCAACTGAAGAAGGTGATTGCTTACCTCTGCTCTCATCACACTCATAAGAGTTGTTTTGTTAAGGCGTTCACAGGACCACTTTCATGTATTGTAGTCTATGAGATTTCCTGTATCCTCAGACTGAAACAGTTATCCCGTATGGATGTGGACTTAGCACTTGCCAATATGTGCACAGTGCATCTTCTTTCAGCGTTTGTTGGTGTCGTCTGTTTTAAACTAAATTAAATAAGAAATTCGAAACACGCTCAATTATGTTGACTTACGCATTACATATATAAGTATATAAAATTGTTCTTCTTTGACAACAATTGTCTTAATCAATGAATTAGGGTCAGATGTCGAGTGTCGAGTTGTATAAAGTGTGCCTAATGGCCAATCTGTAAATGTTGATAACCCTAGTTTCAATGTACTTTTAACATATTAAGTCGCTTTCTCTCTTATTGGTTGTCGTGTCTCTACGAATCTACTTTCTATGTTCCATGGGCCAATGAGAACACCCATATTCTCAACACAGAACGTTTGTGAGTGGTCTGTGAATAGTTGGCAGAATCAAAAACGCACCGAACTATCACAGCATGATCAAGGAACTACCGTGCTGTCCAAAATATTTGTGAGTAAAAGTTTTACTTAGTTTGGATGAGTGAAAATATTTGGGTGGGCTCTTAAAGACTAGGTCTTGAGAGCCGATGAGGGTGAAATTTAGTGAGTGTGGAGCAGCGCCGGAATAAAATGGCAGGGGAAACAGGAGATACCCGAGAAAACCCACCGACGAGCGGCATCGTCCAGCACTATTCCCACTTGCGAAAATCTGGGAGTGACCCGGCCGGGGATTGAACACGGTTCGACTCGGTTGGAGACGAGCAGTCTAACCACTCAGCCACCATGGCCCCAGCGTCCCTGGTGAATAATACTGGGCACGACAGACATTCAGTAAGGTGTAGTCCATTCACATTTACATCCAACTTTCCTCAAGTCCTGCTAAAGTTCTACTTCCATGATATTTCTCCGGCTCATGCAAACAAAGCTTAACCAAGTCTAGACAATTAAACCAAAGGGACAATTCACCACATTCGTACGTACTCACAGTAATAGTATTTTGCATAGAACTATTTCTCACTAGGCATTACTAACTAACCTATTTTCTCATATTTTTCATTCGTATTTATTGTAATTCAAAAAATTAATTTACAACTAAAATGAAAATAAAAGTTAAATATGAGTAACAATAAAATCGTTTATGTTAACAGAAGTATTAAACTCTTGTGACGTACGACACATTAGAAAAACAATCAAACACGTCATACATGGGTTGACTTCTCAAAGGTTTGATTGAATAAGTGTGAAGAAGCCGTGAATAAGTTTCTCGCGTGTTAGACAAATATCATTCCTTGTTGAGACTATGTACATTCTGTACTCTCGCAAAGAGATACTTATTCGTCGCTATACATAACAGTGTGTGTTAATTATGCCAGTCAGAGTTAACAACTTTTCTGAGAGAAAGTTGGTATCTAAATCGACATACAAATCTCACCAGAAAATCGCTAGATTGTAATCTAAAAATAGTCTGTACCAAATCAAATTTAGACAAAATACATTTAATTTTTGCAGCTTGAATCGTTAAAATTTATTATTGCTTGTTCGTTGATTACCACATATATATACCTAAATGCCACAGTCAGGAATTTAAACAATTAAAAATTAAAAGAAAAAAAAAATTTCCTTTCTGGTATATTTTAATATAGGCTATTCACAGTAAAGTGAGCACTTTTGAAAGCCCTCTCATTTCAAATAATAGTCAATAAATTTAGTTAATTTTAGCCTTAGACGTTAATTACCGAGTGCTGTGTAATACACACACTGCCTTTATCACTTATATGGAAATATTTATTTAGAAAGGTGGTTAAAGGATTTAAAAAAAATGGCTGAAAGGAGAAAGTAACGAGGGCCTCAAAAGTGCTCACCTTACCATGAACAGTCTATAATGTATATAATGTATATTGTTACACATGTGAACACCTTACCATGAACAGTCTATAATGTATATAATGTATATTGTTACACATGCGAACAAATGCATACTATCCTCAAGCTGTATAAATTAATACTTCGAAGAAATTTCTAATTTAGAGGTTCACAAAAATTCACTTGTGACTGGGCCAAACGTGTCTTTAATCCTGCAACAAAAAATCCTACACGACTACCTATAACCACATAATTACGTACAATTAACATATAATATGCATTTCAAGACAGCCCCATGAATTTTCCACGTTATGTCATATTACTGCTAAATAAACAATCCCCAAGTTACAAACGTGCTATAATATAACAGAAAATAAATCTTCTGTCTTCCTTCAAATCACTAGATCTGTCACCAGAATTTTTGTGGAAGTAACTAATTTTCGACTTTCCACCAATAAGACATTTGGCCACTAAACAATCTTCTAAAATTACACTATCTTGTAAGAAAATCACCAAGTTGGCTACCTTGATACTACTACGGCCCCAAACAAAATATTTTATATTTGTAACAAGTGAAATTGTATATTTATCTGTCACTGAAATGGTTAAGGACGCAGTAAGACTTATTCTATTTAGGTTGGGAAACTCAGTGCGAATCCTTCGGCAAATAAATATGTTTGCCATACCAGGTAACGCTAGTGTTGAGTGTTTTACCAGATTTTTTTCTGTTTTGTATGGGTTACCTGCAATTTCCATTAAATATTTATTGTTATTATTATTATTATTATTATTATTATTATTATTATACAAAATCTTCCCATTTGTATTTCGGTACAACCTACCTAAATAAGTTAGTAAACTTTATTTTTCACAATAGAGTGTAAATCGTAATTTTGTGTCGTAAATATTAATACAGTAAATAATGTGATTACACAATCACGTTATTTGAATATAACAGAATCGAAAATTTAATTTTGATAGTTGAGCTATCTATATTTCGCCCTTTATTCGTAACGGTTTATTTTTTGCTACAATGTGTTATCGAAAGCTCAATGTCAAACCCTATTATTTTTAATGTTTAGGGAAGATTTACAATAGCCAATCGCGTCCGTCTCCAGCCGAGGGATTAACAACAAAACTTCGTACTTCCGTCATCAGTTCATTGCCGCAAACTAACCCAGACAAAATTGTTCAGAAATCGGACATAAATACTTCACTAAAAGTGACAATGATTGGAGGTATTGTGTTTGTAAATACTTCACTAAAAGTGACAATGATTGGCAGTATTGTGTTTGTAAATACTTCACTAAAAGTGACAATTATTGGAGGTATTGTGTTTGTAAATACCTCACTAAAAGTGACAATGATTGGAGGTATTGTGTTTGTAAATACCTCACTAAAAGTGACAATGATTGGCAGTATTGTGTTTGTAAATACTTCACTAAAAGTGACAATTATTGGAGGTATTGTGTTTGTAAATACCTCACTAAAAGGGACAATTATTGGAGGTATTGTGTTTGTAAATACTTCACTTAAAGTGACAATGATTGGAGGTATTGTGTTTGTAAATACTTCACTAAAAGTGACAATTATTGGAGGTATTGTGTTTGTAAATACCTCACTAAAAGTGACAATTATTGGAGGTATTGTGTTTGTAAATACCTCACTTAAAGTGACAATTATTGGAGGTATTGTGTTTGTAAATACTTCACTAAAAGTGACAATTATTGGAGGTATTGTGTTTGTAAATACTTCACTAAAAGTGACAATTATTGGAGGTATTGTGTTTGTAAATACTTCACTAAAAGTGACAATTATTGGAGGTATTGTGTTTGTAAATACTTCACTTAAAGTGACAATTATTGGAGGTATTGTGTTTGTAAATACTTCACTAACAGTGACAATTATTGGAGGTATTGTGTTTGTAAATACTTCACTTAAAGTGACAATTATTGGAGGTATTGTGTTTGTAAATACCTCACTAAAAGTGACAATTATTGGAGGTATTGTGTTTGTAAATACCTCACTAAAAGTGACAATTATTGGAGGTATTGTGTTTGTAAATACCTCACTAAAAGTGACAATGATTGGAGGTATTGTGTTTGTAAATACCTCACTAAAAGTGACAATAAATTGGGGTATTGTGTTTGTAAATACCTCACTAAAGTGACAATATTGGCGGTATTGTGTTTGTAAATACCTCACTAAAAGTGACAATTATTGGAGGTATTGTGTTTGTAAATACTTCACTAAAAGTGACAATTATTGGAGGTATTGTATTTGTAAATACCTCACTTAAAGTGACAATGATTGGAGGTATTGTGTTTGTAAATACCTCACTAAAAGTGACAATGATTGGCGGTATTGTGTTTGTAAATACTTCACTAAAAGTGACAATTATTGGAGGTATTGTGTTGTAAATACTTCACTAAAAGTGACAATTATTGGAGGTATTGTGTTTGTAAATACTTCACTAAAAGTGACAATTATTGGAGGTATTGTGTTTGTAAATACTTCACTTAAAGTGACAATGATTGGAGGTATTGTGTTTGTAAATACTCCAAACGCACATGCACGATAATAAAGTAAGTTAGTCGATATTAGTTTTTTTTTTTTTTTAATAACATACATAATATGAGTTTATTACTTTTGCTATTGTACAGAATGAACTCCTGTTCCCAAATGTAATCATCAACCAACATTCTGGAATAATGTAACGTTATTACCAGCAAACACAACCTGTCGGCAAATTGTCGGCCTGATACCAGCAGTCAGCAACTATCATGTATATCCATCTGACAACTGCGTGATGTCTTTTTTGAGACAGAGTGTTAGCCAATAGGATAAAGACAACGGCCCACTGTATTATGTAGTATAACGGATGGATATCACCGAGATTATGCCGGAATTATATCTCACAAGCAAAACAATACAATGCACACACTACACACCTTTCTAATGAACTCCGAATGAACAGGTAACAAAAAAGAAAAGTTTAGAAGGTTATAATTCCATCCGATTGTCCCTCCGTCAAAAGTTAAATCTTGCCAAGATCTTGACGGACAAATAGAATCAATGGACACTTATGATTGGCTGTTGGTCACGTGATTGAATGATGGATGACGGACGGATGTGACATGTTGTTATAAATCCTTACTTATGTTTGTAGACACTTTAAGAAATCTTGCAGAACTTTATATGCTTAATATTTAATTTCTAAAATTTAAAATTAAAATTTACTGTTCACAAAAAATATAGCGAATGAGTAAATATTTTATTAAAAATTTCTTAACGTAGATGTATTCTCTGGAAAAGTTGTATTGAATGTATTTTGGTTAGGAACAGTTGTATTAAAAATTGATGAACTGGTAAGGAATTTCTTTAATGTTGATACCACCTTTAATCTTCACTACTGCAAACTTGGTAGGCGGCGCCCTTAAGGGCACGCGTATTTCTCGGAGTGGTCGCCCTTAGTGAGCGACGCAGTTCCCACGCAGACACACTCCCGCCGGCCGCTTCGCCAACAAAACAGAACAAAAGAGCAGCGACAAGGGGGGCTCGTTGAAAAATAAAAAGTGTATTGAGCAATAAATTAACACCGGAGCTGTTTCCACCGCCTTCTTCTGTACTGATTTTCTCGCGGGGTATTCTGGGAGCCGGGTCTTCTCCAGCACCATCTAGCGGTGATAAATTGGACTGGAAAACAAGCGAGCGCCTCGCCTCAGACCGCGCGCAACAATGGCACAAGTACAACCACAGCGCATCCAGTTGCTCAATGCGTCGGTGCCGTCGCCATGTTGGATTGGGCAATATTTCCCCATGACTAGTTTTGCCACATTTTCGATTTAAAAATGGCAGAACATGTATTAGTGGCATAGCGTTCTCGACTCACCCTATAATGAATAAAGTTCGTACATAACGAAAAGCGTTCCTGACTTATAGTATTTGAAATTACTTCAGCTCAGATCCTGTATCGCTATTGGACGGATTTACTTTCTGCGCAGCTGTGATGTGCGCACGTCATTCCGCAGACGTGGAATACTGGACTAGCGCAGTCAAGAAACAGAATGACCTCACACAGACTCGTTGTAAGAGCAGTGCATGTAGAATGACCTCACACAGACTCGTTGTAAGAGCAGTGCATGTAGAATGACCTCACACAGACTCGTTGTAAGAGCAGTGCATGTAGAATGACCTCACACAGACTCGTTGTAAGAGCAGTGCATGTAGAACATTGTAAGAGCAGTGCATGTAGAACATTGTAAGAGCAGTGCATGTAGAACATTGTAAGAGCAGTGCATGTAGAACATTGAAGTCTAACTAGCACGCCACTCTTTTCTCTAAAATTGTAACAGACAAATATTTAACCGACCAAACTTCTCATCTATAGTCTATTCGCTGTTTCTTCACACTTTTTGAATACCTTTGAAAAAATGTCTCATGTAAGACGTGTTAAGTTAATTCCTAAATACGCCATGTTTCACAAACGTGTTATACCTCTGCTAACGTAAAATCATCTTATATTTAGTTAAATGGAATTTTCGCCTATATTTTATTCAAGAATTAAAATATTTAATTTACATTTAATAGAAGTAAAAACAGTGAGAAAACACGTGTGTTGGTAGCTCCTAGTAAGAAATAGTTCTCAAGCCAAATATTATTACAACTGAGTGCAAGGCACGAATTCGGTGTGTTGTATCGTCGTGTAATTTTTTAGACTTAGTTATGCTAGTTTGCATGAGGAAGATGAATATCCTGGAAGTATAACTTTAGCAGGGCTTCAGAAAAGTGTGAAGTTACCATAAATGGTTTATACATTTTTTGAATACAGCCAAAACAGTTTATACATATTTATAAAGACTTGTTGTAAACTACTACACCAAGTAATTTTTGGCGCGCAGTATGTTTTTGTAAAAAATCACTAAGATTTACATTTGAAAAATGTATACAACTAATATTTCGATATGTTAATTGAACTTCTGTTTCGTTCATCTATCCAGTCGATGTTTATGACAAATTCTTGTACTTGGAAAAACAAATTATATTGTTTATCTTTTGCAATTGTAAACAAAACTTATGTAATTGAATTTAAATCTTAATAATATGCATTCTTTAAATTATGCTATGATAATTATCAATTCTTGTAATTAAATTAATTTTCTTTTTACTATACAGTAAAACTAAAAAATAACGGAACAAGAGCGTTGCAAGAGACTATACGAATAACCGGACCAAAACGTGAAGAAATAGAATTGTTCCGGATAAAACAGTACAGCTGACAAACAAACAAACAGTACAGCTGACAAACAAACAAACAGTACAGCTGGCAAACAAACAAACAATACTAAAATATAACTGGTAGACTTTAGACATATTTAATGAAGTTTCTAGATTCTACACTATCTTTGTGAGTGAATAAAGAATTTGGGTGGCTCTTAACAGCGAGTTCTTGAAAGGCGATGAGGGGGATTGAGGTGAGAATAGAGCAGCGCTGGAATGCGAAGTCGGGGTAAACGGGAAATCCCCTATAAAACCAGCCACCAGCGGCATCGTCTGCCACGATTCCCACATGCGAAAATCCGGGATGGCACTGCCGGAGATAGAACCCGGTTCACCTTGTTGGGAGACGAACAGGCTAATCGCTTGGCCACCACTTTGTGAAAAGTTCCCCACAGCTAATAGTTTTATGTAGCGAACCGAATAATACACTATGGTAATATAAGATCATTAATTTGAATGATAGGTATAAATTAAATTATTTACTTCATAATTAGTAATTACGTGCTGGCTTCCTTTCATTATGTAAACATTTGATTACCCACGTGATCCGCGATTTCTTTCTGAATAGCATCTCAATTGCTAGCACATTTTATGTGTCAATGAACTGGTCAAATTTAACTTCTTTTCTTTGAACACCACACCTCCTTCCCCGAAATTGTCAGTGATCACGGGTTTTCATTAGGGGTTGTGAAGTTTCGCGAAAATATTTCTATATAAATTATATTTCAATACACTTTAGGGTAGTTTACATATCTTAATTGACTGAATTACTTCTCTACATGAATCACATAGGAGCCGTGCCGATGTTGCCGAATTCTGAGTAGCCCAGTCAAATATGAAAACACCTTCTCAAACAGCCAGCAACCAATGACAATAGACAAACTGCTGTTAGGTGCCCATAGTATTGACGTCTACCGTGTATTCATATTTCTCACGAAAATTAACTAGCTCTAGTACAGAGATGAAATAGGGTCTTATAGAGCGAACTGCAGCCAGGTACATGTAAGAATATCGTGCGCCGTGGTAACCGACTGTAGTTGCCGTGGTAACCGACTGTAGTTGCCGTGGTAACCGACTGTAGTTGCCGTGGTAACCGACTGTAGTTGCCATGGTAACCGACTGTAGTTGCCGTGGTAACCGACTGTAGTTGCCGTGGTAACCGACTGTAGTTGCCGTGGTAACCGACTGTAGTTGCCGTGGTAACCGACTGTAGTTGCCATGGTAACCGACTGTAGTTGCCGTGGTAACCGACTGTAGTTGCCGTGGTAACCGACTGTAGTTGCCGTGGTAACCGACTGTAGTTGCCATGGTAACCGACTGTAGTTGCCGTGGTAACCGACTGTAGTTTCCGGACGACAGCCATGCCAGTTCGGCAAGTTTTGCAACACACAGAAGCCAGTAGAACGGAAGGCGTGTTCCCAGAGCTACGCGCAGCCAATCAGAGAATGTGTACGCTTACATCAGCAGGACCGGTAATACTTATACCTACGTAAAGTAGTTTAGTAAAAAAACGTGTATTTCAAACAATCTGCGACACAGTTCATGCCCAGGGAACGCACTACACTTAATCCTAGAGTATAAATAAATAAACTTATTAATGTATATATATATATATTTAAACTGAGATCATGATATTCACTATTGGAACTCTGCCAGACAGCTTGGTGCAACGCTTTTGCACTAGAACTCAGATACAACTGTAGATCACGTTGCAACCAGTATCATAAGACTCTCAGTTCTGGATAGGCTTATATATATATATATGTATATATATATATATATATATATATATATATATATATATATATATATATATATATATATACAACCGGGCATCAGAGTATTTATGGAGGGGGGAGGGTCCCTCAGTATTCTATCGTCATAGTATAATTACGCTTCCGTTAAAAAAAAGTGTATGTACACTGACAACTTAATTTTCGGGATGGTAGAGATGAATTAACTGTTTGTTGTACGTAATTGCAGAAAAAATAGGCACTCCTTTAATCACCTAGAACAAACAGTTAAACAACCACAATAAACAAATGGCAAAATAAATTTAAAAATATAGTTGCAAACGACTTTTCTCTGTCCTCCTCGCCAACAGTGTCTGCTTTAACTTGGACGATCCCCCTAATTCTTCTTCATCCCTAACGTTAGGAAACAGCGAGGTAAAGTTTGTGGAGAGGGCGGATATATGCTGGTTTATATAATCTGGCGAACTTACGCTCATAGCGAGGAAATATATACCCCAATAAGCGGTAAGAGTCTAATATAGGGTCCCACGTCTCTAGTTGTACATATAGAGACTATAGATTGTAGATATTCTAGATTATAGTTTGCTCCGAACAAGTAGTTTACTGACACCAAGTTCCGAACAAGTAGTTTACTGACACCAAGTTCCGAACAAGTAGTTTACTGACACCAAGTTCCGAACAAGTAGTTTACTGACACCAAGCTCTGAACAAGTAGTTTACTGACACCAAGTTCCGAACAAGTAGTTTACTGACACCAAGTTCCGAACAAGTAGTTTACTGACACCAAGTTCCGAACGAGTAGTTTACTGACACCAAGCTCCGAACAAGTAGTTTACTTACACCAAGTTCCGAACAAGTAGTTTACTGACACCAAGTTCCGAACAAGTAGTTTACTGACACCAAGTTCCGAACAAGTAGTTTACTGACACCAAGTTCCGAACAAGTAGTTTACTGGCACCAAGCTCCGAACAAGTAGTTTACTGACACCAAGCTCCGAACAAGTAGTTTACTGACACCAAGTTCCGAACAAGTAGTTTACTGACACCAAGTTCCGAACAAGTAGTTTACTGACACCAAGCTCCGAACAAGTAGTTTACTGACACCAAGTTCCGAACAAGTAGTTTACTGACACCAAGTTCCGAACAAGTAGTTTACTGACACCAAGTTCCGAACAAGTAGTTTACTGACACCAAGTTCCGAACGAGTAGTTTACTGACACCAAGCTCCGAACAAGTAGTTTACTGACACCAAGTTCCGAACAAGTAGTTTACTGACACCAAGTTCCGAACAAGTAGTTTACTGACACCAAGTTCCGAACAAGTAGTTTACTGACACCAAGCCCAGAAATGTTTTAATTCACTTGTCATGTCGGCTTACAAGAGTCGGTGGTAAGAGCCGTCCAAATTTCTTCACTTGTCATATGAGCGTGTGCTGTCGCTGAAGGTTCTCTTGAATCAGAGGCGGATCCAGCCCTTTGCAGAAATAGGGTTGGGGGGGGGGGGGACTTCTGTCATACTTGTGTGGATATATAATATATACATTCACGTACATAAAACATTATAATCATATGTTCTGTCCATTTATGTACGCATACATGCTATGATAAGCTCAGATTTTAGCCAGTGTTCTTATGCATCCCTTGTGTACTCTTTCGGATTGACTGCGTCGATTTTTTTCTAGGTAGATTCTGCTTTGTTAGGAACGCCTGCATTGATACTAGATACGTGATCTGTAATATGATTGTAATTACTGAATAACTATTAAGTGAGTATGTAGCTTCTTTATTTATCTGATTTATCACCTGTTTAACTTCAAGGGGAAGTACTTTACAGTGCGGAGTCTAGTAGCCTACAAGCCACTTAACTCGCTAAATTTAAATATCCGTAGCTATAAAGAGTAACAAAGCAAATGAATTTTGTTTTATAACGAACCCAAATTTCTACAAAAAAAAACCCTAAATTTTACGTAGCTATATTACATTGTATTCGCATTAAAACTTAGTCAAGAAATGGTATACTGGCATATGAAAGCACTGAACTGAACAGTATACCAGGTGCGGGAGCCATAAGGACCACATTGCCACGCACATCAAGTGCCCCATCGCTCCTATGCGCAAGCTTGTGAACTGGCGTGAAGTGTTGTCAATGTGCTGAGTACACACAATGTGCTTGAAGTAGAGAGACTACATTTTGATCGGTGGAAAGTCTGAACTAGAGTTCAGTGCAGGTACCTATAAGAGTTTCGAATGTTTCAGACTAGTATATTTTGAAATGCAAAGGCGGGTTTAAAGCGGTTTCAGCTATTTTGGAGGGCTCGGGATTTGTAGTTTTAATATGCGTGATGTCTTTCGAGTGTTTTTCGTCCGCCGTCTCAACTGTGCTTTCTTTTCGTATATCGTTCTAACGGTAACTTGTTTAGTGGTTTCGTCAAAATAAGAATATGGGGGGGGGGGGGGGATTTCGACCACACTGCACACTGCAACACAGTCCAAGCAACAGGAAGGCAGCGTTCTTAACAGTCGTTTATGAAGAAGATAATTTTTTCTTGGTGTTGGAAGACAGAAATGGTTATTATTTAAGTCTAAAATGCACAATATATTAATTTTCCTCTACGGTCATAGTCGACTGCTTTCATATATTTCCTCGCCACAGTTACGAAAATTCGTGTTTAACTGATTAGTTATGAAATTAACCTTCGAAAAGAATATCTCCCTCACAATTACTGCGTGTAAAGACTGTTCTCGGTAAAGTGAGCATTTTTTAGGCGATGTTAAATTTTTACATTCAGCCTTGTGACTAATAAACACAGTGTGTACATTTTACTACCATCAAAAGTAAACGCATGAGATTGCAATAAAATACATTTATTAGTGGTTAATGTCTGTTGAGAGGGCCATAAAAGTGCTCACTTTAACGTGAACCGCGTATATTAGGGTTATTGTATTAACCTAGTTATCTTTCAAATACACAACCGAGTATTATTCTTATTGTTTTCTTGAAAACAATGAGTATTTTTCTTATTATTTTCTTGAAAAAAAATGTATAAAATATTTTTTGCTTTCGGAAGCAACAATGCTAGAGGCATTTCGAAAATTATGCATACGCTTTTAAACACTTGATTAATTTGATTATCATTTATGGATGTAAGTATTTTCGTTATGTTTATGTTGTTGCTGAACAAGTGACAGCTTAAAGTATACGAAGGCACTGAAGTAACTGCAAATTACCAAGCACTACAGTGCGATGGGTTCTGGGTTCGATGCATATTCGTGTGTACTTGTTGATGTCTAAGGAACTGCCATACGTCACTGAATCAAATCAGCTGATATCAATGAATATCCCTGGAAAAGTAGCTGGTAAAAAAAATGTCGCGCAGTGGTTACACATTGAAGTTGCGGAATAGTTGTTAGCAGGTGAACAAGTGACAATCTCCAGTGAGACGTCACCAGCTACAAGACGTTCTCCAGGGCAGAAGTAGTGTCGAGGGCTAAGAGCTGGTATTGCAGGAGGTCACTTGGGCCGGTGTAGCGCCGCCATTGAGGCAAAGGCAGGTTGGACGCAGTGTTTGAAATATGGACTCCGGTCTGCTGCACACACCCACACACACACACACACACACACACACATGAACACTCCTGCTGGATACGTAAAATTAACAGTGCCATGGGTCCCATCAATTTATTCATGCGTTGGACAAGGGAAAATGTAGAATTATTAGAAAAATAATAATTTTACGAATTTACTATTTCTTACACTTATACATGTTTACTTTAACACTTTTAATTCTAAGTTGAAGCAACGGAACTACTTTCCCGCGGTCATAACCGATTTAACTGGGAGCGGGCCAGTCAGTGTGCCTGATAAAATATACTCAGTTTACCGTGAACATCATATAATTCCTTCTCTCCAATTATGTCAAATTTGTTGGTGATAAATACGCGGACGGGGTTTGTCCATGCAATTATGAAACATTCTGTATAATCGTGTGTATAGCTATGTTACCCGCAGTCACCGAACTCGCCCATTACCAGGGAGTTTTTAGGTTTGGTTAAGTTAGGTCGCGTTATGTTACATTAGTTTAAATCCCGTTCGTTTAACTACACATATTCAATAAACTGTATTATCACGCACTCTCACAACATAAAGAACAGTCAGCACAACGAGTTGTCCGGAAGACTGACATATAGGCAGTTTATGGAAACTTCCATCTTGTCTGAACAACTGATACCACTTCATGTAAACAGAGTCTAGAAAATCACACTAAATGGATAACGCACTCTATTTCTGCGCACTCAGTTTAATATTTTGCATTAGAACTATTTCTTAGTATTTACTACCAATACATATATCTCCTTACTGTTTTATATAATATATATTGATTATAAATTTAAAAATTTAATTTACAAATATAATTTAAGTAAAATTCCAATTTTAACATATTTTTGTGTCAACAGAAGAATAAAATGCTTGTGATAAATGGCAGGCACGTTTATAATGAAACCAAACACGTCATATATGGTAAGGTTTTTCAAAGGATTGATACAAAATGTGTGAAGTTGCCACGAATGCGCTATACTCACAACACGTCGTGGGTTACTTGCAGTGGCCGCACTGCGAATGCGCTATACTCACAACACGTCGTGGGATACTTGCAGTGGCCGCACTGCGAATGCGCTATACTCACAACACGTCGTGGGTTACTTGCAGTGGCCGCACTGCGAATGCGCTATACTCACAACACGTAGTGGGTTACTTGCAGTGGCCGCACTGCGAATGCGCTATACTCACAACACGTCGTGGGTTACTTGCAGTGGCCGCACTGCGAATGCGCTATACTCACAACACGTAGTGGGTTACTTGCAGTGGCCGCACTGCGAATGCGCTATACTCACAACACGTCGTGGGATACTTGCAGTGGCCGCACTGCGAATGCGCTATACTCACAACACGTCGTGGGTTACTTGCAGTGGCCGGAATGCGAAAAGCAGTATTGTTTCAACTTCTGAGCAAAGTGAACTTATCACAGCGCGTTGTGGGTCTTTTTATTTGCCCAGTGGTTGAAATAATTTCTCACAACTTGTCATGGAAATTTATCCTTGTTAATGTCGTGCTGTGGTTGATATTTTCGGGCGATGGGCAAATTCGGCGATTACGAATTATATGTACGCTAACTTAATAAATGTAAATGCACGAAGAAATAATAAAAATTGATGGATTGTTTTACGTTAGCAGCCAGGGAGAAAGAACTAGGAGAATAGCCACTATGGTGTAGGCAATGATGAAATTGTGATTCAATTGGAGATTATCCGTATTATCCTGTAAACACGCTCGTGTAAATGGTTTCGTGCAGTCATCAACAAATTGATTGTTTTTTTTTATTTAACTCTCTTTTTTCTATCAAGAAGTCCTTGCGTCCCTACGTAATTAGGAAAATAGGTAAAAGTGCAGGACACGTCCCTACACTTGGCAATATTGCTGTAATTCTTCGACAGGACATAAGCGTCAGCTTGTCTCATCCATATGTGATATTGACTGAGGCGGAACCACATATTGATTATTCTTTATTTAGGTTCCTTTCATTTCGGATGACTGATTTTGTTATTGTTCACTTAATAGAGTCCCTATATCCCCCCCCCCCCCCACCTAACATGCGAAAAGAACAAGGTGCGAACGAGAGAATATAAACAGAGACAGAATAATAACTACTGTCGGAGGGAGTTTGGGCTGCTTTTAACATCGCGGTCTTGGGATCTGGTGAAGGTGAAGCGAAGTAAGTATGGAGGAGTGCCGGAATGCCAGGGCAGTGGAGCGCTGGAGATCCCTGAAAAAACCTGCCGATTAGCGGTACACATGCGAAAACTCGGGAGCGACCCAGCCGGGAATCGAACCCGGTTAGCCTTGGTGGGAGGCGAGCACTCTGGCCACTGCGCCACCA
This sequence comes from Dryococelus australis, assembly GCA_029891345.1. Lineage (NCBI taxonomy): Eukaryota > Metazoa > Arthropoda > Insecta > Phasmatodea > Phasmatidae > Dryococelus > Dryococelus australis. Next base: position 842,010 of record CM056995.1, read on the forward strand.
TGGGCATTTTTTACTGGTGACCTTGAACACGGCGTCCGCAGAAAAAAGGCTAAGTTGTTCGTGATCCGCTGCCTAGTCCAAGTAGAAATACTGGTATTGTGTTGGTATGGTTGGGATGTGTCCATGGCCGACCATGAGACTAGTCCCATGGTCGGCCATGGACACAGTCCAGCCATACCTTCATAATAACATGAACTCTCCATTGCCATTAAACTAATAATGTAAGTATAAATACTGGCATGTGATGAATCCTTGCTAAGCGGAATTCTTAGCTAGTTAATAATATTAAACGCATCAAGGCCACATCCTGTCATCGATAACAAACAAAACATAAACATACTTCGCGTCTGTTCCGCTTGCTCAGAATTTCAAGTGGCGACTACAGGATTTTAATACAGCAATCTGTTCAGAAAAAAAATACAGCATTGTCGCTATAGTTTAATACACGAAAGAATAAACGTCGTAAAACAGAGGTCAACCAGTAGCGATTTTTTGCTGACTTTTGAAATATTTCGATGACATTTATGTTTTAAGTAACCAGATTTATTAATGTGCAAAAAAATATATAAACTTTCATTTCTACCCTGAAAAATTTACAGTGTTATCTTAGCTGGTTTTTTTAATTTTGATAATTAGTAATAGACAGAAGTGCTTACGTAATAGCTAGATAGGAGCTAGCGAGGGACCTTACTGAGGAAGACGAGTTCGGCAGCAGCTAGGCGAGTAGCGTGACGACAGAACCAGCTCGTCTGGGATGTTTACTGCCAGGTTGTAAACCCGCTTTGCCCGCTAAGCTGTCGCTACATGCTCGCCTTTATAGCCACCATCTTCTCTTCCCTCTTTATGACTCCCACGGAACTGCTGTCTGTTCTTCCTGCCGGAACTAGAGGACCCGGCCTGCCTCCAGGATAGCCATCTTTATTCCCTTCCTTACCATACAGTTAACCAAGAAGTCCATAAAAGTGGGGAATATTTTTGGAACGCTCGTACTATACAGCGTCTTGCTCTTAGATTGCAGTGTGCGGTGTAATGGACATTCACTCTCTCTTTCCAATACAAGATTAACGCTGTCCTTGTTTTGCGTGCGCTGTTGTCTGATAAGTTATCTTTTTGCAGCCTCAAAAAAATGCCATTTTCGGTGCGTCCGTACCATGTAATAACAATTGTAGGGGTTTCTCACAGGTTTCATTACAAAAGAGCCGCTTATCTTTACGTCACAGGATTGGATTCTCTTTACGAGTTGTCAAGGACGTAAATAGATACAACAACTATCTTAATCAGGCCGTTTCCTTCGCTACCCATTTGTTACTCAGCCTGCCAGTAACGTCGCGAAGCTGGGGTAGTCTGGCGACAATGCGCGCCGAGGGACGCTCTATAGCGACAGCGAAATATGTTGCAATCTAAGAGTGGGACGCTCTATAGCGACAGCGAAATATGTTGCAGTCTAAGAGTGGGACGCTCTATAGCGACAGCGAAATATGTTGCAATCTAAGAGTGGGACGCTCTATAGCGACAGCGAAATATGTTGCAGTCTAAGAGTGGGACGCTCTATAGCGACAACGAAATATGTTGCAGTCTAAGAGTGGGACGCTCTATAGCGACAACGAAATATGTTGCAGTCTAAGAGTGGGACGCTCTATAGCGACAGCGAAATATGTTGCAATCTAAGAGTGGGACGCTCTATAGCGACAGCGAAATATGTTGCAATCTAAGAGTGGGACGCTCTATAGCGACAGCGAAATATGTTGCAATCTAAGAGTGGGACGCTCTATAGCGACAGCGAAATATGTTGCAATCTAAGAGTGGGACGCTCTATAGCGACAGCGAAATATGTTGCAATCTAAGAGTGGGACGCTCTATAGCGACAGCGAAATATGTTGCAATCTAAGAGTGGGACGCTCTATAGCGACAGCGAAATATGTTGCAGTCTAAGAGTGGGACGCTCTATAGCGACAGCGAAATATGTTGCAATCTAAGAGTGGGACGCTCTATAGCGACAGCGAAATATCATGACGTCAAAGGCTCATCGGTAGCAACATCTATCTACATCTCGCGAAGACACTTCGTATGTAGTTGTACAAAAAACTATTTAACTCAGGTTTGTTTCATTCATTGCATTTAACTCAGGTTTGTTTCATTCATTGCATTTAACTCAGGTTTGTTTCATTCATTGCGTGATATTAAGGGAGAGAGACAGAAACCAACGTGACATTGCCAATTTTGTCCCATAAACTTCTCGGCATTTATAATTTAAATTGGCTCAGATCATTGCGTAACTTCAACGTCAATGGAGTACCTTCATTTGTTTGCCATGTGGAATAAACGGGAATTAATTACTGACTTCCCTCTGAGAATGACTACATAAGCGATAGTAGTACCAGAATTTAAACTTTAATCGTCTCTAAAATATAATTTTATTATATTATATGCCCTAACACAGTCACATTCTTCAAATACGTGTCTCAACCATGAGCAATGGCCGTAGATAAATTCAGTACCAAAATGTTTTCAAGCCTTAATTGGAGCCCTAGGCTACAGTACTGAAGTGCGCATATTCGGGTTCTTTATGGATGTTTACTTCTGTTTTCTTCTGTGATAGACACTTCCTTCGGTGGAAACTTTTTTGAACTTCATAAAACATTCGCAGCAAAGTATAAACACGAAAGCCTGCCATGAGGTACAATGAAATTATATTTTTCGAAAAGATTTGTGAAAATTGTTATATACAGATTTTTCTCCTTATATTTCGGACCCAAAACATATCTTCTTTATAAAAAAAATGCCCCACAAAATTTCAGTACAAAAATATATAGAGGAAATATATTACAAACTTCATTAAAATATGAGACCATGATGGTCATGCACAGAGTTACTGATTTTTCGCGAAAAAATTATGAGTACATAGTAGGCTTCAATACTATAAGCACCCAACAGCAGTTTGTATATTGTGATTGGTTGCTGTCTGCTTGAGAAACACCCAATCATAATTCGGCAACATCGGCACGGCTCCTACGTGATTCGTGTGCAGACAGTTAACACGTGCCAAAAAGTAATTCAACCAAACAAGATAGGTAAGCGACCGTACATTGATTTGAAATATCTTGCCTTGATATATTTTCGTGAAATTTCACTGCTCCCAGTCATACAGTTGTGAGTATACTGAGTTTATTAAAATTAAAACGTTGCAAAAAACATTTCTGAAACCCTTATACATAAACATAAAAACCATAAAGAACTATTTATCTTTGGTTATTAAATAATTCGACTATACACCCATCCCTCCTTCCGGTCGGAACATAAATAGTTTATTGGAGTCACTCACTCAGTTGTCTCTTCCCGATAGCAGAAAGACGCCACTAATCTCGAACATTTCCAAATATATTCTTGGAGGTGGTTGGTGACGTCATGGACAGGACACATGTAGGCCAGCTCGCCAAAGGGCCACATGCAGTCAGATGTTCATGTGTAGACGTCGTCGCTAGCCTGTTATCCACGTGGAGGCTCGGAACTTATTAATATTCTTGTACGTGAAACGTCGATGACGCGACAACCATCATAGCACCTCATATGTAAGTGAAACACTACTCCATAATTGTTGCGTGCTTTAGGTATCTGCTAGTTAATAATAATAATAATAATAAAACGTCTTTACTTTTTTACACATAACTACTTTGCATAATAAAACATAACTTATTTTTTTTTTAAAGAAACAGGTATAAAATAATGACACAAAACGTAACTTAATGTCTGCTATAAACTTAGAAAGAAGCTTATATGAAATATACAAAAGCCACACATAAAATAAAAATATCCTTAATACTGAAATTACACGGTATCTCTTTACACATACACGCATACACAAAAACCACATACACACATGACATATATTAATATAATGTAATTTTACTATTTATAAAAATAAACTACAATATAACATCGACCAGCAGAAATTCTAAAACTGAGATTTATTTCAAGGATTACTGAAGGAAAAAAAATCACAGTAAATAACTATTTAAACACAGGAAAAAATAATAATTTAAGGCATTTATAATTATAGTATAAGATGTCTAGAATTAGCAGATACCTAAAAATATACATAAAATAAAATACTAATGCAACGTTTACTCGAACACGCTCATTCACACCTCTACAAACATTTACAGTGCATTTAATTAATTAAACGGTAACATAAGAATCAGAAACATCACTACAGTTGCATAAAGCAGAAAGCAAATAAGTTACAGGTATTATAATAGAGGAACCGCCACAATAATTATTCTTTATATAAAACCCACATGTCAACTTTATTTAAATATTTATAGCATCACCATGCTGAAACTTTTGTTGATCGAAAGAACGAGTGTTTGATGCATTGGGCGATAAGAAACGAGACAAAAGATATCGAGGACATCCTGTTAAAAATAATTAATTTAATAAACAAATCTTCTGCAATGTTCGTCGACTTTTTATAAATCAAGCCATGAGAGAGTATGTCTGTATTTGGTGATATGGTCTTTCTTTTTAAGATTAAAATAAATCGTACACAGTTGTTTTGTATTCGCTTAAGTCTCTGAGCTAGATCTTCATGCAGATTACTTAAGTCTCTGAGCTAGATCTTCATGCAGTTTACTGAAGACTATATTAGCATAATCAAGGCATGAAATTATTAATGATTCTGTTTGAGTTTTCATCAATTTCAAGGGTAAAATTTTTTTTTAAGCCTTCTTAGACATTTGTGTTGTCTACAAATGTAAGTGACATGCTCTCCCCATGTTAAAGTTTCACTTAATATTACACCTAGGTTTTTTACGGTGGATCCAATTATAATTCTCTGGGATTTCTTAGGGTTTAATAGTAGCCCGTGTTTTATTGACCATTCTAATATGTTTGACAATTGATGGTTAATTGTGTCAATTGATGTCATAGGTGTTTATTAAAGGCTCGAACTGGTTCCTTTCGAAGCTGTCAAACAAGAAAACGTATTTTCACATCAACAAGAGGAAAATAACGAAAAGAAAACTGTTGGCGGGAATGTACAACTTCTAAGTTTGCACGAGCATCCGGTGTCTCTTTCAGTAGATATATAAGGGGAGTTCTGGACCAATCCTTATTTTCATCGAAATTTCGAGGCTTTTTTCTCCTAAATCAAGGTTTTGAGGATAAATTTAGGCTCAAAAAATTTTTTACAGGAGCTCTCCAAAACAAGCAATTTTCTTCGAAAATTAAGCGTTTTAAGCCAAAATCAAGCAAAATTTAAATTATGCCAAAATACCGTGTTAATTTGTGCCACTTATAAAACATAAAAATTTAAGCAAAAAACATGAAAATTTCTCGCTTTTCCAGCAATTCTTCACGTTTTCTAGAAACATCAATTATGTAAGCAAGCAATCTAGATCAAGCAAATTAAGCAAAAATCAAATGAAATATTATCTTATTATTCTTTACATTTTATATTTGAAACTCTACTAATTTTTTAAAAACTTCTTCTATCTGCCCTATATTTTCACCAATTTATCGAAGTTCATATTAATCGTAAAAGTTATCTAAGATTGATAATTGCAAGCTTTGTAAATTTGTATGAAATTTGCGAACCATATTTTTAAGATCTTCAGATGCATTATCTAATCCATAGGAAGTAATTTTTGACCCACTACCATATTTTAATAAAATGTTTGTCAAACTTTAAGGCAACACAGGTATTTTTAGTTTTATTTATAAGGAAAATAAATGTATTTAGAATTATGAAAATTATCCTTTATTTGATCAAAAACCGTAAAAGTTTTAAACGTAACCACTCAACTATAAACTCAAAAATTGTTTTAAACTATCAGAAAAATTCGTTAATTCCTCCATTTAATAATATTAAAAATTTATAAATATTCAGTAATTCTTTCTTTCAAATAATTTTAAGTATTATTTCGTTTACTCATTAAAACAGCATTACAAATGGTACCTACTTCTTCAAATTTTTTATTCAAATCAAAACAAATTTTTAATTCGTTTTTTTTTTTAACAATGGTTGTTTTTCTGTATGAAAAATCAATAATATATAAAGGCCTTCGCCCTCAAAATGAATAGTAATTAACATCACCATCAAAGTTTACAGTTGGCTTATAATAAAGTTCATTATTTATATACCCGGTATCTAGTTTGGTTTTAGAATTTCTGAAATCACTATAAGCAAGAAATTGTTTAAGATAAACACTGTTTTTGATGTCTAGATTCCAGTTTTCTTTAGGAAAAATTTCATTTCTACCATTTTTAAGATAAATGTTTCTCACATTACAATGAACAAATGTAGTAGCGTGTTTATGCTGTTCAGCACACTTTTTTTCTATTAAATTGAAAGTCTACAGTTACAAAATCGGGCATGTCAAATTGTAAATTATTAAACTGATCTTTTATATCAAAGCTAAAAACATTTGTTCCTTTCAGAACTTCTTTTTCAAAAATTGCCAATAATCAAAACTAATAGATATTTTAGGTACTTTATATATATATGTATATATATATTATAATTACAACGGCCATTTCGACTCATATTCAAAAATAGGCCAGATAATTTCTCATTTTTCAATAACAATTTTACCAGGATCAGGACGATGTTTCGTAACTTTATCATCATTATCAGAAGTTTCATAAAGTAATAAACAGTTGTTATCAGATGAATTACGAAAAAAAGTAATTTTATAATCACCTTTCCAATAAACTTCATAGTTATCACAAATAAAGCCAAACAGATATATAAGAGGATAGATTATTTCATTTGTTTTAACACAAGAAACGGTTTTAATCTCTTTTGTCATTTTTTCACTAGAAGCAGATTTATCTGGATATAGATTATCAACACCAGTAAAATCTAAATAATTTTGTTCAATTGGCGATCTTAATAAAGCATTCATTATTGTTGTTGTTATACCCGGATTATCAACAGCTTCAGTAATATTTCCATGTTTTGAAATTTCTACTCTAGAAAATTGGAAAGGAAAAAAGTTAGAACAAACATCAATATTGTATTCTTCAGCATATTTCACATCAGGTCCAACCTTATCTCTCTTTAGTAAAATAAATTGCTCATAAACATAAGCATCATTTGGAAAAGAATATCCATCTCCTATAGGAATATCAAATTCAATTCTATTATTGTAAACACTTAAATTCCCCCTAGTTTGATCAGTTGGGGGAAAAGTTTGCGTCTCGAAGCTCTCAATAATTTTATAACTCATTTATAAGTAAGAAATGTATATATAAATGACAGAATCGAAGGAATTTTCTCGAGTTAAATTACTCATTGAAAAATATAAAAGCTATCAAAACCACTATGAAAAAGAATATGAAAAAATAAGAAGAAACAGCTACCATTAATCAACGAATTACGAAATATTGGTAAAAAGTATAAAAAGTAAGTGAAGAAAGAACAATTTAATAACAACGCTAGTCCCTGAAGCAGTAAAAAATTTAGATTATCCACCACCACCAAACGAAACATCATTCGAAAGACAATTATTTGCAGAACAAGAATCTCCTAATTTGGAAGAGTAAATGTTATTCCAGTAAAAGATTTACCGCCTATAGCAGGTGATTCTATTATAAATCTCTGAACAGAAATTGCAAAAATAATAAATGTTATCAATGCAATGTATGGTTTACGAGGAGATGGAGTTAATTGTCTCATTGGTGATACAACTGCAGAGCTAAAAAAATTATACAATAAAAGTTAAAGGCAAAGAATATGAATTAACAAAAGAAATTGAAGAAGATATTAAATGTGAATTCACCAAAAAAGACTATGAAAATTACACAGATATTGTTTTAGTAACCAATGTTGCATTCCAAAAATTGTATCCCAATGAAAATAAACTGGAATAAACTGGAATAAACTGGAAGAAAAAGTACATTACTTTTCAATTCGATCACCATTGTAATAAATATTGGTATTTTTGAAGTAATTTAATCAACTACTTCAAAAAAGAGCAATGTTTATTACAATGATGATCGAATTAAGAATTTTAATTCAGATATTTGTGGACATCATTTTTAAGTTTAACGATATAATTTCTTTGTTATTAAAAGACAGATGTATTTGGAAAACCATTAATCAAATCTTTAAATGAAGTGTTTCTACTTTACAAAGTAAAGTCTTTTCTAGGACATAGAATTGTTAATATAGGTGAACCTGTAGATAATAAAGATGCGGTCAGTGAAAGATGTTTCGAAATATATATAGCAGATTATGCATTAAAAAAGGATGCAAATTCGAAATATAAAACTATTGTTTCTGATAATGCTCTAAACAAAGATACAAATTTACAATTCAGTAACACTATTGTTGATTACATATAACGAATAAATAATGTGAAACAAACATTAAAAAAGGATGTAAATTCGAAATATAAAACCACTGTTTCTGATTATGCATTATGCAATAAAAACCGATGTGTAATCAAAATACAACACTAGTGTTTCTGATTTAAAAACATATGTAGCTCCAAAATATAATACCATTGTTTCTGCTTTACAAGATCAAATAAGCAAAGTTTTTGTTTATACAACAGAGTATGTTTCTTTTCAAAAACCAAGAATTAATAATATGGCTTATCCTGTAGATGGAAAAGATATTTCGATAATGAAATAGCTGATAAATTACAAAATTTTAACAAATCAGTTTTGAATTACTGTGATACACTTGTTAACTCAAAAGTTGAAAAAAGCAAAGAAGCTGTTGATAAAGAATTAGATGTTAAATTACAAAATTTAAGCCAAACAGTTTCGACTTTTTGTGATAAACTTGTTGATTTGAGAAAGTTGAAAAAAGCAAAGAAAATTCTGATAAAGAATTAGACGTTAAGTTACGAAACTAATCTCATATATTTTATTTAAATCCAGAGTGGAATAAAATGACTAATGATTTTCACTTAGACAATTATCAAATTTTCTTTACTTTTTTGATGGATGTACAATGTTTATAAAATTGTTACGGATATTCTCGTGTTTGAAAATAATTTGGCCATTTTTAACAGTAATACAAAGACAGATCGCAGCAAGCACCTTGATATTAACAAAGGCGATAATTTAACTTTTAAAATATAAATAAATAAAACATCTCTTTATGCTGATGGAGAAGTGGTGGCAGTAGGAAAAATTCGTGAAATACAAAGATTAGCTATATTTTTTTTACTAATAAATGAAGACGACTATATATCAGCAGCTTCAGCTACATAATAATTGGTGTTTGAAGTGCAAGAAAGTCACTAAGAATAATAATATAAAAACTGAAAATACTACAAATGGACGATTAGTTCAGAAAAGTAAGTGTTCTGTATGCAATTCTAATTAAATCAACATAAAAAAATTGCTTAATGTAAGAGAAGGAATAATCTATGAATTATATAAACCAGGAAGAAGAAATATCCCCAGAATGAAAGTAGTAACATAAGGAATCAATGATTTATGGCAAATTGATCTTGTTGAAATGGAGACTGGCAATTTGAAAGGCATATCACATTTAAATAATGGATATAAATATATTATTACAATTATCGATGTATTTTCAAAATTTGCATTTGCTATAGCTATTAAAGATAAAACAGCTAAAAATGTAGTAAATGCTTTAGAATATATATTGAAGCAAAGAAAGCCACATTCTTTACAAAACGATGATGGTTCAGAATTATCCAATAAAACATTTAAAGAGCTCATGCAAAAATATAACATGAATCATTATTCTTCTTTTAGTGAATTGAAAGCAAGTGTTGTAGAAAGATTTAATCGAATAATGAAGAATAAAATGTGGAAGAAATTTGCTTAAATGGCAATTATAAATGGATAGATATATTAGACGATTTAGTCAAAGAATACAACAATACAAATTAAAGAACTATTGGTATCAAACCAATTGATGTTAATAAGACCAATGAAAAAAATTTAATGGAAACTGATTTTATGGATACGATTACTGAATCGAAATACAAATTTGGCGATGTTGTCCATGTTAACGAACTAAAACGAATGTTTGAAAAAGGATATACATATTCGTATACAGTACATGTATTTATTTACTATATAAAAACTTTTTTTTCTTAGTGGGTGCATTGGTTCAATTTGTGAATATATTTTTCCAATTTCTTCTACTTCTCTTTTAATTTATTGTATAAAAATTTTATGAGCATTTGGGAGTCGATATACAACTGGTAGCTTATAATCACCATAAGCAGATACAATATAATAGCAAAAACCAGATGCCTCATGTAACTGATATTTCATTGTCTATGATTCAGCGTTTAGCTTTAAATCAATGTTATTTATTTGATCATTATTAAGATTATATCTTCCTTTAAGCATCTCCATATAAAGACCATTATCGATATCATCTTCTGTTAAACCAGAGTATTTTTGGATTAATTTAAATTTATATGTTTCTCTTGAATTTGGCTTACCTGTTGATATTTTCTTTAGAATTGACTCAAAATTGGCATATATTGCTAAAGGAACCTTTATTTTACTGCTTCATTTTTAGAGTGGTCTTCTATATGGTTATTTAATTTTTCTTGCGAATGAAAGAATTGAAGACACATATCACATAATACCATGCTTATTATTTTTTGCAGTGAAAGCAGTATCGATAAGTCTTTAATCCAACAGTAACGTGAGTTATCACCGTCTTTGAAATAAAGTAAATTTATATGTTTATCCTTTTTATTTTTCGTCAGTTTTAGATGATAAACCATGGATTTCTTACCTTCAATAGAGTAAACATTTATAGATGTTTCTATTTGATGTTCTATTTTTGGTATATCTTCAATTTTAATCAGATATTCGTAATTATCTAATATTTTGTCGATATTAAGCCCTACATTTTTATATTTAGTAACTATCCGAATGACTGCCTGCAGTAAACAATGCAGATTTTTTGGCCAAAGAAAGCATTTTTGATCATTATTCTTTACATTAATACATGCTTTTTATTCTTAATCACTTCTAGTAGTTCAATATATGATGATCCATTTAATGGATTACACTTATTTATTGCTAATTGTATTCCAATTACTCTATATAAAGTCCATCCCGAACCTCTTTTTTGAAATTCAGATAATTGTGTAATTATTTATTGGAATATGAATATGTAAATCCTTTTAATATCTCTTTCATTCAATACTGTATAGTTGGTGATTAAAATGTGAATAATGCTGTTATCTCAAAAAATGTAGTTTTTATAGAACATAAAAATTGATTGGACTCAACTAAATTAAAAGAATTTTCAAAATTATATGTTGATATCCTACGTTTATAAGCTTTATTAACTAAGTAATTTTTATTGGTACTTCTAATTCTTTTGTTAACAAATAAATTATTATGAAATGGAAATATTTCTGTTAATTCTTTTTTATCTGTAGGATATAACTCATTGATATTTGCATCAGCCAAAGGTAAATTTGTAAAGATACTCTTTGTTATCCCTTCTTTTACACGATGGCTTGTATTTCTAATTTTCACAAATACATTTTAGAAAATGGGAATAATTCTTTTAATTCCTTTTTCTCTTGTTTTATAAATAGATTATTAGAAGGTGGGAATATTTCTTTTTATTTCTTTTTCTCTTGTTTTACAAAGAAATTATTAAAGAATGGAAATATTTTTTTTTCAATTTCTTTTTATCTTTCTTATATAATTCATTTATATTGGAATAAGGAAATGGCAAATTTGCAAAGTTTGTTTTTCTTTGCTCATTAATAATAGCAGTAATTAAATATGCTTTCCTTAAATTACTTATATTTGTAATGTTAAGGCTTTTAGCTTTTGTTCTTAATTCCGCAACTGTTAAATCATTTAGATTTTCTCCTGCTTGACAATTTTTTGTAATAATACTTGTAATAAGATAATGTTTACAAAATCTAGATAACTTTTTTATATGTTTAACTCTCTAGCTATAATTTTCAACTGGGTCACTCTTCTTTGGCAAATAAAAGTTTATAAATGTTTTAAAAAATAAAGAAATGAAGAAATGTAAAAGTAACGAAAATACTGGAATGAAGTGCTTAAATTAGAGATAATAATTTTTAAAAATATCTAACTTCTTCTGTGATAATAATATTTCTCACTACATCATTTTGTTGTATGTGTATCCTTAGTATTTTTATAATTTTACAGATTTATTCTCTTTACATAATGTATGTGTTTTTGTTTTGGTAATTATCATGTTGAATTTCATTTAGAATATCTACTATTGTATTGTGTGATTCAGTTTTTTTATGCTCTTTGAAATATATAATACAAACATATTTTCCACATTCACACAGTATTTTCTCATTAAAGCAATTTTTTACATTTAGTTGTATGTTTGTCTTTAGTTGCTTTATAAGGATAAAATGAATCGATAGATTTGTTCTCATTACATTCTAGACATATCTTAGTTGAGTAATCATGTTGGATTTCATTTGTATTGGGCGATTTACAATTTTTATGTTTTTGAGATATAGTTTAGAAGCATATTTTCCACATTCGCACACTACTTTCTCTTTTTTTAACTCATATTGATTTCTGGCATATTAAGCAGAACATTTTTTACAGGTGCTAATATATTTATCTTTTGTGTGTTAATGTGATGCAAAACTTTCTATGTTTAATACTTGGCCACATTTTTTACATTGCTTAGATATGGTATTATTTTCCATTTCGAGCATAGTTTCTATTTTATTTATTAAGGAAATTAATTTCGTAAGAGAGTGAAAAAATATTTTTTTTTAATAATTTTTCTCTTTTAATAAACACAAAAATTGATGCTCTGCTCAACACGTTGAACAATTCGTATAAATTCACTAAACTAACGGATCTAGAAATTGATAAGTTGTATGAAGTCACAGATTTTTGAATTTATGATTCTAAATTCGGTAAAAAAAGTAATAGTATTCTAGACGATAGGTATAAAATTACTTTACCAGATCGCTATGCAAAGATAATTGATGAAAATGATTTAAAATTGATAAATGAGAAAAAAATTTTTGTGACATATGAAGATTTAAAATAAGTGAAGAAAGGAAAAAAAAAAAAAAAACTATGCATGATATTGTATTCGTGTAATAAATTGAATTATATTTTGAATTTGTATCTTTTTTTATTTTTAGCTTAATTTACTTGATTTAGTTTGGTCGCTTGCAAAATTGACGTTTCTAGAAAACGTGAAAAATTGTTTTAAAAGCGAGAAATTTGCATGTTTTTGCTTAAATTGTGACGTTTTGTAAGTGGCACAAATGACACGATATTTTTGGCTTAATTTAAATTTTGCTTGATTTTGGCTCAAATTACATGATTTTCGAGAAAAATCGCTTGTTTTGGAGAGCTCCTGTAAAAAATTTTTAGAGCCTAAATTTAGCCACAAAAACCTTGATTTTGGAGCAAAAAGCCTGGAAATTTCGATGGGAATAAGGAATTGGTTTAGAACTCCTCTCATATATATCTACTCTTTTCGGTTACGCTACAATCTCCTGTACACTTTAACGACACCTGATTTTCGTTTATAAATTTAGTTCCTCTTTGGTTATATTCCAGAACATTAATATGAAACCCACTTTCGGGAGAGGATTATATAACCACAGAATACTTAAAAGAACACACAAGTGAGATAGCCACTTATATCACCAAGCAGACTGGCGGCAGTTCCCAGCAACATGGAACGCCTTTAACCATCAGCGCTTGGTGGCTGATTTGCCGACCGGCAGCGCAGCCTATAGGCAACATATCGCAGCAAGTAAAGGCCAATCAGATACACGGCACGTTCCCAGAGCATCGCGCAGCCAATCACTAGAGTGATACATCCATTTCAAAGAAGTCTCCACGCCACTTTACTTGCATGTATAGGTACTTGGCTTGATACGTGGCGTTAAGACCGAGCTACACTTGATTTAGCATATGCACATCATGCGCGAAAGCACACAACACACGCACAGCACAAATATGAAAGATAATCAAAATTGCACATGCACAGAAACAACGGGAGTCTGCACAAAACAGTCCTGATATGAACGCCAACGATGCTTGGTAAATTATGCGTGCGTGTGTTGGTAACACTGGAATGAAGAAATAGTGTTGACATCTCAGGTTACTTTGCTGGTCGTGATTTGTAGTTCATATTAACCTACACTGCTCGTACAATAACAATCTCAATCAAAACAAAATGCCTCTTACTGTATAAGGCACTAGACTCTTCCAACACTAGTCAAATTCACTACATTGTTTTAGCAATTATCATCTCCACATGAAGTCAGTGGTATCCAAGTTTTGATAGGCCACACACACATAGCACATACCCAGCTTTCTGTGTGCCTCACCGGTGTTATTTTCCTTGTGCGTTATTGTTGCGAATGTCGTGGTACCTCACGTACTGTATTCTGCTTTCTGTGCTAATGCACATTACTTACTACAGGTCTTGGGTACATACCCGCGGATTCTATACGTTCAGTACCGGAGCAACATAATTCTGATTGGCTCAGTCGTGGCACAGAAGTTGCTGCTGGCCAGGGAGTTTCCTCTGATAGCTCCCGTTTCGCCCACATTTACATTCCATCGCTGCTTCATTCACGGTTATCATTCAGTAGATGACGAGCATCTGCCTCTCGCTCCATGAAAACCCTTCACTCGGCGGGAGCTACCATCGCCCTAAAGCTTTTATTTATGTACGATAATGACGTTAACGAGTTAACAGCTCGAGGACTGCTGCTACTCGACCAAGCCAAGAGTGCATCCGGAAAATATTAGAACTACACAAGGTCACGTTGTTATCTCTCTTCACTCTTCTCGTACAGTACTTACCTCTTCCTTCCTCCAGTATAAGATAAAACACTCAGCTGAGTGTGTCAGGTGTAGTAGTGAACATAAGTAGTGGCACAGTGTTCACTATGTCTCGTTGTCTTGTTGATGCTTTGTGTGGGCTGATGCCTGTGGAAATTGCTTAAAGTCACGTATTGAATGTCCCGTACTCCATGTTCCCCTCCCCGGCTGCACACTTCGCTTGGTCCGGTAGTAGGGTCTCCTGCCACTGGAAGCCGTGACGCACATGGGGAGACTTGCTGTTCATTCGATAAATGACCGAACAAAGTTTACTCGCGTTCTGAATGTCTATCTAGTTAACCAGATCCTCTACTCGATCAGCTCTGTGTTAACTCTGCTCGACACCTCAAACAGGGGATACATATTTAGTAGTGCCAATTAATGTAAACTTTGCTACAACAAATTTAGTAAACAGTATCCATAACACGAAAGAAAACATGGTAAAGGATTTCTTAGTTTCATGTGTCTCAGTAAACGAGTTTTGAAATATTACTCAAGACGATTAAATTTAACTCAAGAAGTCATACAGAGCTCGGAAATTACTTTTTGAACTCATCTACTAATAATACGATGATCATTACTTGATTGAACATTATAGAATTTATCAATACTCCATCACTGTCATGATCATTAATTACATCATATAAAAATGCGATGAATTTTCAAGGGTTTGCATTTTGAACTTCCGATGTCTTAAAATTCTTGGTTAAGTATTTTAAAAATATGTAATAACCAGGTAACTATCTGGTAATCGAGTAAACCTTATCACATTACCGACACAAGCCAGTTTCCTTTTCCACAGGATGGAAGCGGGGAAGGCTCTCATCCTACACGTGGGTTGGCCCAGGTACGAACCCAGTTCTTCATTGTCCAGAGCAGTCATCAGCAGCATCAGTCACAGGAGCCGTAGACAAAATATTCCCCTGCAGCGAGGAACCATCGACGGAGGAGTGAAGTAAGTGTTTCAGTCCCGCCAGTACATAAATGCCAAGACACACGTCGTCCAGAACATTGGTGAAGAACGTGGTTCGCCAGCGACGCAGGTGACATTACGACAAAGCCAGACCACAAGTTGTTGAATACCCGAGTCCAAGAGCAGGTAATGTTGTTGGAGGGCGGAGAGATGTGTATCAAGACCCCATAATCTCCAGTACTAGGAGGAGTATGTAAGGGGGGGGGGGAGGAGGAGCTGGTGGGAATGATCTGGGCTCAGTCGTCGAACCGCTGCTCGCTGCTGCCTGCGCAACTTTTTGTCAGGTTGACAATCGACTGCAGAGATTGTTGTGGAGGCATCTCGCCACGCGGATACACAACCGTACAATGCGGGGCTGCAGATTACCCCCTCCCCTCCCCATCCCACCAAGCAATCCTGTTAGCACGCCCCCTGCGCCTAGGGGTGGCCACCTCTGCACCCGACGTCGCGCTCTTATAGACTGTTCACGGTCAAGTGAGCACTTTCGTAGCACTAGTTACTTATTTCTTATAAGCCATTTTTTTTCTACTTCCACACATTTTTGAAATAAATAATATTACTATGTAAGTAATAAACACAGTATATATATATATATATATATCACCAGGACCGAATATTAACGTCTAAGGGTACAATAATAAGGTATATATATATTGCTATTATTCAAAATGAGTGAGCTCCATAATGTGTTCACTTTACAGTGAATAGCCTATAGAAAGGTTTGCTTCAGCCAACAAAATTCTTGTTGTATAGGGTCAAATACACATAAAATAGCCCCAGTAAAATATTTTGTTGGATAAACAAAATTGATTTTGTTCGTTTAACGAAATACACGTTTGGAAAAAACAAAATCTCTGTGTTAGGCCAAGAAAATAGACTGTGAACAAAATATTTGGCTGTCTCAACTGTATGTATTTACTTGGCAACTTATACAATTGCCTACTTTCGAAATTATATCTCGAGAGTTTGTTTGTAGTTTTGGTTACAATTAGGATAGTAGAAGTTCTGGATGCTGCGTGTATTGGTGCATAGTAACTATATAAAAATGAAAATAAATCAGTTCAACAGCAAACTAAAAAGAAAAATTATAAAACTTGAAATATCTATATACTTACTACGTTGTCCAGTATTTAAATAGAATTAATTTTAAAACATTCTAATATCACGAACTGTGACTTTAGCCGAGGTTGCTAGGACAGAGCACGCTAAGATCTAGCTTCGAAACAGTTGAATGTACGTAGAGCCAAATAACTCTAGAGATGTAGCAACCGAATCTTACAGTTTGGGGGTACAAAATAAGAACAACAAAATAATTAAATGCATGTTATAAAACAATAAATTAGGTTGCGCAAAACAAACTATGTTTAACTCAACAAAACATTTTCCCAGTCCGCGCAATAATTGTGAATGTTTCTCTCCCCCAGTGACAACTACTTCATTCACACGCTCTGTATAGTCTCTCCATGATGTCGTCACAGCTTTTCGATAAAACCTGTGAAAATCAGACCTGTATGACATGTTTAGTGGTAACTTAAATAATTCAAGAACATGCTATTATACTTTTATTTCATCCTTTAAACTACTATGTTGAAATAGATACAATATCTTTAATTTCTTATTCCAGTCTGTTAAACTAGAGCTCTTCAAATTGCCAGAATAATTCTGTATTGCTCTTGGATTTGTCTGGGTAAACCATTTTTTTTCTGTGAGGTTACTGGCAGACATTTCTTCATGCATTAGAAGAGGACCCATGCTTGGCATACCTTCTTTTACAGTTAAAAAACATTTTTACTTAATTTTGTTTATAAACTATAAGATTGCCAAATAAGGATTAAAAACAAGAAAAAAGGTATATTTGTAATGGCTAGTAACAGTTTTACGTAATATAATATTATTTAAGTGTTTTCTATTACTTTATTTGTATAATAAAAGTTTTTATTGTCCCATAGGCTATATGTAGGTTTCCAGGAATACGCTGTTCGAAACAGATTTAATTCATGTATATGAAAATACTTATTTAAACTATCTGTACAGCGCACAAATACGGTACGAAGGTCTTTCCTTCATGTTTCCTTCCAGGCTTGTTTACGTCTGGTGACATGTAACGGAAATATACTAAAGCAGGGTCACACAATGCAACATTGCGCGAGATGTCGACCTTGCAGGAGAATTTCTTGTACAAGTTCGTGTGCAAGTTACGATCCTATTGGTCCTTGTATTCTGGTCATGTGACTTGTTGTAAACTCAACCATAGAGTAAAAGAAAATTCTAATCTGAGGTGTGCGAAGAGGAATACAGGGAAGTAAAACATCGCTGGAAAATAACTTTAAAGCGTGGATTGAAATTTCGGCAATTCTCTGAGAATAAAATAAAAACAATTATGTATTGGAGGGATGGCTTTGAAACAAACACCTTGTTGAAGTAAGCAACTTCACATTTTGTATTGTAATACCTTGGCTGTTTGGTACTCACCGCCAAGGCTATCAACTAATTTTGATGCGAGACAGTATTCATCTTATTTATCTGTGTGTGAACTCGTTTCGCATGCAATTTAATTGGCGTTCTCGTACGAAATCTTGCACGAAATACATCTTGCATCTTGTGAACTCTGCTTAAAGCAGAACTTAAACAGGGCTTGAATAAGTTGGACTTAATCACGAATGGACTATATACTTCAGTCTTTGCAATTTTTTCAGTAACTGCTGCATCAGAGATAACTTAGTTTTAGCCTTTACCTGAGGCCTATAACACAACTCCTTACAGTCCACAAATCTACAATTTGTTGAATTTTATGCTACTAGCAAGAAGTCACGTAACACAAGCTGAGAGACAAGACTTGTAAAAATCCATAATAATATTGTAGATGGGTTCTAAAAGATTATTTAACAACTGTAACAAATTTACCTTCATAGTTTTGTAAGTTAAGATGTTTGTTTCGCCTTGCTGTTCCGTCGTACTACCCGCGCTACGAGCCAATGCAATCTGCTTTGCAGTTCTCACTCGATCTGTTGACAAACTGTTAAATCTGTTAGTTTTGTTTTCATCGAATACGGCTGTTTCGACCAAAACATTTTCATATTGTGTAGACCTAAACATGAATTTCTTCTTCTATTAAAAGATGTTGACTGCCACAAACCTGCTCTTTGGCGAGTCCCTGCACAGCTCTCACATCTGGAGTATTGCCTTTGTTATCCACAAACATCAGCATATATAAATATTACTATACATAACTACCGCAGACCCAAAAATAACACGTGAACACAAATAAAATCTCAAAAATATATTATATTTTCACTATAGATGTACGTGTAAACAGTGTTTAACTAGGGTCTGAGAATTGAAGAAAATATAAAATAATTGTGGATATTTGTGTAACACAACTTACAACTTTGTAACAGAACTTGTCTACAAGGATGGAATTTCACTTGTAGTTAAGTCCCTCATTGGTTAGCTAAAAGCATGGTGGTGTTACATAAATTTGCACGTGTTCAACTATACTTAGAACTTATAGGCCCCAAGAAGTATCGCGGGATAATCTGACTAATTCCTGTCTTCCAATGAAATGTGTAGTCTACAGTCTAAAATTTGTCTTCAGGTTCAATAGTCAATAAATATATTTTATGTTAGCCTTAGGCGTTAACTTACAAATGTGGTTAAATATAAACACTGTTAATTACTTAAATTGTGATATTTATGTAAAAACACATAGTAAAAAAATAAAGAAACGGCTGAAAGGGAAAAGTAACTAGGGCCTCAAAAGTGCTCACTTTACCATGAACAGCCTATATACGTTAGTTACACAGTTTTTACTCTACCTAAACTCATCGGACACGCCTTACATGGATCCCAACTATATACTTCCGGTACTCAAGACGTGACTTATATTCGTGCAGCCAAGTCGAACTTATTAAAAAATAATTATCTTGTATTATTCCAAGCCTCCAAGGAGTTTCAGAAACAATATCAAAAAATATGTAGCATCCTAGTAACGAAGACACATTAAGCGGAGTAATGATTTTTCATAGTATCAATATGTTAAAAATCAAATTGTACATGGGGCTGCGATGGCTCGGCGGTTAGCACGCTCGTCTACCACCAGGGCGAACCGGGTTCAGTCCCCGTCCGGGTCACCGGATCCTCGCATGTGGGAATTGTGCCGGACGATGTCGTTGGTCGGCAGGTTTTCCCCAGTCCCTTCATTCCGGCGCTGCTCCATACTCACCCCACTCACCCTCATCGGCTCTCAAGACCTCACTCTTAAGGCTCACCTAAATTTATTCACTCGCTCAAATATTAAGTAAATATATTTAAATCCTGAAAAACAGGAAGTGGCATTTAGGAATCACATTTTTGCTAGCCTAAGGGGCCTGTGAATAACTTATGGAAGAAATAAAATTAAGTTTAGCAAAAATCTAAAGAAAATAACTAGCGCACAAACAAATATTTGTCCCCTGACACAGTGAGCATCGTAATGTTCATGCTTGTTGTTCTGTGTGCGTACTCAGAGGCGAAGTAATGGAGTGGTGAGAGAATCAGGAGTATTCCGAGAAAACACACCAGACATTGAGAATGTCCGCCACATTCCCAACACACGAAGAATCGCTACTGGTAGCCACTGGATATAGCAAGCACCTTTATCGCTGTGTAGAGAGTGTATTCTCATCGGAAGTATATTCTGTTCACGGTAAAGTGAGCACGTTTAAAATGAACCTTTGAAAAAAAATCACTGTGCCGTAACTCCATATAAGGTACGATAGTATCCTGCTGCTAATTGCTCTCGCATTGAAGAAACGAAATAGTTCTGCGACTCGGCATTGTATTGCATGTGTGGCTTTTAAATTTATGTCCAGTGGTATTTGTGTTTCTTGTTTGTCTTGTCTTATCCAAGTTGTATTAAAAATATTCATACAAATAACACATTCAAATACTTATAACAATTCAACGATTTAACTTGGCTGGCTTATGAGTAAAGTGATCCGACCCATGACAATGTTAAATTTACATATAGTGGAAGGATACACACTCTAGATTAGAATCTGTGGATTCGCACTGACATGCCACTTATATAAGTAGAAAACCATTGGTTGTTTCTGTGTAATAATTTCACTGCTTGAATAAGTGACAGCTAACTTCGTGCGGCGAATTAAATATTGTTGTTATTGAATTCATTCAAATCATTACGAGAAAAATACATATATACGATATTCACAATTTATATTAAATAATGTAATTTAAAAAAGTAAAACAAATTGTAGTCTATAGTCAGGATTAAGCCCACACGACCTTCTCGTCCATTTAGACTGCTACTTTACTATCTGCGCTACCACCCAACGGCGACTACAAAGGTGCAAATATGTGTATGTATTATATTTCTTTATCGAAAATATGTACTTTTAAATTGTATGGGATTTTGATCGTTTTTAGTTTAATTCCTAACGTTAGGATTGTCAAAATAGACAGTAAAGACAAGTGCACTCACTCCTCTACAGTGAATGCAGTTTAAACCTTCAAACGGAGCGCAATGATGATTACTTGAAAACAAAATAAAACATAAATAACGGAATGAAAGACTGAACGTTTATATTATCTATCTCGTAAAATGGTATTATAAAAGACGAAACTTGCATCTTAGAAAGTATTTTTATTTGTTTTATTAGTTTATGCGTTATTTGATTTGATACAGGAGGTTCAACTGCCGTTTGACACACGTTGTTCAACTGCCGTTTGGCACACGTTGTTCAACTGCCGTTTGACACACGTTGTTCAACTGCCGTCTGGCACACGTTGTTCAACTGCCGTTTGACACACGTTGTTCAACTGCCGTCTGGCACACGTTGTTCAACTGCCGTTTGACACACGTTGTTCAACTGCCGTTTGACACACGTTGTTCAACTGCCGTTTGGCACACGTTGTTCAACTGCCGTTTGGCACACGTTGTTCAACTGCCGTCTGGCACACGTTGTTCAACTGCCGTTTGGCACACGTTCAACTGCCGTCTGGCACACGTTGTTCAACTGCCGTCTGACACACGTTGTTCAACTGCCGTTTGGCACACGTTGTTCAACTGCCGTTTGACACACGTTGTTCAACTGCCGTTTAGCACACGTTGTTCAACTGCCGTCTGGCACACGTTGTTCAACTGCCGTTTGGCACACGTTGTTCAACTGCCGTCTGGCACACGTTGTTCAACTGCCGTTTGACACACGTTGTTCAACTGCCGTTTGGCACACGTTGTTCAACTGCCGTTTGACACACGTTGTTCAACTGCCGTTTGGCACACGTTGTTCAACTGCCGTTTAGCACACGTTGTTCAACTGCCGTTTGACACACGTTGTTCAACTGCCGTCTGGCACACGTTGTTCAACTGCCGTTTGACACACGTTGTTCAACTGCCGTTTGACACACGTTGTTCAACTGCCGTTTGGCACACGTTGTTCAACTGCCGTTTAGCACACGTTGTTCAACTGCCGTCTGGCACACGTTGTTCAACTGCCGTCTGACACACGTTGTTCAACTGCCGTTTGGCACACGTTGTTCAACTGCCGTTTGACACACGTTGTTCAACTGCCGTCTGACACACGTTGTTCAACTGCCGTCTGGCACACGTTGTTCAACTGCCGTCTGACACACGTTGTTCAACTGCCGTTTGGCACACGTTGTTCAACTGCCGTCTGGCACACGTTGTTCAACTGCCGTCTGGCACACGTTGTTCAACTGCCGTTTGGCACACGTTGTTCAACTGCCGTCTGGCACACGTTGTTCAACTGCCGTCTGGCACACGTTGTTCAACTGCCGTCTGACACACGTTGTTCAACTGCCGTCTGACACACGTTGTTCAACTGCCGTTTGGCACACGTTGTTCAACTGCCGTCTGGTACACGTTGTTCAACTGCCGTCTGACACACGTTGTTTAACTGATACATCAGTAAAAAAACAAATCATTTAAGAAAGAGCTAATCAAATGGTTGATGAATCAAATGTGTAAAATGTCATGCAATTCTCACTGATTCAGTTTTAGAGTGTAGTGTAATCAGAAGAGTACGCCCTAAGCAAGGTTTTAAAAATGTTCAGTTTACCGTCAAAATCTATGGACAGTTGGAAACGTAGCGTTATTGTACAGGATTATTCTCAACTCCGGGTTATACATAAGTGTAGGAAAGTTAGCAACTTTTAACTATATATTTCACGTGATGAAACTATCCTGTCGTCTAACAAACAAGCACACTGTTTACGCCATATATGATTATATAAATATTACTAACCTTTATGTCCGCCGAAGTGAACCGAAAGTTTAACGTAGGGCCATGAAGTGTTATAATTTTTAGTAAATATTAAATCAGTAACATTGACTGCGTCTTTGGCGTCTTAACAATGTTTTCTTTGTTTATCAAATTAGTTGCTTATGAGTATTGCTAACATCTCCCCCCCCCCCCTCGAACTGAAATTGGTGTGAATTAAATAACACCCTTTTTATTATTCACAGGGCCTACAAGTAAGAGAATGATAGCTAACATGGCGAACATTGAAGGCTGTTCACGATAAAGTGAGCAGTTTTGAAATCAACTTTGGAAATAAGTCACTGCCCATGTCTGCATATACTTCAACGGGCTCACTGAGTGATATACGCCCCGTAAAGTTGGTAATGATAGATGGGAAGTAGTTCCATATCTTAACGTCGAATAAAAAGCGTTAGGTAACCATTTGTGATAAATTAATTTTTTTTTTCGCCTTCTGTTTTTTTAATGCATTCAAGTAATAAATTACCAGATATGTAAAATATTTTCTTTTCCATTAATTCCACAGTTTCTCCTGACCGACGCATGAATAAAGTAATGAGGCCGATGGCATTGTTAATTTTACATGAGGCGGAAGAATACACAACTTGCATACATGTAGATCTTAAGCAGGGCTCTCAAAAGTGCTCATTTTATCGTGAACTGCCTTATACCATTGTCGACTCAGTCGTTTCCTGTTGCGAGGAATTGTTGTCATCCTGTAGCAGAATATAATTATTCTTAATATTAAAAGTTAATCACAATCCGTTTCAGTTGTAGTTTTGTGTTAGGTAATACAGTAGGCCTACCACATTTTATTATCCAATTAGAAATCAACTGAGCCAGCACCAAAACATACCATTCTGTAATGCTATAAGATACCAAAATTCAAGTGTGCACAGCCTATTCCTTAATGTTTTTAAAACCGATCAATGTATTAATTTACAAATTGACAAAATATGCCCTTCTAAAAATGTATTATCATATAAATGTATTTCACACATTTAAATGAAATACAAACACGCGTAATACAGTCTCGGTGTCAAAACATTAAAACGTTTATTTTTTCGTGCAAGTAACCTAAACACTCGTCAATCTAAACTCTCATTACTTTGTGACGAATTAATGTTTATTTCAGTTTGTGTATTAAGGTAATAGGCCTAATAGTTTGCTAAATAAATATTTATAGTGAGATATACGTAGGTTTGAGCGCTTATAACCTATCACATGTAACATATTCTCTATTATGTTGTATACAACGTTTAAGAAGGATGTACGCGTGTAATGGATATTTTTAATAAATACAAGCAAGCTTTTCACGCATATTCACAACGTAAATGTAAACGTATTTAGGAAACCTAGAACTCCGTACAACACAGACACTTGCAGCGTTAACTTCTTACTAAACAATATTTATTTCCGTTTCTTTGAAATATATTGCCACGTTTGAATTGAAAAGACACCCGCCATATTGATTGAACTTGGAAATACTAGCTTGCCGACTACTTGTAAGCAGTTGGTACATCCTTACCAACAATAAGTGAGGTCAATGACCTTCGTTTCAAGATCAGAACACCGAACAGCCGTCTGGAGCCGATAGTAACAGAGCACCTAGTTTTTCCTGTCGGAAGAATAAACTTAGAATAATACCTCTGGCACAACTTTAATGGGAATTTAATGAAAAATAAATACATAAAATGAAATATGAACGGTGGCTTTCTGTTATATAAATATGGAGAAATTTTACAGCCGTATTTACACTATTGACTATCATGTACTGCTGTCGCTCGGAGAGCCTTCAATGTAATTTGAGAGTGTGATTAGATTTGACTTGGCTGTTTAGTTAATAATATTTAATTTATAAAAGGATAAATGTACCTATTCGTCAAGTATTATTCCATACAGGCTTAATTTGTAATAACTTTTCACAAAAACACGTGGTACAAAATGTGTACGCTAAACACTTGCACTTTTCAGGTTATACGGCATAGTGTACAAATATCTAAATTTCAATAACGACTAGAACTGATATTCCTCTATTACTCAACTTTTAGTATAATACGTATACAGTTTTAAAAGTTGACATACTTTTTTGCTATTTTTTTATACAAAATTTAAGCAAAATTTATAGGGAAGAATAATATTTACGCTATAAATTATAATGCTGTTCCTATGCAATTTGATAATAAATTTAAGTGATAAAATTCAAAATGATTTTTTTTGCCTTTAATTAGGTGAATTATTCGTAATCATATCAAAACCGTTTTAAGAAAACCCTAAGATAAGTACATTTCTTTCAAATGTGCTGTGACCATGCAAGTTTTCTATGCCCGAAGCAATTGAAAGAACTCAGTTTAATTCCCGTCAATGTGCTGGTATTCAGTAAGCGTGAATACATTTTACTGCTTAAAATATGATCGTATACGCCATGTCCAGAGAAGTATGGTTCAGCATTGACCACTCAAGTAATTACTTGTACTTATTATGATCTTATACGCCATGTCCAGAGAAGTATGGTTCAGCATTGACCACTCAAGTAATTACTTGTACTTATTATTTCCATATCTGCTACAGCCTGCTGAAAAAAAAATTATTTATTCTAAGATAAAACCTTTTATAACTTCAAATATGCTTTATATAAGACATTAAGGAAGAAGTCTATTAATATAATTACTTTATATGCACTGCGAAAACAGAAATCTTTTAACACTCAGATTACGCAAGATATTTTTTACTCGTATTAAATTTTGATTAGATTTATTTGATTTAACATGTAAAAATTATATCACATTCTAGTAACTATAATTTTTAGTTCTGAATGTTAAAGTTTTTTACCAGAATCCAAGGTTCATAAATTTAACATAGGGTTGAACTGAGTGCATAAATTTTAATCTTTATTTTAAGAGGCAGATAAAATAATGTCCCACTTCCGGGTGGAAAAATATAGTCCCACTTCCGGGTGGAAAAATATAGTCCCACTTCCGGGTGGAAAAATATAGTCCCACTTCCGGGTGGAAAAACTTCTATATGCGACTTGCTTGTAACAGAATTTTCAGATTTTTTTTTTTTTTTTTTCGTTTCCTGTTACACTTTTTGCTTAGTTTGGATTGTAGTAAAAAATGGTTGCAGTAAAAGGTTATCATATAATCATAGGGACAAAGTACTGTAGCCTGATTACTGTTACTAGGTCTGGCCTATCAACGCACTTGCCGTTGTGAGCACACACTTCTAGTGGTGTTAGAACTGGCTGGTTGTACGTGTAGTGTTGAGCAAGCCGCAGGATGTGCACCCTACGTGTAGTGTTGAGCAAGCCGCAGGATGTGCACCCTACGTGTAGTGTTGGGCAAGCCGCAGGATGTGCACCCTGCGTGTAGTGTTGAGCATGCCGCAGGATGTGCACCCTACGTGTAGTGTTGAGCAAGCCGCAGGATGTGCACCCTACGTGTAGTGTTGAGCAAGCCGCAGGATGTGCACCCTACGTGTAGTGTTGGGCAAGCCGCAGGATGTGCACCCTACGTGTAGTGTTGGGCAAGCCGCAGGATGTGCACCCTACGTGTAGTGTTGAGCAAGCCGCAGGATGTGCACCCTACGTGTAGTGTTGGGCAAGCCGCAGGATGTGCACCCTACGTGTAGTGTTGAGCAAGCCGCAGGATGTGCACCCTACGTGTAGTGTTGAGCAAGCCGCAGGATGTGCACCCTACGTGTAGTGTTGGGCAAGCCGCAGGATGTGCACCCTGCGTGTAGTGTTGAGCAAGCCGCAGGATGTGCACCCAACGTGTAGTGTTGAGCATGCCGCAGGATGTGCACCCTACGTGTAGTGTTGAGCAAGCCGCAGGATGTGCACCCTACGTGTAGTGTTGAGCATGCCGCAGGATGTGCACCCCTAGGCGCCGTAAAACGCGCCGAAATCTCAACTCCTGTTCCTGCCCTTTGTATTGCCTGAAAAGGACACTTAATTTCTACCCGCCAGTGCCGGCTTAGTGCTCAGGTAATCCTTCGACAAACACTCGGGTTGTTAGGGGCAAGAGCGGCCCAAGTGCCCAGACATCAGACGTGACTTCCAGCTCTGCCTCTACCTGCATGTATGACAGTCTCACTGACAAGAGCACAGTTAATAAGGTAGCGAGTAAATGAAAGTAGTTCCATGACCTAATGTTACATTACAATTGTTAGGTAAACATTTGTGAATTCTAATGTGACATATTTTGCTTTCTGTTTTTTTTTCAATGCATGTGAGTGTAAGAATAATCAAATTTCTAATAATTTGACAGTTTCACCTGACCGAAGTCTGAATAAAGTGGTCAGGACTCGGCAATGTTAATTTTACATTAGGTGGAAGAATTACCAATGTCCATTCAAATAGATCGTTTGCAGGGATGTCAAAAGGACATGTACTCAACATTGAGCAACCCTAAACCAAAACATATGTCGATAAACGTGATTGTTTATATCTCGATTTTCAAAATACAAGACCCGTGTGTCAATAAAATTCTTTTATCAAACTGAATTTAATCTAACTGCATTAACTATTTTTTTGAGGAAGTATACGAAAACTTCTCAAAGCACTTGTGTACATAAAAAGTGTTCTAACATGATATAACATCCACGTGACAGTCGTGTTGGCAGATGAGCAGTCCAATGTTCGGACATGGAGTGGCTTTGCTACTCTACGCTATTTGCGTCATTAGTGTTGCATCCTTGTTTCCACATACAATATCCGACTGTGGTGCCACCTATGAATATAGAAATGAAATAGTAGTGTTTTCAAACCTGCTTTTGTAAAATACTGCACTTAAGGACTTAGTAAAGGTGTTTTTTTTTAGAGTAAGTTATAAGTAATTACGGTAAAGCTTCACGAGAAAAGTTTTAATAATAATTAAAACGTCAAACACTCTTCAAGTGAGTTAATTACAGCTCCGCGGGTTTTCACACATGGGAATCGCGCAGGACGATGCCGCTGGTCGGCGGGTTTTCTAGGGGTATCCTGTTTACCCCGCCCTTGCATTCCCGGCGCTGTTCCATGCTCACCTCACTTCACCTGCATCAGCTCTCAAGACCTCGTTCTTACTCGAGCGCTGCCGGACACAAACATTCATTATTTCATATTTGTACGAGAAAATACTGTTCAGCTGGTAGACATTACTTACAAGTTCATTTTCCTCGAATGAGAAACTTTTTAAATATCATATTTTTTGCATAATGGCGTATCAAAACCACGATTTTAGTGTTTTTGGGACTTACAAATAATAAAAACTAACTAATAGAAACTAAATAATTTACATTGAAAAATGAAGATACCATGAGTTATTCCAAGAAAGTTTTAAAATCATGCTATGAAATGACTTCGCAAGTTTTAAAAATTGCATGCAACAAGGATATAGCTGTCTATGATATTTTGTAAAGTAAATTGCATGCAACAAGGATATAGCTGTCTATGATATTTTGTAAAGTAAATTGCATGCAACAAGGATATAGCTGTCTATGATATTTTGTATAGTAAATTGCATGCAACAAGGATATAGCTGTCAATGATATTTTGTAAAGTAAATTTTGCTGAGCATTACTTAACTTAAGGTAAACTATCGCGTGAGCTGTCAATCACCCTCAGTTAAATGTCCTGTAAATGTTTTTCGTTAATTTTATTTCCGTAGTCTATTCGTAGTTTCTTCGGACTTTTTGATCAAATCTTTGAGAATACACCCCATGTATAACGAATATGTCTACATGTATTACACGAGTTTTATGCTTGTGTTGGCATAAAAGTTAGTTTTTTTTGTTATATTTAAATTTTAACTACAAATTATAATTTTTTCACTTACAACATGGGGCGGAGGAATATCCCGGAGGTAAAACTTCAGAAAAGTTCCAAGTAACAGTGAATGGAGTATACATCCCAATAAACTAAAATAGTTCTTCACACATCTCGCCGTAATGAGGAAACTAAGCGCGGTCTAGACATTGTTCATGCGAAGAAAAAGTACTTTCGAGTAATTGTCTTCAAGTTCGACGTAATTTCGTACAAATTAATAATTATCATATTTTTGAGTGGCCAGCGCCCCAAACATGGCCACTTTGCACACTCCATCAGTCAGTTTTCTTTTCTTTTCTTTATCGAATTCCATGCCAATTGCTACGATACGAGCATGACAGTTATATGCAAGTATTTGAATGAGCAAGATCTCAGACAAGGTGTGTGTTACGTCAGCTATTTAAATGAAGTCAAGAAGAGTTTGTTGTAATATAGGGTCACGTGATCGCTAGTTCTTTAAAGTGCAAATGAAGCGCACACACAAATTCTGTAATCTTTGCAGCCTAATGGATAAATTTGCCGTCATAACAGTCGGAGTGGGAAAATATTGGCACTTTCATGTTTCGGCTTAAGAGATTGGGGCAAGAAATTCTTTAAACGCTTGAGTGAATGTCTGGCAGAAATGAAACCTTTTACATACAGTAGAGTTGTCGTATGGTCTCACCTCGAAAGTGAGTCGTTGGAAAGTACGTCTGGGTCCGCATAGTGTACTTTATTTCCTTATTGTGTCCTTTATACAGTTACGCCATTGAACAGTTGTTAACCGACGTACTGCAATGACACATGCACTTACATATGACAAATCTTCCTTCTGTGCACTGCAAACACTTACAGCTGACAAACCAGATGTTTCAGCGCCAAGTGCAGGCGTCTGCTTCAAAAGGCAACGTCAAAAGCCTATGAGAAAAAGTATTTTAAAACATTTCAAAGTATTCTCTCTACGTGAATTACAATGGCCGTTGCTAACCCCGCTACTTTACTATAGCATATTACGAATGGCGTGCTCGACATCCATTTTAGATATTGCCACCAACATCTTAGTCAGCAGCGGCTATTGGTGACATTGCAACACACTGCCGTCAATATATGGCGCATGCGCATGCCACAGCTAGCAGGCGGTAAACGATTTTCAAAGTCAGCGTGAGAAATCTCACCATTGAAACGCACATAATTCACTGTAGAACTATATACTAAGTGTTTTTTAATAATATGTCGAAATTCAAACCACAGTGTCTATAGATTAATATAAACAAAATATCACAGAAACAAACCTTTGAAAATGTCATCTAAAGTAGTATTTTTACATTTAAGTTAGAGTTATACAAAACGACGCAGGGAGTGGGCAGTGAAAAACAAGTTGCATAACACGAAGGGAAAGGAAATAATGTGGCATGCACATGGACACCATAAACTCATGTGGGCGCCGCTAGTGTTTGGTTGTTATAGGCTGTCCACGGTAAAGTGAGTCATTTTGAAAGCCCTGTCATTTGGAAAAATAGTCAATAAATATATCTTGTTGCAACCACAGACGTTAACTTTCGAGTGCAGTGGGATATACACACTGTACTAATTACTTACACAGAAATATTTATTTTAAAGTGTGGTTAAAGGATAAAAAAGGGATGAGAGTAAAAAGCAAGTAGGGCCTCAAACGTGCTTATATTGCCATGGACAGGCTGTAGGACACGTGTGTCAAGCTACATGAACAATGGCGGGTTGGTTGGCAATTTGGTAAGTGCGATGGCATACTTTCGCGCCTCCACCCCCAATTACTATCTCCCACACATCTTTCTCTGTTTATTACCACTCTCACTTACTTACAGTTATTTAGTCGTGGCAATCTTGACAACTAATTATGTATTATTTAGTCGTGGCAATCTTGATAACTAATGATGCATTATTTAGTCGTGGCAATATTGATAACTAATGATGTATTATTTAGTCGTGGCAATCTTGACAACTAATGATGTAATATTTAGTCGTGGCAATATTGATAACTAATGATGCATTATTTAGTCGTGGCAATATTGATAACTAATGATGTATTATTTAGTCGTGGCAATATTGATAACTAATGATGTATTATTTAGTCGTGGCAATATTGATAACTAATGATGTATTATTTAGTCGTGGCAATATTGATAACTAATGATGTATTATTTAGTCGTGGCAATATTGATAACTAATGATGTATTATTTAGTCGTGGCAATATTGATAACTAATGATGCATTATTTAGTCGTGGCAATCTTGATAACTAATGATGTATTATTTAGTCGTGGCAATATTGATAACTAATGATGTATTATTTAGTCGTGGCAATCTTGATAACTAATGATGTATTATTTAATTACTGCAAATACTCGGCAGATATTTAAATTGTAATAATGTACAAATATAATATTAAAATACAATTCGCTTTTATTAGTTAAATAATTTTTCAATTTGACATAAATATATTTTATATGTGTAAACCAACAAACTTCAGGGTTGCGCGTGTTATAATGTAAAAATATTTTCGTAAATAATAAATAAAATACTGGGTTAAAATCAATCCTCAAGAAACTTTATCTAAGCTTTCTCAGGCGTAAAGTTCTAGCTAGAATGATCAACTCCAAAGTGCTTATATGATGTCGAGATTTATTTGTTTCAGACTAAAAGATCCTGGTTGTAATAACTGACTTTGTGTATTGCACAAGCCGTGCACAACCACCAATCACAATTCAGACCTTAAACACAGCCGCAACTAAGGAATGGGATAATTTCTCTGGAATTGCCTAATGATCATGTTTGTAGCATGCCTCGTCGTACACAAGCGTGCTTCAGCAATCTTGGAGTTTCTACCCGATATTCAAGTTTGTCAATGCACCTGAGAAAACTTTCTTTTGTTTTTGTTATTGAAACTAATCACATTCATTTGTTTAAGGTTCCTATGTATTGAAACGTTTTCTGTGAAATCGTTGTTTGCGCCTAAACGCGTGTCTCGGTAAATAAATGTTTTGGAAATACGAAGTTTTGCCAGAACGGATTAAAAAAAATTGTCTATATCGTTATCTTTTTACTTTTTAATATTAAGTGTATTAATGGAGAAAAAAAAATCGTTAAAGTGGCCAAATATCGCAATTTTAAAGCTTGCCTATGAAATGCCTTTAAACGGTAAGAGAAAAGTACCATTATACTCAGGTAGTTTAATCTATATACTTGCATGACGTGTAATAAAGACGCACAGTTACAGATCTAGTTTACACAGT
Source organism: Dryococelus australis (assembly GCA_029891345.1). Taxonomy (NCBI): domain Eukaryota; kingdom Metazoa; phylum Arthropoda; class Insecta; order Phasmatodea; family Phasmatidae; genus Dryococelus; species Dryococelus australis. Next base: position 874,139 of record CM056995.1, read on the forward strand.
GCAGCGTTAGGACGGAAACACTGCACGCCTTGCGCGTAGGAGCGATGAGCCACTAGGCGTGCGTGTTAATGTCGACCGTATCGCTCCCTCGCTTCTTGACCTTGAACGCGGCTGCCCAGAGCGGGATCGGCCAAGCGAAATGAAACAGTTGCACATATTAAATGGTTTAAGGCGTGTTCCGGCCACTGGGATGATGTAAACAATTTTTTTTCTTCATATTATGAGCTTTTAAGACTAGAACATGAAATGTAAACTATTTAAATTCAATATAACATCCTATAATCTGATATATGGTAATATTTTTTCGAGCAGGGTATTTATGTAGTAGAATTTGCGCAATAAATTGGTTAAAATGTGTAATTATATTATTTTTGTCAGTTATAACTCAGCAGGAAGATGAACGACTAACCCACGCGCGTGTTTTTGTTCACATCGGAACTAAAATTGGGACGAATAACGGACCCAGTGACGTGCTATTGCAATAAACCGCTTATCCAACAGCGGTAATATGCAAGCTTATCTAGTTCATCTAGTGCCAAGGTTTACTTTCAAGATTTCCCTCCACGGTGTGCAAACAAAGCTTAGCTAAGTCTGGAAAATTACACCAAAGGACAGTGCACCTAATTCGTGCGCACTCAGTTGTGATGATATTTTACATCAGAACTATTTCTTACTGGGCACTATCAAAACATATCTTTTCTAGTTGTTTTTCCTCGTATTTTATTTAAAAGACTTATTTTAATTTATAAATGAACTATAGACAAAATTTCAATTTCAATAACGAAAAATAAGATACTTTCATGCTAACAGATGTATAAAACGTTTGTGATATGTGCAGGTATAACTAAACACCGCATCCAAGAAAAAAAGGGGGGGGGGGGGATTTTACAAAGGCTTTATTACAAAAGTGTGAAGAAACAGGGAATATTGTATAACTCGCCAGCCGGAAGATCAGCTATCAGGGGATCTTTCGCAGCACGCGATAGCCAATTATAAAAAAGGCCCATTCCATGTGCCTCGGGCAGCCAATCAGCGAATGAATACGCCCACATTAAAGGAGGCCGGCGCGTTATCTCACTTACCTGTTCCTAGGGACACCTGTTTCTCGTGGAAACATTCCACGACTAATTGTACTGGAAAAAATGTTCGTTCCAAACAATTTCGTGGTTGGATGATTTAAACTCTCGCGCGTCTGAGGTGTCTGATGTTAGCCAATTACGGAAGTTCAGTGCCTGAGTAACTTAGTCCTGATCGGCCCATTCAAATACAGACACCCGTCCAATAGCCAAAGGATAACTGCTTTTGTGCTCGTAGAATGTTAATGACTATGCTGCGCACAAAACTTCTCGCGAAAAACAGATGGCTACCGTGTGTATGATAATGTGTTTCCTTCTCTCCTGTAAGTACTCGTTCCTATTGTGTTTGTACACGTCGTTTGCAGTCATTGGCTACCGTGTGTATGATAATGTGTTTCCTTCTCTCCTGTAAGTACTAGTTCCTATTGTGTTTGTACACGTCTTTTGTCGTCATTGGCTACCGTGTGTGTGATAATGTGTTTCCTTCTCTCCTGTAAGTACTCGTTCCTATTGTGTTTGTACAGGTCTTTTGTCGTCATTGGCTACTGTGTGTATGATAATGTGTTTCCTTCTCTCCAGTAAGTACTAGTTCCTATTGTGTTTGTACACGTCTTTTGTCGTCATTGGCTACCGTGTGTGTGATAATGTGTTTCCTTCTCTCCTGTAAGTACTCGTTCCTATTGTGTTTGTACACGTCTTTTGTCGTCATTGGCTACTGTGTGTGTGATAATGTGTTTCCTTCTCTCCTGTAAGTACTAGTTCCTATTGTGTTTGTACACGTCTTTTGTCGTCATTGGCTACCGTGTGTGTGATAATGTGTTTCCTTCTCTCCTGTAAGTACTCGTTCCTATTGTGTTTGTACACGTCTTTTGTCGTCATTGGCTACCGTGTGTATGATAATGTGTTTCCTTCTCTCCTGTAAGTACTAGTTCCTATTGTGTTTGTACACGTCTTTTGTCGTCATTGGCTACCGTGTGTGTGATAATGTGTTTCCTTCTCTCCTGTAAGTACTCGTTCCTATTGTGTTTGTACACGTCTTTTGTCGTCATTGGCTACCGTGTGTATGATAATGTGTTTCCTTCTCTCCAGTAAGTACTCGTTCCTATTGTGTTTGTACACGTCTTTTGTCGTCATTGGCTACCGTGTGTGTGATAATGTGTTTCCTTCCCTCCTGTAAGTACTCGTTCCTATTGTGTTTGGCTAAAGCAATGGCAATTCTAGTGACGTTCACACACAGCCGGCTCTGAGGGCGCAGATCCACCTGCCTCGACGCAGAAATTCGCCCTTATGAGCGGCGGGACTCTCGCAGCTGCAAGTTGTCAGCTCATTCCCACGGAGGGGAGATTGGAGGTATGAGGTCAATATTTCCCTCACGAAATTCTGCGTGTCCGAATCGCCGGCTTTCTTTAATAAGCACTTCCGGAAGCTGGTAAGTGCAATTACGAAAGCTTCGCCGGCCCTGGGCGAATATGCGAGGCGTGCTTGGAAAAACGGCCGTAATAGGCTTCCCGCACGCGGCCGCCAGGTGGCAGCACCTGCGCTTGCCACAGCTGGCAGTCTGTGGGTCCGTGGTTCGAGTCACGCCCGCACGGTCAATATCTAATGTACTCATGTTCATATTCTGTAGGGACCGCGGTGGCTGAGCGGTTAGCCTGCTCACCCCCTCCACCTCAAACTGTATTCAATCCCGGGCCTTCTCACTCCCGGATTTTCGCAAGTGGGAATGGCGGTGGAACGATGCCGCTGGTCGGCGGGTTTTCTCGGGGATTTCCCATTTCCCTGCCCTTGAATTCCGGTGCTGGTTGCTCCATTCTCACCTTGTTTCGCCCTCATCGGCTCTCAAGACCTCAGAGCCACCCAGACCTTCCAACTGAACTTAACTCGTCTTTTGCGCTTGTCAGCTTCATTGGCTCAAGAAGTCTCAAACTAACATGCTTCGCTGTGTTTTATTCCATTCACGGTTACTTGCAATTTTTCTGAAGCCCTGCTGAAGTTCTACTTCCAGGGTATTCCTCCGCCAAGTGCAAATATAGCTTAACCGAGTCTAGAAAATTACACCCAAGGGATAACGCACCGCTTTCGTGCTTGCTCAGTTTAATAATACTTAGAATAAGATGATGGTTTGTGGACATAATATGTTACATTTCATTGTAACAAAAAATTAATTAACTTATGTTAACACAAGTATGAAACGCTTGTGTACGTGGAGTATGTCGGGGAGAAAACAAAAACACGTCATAAATGGGGTGCTTTTTTTAAAGGTTTAGTTAAAAAAAACCTGAAGAAACCGCGAGTAGTGACAATTCCGTCATTATAATAACAAATGTTTCTGATTGGTCTGCAAATAGTTCAGATGAGTTACCACTGTATGTTAACCATAAAACAATGTTTACGAATATATTATGAAAAAAAAATTCGCATTTTTGTAATGCCACGCAAGCAAGAGGAAGAAGGAGCCATTTTTTAAGTTACATAACTAGGGTATTAAGTAAATGTATTGATTTACAGTAGTTATAAATGCCACGTAACCTGCAATATTCACGTAATTTTGTAGCAGCAGACTGAACTCCAGACGCTATACGTCACTCTGACGTGTTCCAATTCGCCGACCCGCACGGTAAGTTTTTTGATTAATACTTACTATAATGCAGAATGACTAAGCAACTAAGTGAGAGTGTAACGGTCTCAGAGTTAATGTCACCACATATTTGTCACTGGCTATGGGATCGCGAATTGTGCTCAAGTAGGTATAGGTGAGTGAAGAATAGCACATTACCAAATAACGCGAATTTCGCAAGTCTCTCGTAATGATTTCCTTGTAACTACTACGTTCAATTAGAACTTTTTTGTTCATTATGAAATACAAAATTTAGAATAATAATAAAAAGTAGAAACATTAAAATGCTAACTCTTTAACCCGGTAAGTTCCTGTGTCCACGATCGTGGACATTTGCAAATTAAGAATATTTATTGTCGGTGCTGTTAAGGTAAAGCGTCTTCCTTGTGTAGGCTATTTGCGGTATAGTGAGCACTTTTGAAAGCCCTCTCACTTGGAGTGATAGCCAATAAAATAAATTTATTTTATTTTAGCCTTCGGCGTTAACTTTCGAGTGCGGTGGAATACGAACACTCTATCCATATCTTACTGTAAATGGCAGTATTTAGTTAAAAAGGTGGTTAAAGGATAAAATGTATATGAAAGGATAAGTAGCTAAGGCGTCGGAAGTACTCATTTTACCGTGAACAGACAGCTTATATATATATATATAATATGATTTGTGATAGTTTGTGCACTTCTCTGGTCAGTAGCAATAACACCGAGCACGCAGCGTGTTGTTTTCTGGTTGTGATCCGACACAAGCACGTAGCACACGCCCAAGTCAAGTATTTCACAATTGTAATACTGTCATTGAGCTTGTAAATTAATTCGGGACAGAACGAGTTAGGTATACTTGTGTGAAGCGGTATTGTTAGGGAAAGTAAAGGCGACGACCGGTCTGCCATGTGTTGCCTGGCAGAGGATCTAGTGTCAGCAACATGTAGGACATGAAGAAAGACTGAATCAGCGCCGACACTGTAGCGGCATGTACACCTTCCTAGTTGCAGACTAAACGTGGGCTAGCCCGACCTTCGTCTTGTCCTACAAAAACCTACCCAAAACCAGGAAAACCATCAAAAACACATTTGTTCACAGTTGAATATTAAACAGACTTACCCTATTATATGAATAAAACACAAGTATCATGATCACGTAGAAGACGTAAGCTTGCTATGAAAGCCACATGAAGAACACTCTACTGCCACCATCAAAATGAAAATACGTAAACTAGCACACGTTTCTACGAAATATTATGAGAAAAACTACATGATAGGTTATTGTATAATTACGCGACGCGCAGGCAGTTCGGATTTTGTTCCTGTAGGCAAACATTTTTTTAATGTCGAAAAACCTGGACTTCGGGTATCTTCGTTAGGGTTGAGTTGAAAGATTTGGACGACCCTTACAAGCGAGGTGTTGAGAGCCGATGAGGGTGAAATGAGGTAAGAATTGAGCAGCGCCGGAATGCAAGGGTGAGGGAAACGGGAGATCCCCGAGAAAACCCGCCGACCAGCGGCATCGTACCCGGCTGGGTACTGGTTCGCCTTGGTGGTGGACGAGCAGGCTAACAGCCAGCTGACAGGGCCTGGGTGACATGGGCAGATGTTGCACGTACAGTGGCTTCCTCCTGGAGGTTGACGAGAGGGCTGGAAGGTAATCCTATCACGCAACTGAGTTCGCGGCCAGTGAGTTCGCACAGAAGCTCAGCAGTCGGCTATGAAAACTGTCGTGGTGCCCCGTCATACCTTCTGCATCGTGGTCCTTGCTCTCTCTCCCTCACATACACACGCACCTGGGGGGAAGATTCTTCTTGAAGGCTTTGTCGGCGCCATCCAGTATGTCGCCGTCTATGTCCAGTACTCAGGAGTTGCTGTTCTAATTCGCTGTCCACATTTATAGCAAGCCATCGAGCGAAGTGAACATCTTTGAAAAATATCACCTCGTTTTATAGGAGCGTCGTCGTAGTTTTGCGTCGCGCCGCCTGCCCTGAGGACGAGAAACTTGCCTGTGCAACAAGTGTGCAGTGTTCTCGTCGTGTTGCTATGGTAACTGACCTTACCATGTTATTGTTGTTGATTCTGTAGCAAAGTTCAGTGAGATGCACTCGAGTACTACTGAGTACAGCGCTTTGAAAAGACCGTTTTTAACTGTGTTGGAGTGCTCTGGCGCTTGGGTCTTCGAAGTAATTGACACGCATAGTCTGAAGTGTGCGATATTTTCGTAGATCAATACGTTGGACACCCGTTAAATAGTATAGACCTGAAACATTCTGAAACTCAGTGCATTAGGTGGCCATGACAATGTAAACTACAGGTATAGTTGAAGAGTTCTTAAGTGAAGTGATTTGGGCGGCTCTTAACAGCGACTTATTGAGAGCCGATGAAGGTGATTGAAGTGAATATGGAACGGTGCCTGAATGAAGGGGCAGGGGATCCCCGAGAAAACCCGCTGACGCACGGTATCGCCCAGCTTGTAAAAATCCGGTGACCCGGCCGGGTATTGAACCCGGTTTGCCCCGGTTGGAGGCGAGCGTGCTAACCGCTCAGCCACCGTGGTCCCAAGTAGATCTTAAGCAGGGCTTTCAAAAGTGCTCAGATTACCGTGAACAGCCGATATGAGAATATAGTCAACTTCGCTGTACGCCCAACTAGCGATACACATGCTACTTGGCTGCTATAGGAGTGCATGTCCTACATCTATCTAATGCCGTTTCAGCAAATATTCTGTGAAGTAGCGTTCTAAAGCAGTCTATTGAAGTTAATCAGACGAACACTAAACACTGACCACCAAACAATAAGTTGATGATGGCTAACGAATTAGTTGACCGAACTGAGATTATGTTTTGGAGTAGGTGCATTAACTAATTCGGCCAAGATATTATAAAAACTGTCCCTAGCTTCAGGTGCAGAACTGTAGTACACTTCCTAGGGTTTAAAGTATACTCTATACCATGTTTGTAGTGGTTCTTGGGTCGCTGGGTCTACCAGGTAATAGTTTGGGGGGAAGGGGGGGGGAGGGGGGGTTCCGAGGAAACTCTTCAAAGTAAAAAAAAAAACATGAAGAATTAGTGTGGTCATCTTAAAATATGCCAGTTGTATGAATCGAGAACTTATTAAAACTTAGTACAGAGCTTTACACAATTGCCAGTAAAATACAATTTAAAACGTAGGCTATATAACAGAAAAATATATATGTGAGTATTTCATAATAAAACTATGAAGTATTGACTTTTTCCACCATAAAATTCTCATAAAATTGAATTAATTTGTTGATGCAAATTCTTTTCGCCACAATTTTGGTTGATTTAGAAAGCATGTTGTGAAATAACAATTGCCGAACACAATATTCTTACGCGTAGAGCAGGTAGCTTGATTTCAGAACGAATACCTATGTAAATTAGTTTATGCGTGTTTCGATGTGATATCCTTGTTTATTGATGACAGTAGACCTTGCACCACCTAGCACTCATGAGGCAGTTTATTTGTCGTTCGCGTATTTGCAAGTAACTACTGAAAATGACTTGCTATGAAGCGAAGGTAATTATGATGATTGACGGCGACAGATCGTGTCATAGACTCCGCTACACACACCTAGTGTACAACACTCCTTGTAGCTCTGACTGCTAGCAGTGCGTGCGAGTGTGTGTGAGAGAGTGAGAGAGAGCAACTGGTATAATAACACGCTGTAGTCTCGTGTGTGTGCACTCCAGCTCTGCTATCAAACCTGTTTCTCTGCCGCACATTCTGCTAAATTATAACAAGTGCATGCTCAACTTCCCCTGTTCAGGCAGGTTAGTAGCAATCTATGTTTTTGTTCATTCCGACTAATAGCAGTATACACGAGACACGCCTAGCTGTCCGGTTCATTGCCTACGTTCCTCCAGTTAATACGAGGGTAGGGCGTGAGATTTCTATGGCCGAGTATCAAATCCTAAATGCACTGAATAAAACTGCTAGCTCAGTATAATGGGTACCAGGTTTCAAAACCGTCAAATAGGCCGATTAATTACCACTTCGTTGTTACAAAAACAAATAAGCATTTTTCCCGTTTCAGTCAAATTTCGCAGGTGTAAGAAATAATGCATTTTTATAAAATGTACATTTTTTACTGTCTCAGAAGACTTTAAAATATTTAATTCAGAAAAAAAAAAGTGTAAAACTGACAATTATCAAGCCGACGCCATTGTATCTGTAATGTTAAAACATGAGTTTTTAAAGAGCATATGTCACTAACTTTGGGAGCGACCTAATCATTCCGTTTAAATGTATTCTTTCCGATATTATTAACATATGCAAGCTAATTGAATAGTCGAGTGAATATTTTAAAAAATATTGTGAAGTCGCCTCGTTCGGCCGGCGCCTAAATGACACACATCCGGCGAGTTTGTGTAATGAAGTACTTATGTCTGCAAGTCCATTACTAGAGTCCATTCATGGTTATTTACAACTTGTCTGAAGCCTAGCCTGCTACAGTCCTACTTTCAGCCTATTTCTCCGCCTCAAGTTCAATTAAGTATAGAAAATTACACTAAAATTACAGCACATCACATTCGTGGCCACTCAGTTTAAATATATTTGCACGAGTACTCTTTCATATTATGCATTACCAACCGACCTATTTATCTCTGGTTTTATTCATTTCGATTATAAGTGTTGTATTATAATTTAATGATGAATGTAAGTAAATGTTCCATTACACGAAAATACGATATTTTTAAGTTAACATATTTGCCGAAACAATTCATCTGTACCTTAGTCAGACTTGGGAGCGTAATTCAGTGTTTTACGATATAGGCTTTTACTGCACATCAGACGTAATATTTTGTCCAGTGCTTCAAATCTCATCTGTAAACATTTCCAGAAAACACTATATACTTACATATACTCTGAGTTCAAAGTATTTGAGATAGGTAACCTTAGATAGCTTTCAGCAGGCAAAATAAACTTGAAGGAGTTTTCTCATTTAGACCGCTTCTCCGAAGGCTAGTGCATTTACGAAAAGGCGGAGTACAAAAATAACCGTATCAGTGGGGGAAAAAACGAAAAGGGAATTCTAGTTTTGTTTCTTAATTGTAAACAGTTATTACTTTCACGATAAACTAAAACACTTTGTATCCCAATGTTGTTTATATTTGCATTATGTCCACTGTAATGAACAAAACTATTTACCACGAATGTCAAAGTTATTGTAGCAAGGGAGGTCACGCATATTCCTGATGCGTTCTGAATTGGGAAATATAGTACAGCGGTTTTATAGAATTTAATAATGCTAAATATTTATAGTATGAAAAATTAATTCAATATTAAAATTTTTTATTAATCTGTATTGTATTTCAGTTAAAGCATGCTGCATTTCAAAATATTTTTCATAAATATAAAAAATACGAGGACATCCATTAAAAATCCTTTATTCTGAAAATCTATAAACATGATACAAGAAAAACCTGCAAATGCAAATGCAATTTGTGTGAGGAAACACTTATGAAATTATTCGAAATGTGTAGTGATATAATTAAATATATTATAACAAATTTTAGTACACCAATTGTTAGAAACCTAACTGTGTTATTAATATGCTGGCTGGCACTCTAATGTGCATAGAAAATTACCAAATTCCTTATCGATAAAACATGACACTCCACAAACAATATCAAGACATGAAACTGTCTTTAATGCCGACGTTTAGGGTAGCGTTTATGCGGTCCACGAGCAGTGATTCTCTGTCAAAGGTTTTCACTTGCGCGAATCATGTCATAAATCCCATGAGAATATAGGAATTCTGCATATGGTGGATGGATACAACACGCGGGAAAAGTAGATTTTAAGTACGGCTTTCCATACCCCCGAATAGCCAATAGAAGACTAGAATGTCACAACACAAATTCGCAAATTTTTCAATTATTGGATGTGTGAGTGATAGATTCAATGGGCCGAGTGAACTGTAGGCTATACTCTGTTCGTGTTAACTTCATATTTTTTTACATCAAAATCTGGAAAAAATATATGTTTGGGTGTTTACAAAATATGTCATGTAACACAAGTGTTTTATACTTCTGTTAACATGCAAGTATTTTATTTTTGGTTAAATTCAACTTTCACTTATACTTATCTATAGATTATAATATTTCATTTATAATTAACATGGATTGAAACATACGGGTGAAAGGTGTGTTGGTAATACCTAGTAAGTAATAGTTCTCACGCAGAATAATATTAAACTGAGTGCGTACAAATGCGGGGCGTTACCTCTTTGCTGCATTTTTCTATAATTAATTAACCTTTATTTGCATAAGATATGGCCTCAAAGTAGAGCCAGCAGATCTTCATAAATGTTAGAAGTAAACACGAATTGACGTCAAAACCCTTCTTTTTTTCGAAGGGGCAGATTTGAGCGGCCCTTAACATAGAAGTCTTGAGAGCCAATGAGGATAAAGTGTGGTGAGAAAGAAGAAGCGCCGGAATGCAAGGGCGGGGAAAACGGGAGATCCCCGAGAAAACCCGCCGACCAGCGGCACCATCGGAAATCTAACCTGGTTCGCCTCGATGGGATGCGAGTATTCTAACCACTCGATCACCGCGGCCCCGTTTATTCGAACGTCAAGTGTTTGTTCATAGGTCGGTCAGCTAAGGGATTTCGGCCTGGATTCCTTACCGAGTGACGTGGCAAACTTGCATTCTGGAGGATGTGGGTTCGAATCCTGATCCGGCCATTTTTAATTCGTTTTTTCCATGGTTTGCCGATGTCACTCCAGGTGAATGTTGGGAGGGCTCTTTACTAAAGGGAATGGCCGATTCTTTCCCTGTTCCGCCTCTAATGACCTCGCTGACGGGATCGCGGTTGCATAGTGGTTAGAGCGCTCGCATCCCACCAAGCCGAACCGGCTTCGATTCCCGACGGGTTCACTACGAGAATCGTGCCGGAAAATGCCACTGGTCGGCCGGTTTTCTGGTGGATCTCCCGTTTCCCCAGCCATTGCAATCCGGCGTTGCTCCACTTCTACATCGTTTCACCCTCATCGGCTCTCAAGACCTCGTTGTTAAGAGCCGCCCAAATCTATTCAATCATTCTTCACATAGATTGTTTCTTTGCATGTCTTGCACTCATTCCTAATCTTTTGGACTTTGTCTGATGAAACATGATCCAGTTGCAATAGTGACTGATAAGTACAAGTTATTTTGCAATGTCTATCTTATCCGGAACTGAGCTCGCCAGTTGTTCCTGTCTTTCATGTACAAGGACAGGAGCAGGACAACAGTTATGAAAGCATTCTCTAAGCAGAGTGGAGAGGGTCCATGATGGTCGACTCCAAGACGCATGCGTGGAGCTGCAGGGGCTTATCTTCAACGGCGGCGCCAACTCAACTCTCTTCCCTCCTTTGTCCGCTAAGCCGCGCCAGATAGCCCCAGCTCAGAACCCCTGCTTCCTTATAAAGCCAGCGGGCGAAATTCTATTTTCCGGCCGGCCGAACTGACCTGCAGGCGTTATTTACAACAAGTGGCGGGCACAATGACCCCCCGCCATTCGGATGAATCAAGCTGAAAATTCGCCATCAGCCGGCCTCCTCGAGCGACGAGATTAGGAGCCGGCCATCCGTCACCCTCGTCTTCCAGCCAGCTGGCTGGAGTCTGGCGTCTAGCTGGACACGGTTTTGCTGGACTGCATAGCAGCTATCTGCACGCTTCCTACTGCTCCTATGTACTTATGCATGTGTGTACGTAATATACGTTCGTATGTATGCATGCATGTAGCCAATATTTTTCTGTATGAATATACGTAGATGTGTGCTTGTATGAATGTGTGTAGGTTGTTTACAGTAAAGTGAGCACTTTTGACGCCATAGTTACTTTCTTCCTATCAGCAATGTTTTTTATCCCTCTACCATTTTTTAAAATAAATATTGCAATGTAAGTAATGAAAACAGTGTATATATTTCACCCGACTCAAATTTAACGTCTAAGGCTACAATAAAATATATTTATTGACTATTATTTCAAATTAGAGTGGTTCAAAAAATTCGGACTATACCATGAATAGCCTATAATATACGTGTATATGTATACATGGATGTTTGTGTATATATGTGTGTGAATGTATAGGTGATGCGTGTGCTTTTTTATGAATAATATATTTCTGTAGACCTATTTACGTACGTGCCTACCCATAAATACATGCATTAGAATACGTATGTATATGTGTGTGTATATGTACAAGTATATACACATGTATGTATGATTATGTATATGTCCATGCTTATATGAATTTATATTTATAATAATGCATGTAAATGCATTTAACAGTCCACATATCTGTTTCCATACTGTATGCATTTAATTATGCACACACACATATATAATTATAAACATAGAAAGGAAGTATGAGCGTATTGTTACGCGCTGACGCTCGCACTAGACGCGAGCTCAATGCGCAATCCGGCTCTGTGAGGGTGACCCCCCACCCCAAGCAGACCCACTTGCTGCCCCGTCGCTCACCTGGCACCTGGAGAATGATTGACAGATGACCTGACTGGCGCCACAGCCCCTCCTCCTCCTGCTGGAGAACCCAGCTAGTTTAGAGGATGCGCAAGAACATCCTGGGAAGTAGGAGCCTCGGCGCAACGCAGAATTTAGATACATTTCTGGGCGATGGTCTCTGACCCTGTAAGTATCGTAGTGGTCTAAGAGTCGGCAGTCTTTTGCGGAAGCCATCTAGCTGAGTGCGGTGAACGAAGTTAAAATGCGGCGAGGAACGTCAGTGAAGAGAACGGATGACGACGGGAGATTGCGAGACGACGGCGGTCGAGGTGTTCGTGGTGTGAATGGAAGAGACGGCGTGAAACCCGATGAGTGAAGGCTACTGTGCGTGAGGAGTTCGGACTGGTGGGATCTGGACTATATTGAGGTAGGGCTATGAACATGTGATACGGACTTTATTGTAAATATGGAGTGTCAAATATAGATATATGATTTATTAAGTTTTGATACGCTGTCTATTATGAATTATATTTTTTTAATGACATTTATTTATTAGAATTATTGTCAATTATACGGATTGGAATTTCTTAATTGAAAATAGCAAGTGATATCAATTAATTGTGAGATATTGAGACGAAAGTATGTTCTTTGTAATTATTTTTAGCAAATTAGGAATTTACAATTAAATATTTTATTTAATTAAGACGTCTATCCCTTAACGAACTTGGTTTAGCTGACTGACTTTTGAGAAATTGTATCAGTATGTAGGTGAGTGCAAGTATGTACGTACAGCATGTTAGACAACGTTCTTCCCGGTTGCGACAACTCAACACTGTAGCTGGATACTCCATGTGTTGGGATAGGTGTAAGTATGTTAGACAACGTTCTTCCCGGTTCCTACAACTCAACACTGTAGCTGATACTCCATGTGTTGGGATAGGTGTAAGTATGTTAGACAACTTTCTTCCCGGTTGCGACAACTCAACACTGTAGCTGGATACTCCATGTGTTGGGATAGGTGTAAGTATGTTAGACAACTTTCTTCCCGGTTGCGACAACTCAACACTGTAGCTGGATACTCCATGTGTTGGGATAGGTGTAAGTATGTTAGACAACGTTCTTCCCGGTTGCGACAACTCAACACTGTAGCTGGATACTCCATGTGTTGGGATAGGTGTAAGTATGTTAGACAACGTTCTTCCCGGTTGCGACAACTCAACACTGTAGCTGGATACTCCATGTGTTGGGATAGGTGTAAGTATGTTAGACAACGTTCTTCCCGGTTCCTACAACTCAACACTGTAGCTGGTTACTCCATGTGTTGGGATCGGTGTAAGAGCATACGCATTAAAAGTAGTCCACGAATTACAACGGAACAAACTGCCAGCGAAAGAAAGAATCTCAATTTACTGTGTACGTCACCAAAGGCGACTTCGAAATATGTGGGAAAATTTGAGACTTTAGTGTTTAAGAATCTTGAAAATACGCAGTTAGAAGGGTCTTTGTATGTGCTGAGATTGATTGAGTACATGGAATATTCTAATAAAAATTATGACGAAGTATCTTCTTAAAATGACAATTTCTTGAAAACCATTACATTGAACCTGAGCTCCGAGACGAGAATTCGTGGCTGGATAATTTGTAGACAAGTTATATGCGGGTACAATTAAGTCGCTATTTTTAAATGTTCAGGGAGTTGAAGTTCTTGCAACGATACCAGGCAACTCTTTGCAGATGCCATTCCACCGAAATTACAACTGTTCTACGGTTATCAAAAGAACTCAATGTCAAACGTCTAACAGATTGGAGAGTTGATTCCTTAGAATTGCCTTGTTACATTGAAAGAATAATAATCCATAGCGATGTTGATGAATAAAAAATTACTTAATAGTATCTCTCAGCTCTGCTAATGAAAACAATACTTACAGCATAAGCTATTGAAAAGGTTATTGTTAGTTAACATACGTTACAAACATGAAAACAAATAGCAGCTAGACAGAGAATGTCTTCTGTGGTTCATTGAGAAGCGATTGTGATAAGTAAATTAAGGCAGATATTGAAGGTTCACCAAGGTACAGACGTAAATTTGAGAATGGGTTGAAATAATATGACCGCAGGAATTCAAACTAAAGGATACTTCTACTAAAGGCAGAGGAAATGTAATGTATAATAATATAATATATAATAAAATTAATATATTAAATAAATAATGTAAAATAAAATGTCATATCAGTTGCGCACAAACCAATTTTTATCGTAATAATTGAACAGCTTATTTTGCCAATACAATTGTTAAAATAACTCGGCTTGTGTAATCGTGTCTAGCAAACTATTTACATTGATATTCTTTTAGAAATTTTTGTAAAATTAGGTACTCTTAACGAGATTTAATGCAACCGCAATATAATGCTATGACTTTTTTTTTTTTTTACTCTACATAAATACAGGTCTATAAAAAAACCAAACCCAAACAAATGAACTCATTCCGTTTGAAACACGTGATTTTGACATTTGTGCTGAAAATTCGTGGGATGATGTAGGTGCAATCAGCACAAGATGAGTATCAGCATATTTATTCTTTTGTTTATTGGATCACTACATAAAACATGCCGAAGAACAAAGTCAACGACAAGCAAACAAGATAAGTATCCACGCACTCTATGACCAAGTTACTACTTCAAGGACACTAGAATGCAGTGCTAAGAACACATCGTTCAGCTACTAAATATGTCTTTATTATAGAAAAGCAAGGTTTCTATACTTATTATTCAAGAACGAAAGTTTATTGCTCTCTAATATGCTGTTTATTGGGGACCTGCTATCTCCAAACCAAATACGCGTGGCCGGGGGGGGGGGAGTCCAAACCCCCTACACACGTCTTACATCCTTCCTCTTTGCAAACCCCCTTTCCCCCCAAGAACACCCCTCCTTCTCACCAACTGTGGGAGGAGATAGCCGGACAAATTTCTGTATGACTGTATGGCCCCAGTTTCATCTAATTTACTTGCGATTTTGCGGGAGGCTGTCTTTCTGTACCCCGTCCTCACCATAATGAAGGTTAGGCCCATTGAACCAACTTCCCCCCTCTATTTCCGCCCTTCTCCCCGTTTTCGCATTTTAAATGCCTTCTAAGGCCAGTTTTTCATCGCATTTAGTTGAAATTCGAAGTGTGGCCATTTTTTGCGTAGCATAATTATGGTATAAAGTACCATGGCTTTGGTACTACAAAATGCATACCATAATTTACTCTAATACTCATCAGCATTCCACATACATATGGCGCATCACTGTCCTACCAACAGAAGTCCAGATAAAAAGAAAAAGCGTATGAACGTACAATAATTTTACAATTTCGCGGGCTCTGAAGGAGCGAGCGCCTTCTACAGTAGCTGATACAAAAGTTGCACTCGGTAACTTTGAAAACATTTATAAGCGTGCTATTAATTTTAAAAAAATTGTATAAATGCAACATAATTCATATATTTAGCGGTCTGGAAGATGCGCGCGTAGAAATGTGCGATCCAGCACATGCATGATTTCCCACACAACTTTCATACTATATTTCTTTAATCGCCTAATTATTTTACCATATTACCTGCTTCACCGATCATGACTTACACCCGGTATCCGCGGGTTTTTCCCCTGGTTTCTTATTATTCAAATACTGCACTTTAAAGCCAATGACATGGACATACCAGACAGTACTGCGAAGCAATCCGTTCCACTAACTAAATCGTGCATCTTATGGCCATAAACGATAACAACAGCAGCATAAAAAATAGGAAGAAAAATGACGGAAGGACTAGAGTACGATCTGTCCGAGAAGCAAGATGAAACGGAATGATCATCATGTGTAACTACAAAAGTGGCAGCTTTAACAAGGTCACAACACGGAAGCAACAGAGAACAGGTTATTGAGGACAGCATTCTGATGATGTATGAGGTGGGTAACACTGATGGCTTGTACAGTCCAGAACATGCATGGTCGACACACAGAAGCAAACAAGAAGATCAAGGAAAATATATACCCTACTCTACTTAACAAACAAGCGGGAGTAGCAGAAATGGCAGATAGACGGGAGAAGTTATGTATCAAGCTGGAGTGTTCTGCATGCGTGACTATGAATGCACTAGAATATATAAAACTATTAAAAACAAACTTTGTACATTCGAACCGTCACGACGAACCGTATCCTCCTCATGTGGATTTGAATTTCTTGTCAATTGTAGGTTTCATGTTTTTATTCCAGCTTGTAATTTCAACTATTAAAAATTGGTAAGAATTAGCTATAACCTTTAATAGATGATCTCTGTAATCTTTCGAAACACTGACAGTAGAAAGAATAAATTCAGGAACTAGAGATGTGCGCCTAACATTAACAAAACTCTGTTTTAGAACATTTAGACGGATTCCGTTCGTACATATATAAATAAAAATTAGGGCAATTGTGTTCTTTGAATGATGATTTACTTGTAGAGAGGGTAAATGATTTAGTAAAAAATACTCTTGCACACAGGATGCGCCACTCCTGAGTTAAGTCGCGAAGGAACTTTCCACACGAGGCGTCATGGTGTGGAGCCGCTCAGGTAGTTCAATACAAGTTTACACACGAGGTATCATGGAAGTGTATCGTCATAGACGTGATATCGCTAATTGTAAGTTAGTGTGGAGCCGCTCAAGTATTTCAATACAAGTTTACACACGAGGTATCATGGAAGTGTATCGTCATAGGCGTGATATCGCTAATTGTAAGTTAGTGTGGAGCCGCTCAGGATAGTTCAATACAAGTTTACACACGAGGTATCATGGAAGTGTATCGTCATAGACGTGATATCGCTAATTGTAAGTTAGTGTGGAGCCGCCCATGTTGTTCAATACAATTTTACACACGAGGTATCATGGAAGTGTATCGTCATAGACGTGATATCGCTAATTGTAAGTTAGTGTGGAGCCGCTCAGGATAGTTCAATACATGTTTACACACGAGGTATCATATAAGTGTATCGTTATAGACGTGATATCGCTAATTGTAAGTTAGTGTGGAGCCGCCCATGTTGTTCAATACAAGTTTACACACGAGGTATCATGGAAGTGTATCGTCATAAACGTGATATCGCTAATTGTAAGTTAGTGTGGAGCCGCTCAGGTAGTTCAATACAAGTTTACACACGAGGTATCATGGAAGTGTACCGTCATAGACGTGATATCGCTAATTGTAAGTTAGTATGGAGCCGCTCAGGTAGTTCAATACAAGTTTACACACGACGTATCATGGAAGTGTATCGTCATAGACGTGATATCGCTAATTGTAAGTTAATGTTGAGCCGCTCAGGTAATTCAATACAAGTTTACACACGAGGTATCATGGAAGTGTATCGTCATAGACGTGATATCGCTAATTGTAAGTTAATGTGGAGCAGCTCAGGTAGTTCAATACAAGTTTACACACGAGGTATCATGGAAGTGTATCGTCATAGACGTGATATCGCTAATTGTAAGTTAGTGTGGAGCCGCTCAGGTAGATCAATACAAGTTTACACACGAGGTATCATGGAAGTGTATCGTCATAGACGTGATATCGCTAATTGTAAGTTAGTGTGGAGCCGCTCAGGTAGTTCAATACAAGTTTACACACGAGGTATCATGGAAGTGTATCGTCATAGACGTGATATCGCTAATTGTAAGTTAGTGTGGAGCCGCTCAGGTAGATCAATACAAGTTTACACACGAGGTATCATGGAAGTGTATCGTCATAGAAGTGATATCGCTAATTGTAAGTTAGTGTGGAGCCGCCCATGTTGTTCAATACAAGTTTACACACGCGGTATCATGGAAGTGTATCGTCATAGACGTGATATCTCTAATTGTAAGTTAGTGTGGAGCCGCTCAGGTAGTTCAATACAAGTTTACACACGAGGTATCATGGAAGTGTATCGTCATAGACGTGATATCGCTAATTGTAAGTTAGTGTGGAGCCGCTCAGGTTAGTTCAATACAAGTTTACACACGAGGTATCATGGAAGTGTATCGTCATAGACGTGATATCGCTAATTGTAAGTTAGTGTGGAGCCGCCCATGTTGTTCAATACAATTTTACACACGAGGTATCATGGAAGTGTATCGTCATAGACGTGATATCGCTAATTGTAAGTTAGTGTGGAGCCGCTCAGGTAGTTCAATACAAGTTTACACACGAGGTATCATGGAAGTGTATCGTCATAGACGTGATATCGCTAATTGTAAGTTAGTGTGGAGCCGCTCAGGTAGATCAATACAAGTTTACACACGAGGTATCATGGAAGTGTATCGTCATAGACGTGATATCGCTAATTGTAAGTTAGTGTGGAGCCGCCCATGTGGTTCAATACAAGTTTACACACGAGGTATCATGGAAGTGTATCGTCATAGACGTGATATCGCTAATTGTAAGTTAGTGTGGAGCCGCTCAGGTAGTTCAATACAAGTTTACACACGAGGTATCATGGAAGTGTATCGTCATAGACGTGATATCGCTAACTGTAAGTTAGTGTGGAGCCGCTCAGGATAGTTCAATACAAGTTTACACACGAGGTATCATATAAGTGTATCGTTATAGACGTGATATCGCTAATTGTAAGTTAGTGTGGAGCCGCCCATGTTGTTCAATACAAGTTTACACACGAGGTATCATGGAAGTGTATCGTCATAGACGTGATATCGCTAATTGTAAGTTAGTGTGGAGCCGCTCAGGTAGATCAATACAAGTTTACACACGAGGTATCATGGAAGTGTATCGTCATAGACGTGATATCGCTAATTGTAAGTTAGTGTGGAGCCGCCCATATTGTTCAATACAAGTTTCCATACGACGCGTCAGCATGACGAGAGGAGCATAGCTATTCCTGTCGCTGTACGAGCGATGGGACAGAAGTGCGAGTTGTTCTAAGCGTGTGAAAATATTGTAATAAAATTCATTCAAATCATTGAAAAATACGCGTGTTTCAAAAATCATGTACCGACAGAATATTCGAGGAACGATGTAAAAAAAATGATTGAGCGAGATAGGCCTGCAAATTATTTTGACCAGTATGTCTAAATAGAAACATTTCATAGGTATTTAATTGTTAGGTATTATATTTATGAATGAGAAAAGAAACTTTTGCAAAATATAAGAAATACACTGAACTTTCTTTACTATAAATAATATGTGGTGTTGTTTATGCACATTTTTTTACAAAAGAAGAGGCTTTACTCGGAAAGAGCACATGCCACTCTATCGAGAAACCACACTTTGAGTGTTTTTGAAGGCCTTAAAATACATTGTCCTATAAATGTAAACGAAATTACATTAAGGTAAATGTAATAGAAATAAACACTGAACCATTTCATTGGTGACGATTTATTAGAGTATGACATAGCACCCGTTTAGACAAGCTAACCATATATTATATATTTTAATATTCAAACATTAGCGTGACAGCTAATATTATTTTATGGGAATGTATAAAACATTCAACTGTCAAAACAGTGAAGCCCTGCTTCAAGTCTGACACGCGTGTCAATTAGCAAACTCAAGCAATTTTTGTGAGTACTCCTGTCCTGCCAAAGACTGTCCTGCCTGAACGATTTATTTTTCGTCCCACCAGCTGGTGAAGTGTGTGATGCCTACAATTTTCTGGAGTACGATTAAATGCTGCTATTATGAGGTTGGCGTGTTTAGAGAACTACATGATGTTAATGAACTTGTTTAGCAAGTCTGCTTGGTTATTTGCCACGTCTGTATTTGGTAGCCCAGATTAATAAACTGTTATTTTGTTTTGAAGAGGGGTTACTATTTGAAGAGGCAATATCTTTGCTGCAGAAAACAGAACTTTGTTTTCCTTCGCCCCCTCCCCCTCCCGGGTAACACACGTCTGAACGCTTCCAAGCGCTGAGCTATACTGAAGAGGCGCGCGGCGCTCCTGGCGCGGCCGAGCGCTGTCTGGTGGCTACTACTGGCAACGAGTTCAGCCTCGCACACTCTGGCACCTTCCATACGCCTCTCCGCTATTCCCGCCGCCTCCTTAACCTTCCCGAGCCGCGTTTTCGTGTATAAATGTTCGTCCCCAGCCCGAGCAAGTGTGCAGTGTTCCTCTTCAAGTTACGCGAGCTGGCCGACGATAGATCATGTCTACACCACTTCGTACTTCAGGGCTTCTGCATGCTAGACGCGTTTTCGCGTAATATGAGTACGCAAGTTAAGTACTGGAATGAAAGTAGTTATTGTAAGGCCGGGGTAGAGTTCTCTTTCTCCATCTATTTTTTTATAGCGATTTTTGCGTGCATGGATTTTGTAGGTAAGTGTTTCTTCACTGTTTTGACTGTGTGCATTTTCAATTTGGTATTTTGTGGGAATGTTTGTAAGAGGTGGATTCTTCGTTTTTTTTTTTCTTTTGGCGTGCGGTAGGAATGGTCTCCTGGACCACGATTTGCCAAAAGAATTTTACTGCTAAGGAGTTTAGCAGATATTATATGGCGTGCCTTTAGGCTCATGGTTAAGAGTAATAAGGGTTTTTTGGCGCCTTGCCAATGAAATTCTTGAAATTAGTATTCCATGTTGTATTTTTAATGAATCATCAGGCGTACTTTACTTTTAAAGTTGTAATGGGGCTTGCTTTACTCAGGGAGTCATTTTACCTTTTTCGATGGGATTTCACAAGTGATTATTCAGGTTGGGTGATTTCTCAGTATATATTAATATTGTTGTTTTTCTGTTTGTTCCAGTGCATGTGTGTTCCCTCCTTCCCCTAGTTCACCGATTGGTAGCAAGCAACAGAAATTTAAAGATGCAATTTATATTTTGCAATGTTGTTGTTCTTGGTGATAATGTATAAATGGGCATTAATATAATTGTATTGATTTTAAAAATTTTGCGTCCACGCTTTCTTGTTTTTTTTTATGGCGCGCGTCCTTCTCCTTGCCTTCCGTTAGCCCTGCTACGTCCTAAGGAAGCGCAACATCAGATTGTTGTCACAATTATGTTAGTAATTTCCTTACTAGCGTGGAAAGCATCATTATTTAAAGTAATATGCATTTTACACTATTCCACTGTCATGAACATTTGTTACACAACTTTAATTAGCATAAATGCAGTAATTCAACTGCCACGGTAGTGCATTTCTTGGTTGAACAAAGTAATTGGCCAAATATTCACGCATAATATAAGGTGGCGATATAATGCCTAGGTTGACGTTTCCCTCAATAATGGTCATATTTCTCGGAGGCAAAGTTTTATTTTCTTCGGTAGTGTGAAATGTGTAAGATACACCATCCCTTCTTCGTATGAAATTATGAAGTACACAAGCTCATTTTACTATTGAAATTATGGTGTCATACTTGTGACACCGGGTGGGTGGTAGGAAAATTCTAAATTTTTAGCGTCATCATCTCAAATGTGCATTCTACAGTTTTTCTGCCACGACTCAGTCGATAATTGTAAATTATCTTCTTGTTGATGGTGTTTCTTTCAGGGTAGCGCCTCATCACACTGCGTCTTAGAGGACACGCGGTGTCTGCAACAAAGTAGTATGGAAATTCGTTTCCGCCTTCATCGTCAATTAGTAGACATTCAGGTGGAATACTCATACTGGCACTTTCCAACAAACGTCCAATTGTTCACACGCGAAATATACCACCATCGCTGTTTCTACCAGCAAATCCACAATCGATCTTCGTCAAGTGACCACCTGCATCGCAACATCCTACCGAAATCACAGAATGATAATTCTTGTAGTTATAATTCGCAGACCCAGAATTTGGTAATTTTTGGATTCGGTTGTGCTTTCCGACGATAGCACCTCCACAATTCGGTAGTCGTAATATCTAGCCGCGAAATTTTTCCAGCCTTCTGTGTCAGGTAATGGCATGCATGTTGTTTTTAAACAATCCCAAATTGCTTTGGTAGTTTCCTCTACAAATGCTGCTATAGTTGATGTTCCTCTTGCAAAATGTATACTGATTGAAATAAACGTACAACCCCAATAATATAAAATTGCTTTGAGCCCTTTACTAGGAAACTTTGCCAAGTGTGAAACCGTTATCGAGAACACATAAAATACGTATTATTTTTCATTTTTTTCCGTTGACATTGTTGATTTAGTAATAACCGAGTATTTATATATTTTGCCAACAGCCAATTTAAATGTATTTTGGGTATATGAGGGATGTATACGTTCTAAATCATATAATTTCTGCTAACATACATTGATTTACGGACTTTTATTTGACAGTTCTCAAAGTTTAGGACTCTATGGATTTTTGATTTATCAATGAGCTTTGCGAGTAGCGTCGATTGAAGATTGATTTTTCATGCTATAAAAGATATCTTAATTTTACGATCGTGATTTTGTTCTCGGCCAACACGCGTCATAATTATGATTGATTTCTGTCTTCAATTGAAAGTGAGTTATTGAAGAGATTTGGACGGCTCTTAGCGTCGAGGTCTTGAGAGCCGATGAAGGTGATTGAGGTGAACATGAAGCAGTGCTGGAATGAAATGGTGGGGGAAACGGGAGATCCCCGAGAAAACACGCCTACCAACGGTATTATTAAATTAGGAGTAACCCGACCGAGGATTGAACCCGAATCGCCTAGGTGGGAGGGGAGCAGGCTAACCGCTCAGCCATCGTGGCCCCCAATTGAAAGTGGATTACAATGAGATCAAATTCCACATTAGAATGTTTCGTTTTATGTTGCCAATAGTTATGTTGTGTAAGTAAGAGTCGTGTATGAAGGGCCACATGTGCTTTTCTAGTCAGCAGATTATCTATATTATTTCCTAAACATCAACTATTTCCTGTTCACTAATATAAACACTGCAACTTGAGTATTACAACGTAATATTAATATGTTTGAATATACATTTTATATAATGTGGTAGCCAATTGAGTAGGAAAAGGGAGGGCTGTTCTGATCCACAAACACCCCCACCATCCTTCCCCCAATTGGCTACGCCCCTGGATTAATGTATACTTATAACATTTTTTATGTTGGCTCTCGTTTACACAGTGGATTATACGGTTGGGCTCAAAGAAAAATATTATTTTACCAGTGGCTGATTGCAAGGAGAAGTGTAACAATATTCGGAATGGATTCGTTAGATCTCTCAAAGCTCCGTCAAGTGGATCTTCCGCTAAAGAGAAGAAACCGTATTACTTGAAAGACATCTGCCTCATGTGCGGCCTGTGCAGCCCTCTCACAAACAACAAACATCTGACATTTCGCTTTGTGAAACAAGGGAGGACGATGTACAGCCCATTGAAACGCAATTAAACGAACCAACAGACGAAATAGAGAAAGAGGCAGTAAATTCAGACATGTTTACAAAAGAATAAGAACAAAGAAACTCTGAACGTCGATCAGATGATGTTGACGAGGCGTTCATGCAGTATGTTAAAAAGATGGACAATGAAAATCCAAACCGCGATGATCATCGTAGAATGTTTCTTCTCAGTTTGCTGCCAGGTATTTCTGCATTATTTGATGCTAATTTAAGACAGTTATAAATTAAAACGCAATTGTTGTTTGAAGATCTGCTGACGCAATAAATGTGTGAAACAAAAGGTCTCTCACAACAAACATCGTTCTCGTCGTCAATGACACAGGGTACTGACTTTGCAACTACCCCTTCACCTGTATCGTGTACATACTCTCCACATCAATATGTTGGTTCGTCAGCACCTTCACCTGTATCGTGTACATGCTCTCAATATCAATATGTTGGTTCGTCAGCACCTTCACCTGTATCGTGTACATACTCTCCACATCAATATGTTGGTTCGTCAGCACCTTCACCTGTATCGTGTACATGCTCTCAACATCAATATGTTGGTTCGTCAGCACCTTCACCTGTATCGTGTACATACTCTCCACATCAATATGTTGGTTCGTCAGCACCATCACCTGTATCGTGTACATGCTCTCCACATCAATATGTTGGTTCGTCAGCACCTTCACCTGTATCGTGTACATACTTTCCACATCAATATGTTGGTTCGTCAGCACCATCACCTGTATCGTGTACATGCTCTCCACATCAATATGTTGGTTCGTCAGCACCTTCACCTGTATCGTGTACATACTTTCCACATCAATATGTTGGTTCGTCAGCACCTCCACCTGTATCGTGGACATGCTCTCAACATCAATATGTTGGTTCGTCAGCACCTTCACCTGTATCGTGTACATGCTCTCAACATCAATATGTTGGTTCGTCAGCACCTTCACCTGTATCGTGTACATGCTCTCCACATCAATATGTTGGTTCGTCAGCACCTTCACCTGTATCGTGTACATGCTCTCAACATCAATATGTTGGTTCGTCAGCACCTTCACCTGTATCGTGTACATGCTCTCAATATCAATATGTTGGTTCGTCAGAACCTTCACCTGTATCGTGTACATACTCTCCACATAAATATGTTGGTTCGTCAGCACCTTCACCTGTATCGTGTACATACTCTCCACATCAATATGTTGGTTCGTCAGCACCTTCACCTGTATCGTGTACATACTCTCCACATCAATATGTTGGTTCGTCAGCACCTTCTCCTGTATCGTGTACATGCTCTTAATATCAATATGTTGGTTCGTCAGCACCTTCACCTGTATCGTGTACATACTCTCCACATCAATATGTTGGTTCGTCAGCACCTCCACCTGTTAATTACTCTACTAGCGAACAAAGGCCGAATTACACAACAGATACACCTTATACACAGACATGACCGTATCTCTGTCACTGTTTGATAGCACGCATTCCTTGTAAATGTAGCTAATGTATTTCAAAAACCTTTTATTTTTACCTATATGTATTCGTAGAATTTTATTGTTCGTCATTTATGAGAACAGCGTTATTTTGAAATATTGAACAATGAAAACATAGAACTTCGAGATATAAATACATGTATACACCTGTGTGTTGTAATGCAATATCATTTTAATACGTGAATAAGTATCCATTTGTAATTCTTACTTTATAGTAATCATAAAACATTGCAAATGATATAACTGTGAGTAATGTAGTTCTCTTGCTTACATGCTGTACTAGTTTGTTGCAAACATTGTCCTTGTTATAATTCCTGACT
This sequence comes from Dryococelus australis, assembly GCA_029891345.1. Classification (NCBI taxonomy): domain Eukaryota; kingdom Metazoa; phylum Arthropoda; class Insecta; order Phasmatodea; family Phasmatidae; genus Dryococelus; species Dryococelus australis. The sequence continues at coordinate 899,389 of CM056995.1, forward strand.
GAATGTTTTTGTGACTTACCTAAGAGTTATCAAAATTCTTTCTGCTGGATTCACACATTCCCGCATATTGGTGTTTTGTTTTTTAATATGAGGACTTGCAATACAATTTCAAGAAGTTCTTGAAATGTTAGTTTTTTTATTCATTCTGTAAAATGTTTGAAATTTCACGTCATCTTCTGACAGTTATCTTGCAGTAATAAACAATATTTTACTGGCGTTTCGTTCAATACAATAATGAACCCAACATCGCCTTCGCTTTCTTCTGCGTCAATGAATGTAGTAATACACGATTGCATCTTCCTCACTGGATGACATTCTTCCAAACTGGAGATACGGCAGCCGGTATTTGATACGCTTGTAATACACTTCATGTGCAAACTACTACGCGTATACCCATAGTCGCTGCATGGCGGATCTAGTACGCGTCTTGTGGAAAGGTCCTACCTAAGGGGGAAAAAATGGAGGCTGACACATGTCTACACGAAGACAACCCAGTTGCCGATTAGCACTTGTCTACAGCTATTTAAAGGATACAAATAATGCCACAAAATTTCAGTCAAAAAGAGTTCTACCAAACTAAATGAAAGAAAACAAGGCGAGAAACAAATGAACGAGCAAGAAAAGACAATATGCACCTACAGATACACCAGAATACTCTATAGAGGAATCAACAATAAAACAAAACACAGTCAAACACTAAGACGAAGTCAAATATGTAAATAAGAACAAAGCCTAGCGACATAATTAAGACAATACAGAAGAACACGCACGCGCTTTTCTTGGCAAACCAGTACCGACTTTTCAAAACAGGCAGATGCTCCCGTCTTCAGGCGAACTGAACGAAAACTGGAAAAATCACCGAGTTTATACGGAGTTTGCTGTCTCCTCGTCGGCATTTTCTTCCATACATCTTTACATTTTGCTTGCATTTGGTGGAAGTATGTATAGTGAGTAGCATGAAGGTAGTAATTTGACATGAGTTCACAAAAAAGTGCAAGTAATTACGAGTATTGTCTAGTCATGGCAATTGCTTACTTTTTTAATCGAACCTTTGAAAAGTCACCCTATTTAAGACGATTTTCGTTGTTTCCCTAAACATGTCATGCATTATAAGCGTTTTTTACTTCTAGTAACAGACAAATGTATGTATTAGTTTTGGTTCAATTTTAAATTTTAGTTGCACATTATTTAAAGCAACACATGTTTTGCTGCCACTAAAAATATCGTTAAATATAAACCACTGCAAAGTAGGTTTATTACGAACCAAATTTTGTATCCGCTGTATATTATTGGTAATGATTGTAACACCCATAAAAATAGGGTTTTTATGCATACAATTATTTTTTATTATTTTTCCTATTCTCAATGATACACATATTGTCATTCAAGATTTGATGTAATATTTTTCACACATGTCGCTTATATGGTTTCAACTACCTATGTACATTTTATTTATTTTTATTTATTTTATTTTTCTTTACACGTACGTTTTTTAAAAATTGGATGTATGGCGACAATAATATTTATGTGCAGTTTCTATAGGCTAGTTCATTTTTTAATTGTGTATTCATTTTTATATAATTAATATTTTTTTTGGCGAGAACTCAATTTTGTAAGCATTTCTACTTATTATTGTATTATATCTCAGTTCTGAGATCACGTATTCTTTGGATTTTCAGAATTTAGGCCGTCGGAAGTGGTTCATGTGGCTGGTTTGAATAGTTTTAATCCCCATTGGCCCGTAGGTTTAAATCCTGATTGTTGATTGGCTGGTGCTATAGGCCCCCTTAAGCTAGCGTCAGCCTGCAGAGACTAACGCTCTCTTCGCTAGCAGCCTCCAACGACGTCAGATAGGACCTCCCGTCTGAAGTGGGCGAAGAGGTAGGACTTTAAATTAGTTTCAGGGTGTGTAGAAGTGTCTCTGAACCGACTTTTAAGTAAACGTGTAACCAGCAATGGAGCCTGTGTCAATGGTCACCCATTCGCGAGGTTAAGTGGTCAGGAGTTAAATAGTTTAAACACGCCGTTTGCTTACGTGTAGAGCGGAGATCCACGTATCTCCACCTTAATCCTGCTAATTCCTGCGAGAGCATCCTACCTTCAATCAAATTGGTGATTAAAAGATAAGTCCTACACTGCGATCTGACATTTTCATCTGGACATAATTTTATTTACAGTTTGAATCAGCTCAATGTCCGTTAGTGTCAGTACGCAAGCGGCGCCATTTTGACTTTTATAAGTAGGTAAGTTTCCAGCACACATACGTCCACTGCAAAACCTGTGATAAGAGTAGTTTCTACACAATTAGTTTTAACGTAATATTTACGGCAGAGAACAGTTTAATTAATTTAATTTTGAAACCAGTACATTCAGACTCTGGCAAGCTATGTCACGTAACCGTAAAAGGGTTCAAGTAGGCTAGGCATGATCACTTTTAACGTTGTTGGGATAGCGTGTTGTCTTTATAGCTTCTCTCATATTACCATCAGGGTTTTTTTTATTATTATTTATTATATTAAACAATTACAATGAAAAAAGAAATGAAAAGTAAAATGAATGAAATATATTCAAAGGGTGTAACTGTTTTGTCGTTTTCTCTGTTGTAGTGTCAGGTTAACCTATTTCTTACCAGTGCCTTACATTTGTGTTCACTAGAGTTTTCAATTGTCTGCCTTATTTTGACGTACGTACATCAATGGTGTACGAGCCAAATGCTAGTTTCTAGAGGGTGCTAGTGGTAATAAACTAGTTCCCCTACCGGCCCAGGACTGCACCAGGCAATTATACACAGGCAGGCTAGGTAAGATCACATCCTTCTCCACTGATTTATTGCAAGTCAGTTGTGCAGCCTTGTCACTCGAGTGTTATATGTGTTGTCCCATTGTTGCGTATGTAAACTAGTATCCATGAGAATGAGAAATATAAAAAGAGCATTACAACAGCATAATATTTCACATTGACACCCTTACGTGGAATGAAAATTAATTGCAAATTCTACACCATATGCAGCAATAACTTCGCAATATTTCGTATGTATTATTTTTGGTAAAATTTTAATTATTAGTTGCACATTATTTAGAGCAACACATGTTTTGCTGCCACTAAAAAATATCGTTAAATATAAACCACTGCGGAGTAGGTTTGTAACGAACCAAATTTTGTATCCTTTGTATATCTATGGCATTGATATCCTTGTTTACAAAAACATAACTCTACTTAAAAAAAAAAAAAAATTAAACAATTGTTCTTCTTTTTTGCTATAAAGCAGATTAATATTCCCAAAAATGAATGAATAAAACATTTAATAAAAAAGACTAAAATTATTATAACCTCCTCTTTGAATTAAATCAAGATATTTTTAGTGTAAACAAAGGATCCTAAAAGAAATGATTTTCTTAACTGTACAGAACCCTCTTTATGAATTTTTTAGAATGTTAATTTTATCTAGAAATTATAATATTTACTTTACTTCTAAATAAAATAAAGTCAGAAAGAAAATGTGTGTGCTACTAATTCCTTCTAAGGAATAGATAGTTCTCTTGCGAAATATTATTGCACTGAGTGCGTACAATAGCGGAACGTAGTCCCCTTGCTCGAGTAATAGTTTACACTTTCTTACGGTTATTACTACTACAACGATTACACGTTCGGAAGATCAATGTTAAAAGTTTGGTAACCAAAATATCTTCCCACTAGATAAGCGCTAGTGTCTTATGTCTACCAGATTTGATCTATTTTGTACGTTTAAAAAACTGGATATCATAAAGTGGGGTGAAATTGATCAGCAGGGGTGATATTGATCACATGTTAAGGCCAGGTACATAAGTGGGGTGAAAAGTAAAATTCATCAGCAGGGGTGAGATTTAAAACATGACAGTTTTCTGTACATGTTTAGATCAGGTACAATATATGACATTAATAGTTACAGAATATTTTCATTTGATCAATCGGTGAGATTGATCAATCGGTGAGATTGATCAATTTCACCCTACTTCACGGAAGTTTGCAACAATCATTAATCAATTGTAAAATATCTTCGTAATTACTGTAACAAAAGTCTTTATCTTTTGTATTCACGTAGTTGATATTTGAAATAAAGTTACCTTCCGGAACATTGCGCACGCATTGGCGGAAATCGTCCTTACACCAAACTAACTCTCCCATAATAAATGCTAACCTATGTATAATAAACTTTGATAGCATGAAGCAGAGGAAATGTTGCAAGTTAACACGAGCAGAGTACGTGAGGGAATGCCTTGCAGCGGTGTTGTATGGGCGATCTGTGCTCCAGCACCTCCAGAGAGATAGATAGATAGATAGTGAGAGAGAGAGGAGGGACACAAACTAGGAGGGGGGCGTGTCCCGGGGAGAGAGAGAGAGAGATTGTCCAGCGGAGGAAGGCCGCTCCGGTGGGCGATGGCCCATGACGGGGGAAGTGGCGATGACGGTGTGCCTGACCCCCGGCGGGGACTACAATACCGTCTCGTAATTACCCCGATATCGATACATCAAGTCCGAGAGAGATCCTGACTGACGGGCAGCCATCAATCTGCTGCCGCCGTGACGTCACCGCCCCCCTGCAGTCGCGCGTAATCACCCCGCAGACAGCGACAGTGGCGCCCCGGCCCTACCGCGGCCGACACGCCAACTACACGCTCTTTCTCTCCGCCTTGCTTCGACCAGGCGATCAAGGGTAGGCCAGTGCGAAACATTATTTTCCATATTCTTAGGAAATTTTGTTTCATTACATAAAATACAAGATGATTGTAAAGCCCCTATCCATTTTTGAGAAATCGCTAATATATATTGATTTTGTTTTATGTATTGTAAATGTTCACCACTGAAGATAAGATGGTCGTGGTCCATGAGGACACCGTGCTACGGATTCAGGAAGTCGCAGGACAAAGCCCTGGTGCCTCAACTCTGAGTCTTAGTCCTAAGTTTGATGTTCCACAATCCACTGTGTGGATGATTTTACACTCCCTGCGCGAATTAATTTGTTGGCAAGTTGGCGAATGGTCAAATTTGTATGGCCAGGTTTCTTAAATATTCGTGCGAAATCAGCGCTCACTGCATCGTGAGAGCCTACCTACAAGCTGGCAGCTGCGACATTTAAATAGGAAATCCCATGCTAAGGAAATTTCGCCTCAGTGCGTCAACTTGAAATATGCGCATTTCAAACACAATGTATTCTTCGCGAATGTTTTAGAACAAGTTCCATACAGCGGAGATGTTTCCATAACTTGTATGGCATGTTTGTAAGGAATTTTTAAAATTGGTTTTACAAAAAAAGTACATACTCCCTATCTATATTGAAAATATTCGCTCGTAAGGATCTTCTACAAAAAAAATAGTGACGAATGCATCTTGTTATAAAGGTTAATCTTTAAAAATAACGCACCGAGGCGAAATTTCCTTAACATGGGATTCCTATTTAAATGTCGCAGCTGCCAGCTTGCAGGTAGGCAAGGTCCTTAAGGTTAATTCTACTCAGGTTGGGAAGCTCAATGCTTTTAGTTTAACAACTAAACATTTTCGCAGCCATGGTGGTTTCCCTCCCTCCAGCGGCGAGTACTCGGGAGAGCCTTCCCCTACACCGCCTCCCTTACCATGCCTCCTTCAAAGCTGCGCCAAGGTTTTTCTCATTTGAATTTTACTGCACTTCCCTAGGGTAGTTTAAGAGGCCCTGGCGGTTATGATATTATATTTAAAAAACGTAACGCAGTAATAATGGCCGTCCACAAAACACATACGCAGTATGCCACGGTCGGTCGACAGACCCGTGTCAGGGCCCAGTTTAATAGCAGTGGCCATGCATGTATGGCCTGCTTATTGCTCGCTCAGGACTCTAGCATACGTGCGTAGGTGAGAATATACCTAGGCCTTGAAACAACAGGCTCTTCCATAGACATTAGTCTGCGGACGTTACTCACACAAATATCAACACAACATAGTACCTACATGTAGTCTGTTCAAGGTGTCTTCACACGTTTTGAATAAAACCTTTGAAATATTAGCTCATATATGGCGTGTTTGGTTGAATCGTACATATGTCATGTGTCGTCAATGTTCATGATCATGCTACCATAAAAATATCTTATTTTGGTTAAATTGAACTTCAAATTAGGAATGGGCGTATAAACTATAAGATTTTATTTGTAATTGATATGAATAAAATACGTAAAATATAGCTGTGTTGGTAATGACTTCTAAGAAATAGTTCAAATGTCAAGTATTATTACACTGAGTGCCCATGAATGCAGAACGTTACCCCTTTGGTGAACTTTCCTAGCTTCTTGGTTGAGCTTCGTTTGGCGAAGAGGAGGAGGAATAGTTTGGCAGTAGAACTTGAGCAGCAAACAGTGGTCTATAGCCACGCTTACCGTATTGTGTAGTGGCCGGCTGAATACAGTATAATAGTCCGTCAAGAGGACAGGGTTCATCAAGACGATTTTGTGCTCAAATGGCAAAACTAACGCAAACAGTGTAAACAGTCTCAACGAGATGAGATTATGAGAGAGACATTTATAGTTTTTAGTTATTTATACCCCTCATATGGGAACCACTGAAATTATATTATGTGTTTATTGTATACGGACGACTAGCAGATACTAGAACAAGTGTGTAGATTAATATGTGTAATTATTATACACCATGCAGCAGACAGGGTTAGCAAATAGACAACTGAATGTGAAAGGGACAGAACTCGCACAGCAATATGCTGAAAACTGCCACAACACACAAACAGACTTGCAGATTACCAGCATGTTTCGTCAATATCCAGGCTTAGCACAGCTCCCATATTGCTATACATATGCAACACTTCAAATACACTCTGGGCAAAACAAGGAAACTAACTATCAGCATATCATTTCAATAAAAGAAGTCCAAGGGTAAAGTGAATTTTAATGCAAATAAAAAAATTTCCTCAATTTAAATAATGCTTCCAACTTTATATTGTGATACCAGAATATGTGAAAATAACACGCAACAGCTGGACAAGAATATTTTATTTAAACCTCTGTATGCCCATCAAAATAGCGATTATGCGTGTAGTGCTTGGCAACCATAATTAATGTATTTGCAGTGCTTAAAAGTTCATACAAAATTTAAAATGTTTTAGCGTGCAGAAATCTCAGTTCATGTTCAAATGGAAATCACATTCACACTTAACAGTTGCAATTATCTGCCTATATGTTTACACTCAAGAAAAATAATCTCTCTGGCTAGCAATGTCAAAAATAGGTAGAGTAAATAAGAGTTCTTATTCCCAGGCAGTGTGTGATAAGCAAGAAAGTGTTAATATAAGTCTGCGGTTAACAAGAAAATCACTACTGGACCAACAGTCCCTTAGGATGGCGGTGAAGTTACTGTGCTCTTGCGCCTTCATCTGACAGTTTAGTATTGCTTTCTCGCCCATCAACACAAAACGGAGCATATTGGTAGGGGTCAAATTCACTTTTAATTACAACTATCCACTTTTTATACGGACCTCAGGTCTACCTGACCTGTTACCTTAATTAACCATTTGAAACAAGCTGGAGACCAGAACATTCTTTCGACACCTATTATTGGCATCGGTTACCATATTTAACATGTGTGACATAGGGCTTATATCAGGGTGCATTCCTTATTACTACAATCAAAACGGTGTTATTAAACATTGCCAACTTACACGAATTAATATGTTACTCAAAACTTATAAAAATAAATACGTAATATAAAAATAAATACGTAATACTAAACGTGCGACTAATTAACTCTCAACTGCTGTGTGTACCTTAACCAATATGTAAAATAAAAATTAAAAGAAAATTACTGAATAACAAACTTACATGTAGAACACGTCACAACAATAGCATTTTTTTCATAATGAATACATGTGTGTACTCGTATATTAGATTTTCATACTACTGTAAAGGTAGTAGGGTATAGTTCCTCCTAGCACTGGGTCCAGGGTCCGGAGACACGGCCGCCATGTTGGATTCCGCACTTCCAGTTCTATCATTCCGGTTACGCGACAGCCATCTTGGATTACTCCATGTTGTCATCTATTAAGGTACACAGCCATATTTGTAGCCAGTACACAGCAATATTGTTACTCACATCCGTTCTACTGCCATATGTCATTTTTTCAGGCTCTTGCCTTCTAAGGGTTTTCTCCTTCGAATTAATTCTTTCTTTTCTCTTCATCATTCCTTTCTTTACATTCCATTTCTCTCTCTTCCTCTCGATGGTTTTCTCCAAGTGCTTCCATTTTTTCTCTTTTACACTTTCTTTTCTCGCTTCCTTTCCTTCGTCTTGCCTTTCTCTCCCCTTCGTTCATCATTTGTTTACATCTACTGTTACTGGAGGTCGCCACCATTGAAACTGGAGACCGCCATCTTTGTTTATACTTGTCTTTTTTCTCTCACTTTCGTTCGATGCCATCTTGGTTTTTTCGTTTGTCATTTGTATTTTAAATGTTTTTTTGCAATGTAAATTCAGTTCGAACATCTTAAACTTTGAAAATTTCACACTTTTTCATTACAGTTGGTAACAATAATAAAAATAAAAAATTCTCATACCTGAAGGGGATTCAAACTCGGAACCATTGGATTATAAGACCAACATGCTAACCACTCGATCACTAATCTCATACCATGTTAACTGCTTAAAACTTGTATATATACTGCAAACATAGCAGCTATATTCCTTCGTACAATTACAGAAATATTATTAGTGTATTTTAAATTTTTTTCAACCAGTTTATATATGGCTTATGAATAATATATTTTAGAGCATTTTTAGTTTGTGAAAAGCCAAGCGATGTGCGTTATTTTAACATCTCGTAACTTTCAGTCGGAGTTTGAATTCGTAAACTCACGTGTAATTATTTTCTAATATATTCGTTTAAAAATAATTATGTAGCAAGTGAATATGTACAAACATTTAGGTAGGCAAAATTAATTTGCGAACTCTTAGGAGGCTAGCAGTCTCGCGAAATTCAGTTTGCAAGTAACATTTATTACCTCCAGGAATTTATTTGTTTAAGACCTATAATTATAAGCATAGGGGCTGGCTTAAAATAATATTTTACTGTTTTCAACGAGATCTGTTTATAACTGACTGGTTACCATACAGGATTAAAATAAGAGAAATAACTGTATTTATTATTCGATTTTAATATTTTCTTGATTATTTAATTTCTACTGGAATTTTATGTAGAGTATGACAAAAAAGTTCTCTCAGCTTGATTTCAGAATTTCACTCTGCAATGTTTATTATTTACTATCTCAACTAATTTTCATAGCATAACTTCCCTACTTAGATTTTATTCCATGTATGTATATGTGACTAAACAAAGCACCATAATGTCCTCTATGTATCAGGCAGGATACAACATCAGCGATAAATTAAACATTTTTTTATTAAAATATATTTACATACTTTGGACTACAAACAGAATCAGTAAAAATTGACATGCTATTCACACAGTATCTTTACAGTAGCACTTAATTAATATGAACTGCTTATACACAGCTCAAGACAACTCATTCCAGCAAGCATCTAACCAGAACCCTTGGCCATATATTCTTCTTGACAAAGTTTTACAAATGCCACTGTCAAACAGCTCCATAAAATGAACCCGACAGTTTATATACTCGCAAGCAGGCAACTTAACATTCAATGTTTCACCCACTGTAACTCAAGCATGCTATTTTAATCAACCAACCATCATTCTTTCTGCTCTACTGGTCGACACCAGTCAAATATGAACTGATCACCCATACCAGGCCACACAACACTCCATCTACTATAACCAAAGAAAAACGGAATTCAACCATACAGCCCATACCATCTGCTCTACCAACTGCCATCAGACGAAATATATACACTGTTTACTAGACCTCAGCCCACACTGACCGAACAAAAAAATATGTCTGTCATAACATCATTACCATCAGAACTAGTCAAATATCATACTAGACATTAACATAAACCATTCTATCAAACACCCATACACTAACCACCACACTTCAGACATACGAAACAAAATATGAGTTACCTTGCAGACGAGGAGTACTGGATACTATACCAACATTAACCCCAGCATACTTCAGTCATGCCAATATTACATTGTATATGCAACATAACAAATACTAATTTCATACCACCCCTATGTAATCAATTAACACCACCAGCCAAAACATACTAGGTGACAACCCTCCAGCATACCAGACATTAATATAAATTACTCTTATCAACCAACAAACCAGTTAATTATGCCAGCAATCCATACTAATAACTTCTTTTATGAAACGTACCAGAAAACATACCTCCTGAATACTTAACAACCATATGTATAACCTAATAGACCTGAGTAATTAAACATTTATATAATAATTTTTACCATGACATTTGCTTGCCTCAGCCATGCAATATCGAAAGCCATACAACCAATTATAGCAACATTCTATACCATCTGAATATATCAACGAACCCCCACAGCAAATAGCCATACCAACCAAAACATACAGCCCAAGCCAAATCATTCACTCTAAACTAAGCATACTTCAGTCATGCTATTAACAATACATACCATATCAACCCTCACACATCAGATTTACTGATCAATCATAAGAGTTAAATATATTGACTGCCATTTCATCCCATCTAACATTACCAGTTACACATATAAACAAGCCATTACACCAGCCTACTCAATCAAATATTACAATCATGAGCTTCAACAATGCTATCATAGGACCAATACTATTAATTTAACCACCTATGACATTCATACAGTCATAATTCCCAGACATGGTTATCATACCATCCAATCCTACTAACCAACCATACCAGCTAAGCATTCTATCCCTCTTATAACTATGTGAGTTCAGTAACTGTCGACTACTGCAAGTGATTTAAGCTTTCCATATGTCATATTCGCCGATAAAAATTATCTCTCTGCTAGAACAGTAAACCATGATTTACACTGTACCTTTACGAGGAGAGAAATATGTTTTGGATTATTTGTAGCGACGAAACACACGCTGCTTTTATATGACTAAAAATGATGTAGCTTATTCTCAAGTCACTAGAACTCAGTCAGAGAAAGATAACTCTTACTCAAGTGACAGACGAACTGCGAATGAGACCAACTCGACCGTCTTCAATATATGTCTGAAAATTAATTGCATTGCCCAGGATTCGAACCCTTGCAAGAAACTAGAATTAAATCCGTTGTCTTGGACTGTTCGACAACCTGATAAGTTCAAAAAAATCTTTGTATAGTAAAAACTCTTAACCTTATCCTTGGATGGTGTCGTAGGATCATAAACCTACTTACAATCTGTTCAAAATGTACCGTTCAAAACATAAAGCAACATAATTTTTACAAAAATTTTAAATATGCAGAAAAATCATAAAACATTCGCCATTGGGAGCACTCTGAGAATCCCCAAAAATACAAATTCACCCAGAAGAAAATATGCTATATGTATAGTCCTATCTTATATATAATTATGTATATTCCTATCTTATAGATAATTATATATATTCCTAACCTATATATTCGGCTTCAAGCTGTATATTACTTATAATCACTTGTCCCAGCGCATGTCACAATAGCCTAGTGGTGTGAGTCTAGCGACTCGAGGTCCGGCAGTTAGATCCCGCACTATTCCAGATGGTATTTTGAGTTCTAAAAAAACAGCGCCCCTAGCGGCCAATTCCATAACCAATATGGTGGCCGATCGACTAATTGAATGAGAGGGACACCAGTGCTCCTAGTAGCTAAAGCTAGAACTAACATGGCGGTCGATCAACGGTAATTAATCAGTGGAGTGAATTTGACACTAGCAACTTAGCGGAATCAAATATGGCGGTCGCGCAACCAGAATGACAGAGCTGGAAGTCCGCAATCCAAGATGGCGGCCGTGGCTCCGAACCCTGTGCTAGGAGGAACTATGCCTTACAGCGTGTAAGGTTTAATAATGCTAACAGTATAGCTTTCATGTCTCATAACAGATCAGATGTAATTACATTTCTTTAAAAACAACATTGGCGTTAAGTTACAACTGTTATAAAATGGTCTTCTTAGCTAAATTAAATTGTAAAACCACGTCGCTACAGAGAAATACAACAAGCTAGTCCCGAAACAGTAGAAATTGTTCCATATCAGCGAAACCAGTAAAAACCAATAGAAAACTGCATACACATCTCCCAAAACACACAAGCCCATTTCAAGGAAAGCCTGCCAAGACACTGCCTTACACTGATTGTGAAACATCCTGTACGGTTTTCTCCAATTTCAGTGATGTTTTGGTATCTTAATTAGCGTGAAGAAATGATCAAAATGACACCTTTCCCAGTTTGATCCGAATTTTTTCCAACTTCAAACGTTGAGTGTGTGTACACGTGCACTATTTGTATAGTAACAAACATAATCACGGATGAGAACGTGTACTCAACAGAAAGATGAGTGCAACTGTAAAATAATATTCAGCTATTTTTCTGTACGCGGTTATAAATTCAAATCTCAAAGTTAGGTAATTTAAAACGTAGATAATTTAATTTCTCTTTCTTAGAAAGTAACATACTACGATGCATAAGTCGTGATAGACTCGGTTTCACACAACTTGTGTACATTCAGCGAACTTGCGAACGACAATTCGAAAACACATTTCAAAACGAAAGGCGTTACGAATAGAGCGAAATTGCCATAGCGGTAACTAAAAACGGCACCTGTGACGTAAAAGTAGTTATGAACCTTCTTCAGCGCGGCTTAAATATTTCTTTTGCGAGTTTCAGGTTTTCATAGTTAATTTTCAAAGAACTCGGGAAAGTCCCTTTCCATTAAACGAAAAACATTTCCGAACCGACATTATTGCGGAGATTTATCGCAGGATTCAAGAAAAATTGGAATTCGAAATAGATAGAACGGTACAGGAAATAAAGAATGGTTGACTGTTATTAGCAGCACGCCTACATGTAAGAAGATAAACGCTACAGAGAGAACGGTACAGGAAATAAAGAATGGTTGACTGTTATTAGCAGCACGCCTACATCTAAGAAGATAAACGCTACATAGAGAACGGTACAGGAAATAAAGAATAGTTGACTGTTATTAGCAGCACGCCTACATGTAAGAAGATAAACGCTACAGAGAGAACGGTACAGGAAATAAAGAATGGTTGACTGTTATTAGCAGCACGCCTACATGTAAGAAGATAAACGCTACAGAGAGAACGGTACAGGAAATAAAGAATGGTTGACTGTTATTAGCAGCACGCCTACATCTAAGAAGATAAACGCTACATAGAGAACGGTACAGGAAATAAAGAATGGTTGACTGTTATTAGCAGCACGCCTACATCTAAGAAGATAAACGCTACAGAGAGAACGGTACAGGAAATAAAGAATAGTTGACTGTTATTAGCAGCACGCCTACATGTAAGAAGATAAACGCTACATAGAGAACGGTACAGGAAATAAAGAATAGTTGACTGTTATTAGCAGCACGCCTACATCTAAGAAGATAAACGCTACATAGAGAACGGTACAGGAAATAAAGAATGGTTGACTGTTATTAGCAGCACGCCTACATCTAAGAAGATAAACGCTACATAGAGAACGGTACAGGAAATAAAGAATGGTTGACTGTTATTAGCAGCACGCCTACATGTAAGAAGATAAACGCTACATAGAGAACGGTACAGGAAATAAAGAATAGTTGACTGTTATTAGCAGCACGCCTACATGTAAGAAGATAAACGCTACATAGAGAACTTATGCGGAAATCATTTTTGCCAATTTGTTCTTTGGTGCTTACTGTTTTGATTATTCTGCGTAATTATCAGGTATTGTGACCATACACCTTTCAACAACATATTTCTTTTGATCTTGAGTCAAATTTGGGATTGTCTGTGAGATATCGTAAGTGTTCAAGAAATAATTATTTATTCAATCACTCACTCCCCTTGAAAGAATCATTCAGAGAACACAGAATTCCCTTCAGCGATACGGTGATGACGGAGGAGAAAATTGCAGGGGAACTGGTATATTTTCCCTAGGTACGATATGAAAGTGTGTAACATAGTTAAGCGGGCATAAAATGGTTGGTGGAGGGGATAGATTAGGGGGGGGGGGGGACCACAGTTTCTTGCAAAGGGGAGGGTAATCCAACCCTGCACCAGAACTTATTTTAATCTTCTCTCCACATTCCAAAAGAAAAAGTAATTGAAAAAAGAACATCAAGAACGTTTCTGGTGGCATGTTAATTTTATCACAATTCTTTCATATTAATAATAGATTTTTGAGGGTCCATACACAGCGATAAGTGTAGGGGTGCCAAAATTTCGCGAAAAGAATTTCAAGACAAGTTATATTCCAATAAACTGAATGGGTATTTACCTATCTCGATTAACTGTCTGCACAAGAATCACGTAGGAGCCGTGCTGATGTATTCTAACTAAGTGGCCCAGTGAAAGTAGAAAGTGTCTTCTCAAGCAAACAACCAATGACAAAAGACAAATGACTGTTGGGTGCTTATAGTGTTGAAGTACACCGTGTACTCGATAAGCCCTTAGTAAAAGAACTCTATGGATACAGTAATTGGGAAGGAATATGCCAGTGTCTCTAGTGCCATCCGTAGGCACTAGCTACTTTTAACCATGTTTTTTTAACACTGTATTCTCTTTCAGGGAATAGTTCTGGTTTCCATGACAAAGCCACTGGTTTTCTTTCCCAGCACCTAACTATCTTAATTGATTATTTCTATGCAAAAGCAAGGTTAGATAATATTTTAGTCACTGTTTCTGTAATATTGTTTATTTAACTAAGAATGTTCCAATATTTAGTTACTTTTTAATTTTGAAATTTTTCAGTGACGAGTTACTCTGATCAAGTTACGCTGTTGTGTCAACCGATTGAAATATTTAAATTCTTCTCTGTCAATGCAATTTTATATAGTATTCATGGTATATGCCGTTCACGGTAAAATCAGCACTTTTAAAAGCCCTGCTTAAGATCTATTGCATACACGTTGTGTATATTTCCACCTTATGTAAAATTAACTTTGCCATTGGCCTTATCATTTTATTCATGCGTCGTTCAGGAGAAACTGTGGAATTAATGGAAAAGAAAATATTTTACAAATCTGGTAATTTTCGTACTTGGATGCATTAAAAAACAGAAGGCGAAAAAAATAATTTAAGTTATCACAAATGGTTACCTAACACTTTTTATTCGACGTTAAGATATGGAACTACTTTCCATCCACCATAACCCACTTTACGGGGCGGGCGCATGTCACTCAGTGCGCCCGTTAAAATATATGAAGTTAGGGGTAGTGACATTTTTCTACGGTTGATTTCAAAAGTGCTCACTTTACCATGAACAGCGTTTATTAATGTCAAATACCGCGTAATGAAAAAGGATAGATAGTATAACTGGTTCTGTGTCAAGCAAGCGACTTGAGAACTGCGATAGTCACTCGTATTTTCGGAACACACCCTTAAGCTTTCGTCTTGCTTTCTATTCGTTATGGCGTGGCAAAACATTTGATTACGTCCGGCCATTATGTAGTTTTAATGGAGTGATCTGAGTTTTACCCCTTTGGGTGAGTTTGTCCTGTTTTTTGATCGTCGCCTCAGTAATGTATTGTTTCGTCCTTGCCTCTTTATTTTACACGTAAATTTCTGTACATACAGCTGTCGAACTGTTCGGTCAGGAAATGCTGTGTTGTGGCCATTTCACTACTTTGCTACCGTAGCGTGGCAGATTTTCTTTGAAGTCGCCCTACGTTTCTTGATACCGATATTATGATGACGCAGTAGCACCGGTTCTGGCGTTGGCAAGGGAGATGTCCCAAAGATGGGCGACGTCTCACAAAAGTCCAGCCATTTTCCCATAATTTTCGGCAAGTGCATGAACCTTTGAGCTATGCAGCAATCAAGTCGCCGTTAGCTTGTCCAACTTATTTTCGACTGAATCAATAAAAAAAAAAAAAAAAAAAAAAAGATCTTAAACTCTTTAAGTTTTTTATGGCTCGACATACTGTGTTTTGTAATTCTGAATTTTAATTTTTTTTATTGTGGGATCCCAACAAATTAACAATAAGATCTTTCATAAAAAGTAAAAAAACTTTTATTTTATTACAACAGTTTGTTGTTGTTCAAATACCAAAGATATTATATATATATATTTACAATGTCTCTCTCTAGAACTTAAGTGGGCTATACCAAGTTCGTCAAGGGATGGAGGTCTTAATTAAATAAAAAAATTAATTAGGCTATAATTTCCATATTTTATTTACAATAAGTACAGCAAAATTCTCTGAACTCAAAACCTCACAATAAATTGATACCACTTACTGTTCACAAC
Organism: Dryococelus australis; assembly: GCA_029891345.1. NCBI lineage: Eukaryota > Metazoa > Arthropoda > Insecta > Phasmatodea > Phasmatidae > Dryococelus > Dryococelus australis. Next base: position 915,757 of record CM056995.1, read on the forward strand.
TAATTACTCCAATTTCATACAGTTTATAACTACCACAAATAAATCAATGAAATTAAATAATTAAAGATCAGTCCCAATACAGTATAAACCTGTTCAGATATAGTATAAAATATGTGTCCAAATTTACAGTTCAAATATTTACTGTAAATTCAGTATTACACTTCCATTCAGTCCCACCTCAGTTTAGTCCACGTTCCGCCAGTCGCAATGTTCTAGAGTCCTCCAAGCTCCCTCACGCACAGTAGGCTTCACTAGTCAGTTTCACACCCTCTCGTCCATTAAAGCCACGAACACCTCACTCGCCGTCGTCCCGCAATCTCCAGTCGTCGTCCACACCTAACTTCGTTCGCGCACACTCGGCCAGGCGGCCTCCGTCAAAGACTGCCGGCCGCTGGGTTGCGGCAGAATATATAGTGTCTTAGACCGCCACCTAGAATCTTCCCCAACTCGCGTGATGCATCGCGGAGGGCTGAGGAACCAGCCAGTCTCACCAGAACATTCTTGCGTCGTCGCTAAACGTATCGGAAACTCTAGCAGGCGAGAGGAGGTCTGTGACGTCAGCAAGTCTCGCCGCTCTCGGCATTCACAGGATTCCCAGAAGGGGTGATGGTATCAGGAGGGTGGGAGCGCATCGTTACATGAAGAGGGGAGAGCGAGGTGGGTCTCTGATTACGGCGCGGGACAGCTGAGTCGGCGCCAGCGGCAGCACGTAAAAATATCTAGCCTTTGTTACTGTTGTTACGCATTAATAATATTTATTATTGCTACATGTTTTTCATTTTCATTAAAACTCTCATTTTGGTCACACGAATGTAAGTTCTAGTTTCTTAATCAACCACCTTGCTTTTTACTCTAAATCACACTTTGATTTATTGGTGTATATAATAATAATTATGATATGTATGTGTAAGGGTGCTGGAGTAGGATTACCGGGCGCGGCCTCTTTGTATCTCCATGTTATATTGGAGTCACGCCTACACAACTAAATCCCTCACAACCCTCGTGAATGGTCTTAGGCTTGGCGGAGTACCAAACACCGGTGTCCCACTCGTGTTTGGAGTTTCTGTCTCACGATCGTTTACGAAAGGTGAGGCCCAGAAATACCAGTAGCATGCAATTTTTTGCCCTGCTAGGTAAGTAGGAGTAGAGACATTTCGGGAAAAGATTTCAAGACAAGCTATATTCCCAAAAAACTGAAGAGGCGTTTACCTGTCTTGATTAAATGTCTGCACACGAATCACGTAACAGCCGTGATGATGTTGCCGAATGCTAAGTGGCCCGGTCAAACAGACAGCAAGCGATGACAACTGACATACTGTTGTTGGCTGTTTATAGTGTTGAAATACACCGTGTACTCGATAATGCCTTAGTAAGATAACTCTATGGATACAGTAATTGGGAAGGAATCTGCCAGAATCTCTTATTAAGGAGACATCCCAACTTTCTCCTGCCGGGATTTGGAAAATCCTTGAAGAACCTAAGAGGACGGGGGGAGGGATGGAACCTAGGTGTTGTGCGTTAGCGTGGTAAGTCACAATTAAACACACGTTGTGTCTCAACCGCAACTATAAATGAAGATACCGCATGTTGCGTACACGTGGGACGCTAGTAGCGATATTGGTTGGTTATTATTGTCAAATGACCGCATTATTTATGTTTGGTTATACTGTATAACAAATACCGACAAACACTTACACCTAATAGCCTGTTTTATTGTTCAAAATATTTATTATTACTCAAAAATGTCGTTGTATTGATATTGATTTGTTCCAAGTACGACGTTATCTTCATGACTTCAACTGCATCAAAACTGTGTGTATATATATATATATATATATATATATATAACAACAATTAAGCAAGTTAAGAGTACAGTTTTTTATTTGTTAAATGATACTTTTTTTTAATACTAAGCCTATATCACACTAAAATAAAGTATCGTCACTTATTCGTAATGTGTAATAGAAACAGATGCGTATTTGCTATTTTTTTGTGCAACCTATGAGGTTTTTTTTTTGCTAATATCCCAGTTTGTCTGTGAGGGCATGTAACTATAAAATTGTCTTTTCAAATCGCTTGTCTGAAGATTCACAGATTCCAGTAGCTCAGTCGTTAACTGCAAACGGAGATGTATATTTTGTTATCCTACGTACACTGAAGTAATCATCAGCATGATATGTAACACGCCTATGTTTTATTTGAGGAGATACGAAGATCTCAGGGAATGGCATTTATTGATATTTGTATTTATTTATTGTGACGTTCACCCACACTTGACAATCTTCTGTAACGCGAATATACGAGATGTTTAAAACATTCCATCAGTAATAATGCCAGAAATGATATGGATGTGTCACTGGATAAACCGAATAAGGGATGAATATTTTACTCAATCAAAATACAGTTCTTACGTATGGACTGCTGTGGTATCGATTTCCACGTACATCTGCTTATCAAATGTATACTTATGATATGGTGTTTATTTATATGTTTGATTTCATATTTATCTCAACTGTAAATGTGAAGTTTTACGGGTAGATCTATTCAGTAACTTTCCTAGAGTAATCAAATATATTAACTTCCGAATATTTTTTATTTGCAGGGGAGAGCTCAGTTATCCACACGGGCAAGTCCAAACTTGTTCGTCTTCGAACGTGTTATGATATTAACCTAATAGTCAAAAATTGGCGTATTTGACGTATTGTGTTGACAGATTCTAGTTCAATATAATTTGTTTCATGATATTGTATAACTTTGAAATAACAACTGTAAATAGAACAAAATCTGTACCTACTGGTTTGTTGATTGAAATGTTTTAGTTGCTCAATTTTCCAGTTACATTTTTTTTTTTCAGTCAACATTATTTTCACACACATTATTTTTCTTCTAATTTTCGGTTCTTTTCCTTTAGGGTGTTTACGTGCATAAAACCATATATTAGCCAATAGAAATGCTTTAGCTATGTCCTGGTTGTAGCTTTGTAGGATGTTGGTACTATACTACACACGTCCATTGTGGTACAGTGTATCGATATTATGGGACGACTGAAAGTGTACCATACACACAACTGGTACAGGCGTTGTAGGATTCAGACAAACAGCCGCCTACAATACAGTCTCGCTCTGCTTGAACACACATTCTGTGAACATGCCAGTCGCCGCATGATACAGAGTCTCGAGTCGCTAATACAGTGAGGACGAGAAGGTTGTGAGAATTTAACTACAGATATGTAAAGTTTTTGCTGCGAAGACTAGCAGATTTTTCTTAACAGAAAGAGTATTGACCCGTTTATTACGAAAAATGATTTTTTGTGTAGGTATATGCATCCTCCAAAACGATGGAAACAATTAACAGGTTTCAGAACACTTCTTTCTAAATAAGTTTTTTATGGTAGAATGAACAGTAGCTAATTGTTCCATATTTGAAGGAAAGTATGTACACAGAAATCAAAGTCAGCTACGTGACAGGAAATGAGCCCCATGCATAATTTGCAATGTTAATTTTTTTCCTGGCGTGCGATGCAATTAATATCGTTTTGTATCACATCCCTAAGTTTTATGAGACTCGGGTATTGCAGCTCTATCAACTCATATAAAACACATTGAACAAGTTGAGGGCAGATGATACTGGTGGGTTCGTGTGTTCACTACAGGGAATCAGAGAGTGTCTAGGGACGGATTATGCTGCATGGTGCGCGGAACTGTAATACATAAGGAAAATTATTGCAATCAAACTTTATTTGGTCAGAAATCAATTAATCTCACCATTACATAAACACTTTACACGTTGATCATACAGATTTTATCTCTCCGAGAAAGATGGGATAAAGTTATTGATCATTATATTACATCCCAATATTTGGTCAGTTTTACAAGTTTTATCTTTCAACATGCCCATAACCTGAAGTTTGTTTGTTTGGATATGTACTGTGTATTCATTATAATTGAACAATAATAAATTAATGAAAGCGAATAGTTTTCCTTTTATTGTATAAGTACATCGCCTGAATTTAAAAACCTTAGTATTTAAAAATAATTGAATAACTTACTATCTGCTTTCAGAATTGCTACCGCAAAATCATTCTCCAAGATGGAGAGATGGAGTTAGAGGACTATCTGGCATGAGTGGTAGTTCAGGGGTGGCGCGCGCAAAAAAAAAAAAACATGTTTTGATATAAGTATTTGCGGGTGTGAGCATAACTTCAAAATCACAGCGTATTACAATAAGGCCATCCATATGGAAATACTTTCATTTATATTCTGGCGACTTATATTATTCTCAGTTTGTAGAATTTCAAAACTTACAAGCACATGTTTTCTACAATGCAGTAGCTTCGCTGATCAACAAACGGCACTCCTTTTAACTCGGACATACTTGGTGTAATATTAAATAGCTAAAATCTTATTTTATACCTGGTCTTTATGTGTACTTCTCTGAGCGCAGGTGAAGTATTCAAAATCACTGATGTTACAGATATGCTATATAATTTTTTTTGCCAGTTAGCAAAAGTTCGATGTGCTTTTTTTCTCCCCTCTAGGGCCTTTCTTGTATAAATCGATGTTTATTTTAACTCGGTGAATAAACATTTATGGCTGCAGAATTTTTTTTTTACAATACCGGCCAATGTACTTCAACAACTGAGATTAAAAACTCCACTTATGAAATGAAGATACATTAATTTTCAAATATTGCTTGATGATGCATTCAGCATTCTGCTGTCGAAAAACCGAAACAAATTCTCCCATTTGAAGCAAAGGTTGCCTTCTTAATTTTGTCGGTTGATTACTGGATGATTCTTGGTTACAGCTGAAAGAAAACTGCATAAGCTGTAAACATTTTAGTGTAAATTAGGACCACTGAGGTGAACCAAATGAGGCCATGTACTCTTTTATGTAGTGATACACCTTTTATGTAGTGATACACCTTTTATGTAGTGATACACTTTTTATAAGCATATTTTTACAACTTGTTAAATAAATATGGTACAAAGGAAACATATTCCTTCTCTCTGGTCCACGAAGTTCAATGTTATGGAACGCCTATGTATATCTGCTCAATAATTTTAGTAATATACCTCGCAAAGTAAGTAGCTCTTCTTTGCCTACATCCACGAATGTGTTAAGTTTTTTGATTGCATCTGAATGCAGCTTTCATTCCAACGAACACACCTGCATTATAATCGTCCGCCTGAGATCTAATGTTCTGAGCAGGAATATACAACTAGTAGGCCATGAGAAATGAATGTTGAGGCTTCGTCGCCATTAGTAATGTTCTGAGCAGGAATATACAACTAGTAGGCCATGAGAAATGAATGTTGAGGGTTCGTCGCCATCAGTAATGTTCTGAGCAGGAATATACAACTAGTAGGCCATGAGAAATGAATGTTGAGGCTTCGTCGCCATCAGTAATGTTCTGAGCAGGAATATACAACTAGTAGGCCGTGAGAAATGAATGTTGAGGCTTCGTCGCCATCAGTAATGTTCTGAGCAGGAATATACAACTAGTAGGCCATGAGAAATTAATGTTGAGGGTTCGTCGCCATCAGTAATGTTCTGAGCAGGAATATACAACTAGTAGGCCATGAGAAATTAATGTTGAGGGTTCGTCGCCATCAGTAATGTTCTGAGCAGGAATATACAACTAGTAGGCCATGAGAAATGAATGTTGAGGCTTCGTCGCCATCAGTAACGATGATAACGTGCATTTGTTAGCAGGGACGGATTAAGGCCCATGCGAAACATTAGGGCCGCATGGGGCACCGAACTGTGCTTGCGCCTTAAAAATTTTATCTTGCAGTACATAAGGACAATTATTGTAATATATATATTCTATAGTCTGAAATAAATATAGATATGAATCGCCAATAGATAAGCGCTTCTGACATTCGGCCATCCTATATCTTTTATGTAAAATGGATGTGCATTAAATGTAAAAAAAAATCATTGGTAAAAGGGAATTGTATTTTATTCTTATATAAGTGCATTACCGTTCCTAACATTAAATTTCTCACATGAATTTAAAAAAAAATGTGCATAAACTACTTTCGAAATTGCTACCACACAATAATTTTAATAGTGGGAGATAAACTTAAAAGTGGGGTTTGATTGTGTTTGGGGGACAGTCGTTTGTTTTGTGTAAATACGCCTACGTTGACGCGCTCGGACGCCTTGATGCTCCGCTTCACTCGATCAAATGAGGTTTTATGAGTATCACTGGATTGCTTTTGAGATGCTCTTTACAACCATATACGATTTCTGTATTTCGACTTAAGTTTTTTACGAGTATAGGTTGGCATTGTGCTAAGTTTTCTTAAATTTTTACATTAAACTCATACAATTTCACCATAAACACGCCACAGAGTTGTTTTTATACACGCAATAGATTTATCTTGACGAGAGATGTCGATTGAAACTTTAACGAGCGTCGTAGCTTCTTCTAGTCGAAATATATACTATGTGGAAGTTATGAGACGTGAAGAAATTAACTAAAAAATTCACCCCCTCCCAATCCCACGTGATGCTCCGCAGTCCTCACTCAACGTAACGTATTCTTTGATCCTTTGGCAATCGAGTGGTGTAATTGAATTATGAATGTAGACGATAGATTCGGAGCTACAATGCCAATCTCTATACCCCGATTTTATCATCGGATTTTCTGGATTGCCACCTATTATACTTGCGAGTTTAAAGACGTATTCACGTCAAAAAGGACTATTTGTGATGAGTAATAGTTGCAGGATGTTTTTGATATATATCTGTTAAATATGGAACAAACTGTACCCATGCACATTTTCAAACATAGTTGAATATATGTAACTACAATGCATATTATAAAGTATGATAATGTGTAACTGCATAATAAATACGAGAATCATGTAGTTGGTTCCCTGATCCATTATTGCTCCGGTGATCAGAGTTCGACTCAAGGCCGGCTCACACCAATGTTTCTGCAAGTGTATAACGTGGCGGGCGATGTGTGGGTATTCTCCTGCCTCTCTAACGTTACAATCCCCGCTGGTCCGTTCTTCCAGCCCCATACTATAGTATATTCGAAGTATCATCAAATTTTTTTAATCAAATCATTAAAAAATCACACAATAATGAGGTGTTCGGTTGTGTTCTAAATATGCCTATGTTATGTACTACAAGCGTTTTATACTTGTGTTAAGATTGAAGCCCTGCTTCAAGTTTGACACGCGTATTAATTAGCAAGCTCAAGCAATTTTATGCGAGTACTCCTGTCCTGCCAAAAAAAAACTGCCCTGCCTGAACGATTTATTTTTCGTCCCACCAGCTGGTGAAGTGTGTGATGTCTACAATTTTCTGGAGTACAATTAAATGCTGCTATTATGGTGTTGGTGTGTTTAGAGAACTACATGATGTTAATGAACTTGTTTAACAAGTCTGCTTGGTTATTTGCCACGTCTGTATTTGGTAGCCCAGATTAATAAACTGTTATTTTGTTTGAAGAGGGGTTACTATTTGAAGAGGCAATATCTTTGCTGCAGAAAACAGAACTTTGTTTTCCTTCGCCCCCTCCCCCTCCCGGGTAACACACGTCTGAACGCTTCCAAGCGCTGAGCTATACTGAAGAGGCAGAGCGCTGTCTGGTGGCTACTACTGGCAACGAGTTCAGCCTCGCACACTCTGGCACCTTCCATACGCCTCTCCGCTATTCCCGCCGCCTCCTTAACCTTCCCGAGCCGCGTTTTCGTGTATAATTGTTCGTCCCCAGCCCGAGCAAGTGTGCAGTGTTCCTCTTCGAGTTGCGCGGGCTCAAGTTAGGTATTGCAATAAACGTAGTTGTTGTTGTGCTGGGGGTAGAGTTTCCCGTTTAGTAGTGTTTTTTTTTGTGTATGGACTTTTGTATGGAAGTGTTTCTTCATTGTTTTGATTGTGTGAATTTTCAATATAGTATTTTATGGGAATGTTTGTAAGAGGTAGATTCTTCCTTTTTTTTGGCGTGCGGTAGGAATGGTCTCCTGGACGATTTGCCAAAAGAATTTTAATGTTAAGGAGCAGAGTGAATATTTTATGGCATCCCTGTATGCCCATGGTTAAGTGTATTGAGGGTTTTGGCCCCTTGCCAATGGTATTCTTGAAATTAGTATTCCATGTTGTATTTTTAGTTAATCATCCAATCAGGCATACTTTTACTTTTAAATTTATAATGGTGCTTGCTTTACTCAGGGAGTCATTTTACATTTTATAATGGGATTTCACAAGTGTTTATTCAGGTTGGATGATACCTCAGGATACCTTAATTTTGTTGTTTCTCTATCTGTTCCCGTGCATGTGTGTTCTCTCCTTCCCCTAGTTCACCAACTAGTAGCAAGCCACAGAAATTTACATTAATCAAATCAAGTTGCAGCGTTGTTGTTCTAGGTGATAATGTATAGATGGGCTTCAATATATTTGTATTAATTTTGTTATTTATGCGTCCATGCTTCCTTGATTTTTTTTTTAATGGTATGTGTCATTTTCCTTGCCTTCCTTTGGACGTGTTACGCCCTAGAGGGGCGTCACAGAATTAAAGTGCCTTAATTCTGGTTTAGTTGAAATTTCATTCACAGTTAATATGGATTAAAACAGTTAGAAAACATGTGTTGGTGATGCCTAGTAAGGGATAGTTCTTAATCAACATATTAAAACAGAGAGATAACATGCGTTGGTGATGCCTAGTAAGGGATAGTACTTAATCAACATATTAAAACGGAGAGATAACACGTGTTGGTGATGCCTAGTAAGGGATGGTTCTTACTCAACATATTAAAACAGTGAGATAACGTGTTTTGCTGATTACTAGGAAGGGATAGTTCTTATTCAACATGTGAAAACAGTGAGATATCATGTGTCGGTGATGCCTAGTAAGGGATAGTTCTTATTCAACATGTCAAAACAGTGAGATAACATGTGTTGGTGATGCCTAGTAAGGGATAGTTCTTATTCAACATGTCAAAAGAGTGAGATAAAATGTATTTGTGATGCCTAGTAAGGGATAGTTCTTACTCAACATATTAAAAGTGAGATAACACGTGTTGGTGATGCCTAGTAAGGGATGGTTCTTACTCAACATATTAAAACAGTGAGATAACATGTTTTGCTGATTACTAGGAAGGGATAGTTCTTATTCAAAATGTGAAAACAGTGAGATATCATGCGTTGGTGATGCCTAGTAAGGGATGGTTCTTACTCAACATATTAAAACAGTGAGATGATATTTTTTGCTGATTACTAAGAAGGGATAGTTCTTACTCAACATATTAAAACAGTGAGATAACATGTTTTGCTGATTACTATGAAGGGATAGTTCTTATTCAAAATGTGAAAACAGTGAGATATCATGCGTTGGTGATGCCTAGTAAGGGATGGTTCTTACTCAACATATTAAAACAGTGAGATAACATGTTTTGCTGATTACTAGGAAGGGATAGTTCTTACTCAACATATTATTACACTGTGCGCACGAATCTGGTGAGCTGTCTTTTTGGTGTAATTTTTTAGACTGGGCTAGGGTTTGTTTGCACGGCCTCGGAAAAGTTGGAAGTAACTGTGAGTGGATAATATCTCACACTTCACGGGTTTCATAAAGCGTGTTGTTAGTGTGTTTTAACATACAAACGCATCCTTTCGTGCTGGAAGCCCGTCGGTTCACAAGGCGGCAAGGACGCACAAGACAACATGGCCCCGTGACACTGTTGTCTACCATGGGTGATAAGAACATCACTGACAAGCATGCCTAGAGCTTAATCGCTCTTGCGTGCAAGGTGAGTAACACGTTTGTCCACCGGTTAAGGAACTGCGCCGGAAAACTCTTAAAATCCATATTTTTTTTAAAAACCACGTCCTCCTTTTTTTCAGTATAACTAATATAAGTAAAAAACAAGTTTGCATAAGTAGTTGGTTTTGATCTTTTCTGGGGGAAAAAGGTGATATTCCGAGTACATTTTACATGGTACCATATTCTGAAAAAGCTTGTTCCAAGTTCTGCCATAGTGGCCGTGATCGTATTTGTCGCATTGTACGGCCAAATTAAAATTACAATAAAAGGACGTGTCCTATTTTTCGTGGCAGGTTCCATACAAGCTTTCGTACCTGACCAATCTTTGCAGTTTGAAAGCGTAGGGCGCTTCCCATGATGGATACTTGAAATAAGTTGAAAAGGACACCTGCATCTTGATTATACGTCCAGATGTTAAAAACACTTTTAAATGGATTTAAAATTCGACAGAGACGAATAATATTGTCTACGACAACTTTCAATTGCTGTTGAAAACGTTGCCAAGGCTTTAAATTTTACATACACAGTAAAAATTTTATACGAGCAGTTTTGCAGGAATATGTACATATTATTCACGTATTTGGATAGAAAATATGCGTGTGTGAACTGGTAGCGCAGTGGGGAAGATGCGCTATTTGGTCTAAGCAATACTGCCGGACACTCCTTTACATCTCCGCCGTACATGATATTTTCCTTATAAAATGTTAGTAACAACATTTTGGAATCTATTAAATTTTTTTGTCAAAATGAAAAAGAGTACTTTCATATTATCGTGATTAAACATAGTCATTTTAAACAATGAACGAATCTGCATTAGTAAACATTGGATTGATGTTAACGGCCAACAGTATTAAGACGTGCAAATGAATTTTTAACATGCCTAAGTAAGTTCCCAGCTAGAAGCAAGTCTACAAGTGAGTTTATGTTTAGTAAGAACCATATAATTGGCACGCCCACAGAGTGTGTCAAATGCCAGTAAGCCAACTGCTATCGCGTAACATGAATTCTACATGGCGGCTGGCATAGCAGCCGGTATACCAGCTCGTTCATCAGGATTCTTCGAAACTGGGTAACCTTACGCAATATTGTCTTATATTGCATTGCGCTATTTACAAGACCCAGAAATCTGGTATTCATCAATACAACGTATCACTCTACAGTGTGAAAATCGCGTGATGACAGCGTTTGACAAATCACTTTGTAATAAAACTTTTCAAGAAAATATCCCTAGCATTTTAGCTGACAGCGAAATTAGGGAAATTAATTATTTTATCAAAGTCAATATGAAGTTTAAAATTAGCGGCAATACAAATTGACGTACTATGTAGGGCATGTTTATAACAATTGTTAGTGTCATTTAACTGACGCAAGAATATCCGTCAATATATCTTGAGTAGGAGCATCTCATGTTGCCCAATTTTTTGCCCGTCGGGTAGTTTTCGACCGTACCTAGCAACACGACGCAGTTTTTACGAACATGTGACATATTTACAGGCAAGACAACGATGTAACTACATAAAACTTGCAGAATAAGATCGAAGAGGACGCCTTACCTTGCTGCAGAATGGCTGTCGTAGGCTGCACTTGGATGAGGCACGGGTATCCATGCCAGTGACTGTCATGAAGTGCATGCATCCGGGACGAGGTGAACATTACAAGACAATGCGGGTTTTGAGGACACTGATATTGAAAAAGAAAATACGCTTCTCTAAATAACCACAAGAATAGTTGGGACCCACATAACACACGGATTATTAGGTAAATGAACAACAATCCTTGTGTCCTTTGGATTTGATTTAGCAGCAATGTGAGACAAGGTGTCTTATGACTTGAAAATCTTCACCTACCTGCCCCTCCAATTTTACGGTCCGCTCACCCACCTGTCTTGTCGGCTGATCGCCGACCCAGCGCTTTGTTCGTCAATACTAAGCAATTTCCTATACTTGAATACTCCCTAACATGATATTGTAATTACCTAATTATACTTGAAGACTCAACGCATTACTAGATAATGGCCGGTGCTAGGCGCTGGTGTGTTTACTGGTCTGTCCGCTTGGGGCGCCAGTGGTTGGATGGCTGGCGGTAGCAACCGCATGAATATAGAGTGCGCTACTGTGCCGGAAATAATATCATCACCAGAACATTCTATATTAGTTAAGATTATTTTTGTATTTTATAATTAATAAAGGTGGCGCTGTGTTTGCCGGGAACTATGTGTAATTGGTGGAGTGGCTAAGCCAATGGAATTTTGGTCAGGTGGTTCTCTCCTGTTGATTTATAGTCCCTCCAGCGGAGTGGTCAGGTAGAGACACCTGGCTGTTGGGGGTTACCAGTACATAAGAGATGAGATAAGTAATGTCATTAAAGACAGATTTCAGCATAAATGGATGTGGTAACCCTGGAAAAGTGTAGATAATTTAGAATTTTCTGGTGATATCTAAACCTAGCACTTAAATTACTCAGTGTAAAATCATAATGAAAATAGTATTTTACAAATACAAAAAAAAAAAAAAATTTCATCCTAAAAATGGTAATGCATTAAGAAGTTTAAGAATTCAGCATTGTTTTAATGCGAAAACAGTTAGTCTTTAGCATTTTAATGATGCATAATAATATTCAATTGTATGTAGAATTTTGCGGAAAAATATAATATGTTCAGAAAATTTCAAGTATATAAATTTTGTAAAATATTTCACTTTGTTAAAGTTCAGAAACTTGTGAAGTATTCTTGCATTTATATATTTAATTTATTTTTAAATAACTACCTTTGCACGTACCAAAAATGGAGTATAATATGGAAATAAAATTGAAAGCTTTAAAAGAAAGTTTTCCCTAGTTCTAATAAAATAGGCTTTTGAATACCAAGGAGAATTTTGTGAGGCTACTGAAGTTGTTTTTTTTAATAGCCTACAGAATGTACTAGATATTATGTTTAGAGGCATTTTATAATCCTGTTTTAGCCTAAAAGAAATAATACAAGGTTGTCAATTTTGGGAATGTTACATATGTATTTTGTACTCATGTATAGCAGAAAATTCCCTATTCCAGTTGATGGGTCGTAAATGTAGAGGTATTTTTTTTTTTAGCGATTTTTGTTTCTGTTGTATATTACTTGGTCGTTGGTTTGTCTTTGCAGAAAGTATGTCCTTGCTTTCTGACCTGAAGGGCTAAGTAAGGGCTTCAAATGTTATACGCAACATTTAGAAAAAAAATAAAAATAAAATGTAAGTCGATGTGTTTTTATTTTTAGGAGTTTACCATGTAGAATAAGTGAAAATAAATTACTAATTACTTCCCAAGGATGACTCTGCAGTAATAACATTAATACTAATATTTGAGAACCAATATTAATATATTCTGTCTTGTGAAAAAATCAGTTTAATTAAAATGCTGGGTCACCAAAGACGTTTAGCTTGCTAATGGGCGTGGACAAAGAAGTCAAAGGGTACGGTAAAGAAAAACCAATTCTGGCTGGATACCCACTGGAAAATATGCTTGCTACAGCCTTGAGCAGTAGGTAGACTGTCCAGTCTTCTCCAGCCTGTTGCTGCCAGTGGACGCGGGACATCAACATTGTCGTCTGGGGCTGCCCTCCCCGAGGCTAGGCGATTCAAGTAGAGATTACACTGGGGACAGTTTGTCCGCAGTTTTGTATTTAGCTCTCTAGCTCTACGCCAGAGTAGCTCTATAGTCTCTTCATAGTATATTTCCGAATCAAACCTTCAGAAAACCCCACCATGTATGACATGCTTGATGGTTTCTCAACAAGTCCTATTTCCCAAGCGTTTTATGCTTCTGTTTATATTAATGTATCTTTTTTTTGGGGGAAATAAAAATGTTTACTTATAATTTTATTTGTCTATACATAGTATAAAATAATGTCGCCAGCCCGCGTATGTCTGTGTATTCTGGTAAGGATTCTAAACTACTTGATGTATTTCGATACGATTTTCACCATCATTTAGATACATTTTTGAGGAAGGTTTGAGTAAATAATACGTTAGTATTTGATGTAAGGATAGTAGAGAAATGCCGACGTTTTATAATAGTCAGAAAAAGTCGCTTTTCTGGCGCTTACATGGCTTACACTGACTAAACTATAAGAGATACACCAAATTAATGTAGTACAGAATTGTAGGTCTCAAAATGGTCTAAAAAAATTCCGTGACAGAATATTTTTATCTTTTAAGGATGACTTACAGTAACCGTTTTTGTCTTTTAAAATTTGATTAAAAATAGTGGTTCGCTTACGAACACAACACAGTATTAATCCTTTGTTAGTTACCGTAAGCATTTTGTGCATATACTTGCTGTAAACCTTAACAAAGCCATATTGGTAAATCGCACCCGAGCAAGGCCGAGGCGGGTCGCTTCGCTAGTTAATTATAATACTCCATTTATAATGGATAAAACCAAAGAGAAATTATGTGTTTTGGTAATCGCCAGGAGGAAATAGTTCTGGAACTGAGGGCGCACGCATGCAGTTCACTGTCCCTTTGGTGATATTTTCATGAGCTGACTTTGTATGAGGCGGAGGAACACCTCGGAAGTAGAACTTTGAGGGAAGTTGCAAGTAACCTTGAATGGACTATACTAGAAACTCCATTCGTTCGCGGCAAGTCAAGTTACTGAGGTGTGTCACAAGCAAATTGCTGACGTTACCCCGTATCGAGCTTGCATGTCCAATGTTGAGCAGGAATCTTGAGATCAGACCTGTGAGGCAGGTCATGGTTGTCATTCTGGCTACGCTGTTCACAACTCATTCTCCTGTCCATCTGTGTATTCATTCCAACAGTGACACACGTCGCTACTTATATGCCTAGAGGGTATATGTGTGTTCGAAAATATTTATTGCATTAGCAAGTCATGGAAATGACATAAAAATGATTTTGATAAAGGGGGAGGAGCGGGGATTGTAAGAGGGAGTAGGGCTGAGAAATATCTCCGAGATAATCTTAAGAGGAACTCTTACACCTTGCAAATCCACCACATTTCTTACACTGTAATTAAAAAGCCAAAATTTTCTTAATGGCATTTAATGGGTTAAAATAATTTTCTGACCATATGTAATCTTTTTTCGCTGCGATAACAAATAATAGCCTCGTAAAAATGTGACAGTGCCAAACAACGTTACAAATGATTTATAGTAATCTTAGATTTATATCAATTGTTCATACGATTCTCAAAATGGTGTATACTTTCGGCTTCATTTCAAATTAACTGGTCATGTAATAAAAATATTATGAAGAATATATCTTGGAAATTTGTTATAAGTGTTGTGAGTGAGCTGTTCTGTGCTGTGTGTGTATGAAAAGTGTTAACTTTGTGAGACTTGGTTTACTGGACTCGACTGGACACTTCAAACTTAAATGTCCCTCGCTACTGGGACAACAGCGGCGCCATCTTGGTTGCTGTTGGCCAGACTGCATTTCCTGTTCCGTCAGTTGTTCACGGACCGTCACAGCATCCCTTCCGCTGGTCGTTGGTATTACTTCTCGTCATTGTTACACATATTACTTTGTTTTTACAGTCCATGTCTATTCGCTTGATGAAACACTGGTTTTTTCATTTTAACTTTTAAGGTATAATTTTAAAATCAAAATAATCAGAAGTTAAACACTCGTTAAACTATCATATTTAAAATAAACTGCAATATCCCATCACTCTTGTCACTTTGATCAACTCTTCGTCTGAGAACAAACTTTGTGTTAAAAATAAATTTTTTGAAAATGGTGTGAATAATTATTTTAAGTTAAAAAATATATAATACTAACACTAAAATTCTTTTTCAAGTAATTTGGTATTTTTACCAAGTTATCGTCTATATTATGTCATGAAATTATAAAATATCATTTGAAAGTAGAAAAGGAATTTCGCTCTAGAACAGTAGCAGTTGGTTGCAAGCATTGAACGAACTGTCCTGAACTTGGCATATGTTACCTAACCCATATCTTCATATTTTATAGATCATCGCGCCTAGGTCACGTGTTCACACATGGAATATAGTATAAATTATTTAAATCATTCTGTTTCGTGTTTACACGATATTAGTAATCAAGCAAAATATCAACAACTGAATACTCTCGGACGATTTGACTGGCATGTGTATTGCCCCTAAACCATTGGTATGAGATCTAATGCTTAGCTGCAGCATTTTTTCAGTGGTTGGGCATAGTTACAATATTTTAACATTAGGCTTATTCTAAGAAGACCCCCACAAATTCTGTAGGTACTGTTTGTGAGTTCACTATCCCTATTGTTTATACAACAGTATGAAAGTTCCTTTCTTTTCTTACACTCCGCTCCCGTAAAATTATATAAATATTTGTTTATGTATTTATTGACTACGAGTTTATTGTCCCGTTGGTGAAGGTACATGTTAATATTCTGTTCAAAGTTTCTTTATTCCTTCTCAGAGACGAATAGACTATGAAGAACTTGAAATGTACACACACAGCACAGCCAAATTGGAAAATTATTATTGACTAAATATAATATGAAGAATGTATACTTCTCCCAAACTCCATTAAATAGTTTTATGACTACAATTTATTTTCTCTAATTGCTAGACCTACACAACTGTAATTGCATATTTAACCCCAATTTTTGTTATCGATACGAAGCAGTTCCGTTGTTAAGTATAACACAAATTTTCTTTACGCTTCCAAACATTTTAAAATACTTATTTCAAATAAGAATTCTATACAACAAATTAATTATTTTCCAGTGAATATTTTCCTGCTAACAGTTTTGTCCTTCATTCTCCTGAATTGTAGCTAAAACAAAATATGTTGGTTGAGACTGTCATACACCACAAGATGTTGGTTGAGACTGTCATACACCACAAGAGGCTCATTCTTATTTGTAAGCGTAATACACAAGTTGTTTTTAAGCTTTCAAACATTGGCAGTTTTGTATTTAGTTTGAGTAATCTACTGCCACACAATAGTTAAAATAAAAAATTAAGCATATGTATGAGTAGGGATAGAGGGAAATGTTGCGCTGGTAAAGACAATAACTATCACCTCACATACTCTCAATTTTCTCAATTTATGCAATTTACATAAACATGACTGAAATATACATTATATTATACTTCTCTTTGCTCACAGTGGTCCTTTATAAAAAGGTAAAATACTATTATGTTTTTTCTGACTAAAGGAAATGTTCTTTAAGTTTCTTTAAAATGAATATTAAAACCATTCAGTTGCAAACTGCAAAATTTTAAATTCGGATTGAAAAATTTTCCTAGTTAATATTAGTGATGTATCACACAATAGTTGTATTGTTGCTTGCTGGTGATTTGGACATAGTCTCATTGCAAAGATAAACTCTACACTTACGGAAATTTTTTCACACCAAAAACACATTACGCTTAACAGCACAACATTAACATGTTTTTATTTGCTTCAATATTTACAGCTGTATTTAGAGAAAAACAGGTTTTCATGAAGAAAAGAACAAAATTAACCTGTAGTTTGTTAGAATTATTCACTACACAATTCTAAACATTGGCTTGCAGACAAATCTATAACTATCTGAGAGAACAGTTTCATATTTTTTCATAAAATATTATTTACTTACAAGGCCATTCTGCATGGAAACCCCTGGGCGTGTAATGATTCGATCGGTTGCAACACTTTTTAATACTTATTTTAATAGATTGTTTAAAAGTTACTGAAAGTTTCTATAAATAGACACATATAAGTCGAGACTACAAAGAAATAGTTTCAGTAGCACTGCCATGAAAATTTAGTCTTTAAATACAGCTATATAATATTGCTAGCTTTTTTTTGGAATTATTTTACAAAAATGATTTTCTGTTTTATTAAATAAATAACAGTCAAATTCTTTTGAAATACAATCATACTTTGGGTGTAACGTGACCACAAAATAATGCACCTTAATTAAAAATTAGATTTAGCGATTGTAGCTAAGTATTGCATTTTACAAATATAATTACAGAGGATTTTTTTTTACAAATCTATGTGTCTATGTAACTCGAAAACAGACTAACACTTAAAAATGACACTTTACCTTGTAACACTCTTTATTTTTATTAAAAGAGAGAAAACTTTATATCGCAGTATATTTTAAAGTATTCAAATGTATGTTTATGTTATAGTGAAGGTGCGTAAGATTTTCTGGTTGAGATGAAAAGACTGTGAAAGGAATTATTCCCGTTCATTAAACAGAATGGCAACACACTTTGCTTGGTAATAATTTACAATTGCGATCACACCGATCACACTCCCATAACTAGACTGAAACTTAATTTCTGCCTAACTTTACAGCTGTATAAAACTTATTTCAAGCATAATAACTCATTTCACGTGGATTTAACTTAAAAAAAAAATAATAATCGTTACTGTACAGTAATATCTTAAATTTCTCTTGACTCTGAATTTCATACAGTCTTATAATACAATTTTTAAAATTAAAAAAAGGCATAAAATTAGAAAATCTTCATTGCACTTGTAACACACGTAGTTAACGCTCGGGAACATATTTATCACACACTGCACCCAGATAATAGTATCTTTTTTATTTATTTTCCAACAGCTTTTGTACTTGTGCTTCTAGTTTCAAGCCAGTCTCTAAAGCAATGGGCGCATTGAATGTTACGAGATCCCATTTCACATCAACACCGAGGTGAAGTAATACATAACGTTTTTTGAGAAATTATTTTTGAATCCACTTTCGCATTGTCCTTCTGCAAGGGGCTTCTATAGAAGGCCTTCGAGGACCCGTGTGTGAGTGGAAACTAGAAAACAATCGTTTGCGAACTGATTATTAGAACAACTCTAGAAGTGATCAGTTTTGTATCGTCCAGTTGAATGTTTGTCTCGAAGAAGGTTCTCGATGTTTCCAGCGTGTTCCGCGACGCGGTGTGTTCCAGAAGGTTCCTGCGCTCTCCGGGCGCTTCACGGCGTATCGAACATAGCGGCCGCGTGAGTCACGTGTAACAGCTTCTCAGGTTCCAACATGGCGGAGAGCTATCACGCGTACTCGGACCTCCAGCTCGTCTGCAACAACACAGCCCACGGCAATCAAACACACTGCACATCTACGAGGAAGCAAGGCAGCAACATAATGCATCACAACACAACAAGCTAGTCACTGGTGACCTGTGCACGCTACTACACATTCAAACTGTAACACTTGAGCTCATAAATTAATTTGTGACAGAACGGGTTAATTGAGGCGACTTTATGGCAGGGAGAGTGTCGCTGCCATACTGTAAAAGTCAGTAGGGTTCTTAAAAATGCGTCATGTGTCAATTCAAGGACTTTTCTTTTCAAAAAATCCACCACCAACTCTCTAATTAATGTAATCAATTTTTTTCAGCAGTAAATTAAAATTTGTGGTTTTATTACAAGGTTTTGGCCTATTTTTGCAGTTACCATTCCTTTCAGGCTCCGACAAATCTCTTTTGGTGATATCACCATTCAAAACATATAACCAGCATTGGTTTTCAGACTCTCCTCATGTTATAAACATCATGAGGTGATCTTTACGTTTGTCGGAGATTTTCAATAAGGCTCTGTCTGCAGCTTTTGACAGCTACTGTGCATTCATGTTCACAGTACAGCCATTATAACTCAGATGACATAACATTGGCTAGTTTCCAGAACACAGGTCTTTTTCACTCCACATAACACAGATACTTTCTTGCTGTATTGTATTATAACATGAAAATACTAGGCTAATTACAGCAATTTTCGCAGACTCTGAATCATTTCAACGACCACGTTTATGTTTCAGTAACCAAATTAATGGATCGGCAACATAATACCGACTTCAATTTTTGTCCGGAAAAAATATTTACGTTCTAATATACCAGAGATTTTTTTAATTTGTATAGACCTAACTGCTTACGAGTGAGAGAAGATATTTTGGCTGCTCTTGGCAGTGAGGTCTTGAGAGCCGATGAGGGTGATTGAGGTAGCGCCGGAATGCAAGGACTGGGAAACGGGAGATACCCGAGAAAACCAGTCGACAAGTGGCATCGTCTGGCACAATTTCCACATGCGAAAATCCGGGAGTGGCCCGACCGGGGATCGAACCCGTTTCTCCACGGTGGGAGGCGAGCAGGCTAACCGTTCAGACACCGCGGCCCCACGTGACGTCTCGAAAGCGTTCCACAGCCCTCGTCTGAAAAGTGTGTTCTTTTCGTTGATGAGCACACTTGACGTACGTATGATAGTTTCGTAGAAATACAAGTAGGCATATTTAAGACCCTTTGCAACTCTGCTCAAGCGCCAGTCAGGTAGGCGGAGGCGTTAAGGCTGTTGCCGTGGAAAAATGCGGTATTTTGTATTTGAACAATATATTATTCAACTTGTAGGCATTGACTGTGACTACCTTATCCTTTGATAAAATAATTTTTAGACCTCGCGGTTTCTGTAAATTGGCACGTCAAAGTCAAAATTTTACTGGCTTTGTAATATACAAATAAAATAAACGGAACTGTTTGGAGACAATTTAAGAAGGGCATATCAGAGTTGCTGTCGTAATTTATTTTAATATTTGTATATTAAAAGTTAGTTTGTAAAGATTTAGGGGCCGCCAAAATTAAAATGTACAAGAATTTTCATATTTTCAATAATTTTTTTTTAATTGCCAAAACATTTTCTTGTACAGTTTTATAGACGTCTTGAAATATATATCGGTGTCTTCTTTCAGTGTGAATCATCTTCTTTCTTTACGCAGGTTTTTTTTGTTTTTTCCCATTATGTGTACCAGAATTTCGACATATCTTTTGAAAAAAGCATGCGGCATAAAAATATTTAATCAGAGGGATAGTTGCAGACAATGTCTACAAGCTAGTTGAACAGTAAGTACAGTATGTCGCCTTCACTATGATGGATAGTGTGGAGGGGGAGGAGGCTCACCATGCCGTTGGAGGCGGGCGCGAGGCCTAACCCGCCGAGCGACGACATGTGGTGGTGGTGAGGGTGGTGAGGCGGCGGGGGCGGCGGGGGCGGCGCTGGGTTCATGAAGCCCTGGTGATGGTGATGTACATTCGAGTGCTGGTACATGTAATGCGACATAGCGGCATGATGAGGGTGCAGAGCCGGACTAAGGTGCGGCCCGCCGAACCCAGCCCCTGCGACGCCGCCTTTGCCGTCCAGGGGCTTCATCATGTCCGACATGACGCCACCCAGCGACAGGCAGCCGCCCCCCACCGCCGCCGCCCCCTTTCTTCTTCTTAGACTTGGACGACAGCTTGCGGTTGCGCGTCTGGATACCTTCCTTCTTCATCGTCAACGGCCTGTTCACCTACAACAAACACCATCACAGCCATCCTTATCTTCACTTGGCTCACACACTGTCATCCATACACAGTTATAGGCTGTTCACTCTCAACTCAGCACATTGTATATTCTTCCGCCTTTTGTCTAATCAACATTGATATGGGCCTCGTCACTTTATTAGTGCCTCAGTCAGGTGGAACTATGGTATTATTAGGAAAGTAAATATGTTACAAATCTGGTCATTTTTACACTTCGAAGCATAAAGAAAAAACACAATAGGAAAGAAATAATTTATGTGATCACAAATTGTTACCTAAAAAATTTTATTAGACGTTAAGGTATGAAACTACTTTCCATCCATTAATTACCAACTTAACTGGGCTCATGTCACTCCGTGCGCCCGTTAAAATATATGCAGGCATTGGCAGTGACTTTTCTTAAGGTTGTAATAAAAAGTGTTCACTTTATCGTGAACAGCCTGTAAGAGGCTGTATCACTTCTTATGCAGAAATTATTTGTTTTAGTGTCATACTAGCAGAGCCAGATTCATTGTAGGCTATTCACGGTAAAGTGAGCACTTTTAAAAGCCCTCTCACTTGGAATAATAGTCAATAAATATATTTTATTTCAGGCTTACTCGTTAACTTCCTAGTGCAGTGAAACAGACACTATGTTTATTATTCACATGGCGATATTTATTTAAAAATGTAGTTTAAAGGATACAAAATGGCTGAAAGGAAAAGTTACTATGGCCTCAAAAGTGATTGCTTTACCGTGAACAGCCTATAGTTAAAATGTTTAATTATGGAAGCATTACATTTCATAGTTCTGTGCAAATTGTTGTACCTTATTGTTTATGTGTTCCCACGTTGTCATTAAAAGGTAAGAATAAATTAATGTACAAAATTTTGTATTAAGTTAATTGTTGAATACATATGCATTAGTAGAACATATATTGTTTCCATAATGATGGGTAAGATAATCAGTGAGGCTTTTACTGTCACATTTTTCAATAAAGCCTCCTAAATTTTAACCAAAAGGAAATTAATAAAAAAAATTAATTGTGGTAGATAACGCAGCCTCTTAAATCGGCGTTCCAAAACGTTACCCTGCGAGAAAACTTTTCTCTTTGGCACTCCCAAAACACGCTCATAGGGACAAGTGTCCCAAAACTGCAGAGTTTCTTACCAGAGTAAAACTTAAAAGGTACTATTTGAACGAGTAACGAAGGGTTAAACTAAAGAAGGCAGAAGTTAAGTAGAATTGAATAAATTGAAAGTAAATGTGGACATTGTGGTTACAGACATACGACGGAAAATTACAAATGAAAACCGATAAAATTCGTTATTGTATTTACGTTAACTTGTACAAAGGTTGCATTTTTAGACGTAATGTTTACGATTAACTTATGGCAAGTAAAGCTGTATATATATATATATATATATATATATATATATATATATATATATATATATATATATATATATATATATATATATATATATATATATTATATATATATATATATATATATATACTTTAGCTTCCCTCTGCTGTTACTACTTGCGGGGTAAAGATCTCGAAAGCCGCCTAACTGAGCACTTTTGAAAGGCCTGCTTTATATCTGCTGCTTCTCTCGTCATTTCATATTCTTCCGCAACAAGTGAAATTAACATTTCCATTGACCGTGCTACTCAATCGGCGCGTTTTTCACCTTTACACCAAATGCAGGATTACCACATGTAATACAGCATGGAACTGAACTCTACCGACCAACTTCGGTAGGCGATTCCTCATGCAAAACAGGTGTAAAATACCCTATACGACCTACACTGGTGTCGCCCCCCTTAAAAGTGTAGCTTACACAGAAGTTAGTAATACAACCAGAATGAAAGATTAATTCAGGAGTTGCTGTATAATTTATTATTGAACGACGAAGTGCCGACTAAGAAAATGGCTAACGATATAAATCAAAATCCATAAACTATGAAGTGTTGGAACACCATTTGTACAGTAACAAACGAAACTCTTCGACACTTTTGAGTTGTCCCCTGCAGATTAATATTCTACTCTACATTGTCATTTCGCCGTACACGTCACCGGTTTCGAGATATTAATATACGATAAGAACGGTGGTTAATTAATCATTGGGCAAAATCTTAAAAATGTCACAGTTGCATTTTTAATTACACAAACGGGATTCCGACCCCTTCTTCATTTCTTTGTGGAGGGGGTTTGATTTTGCCACTCCGATTTTTATGTTTTGTGCTTCGTCGTTCAATAACACGTTATCCAGAAAATAAGATAATTATGTTTCATTCTGGTTTCGCTATTAGCAATAAACATCAATATATGTATACTACCGACATTTGGATGAGGTATCGTTTGTAGAAAATTATCTGTAGTGTTCAGTTCCATCCTGTATATATTTTCTCTTGTCAATTGAAACTATGAAGTCATTTGGGACGTAAGTATGTTCCGAACATGCCAGATAAAATAATTAGTTTGTGTTCGTAAATGAGAGCACACTTTGTATACATAGAGAAACACGTGTATGCAGTTAGCAACAGAACATTTTTTCAAAGGTCTAGTTCGACAGTGCTCGATTAACCGACAACGAACTGTAGAAACTGCACTGTATTCGACTGGGAAAGTAGCCACATGATGCTTCCAAATTCTAATTGATGGACATGCACGAAAAATACAGCTGTAGAGCCGATATGACGTTTGACTCGCCCAACACCAGAATGAACCAGAACTTATCGTCGGATTCACTTCATATGCTCTCTTCCCCCTTCTTAGCAGATGAAATGTTTGTCTACCGTAAACTCTAGTACCGAGAGTCGTCTGCAAGATAGCTCTTTCAAACAACGTAGGTAGACTTTTCTCATACCCAAGGCATTCAAGATTGGGACAATCTTTACAACACGAAATAACCACTACAATCCCTAGGGAGTTCGACTCCAATTCAAGGTAGACACCGACAGCAACTCAAAATACACTACAATCCCTACGGAGTTCGACTCCAATTCAAGGTAGACACCGACAGCAACTCAAAATACACTACAAACCCTACGGAGTGCGACTACAATTCAAGGTAGACACCGACAGCAACTCAAAATACACTACAAACCCTACGGAGTGCGACTACAATCCAAGGTAGACACCGACAGCAACTCAAAATACACTACAAACCCTACGGAGTGCGACTACAATTCAAGGTAGACACCGACAGCAACTCAAAATACACTACAAACCCTACGGAGTGCGACTACAATCCAAGGTAGACACCGACAGCAACTCAAAATACACTACAAACCCTACGGAGTGCGACTACAATTCAAGGTAGACACCGACAGCAACTCAAAATACACTACAAACCCTACGGAGTGCGACTACAATTCAAGGTAGACACCGACAGCAACTCAAAATACACTACAAACACTAGGGAGTGCGACTACAATTCAAGGTAAACACCGACAGTAACTCAAAATACACTACAAACCCTACGGAGTGCGACTACAACTCAAGGTAAACACCAACAGCAACTCAAAATACACTACAAACCATACGGAGTGCGACTAAAACTCAAGGTAAACACCAACAGCAACTCAAAATACACTACAAACCCTACGGAGTGCGACTACAACTCAAGGTAAACACCAACAGCAACTCAAAATACACTACAAACCCTACGGAGTGCGACTAAAACTCAAGGTAAACACCAACAGCAACTCAAAATACACTACAAACCCTACGGAGTGCGACTACAATTCAAGGTAAACACCAACAGCAACTCAAAATACACTACAAACCCTACGGAGTGCGACTACAACTCAAGGTAAACACCAACAGCAACTCAAAATACACTACAAACCCTACGGAGTGCGACTAAAACTCAAGGTAAACACCAACAGCAACTCAAAATACACTACAAACCCTACGGAGTGCGACTACAACTCAAGGTAAACACCAACAGCAACTCAAAATACACTACAAACCCTACGGAGTGCGACTACAACTCAAGGTAAACACCAAAAGCAACTCAAAATACACTACAAACCCTACGGGAGTGCGACTACAACTCAAGGTAAACACCAACAGCAACTCAAAATACACTACAAACCCTACGGAGTGCGACTACAACTCAAGGTAAACACCAACAGCAACTCAAAATACACTACAAACCCTACGGAGTGCGACTAAAACTCAAGGTAAACACCAACAGCAACTCAAAATACACTACAAACCCTACGGAGTGCGACTAAACTCAAGGTAAACACCAACAGCAACTCAAAATACACTACAAACCCTACGGAGTGCGACTACAATCAAGGTAAACACCGACAGCAACTCAAAATACACTACAAACCCTACGGAGTGCGACTACAATTCAAGGTAGACACCGACAGTAACTCAAAATACACTACAAACCCTACGGAGTGCGACTACAATTCAAGGTAACACCGACAGTAACTCAAAATACACTACAAACCCTACGGAGTGCGACTACAACTCAAGGTAACACCACAGCAACTCAAAATACACTACAAACCCTACGGAGTGCGACTACAACTCAAGGTAAACACCAACAGCAACTCAAAATACACTACAAACCCTACGGAGTGCGACTAAAACTCAAGGTAAACACCAACAGCAACTCAAAATACACTACAAACCCTACGGAGTGCGACTACAACTCAAGGTAAACACCAACAGCAACTCAAAATACACTACAAACCCTACGGAGTGCGACTAAAATCAAGGTAAACACCAACAGCAACTCAAAATACACTACAAACCCTACGGAGTGCGACTACAATTCAAGGTAACACCGACAGCAACTCAAAATACACTACAAACCCTACGGAGTGCGACTACAATTCAAGGTAACGACAGTAACTCAAATACACTACAACCTACGAGTCGACTACAATCAAGGTAACACATACACTCAAAATACACTCACTACGGAGTGCGACTACAACTCAAGGTAACACCAACAGCAACTCAAAATACACTACAAACCCTACGGAGTGCGACTACAAACTCAAGGTAAACACCAACAGTCAACTCAAAAATACACTACAAACCCTACGGAGTGCGACTACAATTCAAGGTAGACACCGACAGCAACTCAAAATACACTACAAACCCTACGGAGTGCGACTACAACTCAAGGTAAACACCAACAGCAACTCAAATATACACTACAAACCCTACGGAGTGCGACTACAATTCAAGGTAGACACCGACAGCAACTCAAAATACACTACAAACCCTACGGAGTGCGACTACAATTCAAGGTAACACCGACAGCAACTCAAAATACACTACAAACCCTACGGAGTGCGACTACAATTCAAGGTAGACACCGACAGCAACTCAAAATACACTACAAACCTACGGAGTGCGACTACAATTCAAGGTAACACCGACAGCAACTCAAAATACACTACAAACCCTACGGAGTGCGACTACAATTCAAGGTAGACACCGACAGCAACTCAAAATACACTACAAACCTACGGAGTTGCGACTACAATTCAAGGTAACACCGACAGCAACTCAAAATACACTACAAACCTACGGAGTGCGACTACAATTCAAGGTAGACACCGACAGTAACTCAAAATACACTACAAACCTACGGAGTGCGACTACAATTCAAGGTAACACCGACAGCAACTCAAAATACACTACAAACCCTACGGAGTGCGACTACAATTCAAGGTAAACACCAACAGCAACTCAAAATACACTACAAACCCTACGGAGTGCGACTACAATTCAAGGTAACACCACAGCAACTCAAAATACACTACAAACCCTACGGAGTGCGACTACAACTCAAGGTAAACACCAACAGCAACTCAAAATACACTACAAACCCTACGGAGTGCGACTAAATCAAGGTAACACCAACAGCAACTCAAAATACACTACAACCCTACGGAGTGCGACTACAATTCAAGGTAACACCGAACAGCAACTCAAAATACACTACAAACCCTACGGAGTGCGACTACAACTCAAGGTAAACACCACAGCAACTCAAAATACACTACAAACCTACGGAGTGCGACTAACATCAAGGTAAACACCGAACAGCAACTCAAAATACTACTACAAACCCTACGGAGTGCGACTACAATTCAAGGTAAGACACCGACAGTAACTCAAAATACACTACAAACCCTACGGAGTGCGACTACAATCAAGGTAACACCAACAGCAACTCAAAATACACTACAAACCCTACGGAGTGCGACTACAATTCAAGGTAAACACCAACAGCAACTCAAATACACTACAAACCCTACGGAGTGCGACTACAATTCAAGGTAACACCGACAGCAACTCAAAATACACTACAACACTACGGAGTGCGACTACAATTCAAGGTAAACACCGACAGTAACTCAAAATACACTACAAACCCTACGGAGTGCGACTACAATTCAAGGTAGACACCACAGCAACTCAAAATACACTACAAACCCTACGGAGTGCGACTACAATCAAGGTAAACACCACAGCAACTCAAAATATACACTACAAACCCTACGGAGTGCGACTACAATTCAAGGTAGACACCGACAGCAACTCAAAATACACTACAAACCCTACGGAGTGCGACTACAATTCAAGGTAAACACCGACAGTAACTCAAAATACACTACAAACCTACGGAGTGCGACTACAATTCAAGGTAGAACACCGACAGTAACTCAAAATACACTACAAACCCTACGGAGTGCGACTACAATCAAGGTAAACACCGACAGTAACTCAAAATACACTACAATCCCTACGGAGTTGCGACTACAAACTCAAGGTAAACACCAACAGCAACTCAAAATACACTACAAACCCTACGGAGTGCGACTACAACTCAAGGTAAACACCAAACAGCAACTCAAAATACACTACAAACCCTACGGAGTGCGACTACAATTCAAGGTAAACACCAACAGCAACTCAAAATACACTACAACCCTACGGAGTGCGACTACAATTCAAGGTAGAACACCGACAGCAACTCAAAATACACTACAAACCCTACGGAGTGCGACTACAATTCAAGGTAGACACGACCAGAACTCAAAATACACTACAAACCCTACGGAGTGCGACTACAATTCAAGGTAAACACCAACAGCAACTCAAAATACACTACAAACCCTACGGAGTGCGACTAAATCAAGGTAAACACCAACAGCAACTCAAAATACACTACAAACCTACGGAGTGCGACTACAATCAAGGTAAACACCAACAGCAACTCAAAATACACTACAAACCCTACGGAGTGCGACTACAATCAAGGTAAACACCACAGCAACTCAAAATACACTACAAACCCTACGGAGTGCGACTACAAATTCAAGGTAAACACCGACAGCAACTCAAAATACACTACAAACCCACGGAGTGCGACTACAATTCAAGGTAAACCGACAGTAACTCAAAATACACTACAAACCCTACGGAGTCGACTACAACTCAAGGTAAACACCAACAGCAACTCAAATTACACTTACAAACCCTACGGAGTGCGACTAAAACTCAAGGTTAAACACCAACAGCAACTAAAAAAATACACTACAAACCCTACGGAGTGCGACTACAACTCAAGGTAAACACCAACAGCAACTCAAAATACACTACAAACCCTACGGAGTGGCGACTAAACTCAAGGTAAACACCAACAGCAACTCAAAATACACTACAAACCCTACGGAGTGCGACTACAATCAAGGTAAACACCAACAGCAACTCAAAATACACTACAAAACCCTACGGAGTGCGACTACAACTCAAGGTAAACACCAACAGCAACTCAAAATACACTACAAACCCTACGGAGTGCGACTAACAATCAAGGTAAACACCGACAGCAACTCAAATAATACACTACAAACCCTACGGAGTGCGACTACAATCAAGGTAAACACCACAGCAACTCAAAATACACTACAAACCCTACGGAGTAGCGACTACAATTCAAGTAAACCGAACAGTAACTCAAAATACACTACAAACCCTACGGAGTGCGACTACAACTCAAGGTAAACACCAACAGCAACTCAAAATACACTACAAACCCTACGGAGTGCGACTACAAACTCAAGGTAAACACCAACAGCAACTCAAAAACACTACAACCCTAAGTGGACATACACATAAACAAAACCCTACGGAGTGCGACTACAATTCAAGGTAAACACCACAGAACTCAAAAATACACTACAAACCTACGGAGTCGACTACAATCAAGGTAACACCAACAGAATCAAAATACACTACAAACCTACGGAGTGCGACTACAATTCAAGGTAAACACCACAGCAACTCAAAATACACTACAAACCCTACGGAGGCGACTAAAATCAAGGTAGAACACCGACAGCAACTCAAAATACACTACAAAACCCTACGGAGTGCGACTACAATTCAAGGTAGACACCACAGCAACTCAAAATACACTACAAACACTAGGAGTGCGACTACAATTCAAGGTAAACACCGACAGTAACTCAAAATACACTACAAACCCTACGGAGTGCGACTACAATTCAAGGTAGACACCGACAGTAACTCCAAAATACACTACAAAACCCTACGGAGTCGACTCCAATTCAAGGTAGACACCGACAGCAACTCAAAATACACTACAAACCCTACGGAGTGCGACTACAATTCAAGGTAGACACCGACAGCAACTCAAAATACACTACAAACCCTACGGAGTGCGACTACAATTCAAGGTAAACACCGACAGCAACTCAAAATACACTACAAACCCTAGGGAGTGCGACTACAATTCAAGGTAAACACCGACAGTAACTCAAAATACACTACAAACCCTACGGAGGTGCGACTACAATTCAAGGTAGACACCGACAGCTAACTCAAAATACACTACAAACCCTACGGAGTGCGACTACAACTCAAGGTAAACACCAACAGCAACTCAAAATACACTACAAACCCTACGGAGTGCGACTAAAACTTCAAGGTAAACACCAACAGCAACTCAAAATACACTACAAACCCTACGGAGTGCGACTAACAATTCAAGGTAAACACCAACAGCAACTCAAAATACACTACAAACCCTACGGAGTGCGACTACAATCCAGGTAAACACCAACAGCAACTCAAAATACACTACAAACCCTACGGAAGTGCGACTAAAACTCAAGGTAAACACCAACAGCAACTCAAATATACTACAAACCCTACGGAGTGCGACTACAATTCAAGGTAAACACCAACAGCAACTCAAAATACACTACAAACCCTACGGAGTGCGACTACAACTCAAGGTAAACACCAACAGCAACTCAAAATACACTACAAACCCTACGGAGTGCGACTACAACTCAGGTAAACACCAACAGCAACTCAAAATACACTACAAACCTACGGAGTGCGACTACAACTCAAGGTAAACACCAACAGCAACTCAAAATACACTACAAACCCTACGGAGTGCGACTACAACTCAAGGTAAACACCAACAGCAACTCAAAATACACTACAAACCCTACGGAGTGCGACTACATATCAAGGTAAACACCACAGCAACTCAAAATACACTACAAACCCTACGGAGTGCGACTACAACTCAAGGTAAACACCGACAGCAACTCAAAATACACTACAAACCTACGGAGTGCGACTACAATTCAAGGTAAACACCGACAGCAACTCAAAATACACTACAAACACCTACGGGATGCGATCTACTACTCAAGGTAAACACCAACAGCAACTCAAAATACACTACAAACCCTACGGAGTGCGACTAAAACTCAAGGTAAACACCAACAGCAACTCAAAATACACTACAAACCCTACGGAGTGCGACTACAACTCAAGGTAAACACCAACAGCAACTCAAAATACACTACAAACCCTACGGAGTGCGACTACAACTCAAGGTAAACACCAACAGCAACTCAAAATACACTACAAACCCTACGGAGTGCGACTACAATTCAAGGTAGACACCGACAGCAACTCAAAATACACTACAAACACTAGGGAGTGCGACTACAATTCAAGGTAAACACCGACAGTTACTCAAAATACACTACAAACCCTACGGAGTGCGACTACAATTCAAGGTAGACACCGACAGTAACTCAAAATACACTACAAACCCTACGGAGTGCGACTACAACTCAAGGTAAACACCAACAGCAACTCAAAATACACTACAAACCCTACGGAGTGCGACTAAAACTCAAGGTAAACACCAACACTAACTCAAAATACACTACAAACCCTACGGAGTGCGACTACAATTCAAGGTAAACACCAACAGCAACTCAAAATACACTACAAACCCTACGGAGTGCGACTACAACTCCAGGTAAACACCAACAGCAACTCAAAATACACTACAAACCCTACGGAGTGCGACTACAACTCAAGGTAAACACCAACAGCAACTCAAAATACACTACAAACCCTACGGAGTGCGACTACAACTCAAGGTAAACAGCAACAGCAACTCAAAATACACTACAAACCGAATTATATCACTCAGATTTATCATATACAAATATGTATGGAAGAGCCAGGTTAATGGGCCGTGCATTCTCTCAACCTGGATCAACTAACCAAAAAGAGTTACATTTAGCCGAGAATGTAGCAGCGCTGGAATGAAGGGGCGGGGAAACGGGAGATCCTCGAGAAAACCCCCCGACCGGCGGCATCGCCCAACACGGTTTCCACATGCAAAAATCAGGAAGCGACCTCGCCGGGAATCGAATCCGGTTAGTCTAGGAGGGAGATGAGTGTAATTAAGACGTGATATACCGACTATATCTCGTCATGTCATTTCAATACGTAAATAGTTTGACTCCTGAATAACGCATTCCCTGACGGATGTGTAGGCCTATGGCATATCGTTTTGAACGAGATGTAGCAACGCGGAACATGCGCGTGAGTAGGTTTGAGAAACTTGAAACATTTTATTTTATGGAAACGTTAAGCACTGATTTTAACACCGTTATTATTGGGAAACCTAACGGCTAAGTCGCTTTATAATCATCTCACTTAAATACGACGTTAAAACAGGATCTACATATTTTTACACTGCTGCCAACATCACTGCGAAAATGACAGTTAATTTATCCATTGAATTTTACGCAGCTATGGCAAAAATATTTTTTCAAGGTTGGTTTCAAAACTGTTTAATTAAAAACGCGCCTCCTGCGAGTTTACATTATAGGAAAGTGTCGTATAGCCCATTCACGGTTTATTCACACGTTTTGAATCAAACCTTTGAAAGTCATTCCATGTATTACGTATACGTTTGGTTTTTCCTAAATATGCCGCAACGTGTTTCACAAGCATTTGATACTTGCGATAACATGAATGTGTGTTACTTTTTGTTAAATTGAAGTTTTACTTCTATTTCATGTATAAACTATAATATTTCATTTATAATTAATATGTACAAAAAAGGGTGCAAATAGGCGTGTAGGTAAGGCTTTGTAACAAACAGTTATCATGCAAAATAATATTAAACCGAATACGTAGCTACGTGTTGCGCTGTCTCTCTGGTGTAATTGTTAAGACTCAGTTAAGCTTTGTTTGCTTGAGGTGGAGGAATATTCTGGAAGTAGAACTTAAGCAGGGTTTCAGAGAAGTTGGAAATAACCGTTAAAAGCCATTCTCCGAAAAGCCTACTGTTGCTCGCTGTTGACGGGTGGCATTGTAAGAAGAGTGCATGACCTTTCTTTGTGGTTGGCCGACATGCACGGCCAGCTAGAACATGTGGGCGAGGGCTCGAACCCAGGAGCATGAGAGAGAAAGAAAGAGAGAGAGAGAGAGAGAGAGCGCGAGAGAGAGAGAGAGGGAGTCCTCCCAACATGTCGTCACACATCGTCGACGAGACGAGTCCAGGGTCGCGGGCGTCTGCCTCGCCTTCAGCTCCGGCGTAAATTATTTCCGACGATCTCCAATTAACCCGCGCATCAGTTAGCGCCGCGGCTCGGCAGAACGAACGCTGCGGAGGGCGGCCATTTATAATTCACGGCGCCCGCACACAAATCACGGCGACCAGGGAAGCGCTGGTTACAAGTGAGCCGCGCTCTGCGTCATTTGTACCAGTCTGTGCCACATCACTAGCGGTCACGTGGTCCTTTGGGCGCACCGCTCTGTCCTACTGGCGACGCTCGCCGCACTTTGCCCAGCAGCTGCTTCTTTCATTACATTTGTACTGATGGCGCTCGATACACTTCGCCTGCCGACTGTTGGATCTCGTCATACTATTTCGAATCAATGAATCAATACTTTTCATTAAGTATGTAAGATGAAGACACCACATGTCACTTTCGCTGCTCAGTCTGCTCCATGACTCCTCTCGCGCAAAGCCTCTACAGTTTCTCAGGCAGTGTTTCATTGAAAAGAATCGAACATTGCCTAGTATTCTACTACATCATGCCAATCTCGGTTATAGTAACAATTGTCTTTACCCATCGGTGGCAACACAATCAGATGACTACAAACTCCGTACTACTTGCGAGCGGTCCTTGCAGATTTTCAGCTTCATAATCCTCTCAGCAATAAGGTTTGCGCCTGTATGAACAAATACGTGTCATTTGTAGGCACAAAAGCAGAAAGAAAACTATTTTGTATTTGAAATCGCACGGAAGGTAGCGGTAGAGTTCATTATAGCTGCCGCAGTGCGATAAACCTTAGAAACTCTATGATATTAGATAGCTGCATACGCGTAATCGTCTCATCAACAACATAGTAATTAGACATTAAACAACTTGCTCATCAGACAAGCAGGGGACGGATAGGCATCAGCCAGAGGCTTTGTGTTATAGAGTCGTTAGAGCATTCCCGTGGAGTAAGTTCAGAAGAAGCAAGAACAACTTAAACCAGGGTGAAACTGAACTAAGGTCCATTACACATGACCACAGCGCCTCCTCGCTTAGTCGACGACACTTCATTATTGGCAAAAGAAGCTACGGATGGCCTCCCATACCCGATATTACACCCCTTAGTTACAAGTATTTCAAATCACTATACTACATCGCTTGAACCCACGCCCATATCCCTATACCTAGAGCGGAGCTGTAGTTGCAGAAGTGGTCAATGTGCCTTACGGACTAGCGTGCCAAATATTATTTTATTTATTGTTTTTAAACTGCCCCTGTAACAGCGCAAGGCCTAGTAGGAGAACGTTATATTTATTAATTGCGAAGGAGTCGGCAAGCTTGTGTATTAAGAAACCATTCCAACATTCGCCACAGGAGAGATTTCGGAAAACCTATGGAAAACCGAACTCAGGACAGCCGGACCGGGAATCGAACCTGGGTCTTCCCCAATTCGAGTTGAGAGGCTTCTCACTACGCTACTTCGCTCCGTTACCTATAGTTAACATCAATATATTGTAATGACCAAATCCTAATAGGAATGAGACTGGTAAAGATCATATCGAGGACCACACCAACCACCATGACTGTCATAGGTTTCCCGCGCGAGAATTACTCTCGCTAGTAACTGGAGTTGAACGAGGGACCCTGCACGTGGGGGACCACTAAGCCAAAAAATCTCCAGTCATAAACACATCTTTACAATCTCTATTATTACATAGTATGATAGTTTCCACAGTGATATGTAACATTGTGTCAAGATGTGAACAATCTACTTCATTACTTTAAAGGAATAATTCTTAGCCTATTCGTGGTTACTTCGAGCATATTTTTAGTCCTGCTTTAGTTCTACTTATGTATAATTCGGCCATTTATGAACAAAACGTAAACAACCGTTTAATAATACATAAGTCAATGTACCTATTTGTGAGCTGGACGAAATATAAAAATTATTTATATTCAGAAACCGTTTAACGTCTTTTCTAATATTATATTCCTCAAAACTTGAGTAAGCTATAAAAAAGTTTACTTTTCAAATATTAAAAAAAAAATTTACATAAAATTTTTAAATTAATTAGTACCTCTTCTCTCTCTCTTTTTGAATTCGTATTGACGATTAAACAAACATTATAATTTTTGGTAAAAGTATCAAAGTTTAATTTGACCAAAAGAAAAGGTGCGTCAATGTTAAGGTAAGTATAAACCACTTGTGATATCGGACTTACCTTAGAAACAACATAACACGTCGTGTATAAACCACTTGTGATGTCAGACTTACCTTGGAAACAACATAACACGTCGTGTATAAACCACTTGTGATGTCGGACTTACCTTGGAAACAACATAACACGTGTATAAACCACTTGTGATGTCGGACTTACCTTGGAAACAACATAACACGTGTATAAACCACTTGTGATGCCGGACTTACCTTGGAAACAACATAACACGTGTATAAACCACTTGTGATGTCGGACTTACCTTGGAAACAACATAACACGTATATAAACCACTTGTGATGCCGGACTTACCTTGGAAACAACATAACACGTGTATAAACCACTTGTGATGTCGGACTTACCTTGGAAACAACATAACACGTATATAAACCACTTGTGATGTCGGACTTACCTTGAAAACAACATAACACGTGTATAAACCACTTGTGATGTCGGACTTACCTTGGAAACAACATAACACGTGTATAAACCACTTGTGATGTCGGACTTACCTTGGAAACAACATAACACGTGTATAAACCACTTGTGATGTCGGACTTACCTTGGAAACAACATAACACGTCGTGTATAAACCACTTGTGATGTCGGACTTACCTTGGAAACAACATAACACATCGTGTATAAACCACTTGTGATGTCAGACTTACCTTGGAAACAACATAACACGTCGTGTATAAACCACTTGTGATGTCAGACTTACCTTGGTAACAACATAACACGTCGTGTATAAACACTTGTGATGTCGGACTTACCTTGGAAAAACATAACACGTGTATAAACCACTTGTGAGGTCGGACTTACCTTGGAAACAACATAACACGTGTATAAACCACTTGTGATGTCGGACTTACCATGGAAACAACATAACACGTGTATAAACCACTTGTGATGCCGGACTTACCTTGGAAACAACATAACACGTGTATAAACCACTTGTGATGTCGGACATTTCCTTGGAAACAACATAACACGTATATAAACCACTTGTGATGTCGGACTTACCTTGAAAACAACATAACGTGTATAAACCACTTGTGATGTCGGACTAACCTTGGAAACAACATAACACGTGTATAAACCATTGTGATGTCGGACTTACCATGGAAACAACATAAACGTGTATAAACCACTTGTGATGTCGGACTTACCTTGGAAACAACATAACACGTCGTGTATAAACCACTTGTGATGTCGGACTTACCTTGGAAACAACATAACACTCGTGTATAAACCACTTGTGATGTCGGACTTACTTGGAAACAACATAACACGTGTATAAACCACTTGTGATGTCGGACTTACCTTGGAAACAACATAACACGTCGTGTTATAAACCACTTGTGATGTCGGACTTACCTTGGAAACAACATAACACGTCGTGTATAAACCACTTGTGATGTCAGACTTACCTTGGAAACAACATAACACGTCGTGTATAAACCACTTGTGATGTCGGACTTACCTTGAAAACAACATAACACGTCGTGTATAAACCACTTGTGATGTCGGACTTACCTTGGAAACAACATAACACGTCGTGTATAAACCAATTGTGATGTCGGACTTACCTTGGAAACAACATAAACGTCGTGTTTAAACACTTGTGATGTCGGACTTACCTTGGAAACAACATAACACGTGTATAACCACTTGTGATGTCGGACTTACCTTGGAAACAACATAACACGTGTGTATAAACCACTTGTGATGTCGGACTTACCTTGGAAACAACATAACACGTGTATAAACCACTTGTGATGTCAGACTTACCTTGGAAACAACATAACACGTCGTGTATAAACCTCTTGTGATGTCAGACTTACCTTGGAAACAACATAACACATGTGTATAAACCACTTGTGATGTCGGACTTACCTTGGAAACAACATAACACGTGTATAAACCACTTGTGATGTCGGACTTACCATGGAAACAACATAACACGTGTATAAACCACTTGTGATGTCGGAATTACCTTGGAAACAACATAACACGTCGTGTATAAACCACTTGTTATGTCGACTTACCTTGGAAACAACATAACACGTCGTGTATAAACCACTTGTGATGTCGGACTTACCTTGAAAACAACATAACACGTCTGTGTATAAACCACTTGTGATGTCGGACTTACCTTGGAAACAACATAACACGTCGTGTATAAAAATGTTGATGTCGGACTTACCTTGGAAACAACATAACACGTCGTGTATAAACCACTTGTGATGTCGGACTTACCTTGGAAACAACATAACACGTCGTGTATAAACCACTTGTGATGTCGGACTTACCTTGGAAACAACATAACACGTGTATAAAACCACTGTGATGTCGGACTTACCTTGGAAACAACATAACACGTCGTGTATAAACCACTTGTGATGTCGACTTACCTTGGAAACAACATAACACATGCATAAACCACTTGTGATGTCAGACTTACCTTGGAAACAACATAACACGTCGTGTATAAACCACTTGTGATGTCGGACTTACCTTGG
Source organism: Dryococelus australis (assembly GCA_029891345.1). NCBI lineage: Eukaryota > Metazoa > Arthropoda > Insecta > Phasmatodea > Phasmatidae > Dryococelus > Dryococelus australis. The sequence continues at coordinate 953,442 of CM056995.1, forward strand.
AAAACAACATAACTCGTGTATAAACCACTTGTGATGTCAGACTTACTTGGAAACAACATAACACGTGTGTATAAACCATTGTGATGTCGGACTTACCTTGGAAACAACATAACACGTCGTGTATAAACCACTTGTGATGTCGGACTTACCTTGGAAACAACATAACACGTCGGTATAAACCACTTGTGATGTCGGACTTACCTTGGAAACAACATAAATCGTGTATAACCACTTGTGATGTCGATTATTGAAAAAACACGTGTTACTGGTGATGTCGGCTTACCTTGGAAACACTAAACGTCGGTATAAACACTTGTGATGTCGATACTTGAACAACATAAACTGTTAAACCTTGTGATGTCGGACTTACCTTGGAAACAACATAACACGTCGTGTATAAAACCACTTGTGATGTCGACTTACCTTGGAAACAACATAACACGTCGTGTATAAACCACTTGTGATGTCGGACTTACCTTGAAAACAACATAACACGTCGTGTATAAACCACTTGTGATGTCAGGACTTACCTTGGAAACAACATAACACGTCGTGTATAAACCACTTGTGATGTCGGACTTACCTTGGAAACAACATAACACGTGTTATAAACACTTGTGATGTCGGACTTACCTTGGAAACAACATAACACGTGTATAAACCACTTGTGATGTCGGACTTACCTTGGAAACAACATAACCGTGTATAAACCACTTGTGATGTCGACTTACCTTGGAAACAACATAACACTGTGTATAAACCACTTGTGATGTCGATTCTTGGAAACAACTAACACGTGTATAAACCACTTGTGATGTCGACTTATGGAAACAACATAACACGTGTATAAAACCACTTGTGATGTCGGACTTACCTTGGAAACAACATAACACCGTGTATAAACCACTTGTGATGTCGGACTTACCTTGGAAACAAACATAACACGTGTATAAACCACTTGTGATGTCGGACTTACCTTGGAAACAACATAACACGTGTATAAACCACTTGTGATGTCGGACTTACCTTGGAAACAACATAACACGTCGTGTATAAACCACTTGTGATGTCGGACTTACCTTGGAAACAACATAACACGTCGTGTATAAACCACTTGTGATGTCGGACTTACCTTGGAAACAACATAACACGTGTATAAACCACTTGTGATGTCGGACTTACCATGGAAACAACATAACACGTGTATAAACCACTTGTGATGTCAGACTTACCTTGGAAACAACATAACACGTCGTGTATAAACCACTTGTGATGTCGGACTTACCTTGGAAACAACATAAACACATGTGTATAAACACTTGTGATGTCGGACTTACCTTGGAAACAACATAACACGTGTATAAACCACTTGTGATGTCGGACTTACCTTGGAAACAACATAACACGTCGTGTATAAACCACTTGTGATGTCGGACTTACCTTGAAAACAACATAACACGTCTTGTATAAACCACTTGTGATGTCGGACTTACCTTGGAAAAACATAACACGTCGTGTATAACCAATTGTGATGTCGGACTTACCTTGGAAACAACATAACACGTCGTGTATAAACCACTTGTGATGTCGGACTTACCTTGGAAAAACATAACACGTATATAAACCACTTGTGAGTCGGACTTACCTTGAAAACAACTAACACGTGTATAAACCACTTGTGATGTCGGACTTACCTTGGAAACAACATAACACGTGTATAAACCACTTGTGATGTCGGACTTACCATGGAAACAAAATAACACGTGTATAAACCACTTGTGATGTCGGACTTACCTTGGAAACAACATAACACGTCGTGTATAAACCACTTGTGATGTAGGACTTACCTTGGAAACAACATAACACGTCGTGTATAAACCACTTGTGATGTCAGACTTACCTTGGAAACAACATAACACATGCATAAACCACTTGTGATGTCAGACTTACCTTGGAAACAACATAACACGTCGTGTATAAACCACTTGTGATGTCGGACTTACCTTGAAAACAACATAACACGTCGTGTATTAAACCACTTGTGATGTCAGGACTTACCTTGGAAACAACATAACACGTGTTATAAACCACTTGTGATGTCGGATTTACCTTGGAAACAACATAACACGTCGTGTATAAACCACTTGTGATGTCAGACTTACGTTGGAAACAACATAACAACGTGTATAAACCACTTGTGATGTCGGACTTACCTTGGAAACAACATAACACTGTGTTAATAACCATTTGTGATGTCGGACTTACCTTGGAACAACATAACACGTCGTGTATAAACCACTTGTGATGTCAGACTTACCTTGGAAACAACATAACACGTGTATAAACCACTTGTGATGTCGGACTTACCATGGAAACAACATAACACGTGTATAAACCTCTTGTGATGCCGGACTTACCTTGGAAACAACATAACACGTGTATAAACCACTTGTGATGTCGGACTTACCTTGGAAACAACATAACACGTATATAAACCACTTGTGATGTCGGACTTACCTTGAAAACAACATAACACGTGTTATAAACCACTTGTGATGTCGGACTTACCTTGGAAACAACATAACACGTGTTATAACCACTTGTGATGTCGGACTTACCTTGGAAACAACATAACACGTCGTGTATAATACCACTTGTGATGTCGGACTTACCTTGAAATCAACATAACACGTCTTGTATAAACCACTTGTGATGTCGGACTTTCCTTGGAAACAACATAACACGTCGTGTATAAACCAATTTTGATGTCGGACTTACCTTGGAAACAACATAACACGTCGTGTATAAACCACTTGTGATGTCGGACTTACCTTGGAAACAACATAACACGTCGTGTATAAACCACTTGTGATGTCGGACTTACCTTGGAAACAACATAACACGTGTATAAACCACTTGTGATGTCGGACTTACCTTGGAAACAACATAACACGTCGTGTATAAACCACTTGTGATGTCAGACTTACCTTGGAAACAACATAACACATGCATAAACCACTTGTGATTTCAGACTTACCTTGGAAACAACATAACACGTCGTGTATAAACCACTTGTGATGTCGGACTTACCTTGGAAACAACATATCACGTCGTGTATAAACCACTTGTGATGTCAGACTTACCTTGGAAACAACATAACACGTTTATAAACCACTGGTGATGTCTAACTTACCTTGGAAACAACATAACACGTGTATAAACCACTTGTGATGTCGGACTTACCTTGGAAAACAACATAACACCGTGTTATAAACCACTTGTGATGTCGGACTTACATTGGAAACAACATAACACGTCGTGTATAAACCAATTGTGATGTCGGACTTACCTTGGAAACAACATAAACACGTCGTGTTATAAACAACTTGTGATGTCGGACTTACCTTGGAAACAACATAACACTGTGTATAAACCACTTGTGATGTCGGACTTACCTTGGAAACAACATAACACGTCGTGTATAAACCACTTGTGATGTCGGACTTACCTTGGAAACAACATAACACGTGTATAAACCACTTGTGATGTCATCTTACCTTGGAAAACAACATATCACGTCGTGTATAAACCACTTGTGATGTCAGACTTACCTTGGAAACAACATAACACCATCGTGTTATAAACCACTTGTGATGTCGGACTTACCTTGGAAACAACATACACGACGTGTATAAACCACTTGTGATGTCGACTTACCATGGAAACAAACATAACACGTGTATAAACCACTTGTGATGTCAGACTTACCTTGGAAACAACATAACACGTCGTGTATAAACCACTTGTGATGTCGGACTTACCTTGGAAACAACATAACATCGTGTATAAACCACTTGTGATGTCAGACTTACCTTGGAAACAACATAACACGTGTATAAACCACTTGTGATTGTCGGACTTACCCTTGGAACACAACATAAACCTCGTGTATAAACCACTTGTGATGTCGGACTTACCTTGGAAAACAAACATAAACACGTCTTGTAAAAACCACTTGTATGTGTCGGACTTACCTTGGAAACAACATAACACGTCGGTGTGATACTAAACCACATTGTGATGTCGGACTTACCTTGGAAACAACATAACACGTCGTGTATAAACCACTTGTGATGTCGGACTTACCTTGGAAACAACATAACACGTTATAAACCACTTGTGATGTCGGACTTACCTTGAAAACAACATAACACGTGTATAAACCACTTGTGATGTCGGACTTACCTTGGAAACAACATAACACGTGTATAAACCACTTGTGATGTCGGACTTACCATGGAAACAACATAACACGTGTATAAAACCACTTGTGATGTCGGACTTACCTTGGAAAACAACATAACACGTCGTGTATAAACCACTTGTGATGTAGGACTTACCTTGGAAACAACATAACACGTCGTGTATAAACCACTTGTGATGGTCAGACTTACCTTGGAAACAACATAACACATGCATAAACCACTTGTGATGTCAGACTTACCTTGGAAACAACATAACACGTCGTGTATAAACCACTTGTGATGTCGGACTTACCTTGAAAACAACATAAACACGTCGTGTATATAACCACTTGTGATGTCAGACTTACCTTGGAAACAACATAACACGTGTATAAACCACTTGTGATGTCGGATTTACCTTGGAAACAACATAACACGTCGTGTATAAACCACTTGTGATGTCAGACTGAATATACGATCTTGGAAACAAACATAACACGTGTAAAACCACTTAAACCTATAACACTGTTAACAACATTGTGATGTACCACTTAGTGGAACACAACATAACACGGTATAAACCCTTGTGATGTCGGACTTACCTTGGAAACAACATACACGGGTAAACCTTGTGATTCCAGATTACTTGGAAACCATAACACATGAAACACACTTGTGTTCAACACTTGAAAACAGAACATCCTGTAAAACCACTTGTATCGCTACCTGGTAAAACACTAGTCGGATAAACCTTGGATTCAAACTTACCTGGAAAAACAATGTTACTGATTGGACAACTTAAACACATAAACCGTGTATAAACCTTTGATGTCAGACTAACCTTGGAAACACATAAACTGTGTAAAACCATTGGAGTCAACTTACCTGGAAAAAACACTTGTATAAACCACTGTGATGTGACTCTTGGAAACAACATACACGTCGTGTATAACCACTTTGATGTCAGACTTACCTTGGAAAAACATAACACTGATAACCAGTGATGAACCTACTTGGAAACAACAAAACGTCGTGAAAACATTATGTCGACTTACTTGAAACACATACACTTACTTAACAAAACCACTGTGTGATAACTTACTTGGAAAAACATAACCTGGTACTAAACACTGTGATCAAACACTTGGAACAACTACACCTCTTAAACCACTATCTGCTATTGGAAACACTATACGTTACCTGGAAACACTACTGTATCAGTAGCTTTAAAAACTTGATGTCGTTATAACCTTGGAAATCATAACACCTGTAAAACCAACTTGATGTCGATATATGAAACACACTATGGGATATGAAAAATACGGAAACCATTGACGATTATGAAAATACATGTAAACTTGAGCTTCTGAAATACAGCGTGTTACATTGTCACTCTTGAACAACTGTATAACCATGTATGACTGAACAATAACACTGATAACCATTGATGTACTATTGAAAATACATCGTGTAAACATTGTGCTTCTAAACAACTGTTAAATGTATTCAATACGAACACAAAGTGTTATAACACTTGGACATCTGAAAACAAAGCGTTATCAATGGGATTCTGAAAAAACCTATACACTGAGCGACTTACTGGAAACATAAGTAAAATGTTGTCACTATGGAAACAAAGTGAAACCTTGGCGACTACTGAACACATAACATTAACACTGTGTGTACTTACTGAAAACAGTTAACTGTGTGTCACTACTGAAAACTGAACATTGTGGACCTGGAAAAAAATTACAGGAAAAAAAATAAAACATGTTTACTGAAACAACGGTACATGTATTACTTATAAAACAGGAAACCCTATGATACTAAACACATAACGTGTTAACCACTTATACTACTGGAAAAACACCATGTGAGTGACTTACCTGGAAACACATAACACGTCGTGTATAAACACTGTGATGTCGACTACTGGAAACAACATAACACGTGTATAAACTGTGATCGACTTTTGGAACAACATAAACTGGTATAAACACTTGTGATGCACTATTGAAACAAAAACTGTGTATAACATTGATGTCACTATGAACCTAATTCTAAAACACTGTGATGTGATTACTGGAAACAACATAACACGTCGTGTTAAACCATTGTGATGTCGACTTACTTGGAAAAACATAACACGATCTTGTGTATATAACACACTGTGTATGTAGTCGGCTACTTGGAAACAACATAACATGTATAAACCACTTGTGATGTCGACTACCTGGAAACACTAAACGTGTGTATAAACCTTGTGATGTCGGATACTTGGAAACATAACTGTAAACACTTGTGATGTCGGACTTACCTTGGAAACAACATAACAATGTAAACCACTTGTGATGTCGACTCTTGAAACAACATAACACGTGTATAAACCACTTGTGAGTCGATTCCTTGGAAAAAACACGTCGTGTATAAACCATTGTGATGTCGATTACCTTGGAAACAACAACACGTGTATAAACCACTTGTGATGTCGACTTACCTTGGAACAACATAACACGTGTTATAAACATTGTGATGTCGACTTACTTGGAACAACATAACCGTGTATAAACACTTGTATGCGGATTACCTTGGAAACAACATAACACGTGTGTATAAACACTTGTGATGTGACTTACCTTGGAAAAACTAACAGTCGTGTATAAACCACTTGTGATGTGACTTACTTGGAACAACATAACACGTGTAAAACCACTTGTGATGTCGACTTACCTTGGAAACAACATAACAGTGTTAAACCACTTGTGATGTCAGATTACCTTGGAAACAACATAACATCGTGTATAAACCACTTGTGATGTGACTACTTGGAAACAACATAAACTCGTGTATAACCACTTGTGATGTCGACTTACCTTGAAACAACATAACACGTGTATAAACTTGTGAGTCAGACTACTTGGAAACAACATAACACGTGTGTATAAACCACTTGTGATGTCGATTACCTGGAAACAACTAACACGCGTGTATAAACCACTTGTGAGTCGACTTACTTGGAAACAACATAACACGTCGTGTAAAACACTTGTGATGTCGACTTCTTGAACAACATACACGTTGTATAAACCACTTGTGATGTCGACTTACTGGAAACAACATAACAGTCGTGATAAACATTGTGATGTGACTTATGGAACAACATACAGTCTGTATAACCACTTTGATCGACTTACCTTGGAAACAACAAACACGGTTATAAACCACTTGTGATGTCGACTTACCTTGGAAACACATAACACGTGTTATAAACCACTTGTGATGTCGGACTTACCTTGGAAACAACATAACACGTCGTATAAACCCTTGTGAGTCGACTACCTGGAAACAACATAACCGTGATAAACCACTTGATGTCAACTTACCTGGAAACAACATAACACGTCGTGTATAACCTTGTGATGTCGACTTACCTTGAACAACATAACCGTCGTGTATAACCACTTGTGATGTCGACTTACCTTGGAAACAACATAACACGTGTATAACCTGTATGTCGGACTTACCTTGGAACAACATAACACGTGTAAACCACTTGGATGTCGGCTACCTGGAAACAACATAACACGTGTAAAAAAAATACAAAAAAAAAAACACTGTGATGACTTCCTTGGAAACAACATAACATCGTTATAAACCACTTGTGATCAATTACTTGGAAAAACATAACACGTGTATAAACACTTGTGATTCGGACTACCTTGGAAACAAAACACGTGTAAACCACTTGTGATGTGACTTACTTGGAAACAACATACACGTGTATAAACACTTGTGATGTCGGTTACTTGGAAACAACATAACACTGTATAACCACTTGTGATGTCGATTACTGGAAACACATAACACGTCGTAACACTTACACTTATTGAAACAATACGGTAACTGGATCACTACTAAAAAAAACAGTGTAAACCTGTGATGTCGGATACTGGAAACATACACGTTTTAACCCTGTGCGATCTGAAACAAAATAAAGTGTATAAACAATTGTGATGTCGACTTACCTTGGAAACAACATAACACGTCGTGTATAAACCACTTGTGATGTCGGACTTACCTTGGAAACAACATAACACGTGTATAAACCACTTGTGATGTCGGACTTACCTTGGAAACAACATAACACGTGTGTATAAACCACTTGTGATGTCGGACTTACCTTGGAAACAACATAACACGTGTATAAACTACTTGTGATGTCAGACTTACCTTGGAAACAACATAACACGTCGTGTATAAACCACTTGTGATGTCAGACTTACCTTGGAAACAACATAACACAGTGTATAAACCACTTGTGATGTCGGACTTGCCTTGGAAACAACATAACACGTGTGTATAAACCACTTGTGATGTCGGACTTACCATGGAAACAACATAACACTCGTGTATAAACCACTTGTGATGTCGGACTTACCTTGGAAACAACATAACATCGTGTATAAACCACTTGTGATGTCGGACTTACCTTGGAAAAAACATAACACGTGTATAAACCACTTGTGATGTCGACTTACCTTGGAAACAACATAACACGTCGTGTATAAACCACTTGTGATGTCAGGACTTACCTTGGAAACAACATAACACGTCGTGTATAAACCACTTGTGATGTCGGACTTACCTTGGAAACAACATAACACGTGTAAAAACCACTTGTGATGTCAGACTTACCTTGGAAAAAACATAACACGTCGTGTATAAACCACTTGTGATGTCAGACTTACCTTGGAAACAACATAACACGTCGTGTATAAACCACTTGTGATGTCGGACTGACCTTGGAAACAACATAACACGTCGTGAATAAACCACTTGTGATGTCGGACTTACCTTGGAAACAACATAACACGTGTGTAAAAACCACTTGTGATGTCAGACTTACCTTGGAAACAACATAACACGTCGTGTATAAACCACTTGTGATGTCAGACTTACCTTGGAAAAAACATAACACGTCGTGTATAAACCACTGGTGATGTCGGACTTACCTTGGAAACAACATAACATCGTGTAAAACCACTTGTGATGTCGGACTTACCTTGGAAATCAACATAACACGTCGTGTATAAACCACTTGTGATGTCGGAGTTACCTTGGAAACAACATAACACGTCGTGTATAAACCACTTGTGATGTCAGACTTACCTTGGAAACAACATAACACGTCGTGTATAAACCACTTGTGATGTCGGACTTACCTTGGAAACAACATAACACGTCGTGTATAAACCACTTGTGATGTCGGACTTACCTTGGAATCAACATAACACGTCGTGTATAAACCACTTGTGATTTCGGACTTACCTTGGAAACAACATAACACGTCGTGTATAAACCACTTGTGATGTCAGACTAACCTTGGAAACAACATAACACGTCGTGTATAAACCACTTGTGATGTCGGACTTACCTTGGAAACAACATAACACGTCGCGTATAAACCACTTGTGATGTCGGACTTACCTTGGAAACAACATAACACGTCGTGTATAAACCACTTGTGATGTCAGACTTACCTTGGAAACAACATAACACGTCGTGTATAAACCACTTGTGATGTCGGACTTACCTTGGAAACAACATAACACGTCGTGTATAAACCACTTGTGATGTCGGACTTACCTTGGAAACAACATAACACGTGTATAACACCACTTGTGATGTCGACTTAACCTTGGAACAACATAAAGTGTGTATAACACTTGTGATGTCGACTTACCTTGAACAACATCACGTCTGATAAACACTTGTGATGTCAGACTTACCTTGGAAACAACATAACACGTCGTGTATAAACCACTTGTGATGTCGGACTTACCTTGGAAACAACATAACACGTCGTTATACATGTTGCGAACTTCCAAAGGTCTTATGAAATGATGCTAATGTTTGTCCGACTCTCGAGGGCCCGCCTTGCATACTTCCAATGGGGAATCAATTTTTAAGAAATTCCGTCTAAGTGAGTCAATTTCAAAGATAACCGTTTGAAACAAAAAGCATTCTAAGTGAAATCTCTCAATGGATTCTCTTATGAAAACAGAACTACGACATCAGATAATTAGTGAAGTTTTAACATCGTGTGCAAGGTTTTTTTTAGGAACATTGACACATTAAAATATGTCAGAAAGGATGACTTTATATATTAAAACTTTCGGACGGTAAACTACAATAATGGCATGATCAGCACTACAAGGTTTGTTTACATTAAAATTATAATTTATGCAAGATATAAATCCCCAGAAACACTTGTGACATTTTATTTTTGCCACCTGAATTATGAAATAAGTACCTGTATTCCGCCCCCTTTTCCTTATCTTCAATAAACTATCAGTAAAGTTAAATAGTTAACCGGAGTGTTAAATTCGCAGGTGTAGACTTGCTTGTAGCGAATACTGTGAAGTATGCAGTGTCTCCACAGATGCCTCGACTGTGATAAGGCATGTCGGCCAAGTGTCTTGATCGGCGACAGTGAAGGAAGTTAGGTTGCGCCCCTAGGAGGGGGGGGGGGGAGCAGGAAGCGGGTGCAGTGTTTCCACGGCCGGCCGTAGTGGCCTCGCCCCGGGGATAATAGCCCATTTAAGGCAGCGGCAGGGGTCGCCGTACTGCGATCCGGATGATGATGATGATGCTGCTCTCTCTGGAGAGGTCTCGGGAGAATGAAGGAGGGTGTCGCGGCGTCCATCCATCACGGAGGTCTGGTCCCAGTCAGACGCCTGTCTGATACGTCCGGCCGAGATGCTGCGGTCCAGCGACTCGGGGGGCGAGTTTCTAGCAGTCACTGGACCGGCCCGGCTACACCTCGGCTGGAAACTGTATTGTTCCTGCAGCTCCTCTCCACATTTCGAAGAAGTCAGGTAGCAGATAAAGTAGTAGTTACAACATAGTAGGAATTTTCAATATTACTGTCGTGAAGAAATTTTATTTATATTGATTTTAAAAGAACGATTGTTTCTTTGTCACTAACATAGTTGTAATAGCAAACAAATAGTCTTCAGTTAAAAAAGAGTATATATATATATATATATATATATATATATATATATATATATATATATATATATATATATATATATATATATATATATATATATATATATACGCCTACCTATATAATAAATATGACGAATCCGCATAACATTTCTATGTTTTACTTGTTCATCAGTAGTTTTCCTTCCGTTATTGGCCGAGTGCCTTCGTCGAAGCCAGTGTGCTATTTGATTGGGCCAGAGAGAATTAAGTTACTCTGGTTTGGAACGTTTGTGATTCGCGGGCAGTTACCTAAGATGTGCAGGAGTTGAAACCATCCAATCACGAAAGTGGAATTGAGTTTAAGTGTGTTGAAATACAACTTCGAAGGAATACTTTTCGCGTGAATTGGATGGGCTTACATGAGTCTGTCTCATTACATGACGTCACAGCCTCACTCGCTTCTGGGCCTTGGACGCGTAAAACAGATTCTTCTACAGTACATAGGAGCCTTTAAGGGCGCCGCCTAACTCCACCTGTTCTTCACGTTTGAGGAGCAGAAACAAGGGGGCGATAAGGGCGACACAGGCACGCGCGTCTAGTGTCCTATCGCCCCTATCCGCACTGCAATGAAGTGAACCTATGGCAATGACACTTACCATTTTTTGGTGGACAGTCTGCACCAAAGTTCAGTGTAAGTCCCTACAAATGCCCTGCGTATTTGCTATCGATATATTTTTTAAATACAGTAGTGTGAAAAAGTTGATTTTAGATATGGTGGAGAGCTCAAGAATAGTATTTCTAATGTGTGTTATGTCAGAGAGTTATTCGTCCCTCTTCTGAAGTGGGTTTTCTTTTCGTATATCGGTATAATGGAATCCCCTTAAAGTGGTTAAAAATAATCATTTCACTACCTCAACAACGCAATCCAAGCGACATGTAGGCGGTGCCTAAGATGGACAAATCCCGTAAGCTTTGATTTATCTGCATTTCTCCGGAACATAGTCCCCAGATCCACTGTTAAACGAGTCTGTTCATGCGCAGGTACTATCATAATTCTAACTAATCCATTTTTCTATAACTGCTGTTAACACTTGGTAGTCATAACTGGAAGTTTCCTCTTTATCTATTATTATTTTTGTCTCACAAGGAAAAAATTATTCAGAGAGGGATTCTGTTGTAATTCATGTTACAGTATTATACAATATACGTAATTAAAAATATTCCAACGTAAAGCACAGACAATTTCAAACTGTGTGGTATTCAAAGCAGTAGACGATAGTTATGTATACTAGAAATAAATTTATATATAAAATACGTTGCGTTTAAGTGACATATGTTACTCAGTTACACCAATCTCTTCATTCAAGACATAATTAAATACAAATAGATTAAGTCTTTCTTACTCAACCTACACTGTAAAAGTTTTTCTTAAATGTGTACTTCACTATTACTTCCCGAAGGTAAAGTAACAGTAAATATTTTGTTTTCTCTAATTGTTTGTACATAAGAGAACTAAAGAAGTTAGTTCCAATACTGAATTATTATTTGGCTTTATAACATCAGCATTTATGGGAATAATTATTGCATAACAGAAAAGTAGTAATCCTAACCATATTAACTCTATTGTGACCATTTTGACTCTCCATGCGGAAGTAAACAAATCCTGGCTCCATATTGAAGGGGGAAAAACTTATTATATAAACTCATGCAATGGAGAATACTGAGGTGCGCAGGCAGAATTATTTTATTGTATACGACGTATTTTGTCTCTCTTTTCATGGAATAACCCAGAAGTGAATTCATAATAAAATCAGAAATCCCATTAAATATTCCCCTGTCTGTGCCACTGCAAGCTTTAAATTATAATATTAAGTCTCTTAACTAAATATGAAAAACAATGAACAAACTGGAGCGGATGCATACCCATCTTATTACAATCATCTTCCCAAAACCGGGTCAATTCTAGATCCACCGCTACTTGAAATATTTAAATACGCAGTTCGGGTCTAACCGCGGCAAAGGCAACAGCCTATATCCATTATAGCGTTGGGCGGTGTTATGATTATATCATTACTATATCGCTTGGCCCTGGGTTCGAACACAGGCCCCAAATGGACGGCAATTTTAAGGCCACGAACTTTCATGTGCCGAACGCCTACACTGTGTGGGTGTTTACTCGAAATACTCCCATTTCCTCCCCGTCTTCATTCCACTACTGCTCCATCCCCATCTCATATCTCTTCCATTATCCTAGATCAGTGGTTCCAACCCGCGGCCCGCTATTGCATGTCTTGCTGCCCGAGGGCTTATTTGCGAAATTAAACATAAATACGTGTTTCGAAAGAGAGATTCATTATTTTTGATGTACGGAATTTCCGATAGTTAATATATTTAATGTAATGAAATATTGCGTTTTTTGAAAATAAAAACTGGATTAACCGTACTATTTTTAATCCATGTATCTGCGGTTATTGTGCTTTTTACGGCTGCGGCTCACTAACAAGATCACAATAAATGTAGCGACCCTTAGGAAAACGGTTTTTGTCACAGAGAAGATGGATTTAACCAACTGAATTTGAAGATTTCCAGTGGGTAACTGAACTGCAGCAGTCGACACAAAAATCAGTCGAACATCCAACTCTGGCTAACTCAGTTAAAGCATTGTCTGCAATTTTCAAGTGCAAATCCTTGAATGTTAAAACAGTTCGTCCGCCAGTATTGTCACAGCAAAACTTCAAAGAATATGTATGCAGTTCATAGCGACAGCTAATGCATATCGTCCGTAAAGACAACTAGTGCCTACAGTTTAAAGAGCTTAGAGAGCTGTCCATAGCGACAACTGATGCCGCCGGGCAGCCGGCGTGCAGTCCATAGTGACGTATGATGCCTCCCCGTCCTCAAAGTGTGCCGCTCGGCACATAGCCAGTCACGTCACGTGGTGTTTACCTGCGCGGCGTCACGTCCTGCGCGATGCAATAATACGCATGCACAGCGCATACCATCAGCCACAATGTGGAGCTAGCCGCCGTCAGCCTCCAGTGCCAGACGTCATTATTAATTGGCGAGGCGCAGCTCCGGGACCATCCACCGCGCATCCTGTCGACTACCAACGCCATATTATCACACCCCCGCGGCCGAGGTTCGTCACCTTCTGATGACAAGGCCCGGAGTTCGCATTTCGATGAGCCACTCATAAAGACAATGTATTGTTTTCACATTCTCGTATAAATTATTTGAAATTAAATGTTAAGGTGTCCGCCTAGACTACCTGGAATTTTAACGGGTTACAGAGTATTCCGAATGCCGTTTTCTTTTAAACTAAATTATTGAACTTCATCACACGTGCTGATATACGAAAAGAACACACACTCCAGACGAAGAAAGTTGAGCACTTTCAACACTTCGCGCACATTAGAAACACCATTTCGGAGCACTGGAAAAATAAAAACATAAAAGTAGATAAATTCTCGGTGCATCTAAAAATTTGACAGTCAGATAAATACAAACATACTCAAAAAGTCTTGTAGTGGGTCTTGTTGACTGACATCCCGCCAGCAAAATGATGAGTGCAAGAGTGAAACGCGCAGTGCGACGAAAAAATTACGCTCCAGTTCACAGCTTTCCCTGTAGTGGCGATGGCGCACTTGATCAACATGTTAGTATCGCCCTTATCGCTTGTTTACTTGTGAGCCTCTAGTGCGTGTTAGTAACATTCAACCGCCCGTTACTGGGTCGGCCTCTTTGATGACATCGCACAAGGTCTAGGAGGATCACCTCAACAAGGATTGCCCCGGACATGCTTGACTAAGAAAAGGAGTTCCACAGCTCAGTATCGCCCTTATCGCTTGTTTACTTGTGAGCCACTAGTGCGTGTTAGTGACATTCAACCGCCCGTTACTGGGTCGGCCTCTTTGATAACATCGCACAAGGTCTAGGAGGATCACCTCAACAAGCATTGCCCCGGACATGCTTGATTAAGAAAAGGAGTTCCACAGCTCAGTATCGCCCTTATCGCTTGTTTACTTGTGAGCCTCTAGTGCGTGTTAGTAACATTCAACCGCCCGTTACTGGGTCGGCCTCTTTGATGACATCGCACAAGGTCTAGGAGGATCACCTCAAAAAGGATTGCCCCGGACATGCTTGACTAAGAAAAGGAGTTCCACAGCTCAGTATCGCCCTTATCGCTTGTTTACTTGTGAGCCACTAGTGCGTGTTAGTGACATTCAACCGCCCGTTACTGGGTCGGCCTCTTTGATGACATCGCACAAGGTCTAGGAGGATCACCTCAACGAGGATTGCCCCGGGCATGCTTGATTAAGAAAAGGAGTTCCACAGCTCAGTATCGCCCTTATCGCTTGTTTACTTGTGAGCCACTAGTGCGTGTTAGTGACATTCAACCGCCCGTTACTGGGTCGGCCTCTTTGATAACATCGCACAAGGTCTAGGAGGATCACCTCAACAAGCATTGCCCCGGACATGCTTGATTAAGAAAAGGAGTTCCACAGCTCAGTATCGCCCTTATCGCTTGTTTACTTGTGAGCCTCTAGTGCGTGTTAGTAACATTCAACCGCCCGTTACTGGGTCGGCCTCTTTGATAACATCGCACAAGTTCTAGGAGGATCACCTCAACAAGGATTGCCCCGGGCATGCTTTATTAAGAAAAGGAGTTCCACAGCTCAGTATCGCCCTTATCGCTTGTTTACTTGTGAGCCACTAGTGCGTGTTAGTGACATTCAACCGCCCGTTACTGGGTCGGCCTCTTTGATGACATCGCACAAGGTCAAGGAG
Organism: Dryococelus australis; assembly: GCA_029891345.1. Taxonomy (NCBI): domain Eukaryota; kingdom Metazoa; phylum Arthropoda; class Insecta; order Phasmatodea; family Phasmatidae; genus Dryococelus; species Dryococelus australis. The sequence goes on from CM056995.1 coordinate 969,467, forward strand.
GATCACCTCAACAAGGATTGCCCCGGGCATGCTTGATTAAGAAAAGGAGTTCCACAGCTCAGTATCGCCCTTATCGCTTGTTTACTTGTGAGCCACTAGTGCGTGTTAGTGACATTCAACCGCCCATTGCTGGGTCGGCCTCTTTGATAACATCGCACAAGGTCAAGGAGGATCACCTCAACAAGGATTGCCCCGGGCATGCTTGATTAAGAAAAGGAGTTCCACAGCACAGTATCGCCCTTATCGCTTGTTTACTTGTGAGCCACTAGTGCGTGTTAGTGACATTCAACCGCCCGTTACTGGGTCGGCCTCTTTGATGACATCGCACAAGGTCTAGGAGGATCACCTCAACAAGCATTGCCCCGGACATGCTTGATTAAGAAAAGGAGTTCCACAGCTCAGTATCGCCCTTATCGCTTGTTTACTTGTGAGCCACTAGTGCGTGTTAGTGACATTCAACCGCCCGTTACTGGGTCGGCCTCTTTGATGACATCGCACAAGGTCTAGGAGGATCACCTCAACGAGGATTGCCCCGGGCATGCTTGACTAAGAAAAGGAGTTCCACAGCTCAGTATCGCCCTTATCGCTTGTTTACTTGTGAGCCACTAGTGCGTGTTAGTGACATTCAACCGCCCGTTACTGGGTCGGCCTCTTGATAACATCGCACAAGGTCTAGGAGGATCACCTCAACGAGGATTGCCCCGGACATGCTTGATTAAGAAAAGGAGTTCCACAGCTCAGTATCGCCCTTATCGCTTGTTTACTTGTGAGCCACTAGTGCGTGTTAGTGACATTCAACCGCCCGTTACTGGGTCGGCCTCTTTGATAACATCGCACAAGGTCTAGGATAATCACCTCAACAAGGATTGCCCCGGGCATGCTTGACTAAGAAAAGGAGTTCCACAGCTCAGTATCGCCCTTATCGCTTGTTTACTTGTGAGCCACTAGTGCGTGTTAGTGACATTCAACCGCCCGTTACTGGGTCGGCCTCTTTGATGACATCGCACAAGGTCTAGGAGGATCACCTCAACAAGCATTGCCCCGGGCATGCTTTATTAAGAAAAGGAGTTCCACAGCGCAGTATCGCCCTTATCGCTTGTTTACTTGTGAGCCACTAGTGCGTGTTAGTGACATTCAACCGCCCATTGCTGGGTCGGCCTCTTTGATAACATCGCACAAGTTCTAGGAGGATCACCTCAACAAGGATTGCCCCGGGCATGCTTTATTAAGAAAAGGAGTTCCACAGCTCAGTATCGCCCTTATCGCTTGTTTACTTGTGAGCCACTAGTGCGTGTTAGTGACATTCAACCGCCCGTTACTGGGTCGGCCTCTTTGATAACATCGCACAAGGTCTAGGAGGATCACCTCAACAAGCATTGCCCCGGACATGCTTGACTAAGAAAAGGAGTTCCACAGCTCAGTATCGCCCTTATCGCTTGTTTACTTGTGAGCCACTAGTGCGTGTTAGTGACATTCAACCGCCCGTTACTGGGTCGGCCTCTTTGATAACATCGCACAAGGTCTAGGAGGATCACCTCAACAAGGATTGCCCCGGGCATGCTTGACTAAGAAAAGGAGTTCCACAGCTCAGTATCGCCCTTATCGCTTGTTTACTTGTGAGCCACTAGTGCGTGTTAGTGACATTCAACCGCCCGTTACTGGGTCGGCCTCTTTGATAACATCGCACAAGGTCTAGGAGGATCACCTCAACAAGCATTGCCCCGGACATGCTTGACTAAGAAAAGGAGTTCCACAGCTCAGTATCGCCCTTATCGCTTGTTTACTTGTGAGCCACTAGTGCGTGTTAGTGACATTCAACCGCCCGTTACTGGGTCGGCCTCTTTGATAACATCGCACAAGGTCTAGGAGGATCACCTCAACAAGGATTGCCCCGGGCATGCTTGACTAAGAAAAGGAGTTCCACAGCTCAGTATCGCCCTTATCGCTTGTTTACTTGTGAGCCACTAGTGCGTGTTAGTGACATTCAACCGCCCGTTACTGGGTCGGCCTCTTTGATAACATCGCACAAGGTCTAGGAGGATCACCTCAACGAGGATTGCCCCGGACATGCTTGATAAGAAAAGGAGTTCCACAGCTCAGTATCGCCCTTATCGCTTGTTTACTTGTGAGCCACTAGTGCGTGTTAGTGACATTCAACCGCCCGTTACTGGGTCGGCCTCTTTGATAACATCGCACAAGGTCTAGGAGGATCACCTCAACAAGGATTGCCCCGGGCATGCTTGATTAAGAAAAGGAGTTCCACAGCTCAGTATCGCCCTTATCGCTTGTTTACTTGTGAGCCACTAGTGCGTGTTAGTGACATTCAACCGCCCGTTACTGGGTCGGCCTCTTTGATACATCGCACAAGGTCTAGGAGGATCACCTCAACAAGGATTGCCCCGGGCATGCTTGATTAAGAAAAGGAGTTCCACAGCTCAGTATCGCCCTTATCGCTTGTTTACTTGTGAGCCACTAGTGCGTGTTAGTGACATTCAACCGCCCATTGCTGGGTCGGCCTCTTTGATAACATCGCACAAGGTCTAGGAGGATCACCTCAACAAGGATTGCCCCGGGCATGCTTGATTAAGAAAAGGAGTTCCACAGCTCAGTATCGCCCTTATCGCTTGTTTACTTGTGAGCCACTAGTGCGTGTTAGTGACATTCAACCGCCCGTTACTGGGTCGGCCTCTTTGATAACATCGCACAAGGTCTAGGAGGATCACCTCAACAAGCATTGCCCCGGCATGCTTGATTAAGAAAAGGAGTTCCACAGCTCAGTATCGCCCTTATCGCTTGTTTACTTGTGAGCCACTAGTGCGTGTTAGTGACATTCAACCGCCCGTTACTGGGTCGGCCTCTTTGATAACATCGCACAAGGTCTAGGAGGATCACCTCAACGAGGATTGCCCCGGGCATGCTTGACTAAGAAAAGGAGTTCCACAGCTCAGTATCGCCCTTATCGCTTGTTTACTTGTGAGCCACTAGTGCGTGTTAGTGACATTCAACCGCCCGTTACTGGGTCGGCCTCTTTGATAACATCGCACAAGGTCTAGGAGGATCACCTCAACGAGGATTGCCCCGGCATGCTTGATTAAGAAAAGGAGTTCCACAGCTCAGTATCGCCCTTATCGCTTGTTTACTTGTGAGCCACTAGTGCGTGTTAGTGACATTCAACCGCCCGTTACTGGGTCGGCCTCTTTGATAACATCGCACAAGGTCTAGGATAATCACCTCAACAAGGATTGCCCCGGGCATGCTTGACTAAGAAAAGGAGTTCCACAGCTCAGTATCGCCCTTATCGCTTGTTTACTTGTGAGCCACTAGTGCGTGTTAGTGACATTCAACGCCCGTTACTGGGTCGGCCTCTTTGATGACATCGCACAAGGTCTAGGAGGATCACCTCAACAAGCATTGCCCCGGGCATGCTTTATTAAGAAAAGGAGTTCCACAGCGCAGTATCGCCCTTATCGCTTGTTTACTTGTGAGCCACTAGTGCGTGTTAGTGACATTCAACCGCCCATTGCTGGGTCGGCCTCTTTGATAACATCGCACAAGTTCTAGGAGGATCACCTCAACAAGGATTGCCCCGGGCATGCTTTATTAAGAAAAGGAGTTCCACAGCTCAGTATCGCCCTTATCGCTTGTTTACTTGTGAGCCACTAGTGCGTGTTAGTGACATTCAACCGCCCGTTACTGGTCGGCCTCTTTGATAACATCGCACAAGGTCTAGGAGGATCACCTCAACAAGCATTGCCCCGGCATGCTTGACTAAGAAAAGGAGTTCCACAGCTCAGTATCGCCCTTATCGCTTGTTTACTTGTGAGCCACTAGTGCGTGTTAGTGACATTCAACCGCCCGTTACTGGGTCGGCCTCTTTGATAACATCGCACAAGGTCTAGGAGGATCACCTCAACAAGGATTGCCCCGGGCATGCTTGACTAAGAAAAGGAGTTCCACAGCTCAGTATCGCCCTTATCGCTTGTTTACTTGTGAGCCACTAGTGCGTGTTAGTGACATTCAACCGCCCGTTACTGGGTCGGCCTCTTTGATAACATCGCACAAGGTCTAGGAGGATCACCTCAACGAGGATTGCCCCGGGCATGCTTGATTAAGAAAAGGAGTTCCACAGCTCAGTATCGCCCTTATCGCTTGTTTACTTGTGAGCCACTAGTGCGTGTTAGTGACATTCAACCGCCCGTTACTGGGTCGGCCTCTTTGATGACTTCGCACAAGGTCTAGGAGGATCACCTCAACAAGGATTGCCCCGGGTATGCTTGATTAAGAAAAGGAGTTCCACAGCTCAGTATCGCCCTTATCGCTTGTTTACTTGTGAGCCACTAGTGCGTGTTAGTGACATTCAACCGCCCGTTACTGGGTCGGCCTCTTTGATAACATCGCACAAGGTCTAGGAGGATCACCTCAACGAGGATTGCCCCGGGCATGCTTGATTAAGAAAAGGAGTTCCACAGCTCAGTATCGCCCTTATCGCTTGTTTACTTGTGAGCCACTAGTGCGTGTTAGTGACATTCAACCGCCCGTTACTGGGTCGGCCTCTTTGATGACATCGCACAAGGTCTAGGAGGATCACCTCAACAAGGATTGCCCCGGGTATGCTTGATTAAGAAAAGGAGTTCCACAGCTCAGTATCGCCCTTATCGCTTGTTTACTTGTGAGCCACTAGTGCGTGTTAGTGACATTCAACCGCCCGTTACTGGGTCGGCCTCTTTGATAACATCGCACAAGGTCTAGGAGGATCACCTCAACGAGGATTGCCCCGGGCATGCTTGATTAAGAAAAGGAGTTCCACAGCTCAGTATCGCCCTTATCGCTTGTTTACTTGTGAGCCACTAGTGCGTGTTAGTGACATTCAACCGCCCATTGCTGGGTCGGCCTCTTTGATAACATCGCACAAGGTCTAGGAGGATCACCTCAACAAGCATTGCCCCGGACATGCTTGACTAAGAAAAGGAGTTCCACAGCTCAGTATCGCCCTTATCGCTTGTTTACTTGTGAGCCACTAGTGCGTGTTAGTGACATTCAACCGCCCGTTACTGGGTCGGCCTCTTTGATAACATCGCACAAGGTCTAGGAGGATCACCTCAACGAGGATTGCCCCGGGCATGCTTGATTAAGAAAAGGAGTTCCACAGCTCAGTATCGCCCTTATCGCTTGTTTACTTGTGAGCCACTAGTGCGTGTTAGTGACATTCAACCGCCCGTTACTGGGTCGGCCTCTTTGATAACATCGCACAAGGTCTAGGAGGATCACCTCAACGAGGATTGCCCCGGGCATGCTTGATTAAGAAAAGGAGTTCCACAGCTCAGTATCGCCCTTATCGCTTGTTTACTTGTGAGCCACTAGTGCGTGTTAGTGACATTCAACCGCCCGTTACTGGGTCGGCCTCTTTGATGACATCGCACAAGGTCTAGGAGGATCACCTCAACAAGCATTGCCCCGGACATGCTTGACTAAGAAAAGGAGTTCCACAGCTCAGTATCGCCCTTATCGCTTGTTTACTTGTGAGCCACTAGTGCGTGTTAGTGACATTCAACCGCCCGTTACTGGGTCGGCCTCTTTGATAACATCGCACAAGGTCTAGGAGGATCACCTCAACAAGCATTGCCCCGGACATGCTTGACTAAGAAAAGGAGTTCCACAGCTCAGTATCGCCCTTATCGCTTGTTTACTTGTGAGCCACTAGTGCGTGTTAGTGACATTCAACCGCCCGTTACTGGGTCGGCCTCTTTGATGACATCGCACAAGTTCTAGGAGGATCACCTCAACAAGCATTGCCCCGGGCATGCTTGACTAAGAAAAGGAGTTCCACAGCTCAGTATCGCCCTTATCGCTTGTTTACTTGTGAGCCACTAGTGCGTGTTAGTGACATTCAACCGCCCGTTACTGGGTCGGCCTCTTTGATGACATCGCACAAGGTCTACTATCGGCCATGTCTACTTGCACTGCTGAAACTCACCACTTCTCAAGGTAACAGGAGAGCAGCTTAATAATACGCTATAGTCTGTTCACGATTACTTCCAACTATTCTGAAGCCAGCGCTGCTAATCTGACTATTCTTCGTGCAAACTAAGCTTAACTAATTCTAGAAAATTACACCAAAAAGACAACGCAGCGCATTCGTGAGCACCCAATTTAATAATATTGTTACTTGTCACCGCTAGCACGCCCCGCGCCATGCGAGCTAGCGAAGGGGACAGAGTTGTTATACGATTGCGGCGTCAGCGCGAGTGATGAAGGCCGCATAGCAGTTACAAAAAAAGCAAGACGACACCATGTTTTCTCTTTCTTTTCGGCGCATGCTTCTGATCCTAGTTGTACTGATTTCTGCGTTTATCTGAAGAATGCTCTGGATTCTGACCACGTTCTCTCAGCGTGTCTCGGGGTAAGGCACGACACTATAAATATTGCGACTGGCCTCCCGCCCGAGAGTTGAGTTGGAGTTGATGAATGAATGAGTGGCTGAGTTCCGAGCGATAGAAGACGAACGGCGCGAGAAGTGACCAGCTGGTAGGCTGGACTATTGGACTAGATGCGTGAGTGAAATATATTATAAATGACGGCAGCGGATATAATGAACACGTGTTGATAATGAGTATGAGTTGATTGACTATAACCAAGAGGGACAATTAAGAAGGACGTTAATTAGAGTTGAAGTAGACATTGCGCTCTAGGGTAAATATTAATAATAAGAGTAAAAGTGGAGACAAATAATAGCGGAGTGCATAAAATAGAAATCGAATTTAGTTTCTTTGATTTTTTTGCTAAGACATACATCCCTTACGAACTGAGATACGCCCCTCAGGCATCCGCATGTAATAATCATTTTCATGATAACTATTTATTACTAGGCATTACCGAAATATAACTAAAATATAATTGATACAATAATGATACCTTTATGTTGACAGAAGTATAAATCACTTGTAATACATGGCATATTGGGCAGTGAGGGAGGGAGGGAGGGAGGGGGAAGAAGGGAAGTAACACTTCATATGTGGGGTGATTTTCCAAAGGTTTCATTCAGAAAGTGCGAAGAAACCATGAGAATAGACTATACCGAAATAATTGTCGCGTAAGTACGATATAAATTGCATTTAAAAAAAGAATGCATATATTACATAATAATGCAAATTATATTGCTAGAATGAATATATTTACAAGTTAAAATAAAAACAATAATTAAGAGTCTATTTGTAATCAGAATTTCTGCGTGTAACAATAACGGATGCTTCAGAACAACGTTTTTCAACCCCTCCTATTTCATCAACGTAAGATCATAATTTCTCTTTTTGTTTGTAAAAAAATTAGTAATAATGTATATAAATACACTGTTTAGTAATTGATTTTAAGCACACCCATTTCAGCAAAGAAAATAATTTTCATAATTAAAAAAAAAAAAAGAATTAATACTGAATTAATTTTTTTAATGTTGATGCCGGATATTGTTTTTTACATGCAAGCCGTAGTATGTAATTATTACTATTGCTGTCTTTTAAGAGGGTTTTCTTGGGAAATGTGCTTTCGAAGCCACCAGAATACGCTTAGGCTTTAATTTTCGTTCGAAAGAAATATATAAGATAATACGTGTACTTTAGAGCGTTACAAAATATATGCATTCTTGTTTCGTGTGCAAAGTAAATCTTATTGTTCTGACAATTTTTGATGAGTTTAGCATGTTATACAATCAGCGTATTTGTTCCAGTGCTCATTAACATCCTCTCTACTTGTGTATTAACAAGTTCAGCATTACTTGCTAGCACGCCGTTGAGACATGGAATTAGCCTCCCTACACTGCAGCAAACTCTACTGGCAGAGTGGCCTGTCAGTGTGTCACAAGCGAGGAATATCTCAAAGGCTGCATAAACCAGCCAGGGCGGCTGGCAGCTGGACTCGAACCCGGGTACCCCCTCGGGCGAGGTGCGGACATAACTGTAAGCCGGGCCTGGCCGGGCTAGGAACAGGTTTCTGGCTGAGTTACGACGGCCGATCTATCCGCCTCTTGTTTATTGCGCGCCTAACGGCACCCGCCACAATTAAAGGCCCTTGCATGCTCTCGTTACCTCGGGCCCGCTGATTGGTGCTACATCACTACCCCCCCCCCCCCAAGCCTTTTCAGCCAGGTCGTGTCAGGTTGGGAAGCTCATCAATGCTTTTACTTTGGCAACTAAATTTTTCTCACCTCTAGGCAGGCGCTCGTGTCGCAGGTGTGCCGCATTTTCTCCATTTTCTGTGTTCACAATCAAAACAATCGCAATCAAATATAAAATACCTACGTGACCAAGAGAAATCTTTGTTTTTATTACCTACGTAGGTTAAAATTTTAATTGAAAAGTTCCTCCTTGCAAACAGCGCACCTAGTGGCGGGAATGTGCTCTATACCAAGCTCTCCCATAAGAAACCTTGTTTTGTTCCTAACGTGAGTAGACAAGAGCGCACTCGCGTACTCTCGCACGGATATCGTGTTTCCTCCTACTTGACCAAGACAATTGGACGTCCAGAAGATACGTCAACTACTCGAGTGAGTGGAGAGATTTCGGCCGCACTTAACATCGAGGCCTTGAGCGCCGATGAGGCCAACGCTAGGTGAGTATGTATGGAGCAGCGCCGGAACGAAAGAAGGGGGGAGAACGAGGAGATCCCCGACGACCAGCAACATGGTCCAGCTCGATTCCCATATGAGAAAATCTAAGTAAGAGTGTAATAGTGACAATGAGTTGTGGTACAGCGCTGACTAATTCGCGTTGGCATGTTCATGTACCCGAGAGGCTGGTTTCGTAGAATTCATGGAAACACGCGCCTACGTAGACAGCTATCGATATTGAATGTCCCCTACTGGGCCTTCTATCAACAACCACATTTGGACTGAAGTCCCACCCCTCCCCGGGTACATACTTAGCTTGGTCGAGTAGCTTCAAATGAAGTTCTGCACAAGACTGCACTCCACTAGGTGTGTGTGTATATATATATATATATATATATATATATATATATATATATATATATATATATATATATATATATATATAACTCATTTAGTAATAGTACATACACTGTCAATATTCTCCGATAAGTACAATTTACGTTGCACATGAAAAATAATGCATACGTCTTATAAAACAGTAAAATATTTCGCTAAAATTCATTCTTAAAGTTTTTTTTTTATTAGTTAGTAAGAGTACATGTTTAATACAAATTTAAGCGTGTCTCCATTCCCGATACTTAGAAAGAAATTTTGTACGAAAATTTTCGTCAAGTAGTGTATCAAAATAATTGCCAGGGTTGCAATAAAAAATTATCGGTATTAATAATAAAAAATATTTTTATAACTGATTTTATATGCATTAATTTTTGTTATGCAAGTGATCACTGCTGTGACTGAAAATATTCATGGCATTAAATAAATCATTGAAGTATAACACGTTTACTCATTTTTATGAAATGTAATTACAGCATTTATCATGCTTGAAAAATGGCCGACAACTTATGACTTCATTCCACTATTATTTAGAGTTAACATTGGCGTGGTTCACAAACTGTAATCCCATTGCAAGCATAACAGACATGTACATGTTTTTGAAGTCTATTGTTCTAAAATGAATTGGCGAAACTGCCCAGTGCCTAGCCACACTTATAAGAGCGAAACTGCCCAGTGCCTAGCCACACTTATAAGAGCGAAACTGCCCAGTGCCTAGCCACACTTATAAGAGCGAAACTGCCCAGTGCCTAGCCACACTTATAAGAGCGAAATTCGGCACTAAAGCCACACTAGTGTAGTATGATATTGTAACCTATCGTAACCTACACTCTGAACTTGAAACTGTGAGAATTTAGCCAAATCAGTGAAAATCGTTAAAATGGTGCGAATGATAACCAGTGCCAGATAATTAATCACTATGATGGCTAAATGTCACTAATTTATTTGTGATTCGCATTGAATGTCGAGAATTACACTGCCATAAGTCACATGTTCCTAGATCAATTGCATGATTCGCTAGTCGGCAGTAGATTACCAACTGACTTTGAGTGAACGTTATTTCACTGACTGACATTACACATTCGAGCTACGAGTGTAGTAACATAGAGGCAGGGTGGGGTTAGCTAGACACGTGTAAGACGCGAGTCTAGCCCCGGACCAGACGCTATGGTGGGGTGGGAGGGGGTAGTTAGACAGGAAACGACAGCTGTCTCCGGAGACAGAAGGCGAGAGTGTGTCAGCTCGTCTAGACTGTAGCTCGGAGGCTGTTGCCAACAACAACATCCAAGAATGTCAGGTCAAGTGTCTTTGCCCCAGTGACTAGGTCATGTATACTCTACGAACTTACCCTCCCCAGGTTTCTCAGTATCTGCTGATAGGTAGGTGCCACAAGCATTTTATAATTGTGCTAACATAACTATTCCTTTTTATGGTTCATTTGAACGTTTACTTATATTTTATCTATAAATTATAGCATTAAATTTATAATTAATATGAATGATAATAGGTAATGCATATTAAGAAATAGTTGTTTTGCAAAATAATACTGCAGTGAGTGCGCACAAATATGGTGCACTGTACCTGTGGTGATTTTTTCTAGCCTCGGTTAAGCTTTGTTTGCATCTGGCGGAGGAATATCCTGGAAGTAGAACTTTAGCAGGGATTCAGAAGAGTTGTAGGTAAACCGTGAACAAGTTGAATGTAGGGACAGGGAACTGGTTTTGCGCGGCTAGCATGATGGCTCTACCTTATATCCAGTGTAATGGCTAGAGTAGAGCAGCTCGACAGCTACTCTCTCTCTCTCTCTCTGATATAACTTGACAAGATCTTGACAGTCAGTGAGTGGCAACTTGACATATACGAAACAAACAACATACCATTTACAAAATTCTGTATCACCTCATGAATAAACGAATGAAAAATAATATTTCGTTGGCTATTTTGACTGCACTGCCGACGCAAATCAGGCACTCAGAAAATACACGAATAAGAAAGAGTTCCTAGATTAATTATTGCATTTAATCTTACATGGTCACAAAACAGCTATTGTTAGTATTATAAAGTACAGTCCGTGCTAAAGTAGTAATATATACACAGGTTTCGTCCTTTAAAAGAGGCCCCGTGTCGATGCCATCCCGCAGCATGTCCTCGCTCGTGCCTTTGGTGTCGTCTGCACACACACACACACAGCCTCGGGGTCAATGGCGGCCACTTCCAGAACCTACTCTAGGTATTTTGTTGTCACACTGGACTGTATTTCCTCATTCCCTCGCTCCGTTACACTAATGTCCCACGGGGCTAATTAAATGGTCCGTATTGAAATGAAACGCAACTTCAAACATTGGGAGTTCTTTTCACTTCGTATCTCCGCTCGCCATGTCATCCATACATGCTAGATATTAATTCCAAAAGCCTACAGAAATAGCGCATGTTATTGTTGAATTATTTTTCAAATAATTCAAAGATATATATTATTCAAACTCGTGTCGTTTCGAGTCAGTAATAGGAAGAAAGTGAACATTAAAAAGGAAGGGCTCAAGAGGCAGACAAACGTGTTGCTTCTGCTCGACTAACAACACACCCTGCCATGCCGCATGTTAACGGGCTCCCGCAACACTATCAGTCACAAAAAATTGCTTTCTTGTGTAGAATAACACAGTCATGAGTGGACACCAATTGTTTTATTTTTCCGCGAGCTCAGTGTATAATTTTTAAAGTGACATGTGTATTTCTGTGTACAGCTAATTTGTTTACTACTCATTTCTATTGGGTCGATAATCGTTACTCATATGTCCATTACAAGCCATGTTCTTTTCTTCCCTCCAACCCATCTGATTGTTTTCGTGTTGTGGCTATACTGTATTATTAAATCGATGGAAGTGGTACGCCTGTGGGTAGTTTGAGGTAACTCTTACGTTATTTCACGCCACATATTTCCAACTGGAGCTGCTAAGCACCAGTAATAGCAGAATAATGCTCTGCAAAAGTCGTTGGCGAGTTGTTTGTTTGTGAATGAAAGTGCGTTGTCAAACAATTTCCCCCAATTACTTACATTTCCAGCCTTAACATACTAGCTGTAACGTCCAAAAGGTGATAAGAGCTACAATCACCAGCTCGTGAATGTTAACACAAATTCGCTGCCTCTAATAAATTAAAAAAGAATTAACAAATATTTCATTTTTTACAAGGTTGTCTAATTTTACTTTTATAACCTAAGGATTTTTTAGACTGATGTCAGCCTATAACTACCTTAAAAATTGTTTAGCATTACAATGGCAAGTGGCTTAGGTGACAGCGAAAGAATACATGAACGGCACTTTCGTGGAACTGTGAAAATATTGGCAAGTGACTCGAGACAGTGTAGGGAGGAGGTGTTAGTTGAATGGGGCAGGGGAGGAAGGGGTAGCAGGAAACGCGCTTACAGCGCAAGGTCGCGCGGTGCTTGTGAAGTCTACCGCCGCCTCTACTGGAAACTGTGACGTCACTACACCCCATCCTCCTCTCAGCGGCACCTTTGTGAGCGCACTAGCACCGCCCCGCCCCGCCTCACCATGCCCCGCTCAGAGTGCTCCGCTGACCTCCACCGAGCTCCTCTCACAGCCACCGCCGTCGCCACTTCTTGTATTTACTTATCCTCATCTCTCACCCCGACCGGGTCCTCGGATTTTCGCAAGTGGGACTGGTGCCGGACGATGCCGCTGGTCCGCGGGTTTTTTCGGAAATCTCCCGTTTCCCCCGCCTCTTCATTACGGCGCCGCTCCATATTCACATCAATCACTCTTATCGGCTCTCAAGACCTCGCTGTTAAGAGCCGCCCAAATAATTCCACTCACTCATCTCTCACATGTCACCAGGATACACACGTACAAACCCTTCTACCGTGGCGCCTCGGTGCGTGCCAAATGGAGAGACTTGGGCGCCTCCTAACATCGAGGTCTTGAGAGCCGAAGAGGGTGAAGAGGAGTGAGTTATGGAACGGCGCCGTAATGCATGGGTAGGGGCAACGGGAGATCCCCCAGAAAACACATCGGCCGGCGGCATCGTCCGACACGATCCCCACCATACACGTACAGTTCTGCCTTAAGATCAGCCTGAACAGTCCTGGCCTGAAAGACAAAACTGGCGTGCAGGTAGATCGTCTGGACTGTTGTTCCCACAATTCCACCGTCCGACACGATCCCCACCATACACGTACAGTTCTGCCTTACGATCAGCCTGAACAGTCCTGGCCTGAAAGACAAAACTGGCCTGCAGTAGATCGTCTGGACTGTTGTTCCCACAATTCCACCGGCAGGACGATCGCGCTATATGCCATCGCTCAGTTTGCTGAACCCCATGTGAAGATAGGTAGTGGGTAGCTCTAGGATTAATATAATTTATTTTGTTTCGGCAAAATGGTCCAAAGATCTTGTTTCTGAGTTCATCGACGCATTTCGTGGCCTTCCGTGCCTGTGGAAAGTAAGGTGTAAACCGTACCACAATCGCGAAATGAAGGATACTGCGTATGCGCCCCTTTTCATAAAAGTGAAAACAATTGATTCCGATGCAACTAGGGACACTATTTGGGGGGGGGGGGGACAATTTACGAAGTAACTTCCTCAAAGAACACACGAACAGTGTAAGAAGTATGGGATGAGCACACAAGATACATATGTGCCAAAATGATTGTTTTACCAGGACCTACTATTTCTCGTGGACCAAGAAGAGACATCGCAAAGACTCTCAAATCTTCACGAAGAAAATGACTCAGGGTTACCATGCCAATAACACAGTAAAACATTTTTCTGAAGTCAGTTTATTATGTAACTTAGTTAAGAGCCTTAGGCGTATACATCCGTGTAATATAGAAAATTATATTTGCTACACAAAGTAATAAACATGATATTACTGTTCGCTCATGTAAGTATTCCTATCATAAGCATATAAATATAATATGAACACGATACAATTCAAAGAACACAAAGAAACATGGCAAGGTTCGCACGTAGGGATTATACAATTTAATGATAGGACTTGTATAGTGAAAATGTTACAAAGCAAGTTCGTATAGTTATGTTGTTTTAATTAATAGCTAATCTACAGTAATTATAAGATTGCATGCATCATAGGGTAATAACTATATTCTAGTACAGGTACTACTATAATGTAGTTATAGACAAATTTGTAAAATGCGTATAAGGGTAACAAACAATAATTGAAGAAATGCCTCTACTCAATAAACCTTTATTGCCAAGGAAACTCGACCTCCATTGTTGAAGTACTCCAAACACGACTCTAACGAGTTCTACACTATTAGTTGGATGACTCGACCTTCATTCTTGAAGTACTCCAAACACGACTCTAACGAGTTCTACACTATTAGTTGGATGACTCGACCTTCATTGTTGAAGTACTCCAAACACGACTCTAACGAGTTCTACACTATTAGTTGGATGACTCGACCTTCATTGTTGAAGTACTCCAAACACGACTCTAACGAGTTCTACACTATTAGTTGGATGACTCGACCTTCATTGTTGAAGTACTCCAAACACGACTCTAACGAGTTCTACACTATTAGTTGGATGACTCGACCTTCATTGTTGAAGTACTCCAAACACGACTCTAACGAGTTCTACACTATTAGTTGGATGACTCGACCTTCATTGTTGAAGTACTCCAAACACGACTCTAACGAGTTCTACACTATTAGTTGGATGACATTAGTTGGATGACTCGACCTTCATTGTTGAAGTACTCCAAACACGACTCTAACGAGTTCTACACTATTAGTTGGACGACATGCGGTTTTACTGAGACTCATACATTCGTTGCAGCGAGGTCCAGACGTAACATTACCACTTTCGAACTCATCTTCATACAAACATTTCAATGGGGTCTACTGATGTGGTACCTAACCATTGAACGCAGGAAATTGTGAAGGGCGCAACACGCCATAACAATGTGGTGTACTTTTGTCAAACCAATTAAAGAAATAGGTTTTGTAAGAGACCAAATCTTTCAACAACTATACCGAAAACACGATAGTTAAATATCTTACGAGCTGGAGTGGCTACATTAAGGTTAAATGGCTTCATAATTTATTCCCTTAGTGGAAATGCGTCATCCATCACTAGCACATACCGCATATTTTTTCCAGCGATAGTTCCCTCCTTTGGCAAATTCAGGCTCCCGTCTTCTAGTTTTTTCGACAAGTATGAGACCTCAAAGACACCTCATCAGACACCCGATCGTTTATTCCATAGGTGAAGTACAGTAATTCATAATTCGCATTCGCTATACCTAATATAACTTGGCTGTGAAAGTTTTTGTAATTATAAATGTACGCTCCAGATCCTGGAGGTAACGTGATGGCTACAGGCTTCCCATTAACGGCTCCGATGCAATTCGGAAAGTTCCAAAGATGTTCAAATTCCCCTGCAACGTTTTGCCATTCCTTCTCCGTTGTTGGACACAGCAATAAGACAAGAAAATGGATATTGAGAGACAGTTTAACACGTGCACAGCAGAACATGGACAAATATTTAGGGAGGGGAGGCAAGACGTTTCTTCAAAGTCATATAAATGAAATTGTTATCTTTCTTTTTCATATATTGCTGTATTGTCTTACCGATATGTAAAATACTATATGTGCGTATGTGATTTATTTTTTCTTCACATTTTAGTTGAAACGCTACAGGAAACCGACGATGATGTTTTCATTCAAACATTGAGCATTAATGAACACTGTCACGGAGTTCAAGTGCAAGCGGTAGTGCTAAAGCATTAATGAACAATGTCACGGAGTTCAAGTGCAAGCGGTAGTGCTAAAGCATTAATGAACAATGTCACGGAGTTCAAGTGCAAGCGGTAGTGCTAAAGCATTAATGAACAATGTCACGGAGTTCAAGTGCAAGCGGTAGTGCTAAAGCATTAATGAACAATGTCACGGAGTTCAAGTGCAAGCGGTAGTGCTAAAGCATTAATGAACAATGTCACGGAGTTCAAGTGCAAGCGGTAGTGCTAAAGCATTAATGAACAATGTCACGGAGTTCAAGTGCAAGCGGTAGTGCTAAAGCATTAATGAACACTGTCACGGAGTTCAAGTGCAAGCGGTAGTGCTAAAGCATTAATGAACAATGTCACGGAGTTCAAGTGCAAGCGGTAGTGCTAAAGCATTAATGAACAATGTCACGGAGTTCAAGTGCAAGCGGTAGTGCTAAAGCATTAATGAACAATGTCACGGAGTTCAAGTGCAAGCGGTAGTGCTAAAGCATTAATGAACAATGTCACGGAGTTCAAGTGCAAGCGGTAGTGCTAAAGCATTAATGAACAATGTCACGGAGTTCAAGTGCAAGCGGTAGTGCTAAAGCATTTGAGTGCAAAAAAAATGTTGACCCCGAGTAATAAATATTTATAAACTGTAATTGAACGTCTTGCGCAGGTAAGAAAATAAGATCAAGTCGATATTTTCGGCAACAATGTTGCTGCAAAGTTGAGAACTTTACTGAGCAAAGAACAGAAGACTGTACGCAGGAAAAATTACCAATAAAGCACTATTGGAAGCTGAACTCTGGAATCTGTCTCGCAATTCTGCGATCACGTATTTGCGTGATTCACCAGGAGACGACCGTGACAAACACCACAAAACTTCACATTTGCGACATCCCAACAGAATTTTGCGTTGTGAATATCGTATATTTTGCACACCGCCCGTTGTTTTATTCATGATTGTGGGTGAACGTAAACGACTCATTCGAGGTGATTCTTCGCCGGTTACGGCCAAAATATCAGAGAGGCTAAACATATCCTGTGTTTACAACAGCAAGCGTAACATTTTGTAGTATATGTAGTGGAAGTAAATACAGTACTCATGTGCAGGGAATATCACGATACGTGTCAATAAACAATCTAGACTGTCAAAGCATATTGACAATAATATTTACAAAGTCTTCCTTTTTTTACGTCTTTGTCTTGAAAGGTTCTGTTCGTGCTAATATATGTTAAACACAAAGCCACAAAATATTTGTTTAACCTAGTTGCAAGTAGTTTAACATTTGAGATGAATTATGATACATGTTTATGTTCTTAATATACATCTACACACGCACAAATGTATTTCAGTTTATTTTCTTACCTTGCAATAATTCCTCTGTGCTTTAAAGGTCGCTTCGCAGGTGTCAAGTATTATCTTCCCCAACGTTTGTGGAGCTATGTGACACGAGCATTTCAAATCTTCAAGTGTTCACCCAGTTGCTAGATAGCTGAGTGTCGCCATTAATCTTTCATTTGGTGTTATGGCTTTTCTCATACAAGTGTCTTTTTTTTTTTACGAAAGGAGTAACCATGCTATAAAATTGCAGGTAAGTTGGTTCGTCCATGCGCAGGTAGTCGGTTCGTCCATGCGCAGGTAGTTGGTTCGTCCATGCGCAGGTAGTTTGTCCATTATCCTGGGTAACGCCTCAGTTTCGTAAAAAAATTGACGTATGTATAATAATTCTTTGTTTGGAACAATTTTTTGTCTATATCTTATGTTTAGGTTTCTTCTTTTCTGCAGTGCACATGCAATAATTGCATTTGCTACAAGTTCATCAACTGTCGGTATGGATTTACTGAGCAAGTAAACACTTGCAGTTCTCGCACGCTACTGAACTATGTAATGACTTCCCTCGACCTACCACCCGGCCAAACTGTGTGTGTGTGTGGCAATCGCTCGTGACAGCCAATCTGCGACAGTTCTGCCTGTCAGGCCGATCGGAAGGCAGAACTGTACGTGTATGGTGGACCTTAGTGGGAGGCGAGTAGTCTAACCACTAACCCACCGCGGCCCCTTGTATTTTGAAATTACTGTTATGGTTTCCCCTGAGCCTTGAAAAGGTTGGGTTTTAAATATAGTATCTGGAAAGGAAGTTGTGGAGGTGGAGATAGCTCGCAATGAAGTAACACTAGCTGGGGTAGAAGAAGAAGAAGAGCCGAGGTTTGCTGGCACTGGCAGGATGAAGGACTCGTCCTGACTAATGCGGACCGCCAGCCGCCAGCCGCCAGCCGCATACCAACCTCTGTCCGAAGCCGCCACGTTGCAGCCGTGACTTGCGTCGACAACCTCCACTGCACCACGTGGTTCTGAGCCCACCCATGGCTACATCGTGACTCTGTTACACTCCAATTCACGCCGCCTGGTCTCTCACATAGACTGCACACAACCAGTCTCTGTGTACTGGCATTGAACTGCTTCTCTACCAGCACATCTAACGATACTGGCATGGTTTGGAATTTAGGTTAGAAAACTGATTTGTAAACAAGTGCTTAGATATGTTTTTATAATTCCTATAATCATATTTTTACGCAGTTCGACTTAATTCAATTTGGTAAGTGTTATATTCATATGATAGTACTTGTCATTTAAAAATTAAGATATAAACAAACGCGTTCATCTCTGTTGACAATGTGACTTTTGACTGTCGTGTATGATTGGGGTAGGTCAATGTTGGATACATGCGCAGAAGACC
The DNA here is from genome assembly GCA_029891345.1 of Dryococelus australis. Classification (NCBI taxonomy): domain Eukaryota; kingdom Metazoa; phylum Arthropoda; class Insecta; order Phasmatodea; family Phasmatidae; genus Dryococelus; species Dryococelus australis. Next base: position 987,947 of record CM056995.1, read on the forward strand.
AATAAGCGGTCTAACTAATCTTTACTCTATGGTCTATGATAAACGTGGCTAAACATTGTGGTAGCTGTCAGTAGTCAAACAATTGACGCTCGAGGATCGAAGGAACTGTGCAGTCTACACTGAACGTCTTTTATCGCCCGAAATATTCAAGTTGGTAGAGCGATCTATGGGGGGCACGACTTCGATATTCCAAGGCCGCGCCTGAACATTTTCCTTCAGTTTTTCATTCTTGGGAACATATTGTTACTTGACTGGGCCAATCAGAATTTGGTTACTCTGATAATGAAAAATCTGTTATTTGTCGGCAGATATCAGATACGTACAACAATTGATACAAAATTATACCAAAATACTGAGCTACAGAATCTTGAAACACAGCTAGATTCCACTGGTCGTCATCGGGGAGAAGACCTCTTCGTTTGTTGTGTGATCAACGTGTTAATAACTGACTGAACGTTTATTTCTCCACCGCAAATTATGACAAATAAGCAAACAAATTATTGCAAATGGTATGATTTTTTTTTTTTTAGCAAGGTTACTATGTTTGTGTATGTGACGTAAATGTGGATAGTAAATTGTACCAAAGTCTTAAGTTCTTTAGTCGGTATTTGTATTAAATAGATGCCATCACATGCGTCAATTCATGCACAGTTTTATTTGAAGAAATGCTTAGTTACCGCCAGCCAGCAACGTAAATAAGTCGTGTAGTATGGTAGGAACGTGAGAACATATCTTCATCGCGAGATGTGAAGGCACAGCAACTTATTCAGATTTTTTCGGTGTGGAGTATACAGCGAGACGACCACTGCAGGAGTTATAAATAAATGACAAGGAATTTGTGAGAAGGAACAGACAGGCTGGGACGAACCCTTGTGTGTGGGGAGGAAGTGTCGCGGATTATGATGGTATGGGGTGGCGCGACAGTGACAATGTATTCAGTCTAGCTGCAGGCGCCAGTGGGACTAAACCCCGGGACAACCTTGCTAGGAAGGCAGGGGCGACAGTACTAAACAATCCATTCCTAGCTTCTTGCAACGTTTCTGAGGCCATACTGAAGTTAAACATTCGATTACTCGTTGTACATCTTTCAGCAAAATCTAAATATAACCATAATCTAGAAACAAATGTCAATTACAGACCTACGCACAGTAATCGCGCGTGTGTGTATATATATATATATAACAAGTACATCTATATCTAACACTACATTCCTGAAAAGATAAATAAAGAACTAAAAAAACTCTTAATTTACAAACAACGTAAAATAACTTAGTAAAATTCCACGCAAGGACTGTTTGAGATGATTCGTGCAATGAGCCTACGTGATTATCTGAACTATTACAATATGTAGGTTAGTTTTTATGGTCGAAGAAAATCATCTATATAAATAATAATTGAACACCAGAAATAATGAAATGAAGATAGAAACGAGCCAGAGTTTGGTGTACTATTACTATATATTTTTATGTATCTCAAGATGTTCTGTACATGAAAATTTCCTGCGACTGTAATAAACTGATGCAGTGGCGTATGACCAGAATAATAGTTCAAATAATAACGGATTCTACCGGCCATGACCAACATACCTTGTATCTCTATGGTTCGAATTCATTGGGCTTATTTAACTACAAACGAAGGTATTTAAATGTTAACTTGGCATACGATTTATTTTGGAGACAAGATGCATTATATGGGACGACTTTTAAAAAACTTAGTTCAGAAATTGTGAAGATGCCAACTCCACTTACAGTTTACCAACCCGTCTTGTTACTGGCTTTAGTGGAACGACATTCCAGAAAGAAAGAATCAGTCCCGCTAGGCATTTGTGACTCATAACTTATGCATGCTGAAAAGCCAGTGGAGCTACATCACAGGACAATCCCACTAGACAAACATAATTGAAGCCACCGTACGGCGCCGACCAGGAAAGCTATTTCTCGCTGGAAGCAGACAGAGCTATATCCTGGGACAACCTCGCAAGCCAGAGTGGAAATAGAGCTCGCTTAACACATCTTGTCGGCATAGGTGCAACTACACCGTGAGACAACCCTGCTAGACAGTCAGTGAAGTCTAATGGCCTGGTTCATAAATCACGGTGTATTAGTACTTTAAATATTCATATTTCAAGATGCTAAAGAAAATTAAAAAAATAATTAGGAACAACCAAAATTAACTATTCCATTTGTATACGCTTGTCTCTGGTTATTAGAAGCGTTGTTTGTACGTACTACTACAGCATCAGACGTGTAATGAATGCCAGTAGAGTACTGGTAAGATGTTATTAATATGCCGTATTGTCCTGTATAGTATATAACATCTGCAATAATGGAGAATTTTTATTGTCACTTTTCAAGGTCCTCACATCCACACCGAAACAGCGGACAGCTCGCACATGAATCGAAACATAATTTAGCATAACGCCAACCACATATCTGCCGCTCATTCGGGATAGTATTCAGGAACGTCATGTTTCGCAGCAGGCTTTGTGATCACAAAGGTAATCAATGCTGACTGTTTCATACTACCTGCATCGTATCTACTACAGTCACCCAAGAACATCTTAATTATGTTTGCTTTGCACACTGATTGTTGTTGTAACAAGATACAATCGATTATATCTAACGTGTACAAAAATAAGCATGCGAATGAGTGAAAATGCTTATATTTAATACCAGAAACTCAAGAGTTTACAGATTCGCTACAGGGAGTAAATTATGAATATACACTATAGTATCTCGGCTGTGTATATTTATTTATTTCTGTATAACAGGCACATTTAAGAAAATTAGTATCAAAGAATCTGGAAAATGAAATAAGATTCTTACGAGGGGTAGGTCGATCAAGCATGCTAACGTTTCGACTACTAGGGCTGTTCTATATAATAAAAATTTAATATCGATATTTTCCCGAACAGTTACTCGATATTTTCGATATATCGATAACACCGATATTACCGATAATACCAAAATTATCTATAATCCAGAAATTATCGATAATATCTAAATTATCGATAATACTGAACATTGGTAATTATTGACCCCCATTTTGTTTTTTGTCAGTTACATCTCACTTTACAGCTCTGTTCAATTATTTAAGGCATGTGAAACTTCATTAATTTATTACCCATGCATTCCATGCTTTCATTGATATTTAAATGGACACAGAAATTGTCAGGTCTGAATTGTTCTGAAAACCTCGAAAGTACCTCATGACCCATACATGCTGGTAATATGGACCTATAGCATTCTACATAAGAGTTCAGTATTTCAAAAACAACACAGTCCACGAAAACTCAAGTTCATTACATAATAGTCATGTGTAGGTCAATAACGAACAGAATAGGACTGCATAAAAATTAATTATTATATATAAAATGAAAAGTTCAGCGACAAAAGTGGCACACATAGGAACACTTTTCAGCAGCAGCACATTCACTGTGTGCCGACTGGTCGCAGATCTGACACTTTACCCACAGCTCTCCCCTACCGTCATATGTGAAGGCCCCATCACAAAACATGCATAGAGAATCTTCGTTATCAGGACCCTCTTTTCCCAATGGAAGTTGAATGGCCCTGGCAAATCATCAGCTAACGCACTTGATGCTTACGAGTCACTATCAGAACCTGATCCATCAAATACCAATTTCCTATCCTTCTGAAGCCTAAGTTCTTGTGGGCGGAGACCGAGTTAGTGTAGATGTTAAACACTGGCATTGCGATCCATCAAATACCAATTTCCTATCCTTCTGAAGCCTAAGTTCTTGTGGGCGGAGACCGAGTTAGTGTAGATGTTAAACACTGGCATTGCGAGACACTTACTTGACCTCTTCCCCGTTTATATTGTTTTGCCTCTTTTTCTTTCATTGTGATTACTAATGTGGTTTTGTACGAGGACCCAGTAATGACACTTGCAGATGATTGTTTTCCTGCCACGTTTGGATTTTTGTTTTAGTTGAAGAAGAGGCAGAATATCCATGGGCGAGATCAAGGTAGGCATGTGGCCAACTTGACAAGAAGGGCTAGCGGCAGTGGTCGATGATACAGTTGGTGAAGACTGCATAGGCATGGAGATAGAAGATGGTGGAAGGTTGGGTTGGTGAGATACTGGAAGCTTGGCTGCGTTCCTTATGCATTTCAGCAACTTGTTGTGTCGCAAGTAAATCAGACTCCGGAAAGATGTTGCAGTTACATGGCCAGATACCAGTCACTCGGAATCCATTCACTGCAATGGTTCCCCTTGTGCATTCCAAGAAGCCTTCCCTAACAGATAATCAATGCCAAATGGTCCCAGATGTTTCTCCCCATGGCGTAGTTTTTATCGAATGAATCCACTATAATATGTTTTCAAGGGCCTCACATCCTGCCTTGTTAGACCAAACAATATGGATTCCATTTCCAATAGATACTGTAGCAACTCTTCTTCCGTATTCTCAGTAAACACACGTTTTCTACCCAATTTTTTCATTACGACGGTTTCAGGATCATTCTTTAAAAAAAAAAAAAAATCGTTCGTTATTCTCATGAGAAAAAACCCCGTAACAAATTTTAATTTTCTTTTTTTTGTCCAAAAATCGCCTCATTACATCTACGGAAAGCTCGTATCGCAAAACTCTTTCAAAATTCATCTAAAAGCATAAAACTGAATCCCCATAACTCCACTGTGCTAAACCAGTGAAAAAATCGTAAATCCACTAATGTTTTTATGTCCATTTACAATGAAATATCAGTTAAATATGATAGGTCTACTTAACTAAATTATGCACAGTAATTTTGTTTACTAAAACATGAAATTATTTTCATTATAAGTGTAGTTATACATTTTTTAAAATCTTTCTCTGTAAAATTAATGGTTTTGAGTTACAAAATATACGCAGAAAAAACAAACATTAATATACGAATATAAGAATTGACTGTTCACTATTCTTTGTAAGAAATTGACCCACACAATGCAGACAATATTGACCCCCAGTTGGTAAGATGGACCCCGGGTCCATATTACCTGCATGCCAGTGGGACCATTATACAGGCTACGCTATTTTAACTTTGAAATTCAACAGAACATACACAAACCGAAAATATCGAACTCTGATAATGTGTTGTTACAGTCTTAACATTGCACTTGAAGATAAGATATCAACATTTGCTTATTATATATAATAAGCATGAAAAGTAATTTTCTTTGACGTACCTCGCAAAACTTTTCAGAAGGTTCGAAAATTTCCTTGCCTCACTGTTCATATAAAGCCGCTACGACATCTATCTGCTTCATGAAGAGATAGTTGATGCGACCAACACTAGAGTGTAGCACCTCACTGCTTGCGAATTAAGAGGGTCCTTATACTACCACCCTTTCCTCTACCGAACATTTCGACAAAAACGACGATTTCGATATTGATATACCGATATTGTCAAAAGTTACATATCGTTCGATTAATTATTTTTATGTCGATAATTATCGACATTTCGAACAACGCTATCGACTACTCGCCTTTGATGGTCTTACCATGCGAGGAATCACGAAGGGAATCCCCCGTGCTACCTGGGGAAGGTTGTAGCGTCAGTCATTGAACAAACAGCTCAGGCCAGAGTATATATATATATATATATATATATATATATATATATATATATATATATATATATATATATAATATATATATATATATATATAGTACTGTGGAATCTTCCAGCCACTAAACCCGCGAAATACTCCAACACCTAAGTGTATTGACTGAACTCTTTGGTGCACACATTTATGTAAAGAGAAATCATGTACATAATACGTTTGTTTCGGTTAACATCAGTAAACACACACTTGGCTGTGATGTGCTAGACGTGTAGTTTTTTGAGAGTAAAAACGTCTCCGTTACTGACCCAAAAATCTCAATTTTTACTTTTTCTCCACGGTTATCATATAGTGCCCTAAAAGAAGAAATGGTTGCTCGTAAGCCCAACTGGCTTTGTTGTTGCAGTTCTATCTTCACCTCCATCCTTTATGAAGTGAAGTGGTTCATAGACCTACTATTCATTTCACAATACGACTTTCGCCGTAGAATTACTTCGAAGATTTTTATTTTATCTTGTAATGTTAAATGTACCCTATTCTGTTCCATATCAGGACGTCAGTGGTAGTCTTCAGTTTATTAAGTTTGCCGGTGGTTTTATTTTCAAAAAATAAGTCCGTGCTTATTTTCTCTTACTTCTGAGAAAACCATGTTAATAAAATAATAATAATAAAACACGTCTAAATTACAATGTTTGATTTTGGTAGGACAAAACTAGTATTTTCCTTTCCAGTCACAATAACCATGCAAACGTTTTCGAAGGGTAGGGTGCCATTTTGGGCGGGCCGCGACTGTACCGGCGAGGACAGACGCACGCATAGCTGGGGGTGGCGCTAGGGATATGACTACCTGCTGGGGATGACAACAACTGCACTACCACCCACCCCATCCCTAACTGCCTTCCACAACCCCTGTCCAGGTCCCGGAGCAACAACGTCATCCTCAAGTACCTGGGTAACAATTGCCACCAATAACCACTTATCTGCGGCGTTCTTAACATCTGAGTTCCTTCACATGCGAAGGCGATTCTTCCAGTCTAGGTCAGTGAGCCGACACACGGAACAGAGTCACGTATCTACAACGAGAGTGAGGACAAAGCGAAGCCTGCTACTGTATTAAGTGTTATTTCCTGCATGAATACCAAGGTGTGGGGATATCAGCTGTGAGAGGCAGCTGTATTACATTAGACCTTCGACTTGTACTGTAGAAATAAACATATAGTTCTCGACTGGCGAAAGACATCGCCAACATTACAGTCTGCAAGTTTTCACGTCCAATAGCATAAACAAGCCCGTACACCGCCATCGAAACATATTATATTAGATGTGTATTTTACACACATACAACAATAAAACTCTGCGAATGAAAATGAGAATAGAAAATTAGAAAGCTGGGGATGTCTAACACCTGAGAACTTTGGCACAGGTGATGGAGCAAATGCGGAATGCAATGGTGGGAGAAATGGGAGCATCCAGAAGTAAAATCGGGTTTGACTCCGTCGGGAATTAAAACAGGTTCGCCGCTTTGGCAGACGAGTGCTCTACCCACTGCACCACCTCAGCCTCGTGAATGCAAATTAAACCAATTTTTTCCTCAGAACCTATCAAGTTACAACTATCAGCACAACAGCTGTATTGTTAATTAATGGCATCGTTAATGTAATTCAGTGAACTGATTTTCCTAATAGATTACCTAATGTCAGGTGAATCATCACTAGTGATGTCTAATTTTCCGTAGAGACGAATGTGACCTCAATTTGGACATGTTTAAAGGGGTGACTGTGTTATCCGAGTTTCAAGTTTCTAAGGATGTTTTTAATCGCATGTCCGCAAAAGCCAATTTGTCAAAATGCATTTATTACCGCCATCATTCACAAATATATTTGAGATATCGCTCGCAAATATTAATATTTCAGGGGAAAAGAAAGACAGCGAGTCCAACTAGTGTATAGCTTTTTTTATCCCACCTCTCAAATGTTTTCAGTATCTGAAGAAACGTACTAACCTTTATATAATCTTTTCGATCCTGGAATACAGCTGCCTACACAACACGGTCCACGGGCTGCCGTTCCACAAATAAAAATGAAACATCGACTGTGACTAAATTCACATCTTCGTTTCAAGAATTCTCTACGCCATCACCGATGGATGTGATAAGGCGCGCTGGCACAGCTTTCTCCCGCAGCCCACATACCAGAAAGCTGGTGTTCTCGTGAGACTTGCTGCAATGCTATCCGCTCTTATTATATTATAATACCTACTTTTCTATTTCCATCCGAGTGAAATATTAATATACATAGACCATAACTGGCTTAGCAACCATTGTGATCTATTCTGTTCTATAAAAAATCTTCTAAAACAAAAGTGGTTCTAAACATAAACTTGATAGAACACATTGCTAAGCGTTTTTAATGTTGATATAAGCTGTTTACAGTAAAATGAGCACGCGCGTTGTGTATTATCCCGCCTTATGTCAGATTGACATTGTCATGGGCCTCATCCCTTTATTCATGCGTCGGTCAAGTGAAATTCCGAATTTTTTTTAGAAAAGTAAATATTTTACAAATCAGTTAATTTTTACACTTTGCGGCATTAAAAACAGAGAGCAAAAAATAATTGTTAGTTATAACAAATGGTTACCTAACACTTTTTATTCGAAGCTAAGATATGGAATTACTTTCCCTCAATCGTTACAAACTTTACCGGGCGCATGTCACTCAGTGCGCCCGTTAAAGTATATGCAGGCATCGGCACTGACTTTTTCTAAGGTTCATTTTAAAAGTGCTTACTTTATCGTGAACAGTCTTTACCAAACTATTTGCTACTGATAAGATAAACTTTTCATAATCAGACCAAAAAACAGTAAAAATTATTTTCGATTTTTTAAAACCGGCACTGGCCAGAATATTAATATGCTGGGTGAGAGGAATTGGGGATTCATTTGTAGGAAGTTTAAGCGATTTGCAGCACCAAATAATTCTTTTTCTGAAAGCGGTTATGTAGCCAACTTGCAGACACAGACAGTGGAACATATCGGCAAAGATAAGCTACACTAACAGAGAGAGGTTTGTTGTTCATTAGACAAATCACACGCTGCTTGAATAAACGAAACCTCTGTGGTGGACCAAACTGCGTCAAGAAAATACTTTGTGAAATAAAATGTTTGTTACCATTTTTTGTTACAATTATTACAGTAACAATGTTCGTTAGTTTATTTATTGATGCTTAATAATGGTATAAACATCTTTATAAAACAAGGTCAATAGGAAACTAGAAAACAAAATTATAAAACTTGAAATATTTATTTGCGCACGTTACCTGTATTTGAAATACCAGTATTTAAAAACATTCTAATTTTATTAGTGATCACTTCAGCTGAGGTTGCTAAGGTGTAGTGCTGGCGAGCAGATGATCCAGATTCGAATCTCTTTTGGGATTCTTATTTTTTACATAAACCAAAAAACGGCAATGTACGTAGACCAAAACAAATGTTTAGTGGTATCAATGAAATATTTTTTTGGGGTGACCAAAAAAAGAAAAACAAAATAATTTAATTTCAACATCAAGATATTTCGTTGCCCCTATAAGAACGTTTAATTTGGTTCAACAAACATTTTTCTCGGTGTTCGGATTGTTGTTGGTAGTAAATAAGCATTATGGGGGGGGGGGACGAGGAAGGCAGCTTTCTGTGTTTACTAACGTTAAAGCCAGAAGTTTTGAATGAAAGCTTATTGTAACCTATTGTTACAATTTCTCTCTCTAGAAATTAAGTGTGCTTTACCAAGTTCGTTAAGGAATAGAGGTCTACATTAAATATAATAATTAATTAGACTATAATTTCCTTATTTTATTTACAATAAGTACAGCAAAATTCTCTGAACTCAAAACCTCACAATAAATTGATACCACTTACTGTTCACAACTAATTACTCCAATTTCATACAGTTTATAACTACCACAAATAAATCAATGAAATTAAATAATTAAAGATCAGTCCCAATACAGTATAAACCTGTTCAGATATAGTATAAAACATGTGTCCAAATTTACAGTTCAAATATTTACTGTAAATTCAGTATTACACTTCCATTCAGTCCCACCTCGGTTCAGTCCATGTCCCGCCAGTCGCAATGTTCTAGAGTCCTCCAAGCTCCCTCACGCACAGTAGGCTTCACTAGTCAGATTCACACCCTCTCGTCCATTCATGCCACGAACACCTCACTCGCCGTCGTCCCGCAATCTCCAGTCGTCGTCCACACCTAACTTCGTTCGCGCACACTCAGCCAGGCGGCCTCCGTCAAAGACTGCCGGCCGCTGGGTTGCGGCAGAATATATAGTGTCTTAGACCGCCACCTAGAATCTTCCCCAACTCGCGTGATGCATCGCGGAGGGCTGAGGAACCAGCCAGTCTCACCAGAACATTCTTGCGTCGTCGCTAAACGTATCGGAAACTCTAACAGGCGAGAGGAGGTCTGTGACGTCAGCAAGTCTCGCCGCTGTCGGACGGGATTCCCAGAAGGGAAGGCAGGAGGCCGCGAGCGCATCGTTCCTGGAAGGGGGGGGGGGGTGAGGTGGGCCACCTACCTCGGCGCGGGGCAGCAGAAGCACGTAACAATGTGTATGAACGCGAGAGATAATAAGTGAAGTGCAATTATTGAAATGATGGCAAGTCCCTGTTTATTATTGGATGCTAATAGATGAACGGCTAACAGACACTACTTACTCCTGTGAATAGTACATAAATACACGTCGATACATGTCGCAGCGTTTATGCGTCAACATCCCACAACTTAGGCGTCAATGAAGGCGAAAAACTCATCGCTAGTCCTACATGTCAGGTTCTGTATGTGATATTTGTTTTGCTTTGTGTATGTAATGATTTAGTCGTAAGCCGAAGAGGGAAATAAATTGTACGTTTTACGAACACTTTTCTTAGGAACTAGTTTCCAAAAATAGTTTCGTAATGCCGAAAGTGAAATATTGTGTGTTTATAACACATAAATATACAAAACACATTTAAAAATGATTTTTAATAAACATTAAGTCTACAGTACTTAATTTTAAAAATATACAGTAACTTATTATTTTCACATCGAAACAAATATTTTGTGTAACACACTTGTATTATAGAAATAGTATTGGCTGCTAATTAAAAAAAAAAACTTATTTTGTAAAAATACGAACAAATTTTGCTGTGTATGCTGGCGACACGTGAACTAGTGTGCAGAGTATCTAGAACGTTATCCTCTCGAGGAGTAACGGGTTCGGTTCTCGGCTGGGTTGCTCCCGGATTATCGCACGTGAGAATCGTGCCAGATGATGCCACTGGTTGGCGGGTTTTCTCGGGGATCTCCCGTTCTACAGGCCCTTGCATTCCTGCGCTGCTCCATACTCACCTCGCTTCACCCTCATCGGCTCTAATACCCCGGGGTTAGGGTGTCACCTACTTGGAGGTTTTTAGCACGTTTGAAGCAGGGAAGGCGGGACCGATAAGGACTACACTAACGCGCGCGCCCGATGACCCTTCGCCCCTACGCGCTAGGCACTGAACTGGCGTGCAGTGTTCCCGTTGTGCAGTGTGTGCCTATAAGACTAAGCGGTGATGCTATCATTTTATTGGTGGAACGTCTGTGGGAAGGTTCATTGCAGGTCCCTAAAATAGTTTCATATGTTTCCAACAAGTATATTAATAACTACAGCGATGTTGAAAGGACGAGGGACTGGGAATAGCATTTATAATGTGCATGATGTATTTACAATACTATACGTACCTCACCTGAAGTGTGTTTTCTTCTCGAACATTGGTACCATGGGGACACGTTGGATGGTTTCATAAAAAAAAAACAAAACACTGCAACCTAATTCAAGCGCGTATAGCCGGAAGACCCAACCTCTCGACTCCACTACAAAACCGCCGTCATACTTTCAAGATTCACATGGTAGATGCGGATAATGTAAGGCCAGTTTGTAACAGCAGTCAGAACAATGGTTTCACCAACTGGGATTGACTTGGCGAAGCTACGTAGCCAGGGAATTGACACACACAGCTTTTGGCAGCTGCGACCTGGAATGAGGTATTCTGCAACCGCGCTGCAGTGACTTTGCTTAATAAATATCGAAGTGGCAACTTCAAAATTTTTCCCCGCTAATATTGCAGTTAAAAAATTAATTGATTTGTTCAGTATTTTTTTAAAATCTCTACAAACCATAACACTATGTGAAAATAATATGTTTTAAAATCAAAACACTTTTTTTTCTAAGCTGATATATATACTTTGAATAAATTAAATATCTGCAAATATTTTTATAGCTTAGATACGCATTAAATACTGTAGGCCTATTAAGATACTACATATTATATTTATACTGTTTTCATAATTCGGAGTGCTATTTGAAAATTTGAATTTAAAAAATATAGAACTTATTGCAAACGAAAATCTTTGAAGCAGTTTGAGTCATTCAATGACTTGCAAGACAAAATTGTCATGATAAGTGTCCGAGTAACGCCACACATGATTCAAGGAATTGAATTCAACAAATTTGAAGAGAACTTTAATCATGTGAAAGTGCCTAGATAATAAGAGCAATGGAATGTTGTGGAAGATTCGGGAAGTCTACAGCTTTATAAATCAGCCTTCAAAGTTGCGCGTTACTACAATAGCACGTATTGTAACAAGTGTCATGTAATATAAACAGCTGGTAACAGAAACACACATCTTTAGTCTCGAACGGATATAAATAAGAGCTAACGTAGATGTATATAAATAATTTTTTATACTTTCGAAGTGTCATTTGAAGGAAGCATAAGATACATCAACTCCATGTCAACGAGATTCGTTTCACGTGACTGGAAAGATACACAGAGGCCACAGAAAAAAAGTAGATGACTAGGGGCTTTCAAAAATGTCCAGCTGAGCGTGAAAGGAGGACAGCAGAAAGCCATCAGGTTATCGAAGAAAGTGAAAGGAACTGCGAGGTAGCTAGCCGGCGAGATGAATGCCATAACAGGAGGATTTTTCCCCAGGCCAGAAAACGACGACATATTCCAGGGGAGACATTAAAATAGCACATCAGAGCATCGCATCCTAAGTCTGCAAAATTTTTACTGCAGCTTGTAATAAATAAATGGTATCAGTGATATACTGAATATGTAAGGATGGAGTGTATTAATCGTGGAATTCTTGAAAGCATGTGCAATCAAACTGCTGTAAAGATAACTTCCGACTTGGATTGCGAACATTCGCTGGTTGGTTGCGCATGACATAGGGAACGGACTTAATGTCATAGACGACTAGTAGGGTTTGTCGCCCAGGCTCGTCGCTACTACACCGTTAAACCAGTACAGTCGTGGCGTACTCGTGTAATCCAGCTGCTAAGAGGCTGGGGTTGGTGAATATTGTCCTACTCCCAGAAAGTACTCGAGGTCCACAAACATAGTAAATGATGATGACGAGTCGTTAAACCAGTACAGTCGTGGCGTACTCGTGTAATCCAGCTGCTAAGAGGCCGGGGTTGGTGAATATTGTCCTACTCCCAGAAAGTACTCGAGGTCCACAAACATAGTAAATGAAGATGTCGAGTCGTTAAACCAGTACAGTCGTGGCGTACTCGTGTAATCCAGCTGCTAAGAGGCTGGGGTTGGTGAATATTGTTTTACTCCCAGAAAGTACTCGAGGTCCATAAACATAGTAAATGATGATGACGAGTCGTTAAACCAGTACAGTCGTGGCGTACTCGTGTAATCCAGCTGCTAAGAGGCCGGGGTTGGTGAATATTGTCCTACTCCCAGAAAGTACTCGAGGTCCACAAACATAGTAAATGATGATGACGAGTCGTTAAACCAGTACAGTCGTGGCGTACTCGTGTAATCCAGCTGCTAAGAGGCCGGGGTTGGTGAATATTGTCCTACTCCCAGAAAGTACTCGAGGTCCACAAACATAGTAAATGATGATGACGAGTCGTTAAACCAGTACAGTCGTGGCGTACTCGTGTAATCCAGCTGCTAAGAGGCCGAGGTTGGTGAATATTGTCCTACTCCCAGAAAGTACTCGAGGTCCACAAACATAGTAAATGATGATGACGAGTCGTTAAACCAGTACAGTCGTGGCGTACTCGTGTAATCCAGCTGCTAAGAGGCCGGGGTTGGTGAATATTGTCCTACTTCCAGAAAGTACTCGAGGTCCACAAACATAGTAAATGATGATGACGAGTCGTTAAACCAGTACAGTCGTGGCGTACTCGTGTAATCCAGCTGCTAAGAGGCCGGGATTGGTGAATATTGTCCTACTCCCAGAAAGTACTCGAGGTCCACAAACATAGTAAATGATGATGACGAGTCGTTAAACCAGTACAGTCGTGGCGTACTCGTGTAATCCAGCTGCTAAGAGGCCGGGATTGGTGAATATTGTCCTACTACCAGAAAGTACTCGAGGTCCACAAACATAGTAAATGATGATGACGAGTCGTTAAACCAGTACAGTCGTGGCGTACTCGTGTAATCCAGCTGCTAAGAGGCCGGGGTTGGTGAATATTGTCCTACTCCCAGAAAGTACTCGAGGTCCACAAACATAGTAAATGATGATGACGAGTCGTTAAACCAGTACAGTCGTGGCGTACTCGTGTAATCCAGCTGCTAAGAGGCCGGGGTTGGTGAATATTGTCCTACTCCCAGAAAGTACTCGAGGTCCACAAACATAGTAAATGATGATGACGAGTCGTTAAACCAGTACAGTCGTGGCGTACTCGTGTAATCCAGCTGCTAAGAGGCCGGGGTTGGTGAATATTGTCCTACTCCCAGAAAGTACTCGAGGTCCACAAACATAGTAAATGATGATGACGAGTCGTTAAACCAGTACAGTCGTGGCGTACTCGTGTAATCCAGCTGCTAAGAGGCCGAGGTTGGTGAATATTGTCCTACTCCCAGAAAGTACTCGAGGTCCACAAACATAGTAAATGATGATGACGAGTCGTTAAACCAGTACAGTAGTGGCGTACTCGTGTAATCCAGCTGCTAAGAGGCTGGGGTTGGTGAATATTGTCCTACTCCCAGAAAGTACTCGAGGCCCACAAACATAGTAAATGATGATGACGAGTCGTTTTGAAGTATGTATAAGTTGTGGTAAACTGGCTGCCGTATACTTTTCAAAATGCACGTCGTTTATACGTCTTTCCATAACCAAAAACAGCAATATTTCAGTAGAAATAGTTTTAAATATAACAAAAACCTGGCCCACACAAAATAAGTGTGACCTAGGTAAATGCACAATCGCATGCAGAAACACGCAAGGCACAGTACGAGAGAGACACTGGCGAGGAAGATGTTTAAATGAGACAGTGTATCTCACAGCAAGTTCGATACTTGCTCATCTTCTGGAGTCGAGAAGTCGGTGTCTATACCTCGTGTCTGATTGGCTACTGAGTGTTCCTGCGAAACATTCCCTATTGGCCGGGCCGCCGCGCCGGCTGACGAGTAAAGCCTAGTACACATGGGCGTCTTTCTTGTATAGGCTATTCACGGAAAAGTGAGCACTTTTTAATATAAACATTGTCATCGGACTAATAAACACAGCGTGTTCACTTCACCAGTAACAAAAGTTAACGTCTGGAGCTGCAAAAAATCTATTTGCTAGTGGTTAATGCCTGTTGAAAGGGCTTTAAAAAGTGCTCACTCTACCATGAACAGCCTCAACAAGAAAGGGAAAATAAAGGGGTGAACAAGAAATCGAACACTAATGCACGGAATTGTGTCATTCATACACACGACACTAGGTGGTGAACAAGAACGTGGATAAATGATGTCAACTATGAACCCAAATTTTTTTTGTACTTTTACAAGAAAAATTCTTGGAAACCCAGTTGCCAAGAAAATCCTTTGGAAAACTACAAAGAGTTTTCTTGTAAAGTCTGCAAAACATTTCTTTGTAATACAAAGAATTTCTCAGTAAAAATCACAATTCTTTTTAGAGTGTGTATAATTTAGAAGACGTTTTTGGGGCTGTGGGTGTAATTTGTGCATTATCATATAATCTGCCATAAAAAAGAATAAAAGATTTAATCCACTCAGACCTATTTCAAGCACCAAATATTTACAAATGTAAAATTTAAAATCACTCACAGGAAAAAAGACAAAACTCTATTTCTTAAAATTCAAACACAGAATTATTGATGGTAGTGGGACTATTAAACATTTTATCGCATTAAAAGCATTAACATATCTGCTTATTGCCAGCATCAATAAAATATATGTTTTGTTTACATTCTACTTACAAGAAAGATGGCGAAAAATAGGATCGTCCCTATATGGCACTGGTTAGTACATATACAAGCTGTTGTGTACTAGTAACTAGCATACTTGGCGGCCGTTCACACGATGTAAGTCGAGGTGTTCAAGAACGTGCTCACTTTCTTGTACAAGAGAGTGAGCACGTGTGTACTAGGCTTTAGTTAAGGTTCCCGTCTAGCTTGCTGGCGCTTGAAATGCGTTGCAAGGTGTTCCAAAACTCGTTACTCTACAAAATTATTAAACGTGCGTGCAATGCGCTGATCTACGAACAGAACACACACATCAGGCTAGGACTGTTGAGTTCTTCAACCACATAGAAACACTCCAAACGGGTTAAAAATGGCTTCTTCAAGGTGTTGCATCTCGAAATATACGCGTCAGATATATACAAAACTACTCGAGGGTCCTGTACTGATCCTTTCCATAACAACAGGGTCACTGCTGAAAGTTCCACAGATACATGCGGTGAGACGACACCACTGCACGCCAGTTCACAGACTTCCGCTTACAGGCGATGGTGCACTTGATACGTGTGACAGTGTCGCCCTTATTGCCCCTCGGCCTTAAAACGTGGAAGAAAGCTGCAGGTAGGCGGATACCTAACTAAGAGGCTCTGATTGGAGGACGGGTGTGATACTGCGACATGTAGCTGTTTCAGGATCACAGAGTATCAACCTGTTACTCTACTCTGTATCTGATGAAGACCTGTATCAAGTACTGTCAATGAGTACACTGCCGAACATTTATTTTGTATCAGTTTGACATTCGCCGTCAGCGCCACCAGTGTGTTGCGTCTGTTGTTCCAAGTAATTCTCATACAATCAAATTTTGATTGTATTAAAGATGTGCGATTAAGTTTTCATTTACACGATTTACATGGAGCAACTTCATTATGGTATCTGAAACAGTTTCATAGAAATAAAGTTTTTTTGCTATGATTTAGTTCTTATGCATACTTTATTTCATCATAACATATAAGAGACAGTACACCAACTTGATATCGTGCATATGTGATAGTGTGTAGGTTCCTGATACACGCCCGCTACTCGAGACTGACGAAGCAGCTATGCGCTTGGGAATCCCTGTATCTGACGCACGCTGAAAGTATCAGATACTTCATATCAGTTACCGGTCTGTATCTGTTATCAGTTTGGAACAGTTACAGAAAATAGCTGCAAGAACCCACCTCTGTTGTAGGCTGGTCATATGTTTTGCCACGCCTTGAATGGTTTGGGGGGGGGGGGCAGTGAGCGTCATAGTAATGCAAGAAGCGTCACTCGCTCTCCTGACGTCATAGCGGCAGGTCGAGAGGGAGTTGGCAACCTTGCACAGGTGTCCTGCGGCCGTAGTCCAGATAAGGACACGCGAAATGAAGCTTTGATCTCGCCGCGCGGAGCTCGCAGGCGCTTCCTTCCTGGACCTGAAGCTGAGTCCTGCTGGACATCTACCTCTGACCTCTGGCAGGCGGCACAACTCCCTCCTCAGCGCGGTCACCGTGCTCTAGAGGGAGGGTAGTTCACGAACACTTGTTTACATAACAGACGTCTGAATTGAACGTGCACAAAAATATATTGTTCTTAGTGAATATATTCGTCTCATGTTCGACCTCCCACGGCGCAGTCGGTTGGTGTGCCGCCTGCTTGCGGTGCGGGAGGTTCTGGGTTCGAACCCTAGGTAAGACATAAGCGTTAGTTCAAGTTAGGTTATAAGTTAGTTCAAGTTAGGTTATAAGTTAGTTTGTAAGCCGCCCCCTGATAAGCCTTCTGTCATAACACCGTTAATATGCGCTTTCCAGTTCCAATTCCAAAGGAAAGTAACTTTTCTTTAAGATGGGATATTGAAATAAAAAGAGCTAATTGTTAAATATTCTTCTCTTCTCCTACAGTTACAATACAATGGCTGAAGGCATTAAGTATGGGACACGATATAAAATGTCGACATTACGTACACGTCTAGACGTAAATGATTGATGTACCTACATGACATGCTCACGATGACTATAGATCCCCGCTAGGAACTGAACTCGGTTCGTGTTGGTACGAGGCGAGAGACCTGACCAAAACATTTCCACCACCACGGACCGAGAAATTTCACAAGATTGCAGAAATAAAAATCGTGAAGACGTAATATGAAATCTCCGAGGCCTGTAAATAATACGGATGCCGCAATATGAAGGTGACTTCGATAATACTCGGTTGAATTGAAGGGGCGTTACACGATGTCTGCATCACTCAAACGGGTTAAATTAAAGATTCAAGTATTACACAGCCGTTAGTGTTAGGTCGGGAATAGGGATGTGCGATATGGCGATATATCGATGACGAAACAATATTGCTGAAATATCGCAACGGTAATACGGTTTAACATTCTAGAGGAATACATGCGGTGTTAGTAAATAACGATATGAGATGTTAGCGGAATTCTAGTTGTTGATACGCGATGTCGGCGCTATAAATATTTGCGATACCAATATGACTTATGTTTGAGATATAAATATACAATAAGTTATATACTGTAGTTTATTCACGGCATCTTCACACTTTCTAAATAAGCCTTTGGAAACACACTCGCTCTACGACGGGCATGATTATTTCCTAAGTATGTACTGTGTCGCAAGCGTTTTATACGTGTATAAACATAAAAATTACTTATTTTTGGTTAAATTGAACTTTTATTTATTCTTTATCTATCAATTATAATATTTAATATATACAGTAATTACTACGAATAAAATCAGGAGTAAAATAGGTGTATTAATAACACCTAGCAAGAAAGAGTTCTAATGCAACATCATATTACACTGAGTGCGCCCGAATGCAGTGCTTTGCTGTAATTCTCTAGACTCGGTTAAGTTTTGTTTGCATGCGGCGGAGAAATATCTCGGAATTAGAACTTTAGCTGGGCTTAAAAAATGTTGAAATTAACTGTGAATTGACAATATTTTTTGGGACCGCGGTTAGACTGCTCGCCTCCCACCAAAGCGAACCGGGTTCAACACCCGGCCGGGTCACTCCTGGATTTTCGCAAATGGGAACCGTGAGGACGATGCCGTTGGTAGGCGGATTTTCTCAGGTATCTCCCATTTCCCCCGTCCTTTAATTCCGGTGCGGGTCCATACTCACCTCACCTTGTCCATAAGAGCCGCCCTCCCTGTATTGTCATCGACGTTGATTACCTTCTGGGAGTGAGATATGGCATCGACAGCGAGATATTCAACATACATGAAGACGACAGTGGAGAGAGAAAAAGGCAGAGAGATCCCCGGCCAGAAGACACGTAAACTCTACGACTACACAGTCCCTGCGACACGGACGTCAGTAAAAATAGCGACTGCCGATCGCTTATCTGTTTCGGTTGGCTGCGACGCTATCTGGGCGGCATCTCTGGACTCGTGTCAGTGTCGCGAGATGGATTTAGCCGCGGGCAGGGCGCTCATTAGTCCCCTCGGGACACAGCGAACACCCTGTGCGAGGCTAGCCACAGGTACCAGTCTTGAGCTTATCTACACTGCGAGAACAACTCGTTCCTCTATACTCGCCGCCAACCAGGGCTTAATAACCTGTTTCATATTTGAACCCACGGAAATATCTGCTAAGGGAGTGGAGGTATGTGCCAGAGAACGACTAAGCTCAAGATGACACCATTACAGTCGCTCTTCATCTCAACCGCATGCGAACCTCTGAAATAAACTTTTGAAAACATTCCCTGGCCGTAACTGGGATTTACTCTACAGGCTGGCGGTCTTCCAGACGACCCCAAGGAGAAGTAACAAAGAGAAGAAATATCATGTACTATGTACTAAAACATTTTCTGTGAAACCGTTCTTTCAGCGCAAACGCGTATAAAATGAAACACCTTATACGTTTCCATGGGGTTATATTTGTTGACAGGATATATGAATACTGGCAACTACCATTTGCAGCACTAGTTAATACAGACAATAGATTAAAATTAAAAATTGCGAAAGTTAGAAGACAAAAACATCAGTATAACAGACAAAATATTTGTCTTAAAATTAACACAATGATATTTTTTACAACGTTATAATATTGACATTTATGTATTTCTGTTCGAAAACCTTTTCAAAATATGTTACCATGAGGTTTTTAATAATTAAAAATTCAGATAAATTTAAGACGAATATTTGCTTGTAATTCTGTTTTTAAGATCTACATATTTATATCTACTCTTTCATTTTTATTTTTTCTTTGCCTTACTATTGAAAATATTGTTACAATCTTTAATTCATACACTTTAGCAATAATTATTCCTATATGTGATGGTATGTATAACGCAAACAGTATGGAGTCTATTAAGAAATATCATTTAAATATAATAAGTAGCTCCAACACTATTCCCGTGCTGTCCTACATAGTTTCAAACTGCATTTTCAAACTGCCTTAGTCGTAAAGTGCACTGATCGGAAGACTAAAAACTGCCATAGGGACATGCACCGACCTTAGAGACACAATTCGCACTTAGCACAGACTATAGGGTCGCCGCAGTGACATAGTTTCCGCGGCACAACGGTAGCACTGCGTATAGAGGCGCCAGGGCGATATAAACAAGGCTCGATGTCGCCCTTATCGCTTCTCTGCCTCGAATGACCAAAACTACAGGCACACCGGGATATTAACATCGTGTTTAAACTCTGACAAATCTCGAAAACGCAAAATGTTTTTAAGACCGACAGTTGTTGTGTGTGTTGGTGTCCTTGAATACGTCAATTTCGGGCATGACTCTATGGTCCATTCCCCATTGGAAGCAACTTTCTCGGAGCCCTGCTAAATATCTACTTGCAGCCCCGTTTCGTATCCTTCCGCCAAATGTAAACAAACATTGCCACGTGACTGCCATGTAGCATCTGTCTAAATCAATGTTTACATGCCATTGTGTGTGTACATATGTTCGTCGCTACACCTAAAAATAAACATTGAAATGCGACTTCTACTTATATACCTGTCAACTGTGTGGTTTACTGTTTACAGCTTTTCAAAGAATTCTGTCTTAGGTATATTCCAAAAACCATTTCGTACGAATATTCACAGTTTAGGCCTATAACATTATTTAGGTCAGCTTTAAGACGTTTTTAAAATGCCAGAATCAACGATGGTTCTTACGGTTACGTTACATTAACATATTTGTTTTCCACGACATAGCACATTACACGTAATGCACGTTAATATTTTGCCGCGACTGTGTTTAACACTGTTACAACTGCGGGGTAATGAACTGTAGTATTTAACTTCTTGTTAATGATATGTGTTGGGTTATTTCTTTAAAAGGATAGCCTCAGTTCGAATAACGAAGGAATAGACAGTCCAACGAAAAAGCGACATTCAAATCAAGCACGCAACCCGTGTCGCTCATTTTTTGTTATAGAAACTTAAAAATAGGAGTACCATAAATATTATTCCGCTCATATTTATATGTGTTGCTACTTACTGTGTTTTAGGATTATTGAAAGTTATTGGGGCTGGGCTTGGTTATTTTGTTGGGATTGGTGGTAAATCACGTTAAACGACTGTGTTTCAAACACCCATGGCAATGATACAATGTTGTGATGAATAAACATACGTGGATGTAAATAAATAACTTCGTCATGAAAACAGTTCACATTTACAACGTATAAATAGTTAATATCAAATATTTGAAATCACGCACACACACGGATCCAGCGTAACGATCACCATGCAGCCACGCCACGCTATTTCACACGCAGCGGTTAACGAAACACACCGTAACAGTATATTTATTACTGCCACGGAAACACAGATTTATCACAACAACGTAACTTGCTTAGGTAGGTTTAAAAAAACCCAACGTTTACAAACGTGATGTGGTAATTTGAAGTATTTTTCGGAGTAAGTGTAATTTACGCTTCGTTTGGTAAAACAACAACACGCCATGTCATCATGGCTCTCCACGTCTGCCAACTTCTCTTTGTTTCTGCCCCGCCATCATATCTAAATATATTAAAATAAGTATTCAAACATTAAAATCTCTTTCGGTTGTAAATTACAAATTCAAAAATATTTATTTTGCTGTAATTAGTATGAAATATGCTACAATTGAAAACATGTGCAATTTAGAGTATTAGCAAAGTGAAACTTCCCGAGAGTGAAAGAGACAAAGACAAAGAGAGAGCGACATGCCTCGCTCAGCAGCCATTTGCTTCAAAGTTGCTCTCGCTCGATAAAACAACACCGTACCATTACGGCATACTCACGACATTTTCCGCTGTTATTTTAAACTGTAAAAATGAGATATGTTGCCATCGGGGCTACCTAAATATTTCAATATTTCAATAGGCACCGTTTAATTCACAAATAGTATACTGGAAAACAAGGTTAAATAATATTTTAACTGTGAACTAACTATTTCTTATCGGCCGTTGCCAACACATCGCTGCTATCGCTGTTGTTAATTCATATTTAAAAAGAAATAGATATTACAAGTTATAGAATATATTAAGGTAAAGTTTCATTTATTCAATAATACAGTACTCTAAAGTTAACCAGAGTGTTACAAATTTGTGGAATACAGGTTATTGAAAAAACAGGTTGACATGTTATGCCTAGAGTGTTTTTTCAAAGGTTGATTTTCATAAATCGCTTCCAATCGGAAATGGACTATAGTTGTTCTGAGGGATCGCGGTGGCTGCGTGTTCTGAATGCTCGCCTCCCACCAAGGCGAAACGGGTTCAATCTCCAACCGTGCCCCTCCCGGATTTTCGCAAGTGGGAATCGCTAGTCGGCGGGTTTTCTCGGGGATGTCCCGTTTCCACCGCCCTTGCTCCGTTCTCACTTCATTCCACCCTCATCGGCCCTCAAGACCTCGCTGTTAAGAGCCGCTCAAATCTCTCAACTCCAGTTGTAGGTTGCCTCCCGCCGAGCGCGTAACTGATAATATTTCTGCGTGTGAAGTATTCTCTTAAGAGTATTTCTGAACTTGAATTTGTGAAAATGCAGCAAAATCAGTAACAACCTTTGAGAACGGCCCCACAGATAATCAGTGCGAAATAACTTATCCATGTGATGATTTAATTCTACTGATTCACGCGTGGTTCTCACTAAATGCCGAAAATTCCACATACATACGTCGTTTGTTCCCAGTTCACATGCTTGGTTCAATAACCGGGAAAAGCTTATCATCTGAATTTCAGTTAATTATATTTCACTGATTGGTAATACTGATTTAAGCTTAGATTGTAGACGTTTAGTTATCAAGAGTGACCGAAATCTCGTTTGTCGTGTCTAGTTATAGAATGTATTCACACGAAGACATGCAGTGCTTAATAGACGAATAGAAAACTAGCTGTAGGTAAGCACATGGGATAGGCCTATTGAATTTAGCCTGCTCGTTAATCCTTAGACGTAAATCAGGTTTCGCCAGTTAAGTAAAGTTCATTTGCTGTTTCTCCATACTTTTTGGAACCGACCTTTGAAAAATCACCGCATGCATTACGTGTTCTGTTGTTTCCTAATTATTTCATATTTAAAAGCGCTTTATACATGTGATTACATTAAAGTACCTTATTTTTATTTAAATTAAACTTTTACTCATATTGTATCCATAAATTATAATACTTATTTTATAATTCATATGAATAAAAACAGTGAGGAAATACGTGAATTGGTGGTTGCCTAGTACGAAATATTGTTATGAAAAATAATATTACAATAAATGCACATGAATGTGGTGGGTTGTCGGTTTGGTTGAATTTTCTATACTGGGTTAAACTATATTTGCACGAGACGGAGTATATTCCTGGAAGTAGACGCTTAGCTGGGCTTCAGAATATTTAGAAGTAACCGTGAATATGCCATATGTTGAGATAGGTAGGGAGGGGAGGGGGGGGGGGGTTAGTACGTTGTTGCATACGCAGCGTGTGTTTGCAGTTCTGGGTTGTCTCAGCCTTGCCGTCAAGTCGGTCTCCGGAAATAAACGGAAGTCAGTGGTGCGTGTAGCGTTCGTAGCCTAGCTAGCGTGTTCCCCGGCTTCTAATAGCAGCGGTGACGAAGACAGAGAGAGAGAGAGAGAGGACGCGGGAGAGATGGGCTGTGGAGATAGCAGCGCGCGCACGCACATCAAGATGTGATCTCGTCAGACCCGCAGCATCTCCAACTCTCTCTCTCTCTTCTAACCCGCGGTATTTCCACGAGCGAGCGCCTGCACGCTAGGCAGCTCGCACGTCGAACTTCATCCAAACACGAGGGTTGCCTAGCGACAGGCGCAGGGTTCACAACTAATTTCGATAGCAAAACTCCCGTATTCAGACCGTAAAGTTTCCGTAACAATAATAAAATTTCCGTACTATACGTAGTAAGGCGCTACAAATACTTTCATCACTATTTATGTATATACATACATAGCGTGTGTGTATGTGTATATATATATATATATATATATATATATATATATATATATATATATATATATATATATACACATACACACCACACATATATGCTATTCTCGGTAAAAGAACACTTTTCAATACCTCTCTCTTTTTGGAATAATGGTCAATAAATATATTTTATTGTAGGCCTAGTCATTAACTTTCGATTCGGGTTATATATAGTATACCGTGCAGCTGGAAACCTTCTGTACATCTCTTTATGGACAATAAAATTTCCCTGCGTGTACAGGAATTTCTATAAAAGTTGGCAAAGCTGACCAGGTAGGCGAGACTCCGCTGTCTTAGGTCGAGTATCATACATCATTATTTGTAACTGCATCGTGTGCGTGGGGGGGGGGGGGGGAATTACCCCCACTGCTGTCGATTAGCACTGAAACCCCCAACCTTCCAATTGGCATTTAACTATGCTACTGCGTGATCAACCCAGCAAGGATTTTGAGTCTCAGCTCATCTTTATTCCTGGTTGGTATTCCGCAAACGGAATTGTGGCCATGTCATTTCTGATATCGGTCTGCAGAGTAAAACAAGAACAGTGTACAAAAATACATAACGTGGCGACGTCTGATTTTAATATAATTTTCTCATTTTTCTGTGACGTAGCCTACAATGTTATTATGCAATATGGCGTATGTCCACAAAATTATTTTTTTCATTCAATAATTTGCCCCCGTTGTAAGAATCCGTCAAATAATAATTGGTAATTTATGAATTAGTTTCCGAGCTGTTTGAGATAGCACAACAGCATCCGGGACTGCAAGACTTGCAGCTCTCTGGAAGATATCCAACGTCGTTGAGGACCCGCTTAGAGCGTACAGCATCCTACACGTATGTTGTAAATATACCATCCATGACTACACTTGCATGGAGTGCTCATATCTCACGTTGAACCAACACTTGATATACTATATTTAGGATAGGAATGTACGTTTTGACAAATGTAATTTTCTACACTTTAACCACAACGTTGGAAATCCCTGAAACTACAACAAACCATATGTGTTATATTGGTACACTCGTGTGGTTCGATCCAAAAGTTACGATATAGTTTAGTCGATGTTATTTCTAACTTTTCTAAAGCCATGCATCGTCATTTGCACTTCCGGGAACGCCCAGGTGATATCAACACGTGTGTCTATATATATATATATTAATATAAAAAAAATTCCAAAATTGCATTCGTGAAAAGTTAAATATAATAATAAATACTTCACAAGTAAAAACATTTTTCGATATAGAAATAGTTCACGCAATGAAAATTTAACAGCCATTAAGAGTACCTAATCATTTATCTTTGCTTTAATTCATGTTGAATATGAATTAATTATTATAATTTATAGACACAACATACAAGAAAGTCTCATTCAACCGTAATAAGTACGTAAAAGTTGAAGCAGGTATAAAACGCTCGTAATGTACGATTTTATTAGGAAACAAAAGCGTTTTTTTCAAAAGTTTCATTCCGGAATAGTACATTGGTTGTGTGTATTTCAATAGCGCGGCAGCTCTCACGTGTGGGAAGAGCAAATGCCAGCCTTTGATAGTCTCCGAAGTGTGGAACTTGTAGATCAAGTTTCACTTACGGCTCAAGACAAAGAATCACTTGACCAACTCCAACCTCATATATTTATAAACGACAGTTGAAGACCACTGCTTCCTCTACAAGGACTAGCAAGGCGCACCCGGGTTCGATTCCCGACGGGGTCGCTTCCGGATTTTCACACATGGGAATCGTGTTAGACGATGCCGCTGGCCGGCGGCTTTTCTCAGGGATCTGCCATTTCCCCCGCATTTGTATTCCTCGCAAAATTAGCTGTCGTAATTATACACAACTCACAGCGTTGCGGTCCTAATAACCCAGCTATGCACCTACACATCGTGTATTGGCTGTTCGCGGTAAAGTGAGCTATAGGTACTTAGAGGGAGGCCATAGGGAAGTGACTGTGGGGGAAGACGGGTCCTGACATCGTACCTCGCACCTGGCACACACATCGATGTTGGCGCGGACAATTTTCACACAATGGCGGGGCGTGACCCAAGCCAGTATGGTTCCTCTCCTCCCATTTGTTTGTTTATTTTCTCTCCCCGGTGCTCAATACTCGGACGGATGCGTGCGTCCCGAATAATCACGCTTACGAACTTCTTACCAAGTGTGCCGAGCACACACTCTTACACACACTGATAAGTGTCCGTGACGTTGAGCTTAGAGATGGGTACTTGTAACGTAAGATGTCAAAGGACACGTTAAATGTTTCAATTACCTTCAGACGGTACGCTACGCACGAAAATAAACACAAAAAAATTGCTGTTAACTATAAAATTTAGCACGCCCGATAAAATGTTTAGTTTATTCACAAGCAATTCTTTAGAAACTAGTTGTCACAATTACTATGTAACACTAATAGTGAATCAGTGTAAACTTAGTACCACGCGAGCACCATACAGACTTCATGTTTATCACGAACATTAAGAACACGATCTCATACGTTGCACATGACAACGTTTCACTTGTTCTACAGATATGTTTGGCAACTGGTTTAGAAAGAATTTAAAAATTGACTTAGTATGTAAGTAAAATACTATCATTTGGGTTAGGCTGGGAAATCGAAGAAGAGAAGAATAATACCTGAAATATTTCCGTTATTATGTCGCTCCCAGCACTACAATAACATCCATTTTTTTCTCGCTTCTACCGCAGGAAGCATATACTTTTCCTTATTCTTTTTTCAAGGAGTTCGATTACATCAATCATTCCTTTGTTTGATAGGTTATTGTAAATGTAGCAGTCATGCAGGTCGCGTATAACAGGACGTGGACCACTACAAGACACAACTACTGTAAATCGAATGTATGTACGTACAGACAGGATAATATTGCGAATATGGGGTTTCCTTGGCGATGCTCTATCACAAGCTGTGGCCCGTGACTTTAAGTACATTTACCTAATTTTAAAATGGTTCGACCTTTTGAAGTCATATTTCTCTCAATGAAAGATTTTACGTTTAATTGTTTGCGAGTTATAAAATTGGTAAAATGCAGAAATTACATTAGTCAATGACTTGAAATTATTAAGTTGATGGATATTTAGGGTTTTATGCTAGCTTAAACTTGTTCAATGCGTAACAAGAGGTGACTATATTAGATTAGTTTGTCAATATTTGTAGCAATAAAAACTAAAAGTAATTGAGGAGATTTCGCACACATTGTTTTGAGGTCTAGGAGACTTGTACTTGAATAAATGAACTGCGTTCTTACGTCCTCATTAGCAAGCTGTGGTGGGATGGGGGGGGGGGGGTTGTGGTGAAGCTGCGAAGGCAGATAACAGCCCCTTTGTGCCACACTGTGTGTGAGGGGGACCGGGGAAGGGTATCCGCACGTCAATAAGGCCTCTATGCAAGCTCGCTTGCATCCTAATAGCGACCCTCCACGCATTTCCTGCCACCCCACTTCCTACATACCATTAAACACTTCTCCAGTGTCTCTCTCTCTCACACACACACACACGCTGTCTTGTGATATACTGCTCCTGTCACGAGTCCAGAACACATTCATGGCACTGCGTCACATTTAAACAACTGAAACATATTAAGTGGTAACTGAGTCAGTCACCAAAAATGTAAATTCAAAACCTTTTCAAGGACTTCCCAAGTACTGAAATTTACAATTTTTACAAAATTTCCAAAAATTAATAACTTTTTAGTAAATATGCCTGAGCCTACGTTTCATTTCGAATCTGTAACCTTACACATTCAAAATAAATACGCCAAAAAGGTTTCAGTTACAATAATGAATAGAAAAATCGGATACAATGTTAAATCTACACATATAACACCGTAAATTCCAGAGTTAATGCAAAAAAAGTCTGTAGTGTAATCTTTGGAAGTGAGGTGTTTAATTACTTGGCATTCATCCTGTATACACGCAACACCACGAGAACGTTGCACATAGAGGCGATGACGAACTTGAAGGGCATACCCTTGTAGCCCTTACCACTGACACGCTTCTCTGCCTGGAAAGCGAAAATAGTGGTCGGTACGGAACCCACCTTAAGGTAAACTTTCGCTGCCATATTGAAATGTATTTTTCAAATTACTAATATTAAAGAAAAATAAAATACCGGAAAAAGCACAACACACAACTAGGTATTTGCCATACACAGCTAGCAGTATAGACTTACGACCAAACTACTAATACGTATTTGTCAGCTAGCAGTATAGACCTACGACCAAACTACTAATACGTATTTGTCAGCTAGCAGTATAGACTTACGACCAAACTACTAATACGTATTTGTCAGCTAGCAGTATAGACTTACGACCAAACTACTTATACGTATTTGTAACCTAGCAGTATAGACTTACGACCAAACTACTAATACGTATTTGTCAGCTAGCAGTATAGACTTACGACCAAACTACTTATACGTATTTGTAACCTAGCAGTATAGACTTACGACCAAACTACTAATAAGTATTTGTCACCTAGCAGTATAGACTTACGACCAAACTACTAATACGTATTTGTCAGCTAGCAGTATAGACTTACGACCAAACTACTAATACGTATTTGTCAGCTAGCAGTATAGACTTACGACCAAACTACTTATACATATTTGTAACCTAGCAGTATAGACTTACGACCAAACTACTAATACGTATTTGTCAGCTAGCAGTATAGACTTACGACCAAACTACTAATACGTATTTGTCAGCTAGCAGTATAGACTTCCGACCAAACTACTAATAAGTATTTGTCACCTAGCAGTATAGACTTACGACCAAACTACTAATACGTGTTTGTCAGCTAGCAGTATAGACCTACGACCAAACTACTAATACGTATTTGTAACCTAGCAGTATAGACTTACGACCAAACTACTAATACGTATTTGTCAGCTAGCAGTATAGACTTACGACCAAACTACTAATACGTATTTGTCAGCTAGCAGTATAGACTTCCGACCAAACTACTAATAAGTATTTGTCACCTAGCAGTATAGACTTACGACCAAACTACTAATACGTGTTTGTCAGCTAGCAGTATAGACCTACGACCAAACTACTAATAAGTATTTGTCAGCTAGCAGTATAGATTTACGACCAAACTACTAATAAGTATTTGTAACCTAGCAGTATAGACTTACGACCAAACTACTAATACGTGTTTGTCAGCTAGCAGTATAGACCTACGACCAAACTACTAATACGTATTTGTCAGCTAGCAGTATAGACATACGACCAAACTACTAATACGTATTTGTAGATAGCAGTATAGACTTACGACCAAACTACTAATACGTATTTGTCAGCTAGCAGTATAGACTTCCGACCAAACTACTAATAAGTATTTGTCACCTAGCAGTATAGACTTACGACCAAACTACTAATACGTGTTTGTCAGCTAGCAGTATAGACCTACGACCAAACTACTAATACGTATATGTCAGCTAGCAGTATAGACTTACGACCAAACTACTAATATGTATTTGTCAGCTAGCAGTATAGACTTACGACCAAACTACTAATACGCATTTGTCAGCTAGCAGTATAGACTTACGACCAAACTACTAATACGTATTTGTCAGCTAGCAGTATAGACTTACGACCAAACTACTAATACGTATTTGTCAGCTAGCAGTATAGACTTACGACAAAACTACTAATAGGTATTTGTCAGCTAGCAGTATAGACTTACGACCAAACTACTAATACGTATTTGTCAGCTAGCAGTATAGACTTACGACCAAACTACTAATACGTATTTGTCAGCTAGCAGTATAGACTTACGACCAAACTACTAATATGTATTTGTCAGCTAGCAGTATAGACTTACGACCAAACTACTAATACGCATTTGTCAGCTAGCAGTATAGACTTACGACCAAACTACTAATACGTATTTGTCAGCTAGCAGTATAGACTTACGACCAAACTACTAATACGTATTTGTCAGCTAGCAGTATAGACTTACGACAAAACTACTAATAGGTATTTGTCAGCTAGCAGTATAGACTTACGACCAAACTACTATATACGTATTTGTCAGCTAGCAGTATAGACTTACGACCAAACTACTAATACGTATTTGTCAGCTAGCAGTATAGACTTACGACCAAACTACTAATACGTATTTGTAACCTAGCAGTATAGACTTACGACCAAACTACTAATACGTATTTGTAACCTAGCAGTATAGACTTACGACCAAACTACTAATACGTATTTGTCAGCTAGCAGTATAGACTTACGACCAAACTACTAATACGTATTTGTCAGCTAGCAGTATAGACTTACGACCAAACTACTAATACGTATATGTCAGCTAGCAGTATAGACTTACGACAAAACTACTAATACGTATTTGTCAGCTAGCAGTATAGACTTACGACCAAACTACTTATACCTATTTGTCAGCTAGCAGTATAGACTTACGACCAAACTATTAATATGTATTTGTCACCTAATTTGGCCAGAATTAAAATTGTAACGTAATTACGAATTCATAGTTCCCTTGTTTTTACTGCAGTGGAAGCTCAACAATCAGCTGGGTATAGATGTACTTCCGGAATTTTCTTTTTTCAAAAGTATAAAAATATTAGAATACCTAGTAATATGGAGAGGAATGTCCGCCTTAACTTCTTAATGTACTATCTGGAGTATACTTGTTCGCGTCTGTCAAGTTGCATAATATGTGAAAACATGGCTGGTGCTGTACAGACCCACAAACTAACACCAATAAGGACAACTCCTTACTCTGGGCAATGCTATTGATTGGTGCTGACACAAGAACTATTTCTTCCCAATGTTGGTTTCTTGTCTCGCGGATCTACTGGAAGTCATGAAACTCATGAGTACTTTGCACGCCATAACTCGATTTAAAGCTAATTTATCAAATTATCAACCAGGCAGCAGCTTTAAGGTGTTAACATAGTGGGTGGTTGGTGCGCATCTCGTACGCGCACTCTGCGCCGTGTTTCATGTACGGGATGTGCCAGGGCGCCAGGGAATGAGTAATGCGGCTGTCCGTCTGACATCCCGAGGTCCGTTCCGCCGCGTTTACCAGGGGACGTGGGCATATGAAGAGAAGCCGTTGTGGTAGGGACGATGAAGATGTCCGCCTTCAAGGCTGCCCCTTGTATACTGCCACAGGAAGTTGCCGGCCCTGGCCCATACACTCGACTTTCTGTGTTACGTGAACCGGGTACTGGCCAGTGGAGACTGACGATTGGCCGGCTCTTAACCTAGCTGTCGTATGGCTCTCATTCTGCAGGCCGCTGTAACTATTGTAATTTTTTTTTTAATTAAATTTTTTATGAGTAAATATTTATTAAGGACAGAAATGAAAGTCGATATTTTGTTGCCAGTTTATGAATGTAGCTGTTTACAAGGGCCAAAGTCAGCAAATAACGCTGTGACTAGTCAGCCTTTGTTTACAATTTATTCTTCTGTGGAGCAGTGTTTTAAAATACACGGCATTGCTGTTTATTTCCTGAACAGATTACTGTATGAAAACCCTACAGTCGCAACTTAAAATTCTGAGCAGGAAACAGAAGACACACGAGACCTCACATGTTTCAAATTTCACGTTTACATTTCACAAATGCCTTTGAAATGCACCCGCCAAGTTTTATGCATGCGCTATCTGGTAATTGTGCGGATTATCCATAACATTCCAATTATACTGCACTTATTACACCTCTTTAAAAAAAGTTCAGAAGTGATGTTTGTTCTACAGCATAATTTCACGTAAGCTAAGATATATGTTTGTAGTTTAAAGATATTCTACATCATAATGCATATAAGCTACAGAGGTATTTCTAGTTTCAAGATATGTTCCCCATAACAAATGAAATAAGCTACAGTAAATAGCAGTAATGTGAAATGGCGTGTAGAGGCTGAGTCTTAATATCGGGGTCATGAGAGTCGATGAGGGTGTAGCGAGGCGAGTATGGAGCAGTGCCGGAATGCAAGGACTGGAGAAACCGGAGATTCCCGAGAAAACCCGCCGGCTAGCGGCACCGCCAGGTCGAACTCGGTTCGCCTGGGTGAGAGACGAGCGCTGTAGCCACTGCGTCACCACGGTCCCTACTAGACCCGCCATTAAACTATATAGTAGTTCAGAGAGCTAACCTTAAATAATTTCTGTGAAGTAGTGTGTAGGAAATGTAGGTAGGACTTATAGGTCCAACCTGCCTACACCGTTTATCACATTGCTTGCCCGAGAAGCGCGGGAGCTATAAGGGTCACACTGGCACGTGCTGCAAGAGTGCCATCGCCTCTACGCGGAAGGCTCTGAACAGGCGTGTAGTATTCTCGTAGTGCTGCGTCTAGTTTGGCTCCTATCTGGCCAGTATGTTTCAAGAAAGGACAGTCTGAAAACCCATTTTCTAACTATACTGGAGGACTCCAAAATAATATTTACAGCACGCGTGGTACCTTTGCAGTGACACCCCGTCCACGGCTTGGGCATGATGTATGTTCGTAGATAAACATACTGGGGGATGTTCAATAGTTTAGCCAAAACAAATAAATAAACAGTTTTCCAAACCTTCTGCAACGCAGTTGAAGAGCCAGGCAGCAGGCGGAACCCAATCACACGACGAGCTTCGAGTTTCGAGACGTCATATTCTGGTAACAGGGAAGCAAAACTGATGATAAATGCATCAGTCACTATCGCAGGTAAGGCTGCCACAAGCCTAACGTCTCGCTAATGCGGATATTACACGATACCTGCTGCCGTACTTGGTTCTTCTACAAGGCCTGGTACGGGAGCTGGTATACCAGGTGCTATGCAGGTATGGAATATTTACATTACACGACAACAGTTGGCGTACGGGCACAGAGCACAGTCGATGCGCGCGCAAATTGAGTAGGTGGTAAACAGTAAGTATGATTCCACTCAGCGAAATGATATCTTCTGTTGACCACAATTTCGCAGCCTTTTCTAAACACCACACTACAGTGAATACTACATTTTCGTCCAGGTACGAAAGCCGGTATGGTACCTGCCACGGAAAATAGGACACGTTCAATTACCAACCCTGGGATGAAATCTGTCCTCGCCAGGCGAAAAATGCCATGATGGGTGGCGTACAGGCCGGTATAGCGGCAGCTATGGCAGGCCTTGCACAAGCTTCTACGAAATCTGGTAGGGTTCAGTGAGGTCGTTAGAGACGAAGCAAGCTGCTCACAGAGGAAGTGAGGGGAACGTGATCCGGCCATAATGAGTACAAGAAACCAGGCCAACATTTCGGAAAACCATGGAAAATCGAAATCACAATGGGACGATCTATTGCGTATGTAGACATCCCTCCCATAAGGAAATACCTACCCGACTTGAAGTCAGTGGTAAACGTTTAGCACTTGGATGACTTTGTTCCACGTGGGCAACTTGAATATGACAATGTACGTATTGTGGTGACAGCAGCAGCAAATCATAAAATTACTTCTACTCGAGAATGTATAACGTTCTGTACTCTAACAGTGCGCACAAACTTTATAACGTTCAAAGGTTTTTACTTCATAAATATGTGGATTTTTCCCGCAACAAACATGTAAACAACCGTAATACAAAAAGTTTGATATACGGGATTTGGAACCGTCACAGCCTCCAGGCTCGACACTAAGCTATCCAGCATGTGATACATCATGTTTTCAGAGGAATCATGTTTACAGGGAGATTTTCGATTGCGGAGAAGAAAAAAGTTGACGACGAAATACGAAACATCGCAAGTAAGGTTCTGATCCAACACAGACGTGCGGAAGTCAGTCACAATAGAATATTTGCCAAGATGAACCGCAAGGAATGTAATACTCTTGACGCAAACCACGTCAACGTATAGATGCTAACTGTGTGGCGCTGCTTCTAAACAAGTTAATAACATAGAGGAAATGATTCGGAGGGAAATAAATACAGACAACCTTCAGTTAAACATGTCTCTCTTACATGGGTGGATTCGTTTGTTCAAATAGCTTTTGCATTTGGTTTATACATTGCCAATGAAGAGAAAGTGACTAAGACCTTATACTGCAAATAAAGCTCGAATGCAGAGAATGACTCGAGAATACTGTGGTTTGATTGTATAACAACCTATACCAGGCTTCAGCAATACGATGACAGGAAATACAGCAAGACGGTGGTTTAAAAACCCACACCACTCTGTTAAAATTACAAATTTGGCGAGATTGAATTAAGAAGATACATATAATAATGATTGTTGTATCATGTGGACATGATATTGATGTTGACACATTTCGGGCTTACACTCATATCACGGCAAGAAACTTCGTACAACATGCCATCGACAGTATGTAAGTATTTAATGCACGGACCGGAAATTATCACATCAGCATTGCTTCCAACTGGACCATTAACTGAAGAATGCCCAGGAAGCACGCCATAAAGAATTTAAGACTACGCCAGCTGAGACAAAACTAATCATGATGTATTTAATCGCTTCCTTCTAAGTTTGCAGCCCGTTATATCCACTAGGAGGACAATCAAAAATGAAACCATGCAAAGCGTTCCGAAAGAGGCACAAAAGTTGTTGATTCATTCATCTGGCAGTGATGATGATGATGAAGACAAGAGAGCTGACAGTGATGATGATGAAGACAAGAGAGCTGACAGTGATGATGAAGACAAGAGAGCTGACAGTGATGATGATGATGAAGACAAGAGAGCTGACAGTGATGATGATGAAGACAAGAGAGCTGACAGTGATGATGATGATGAAGACAATAGAGCTGACAGTGATGATGATGATGAAGACAAGAGAGCTGACAGTGATGATGAAGACAAGAGAGCTGACAGTGATGATGAAGACAAGAGAGCTGACAGTGATGATGATGATGAAGACAAGAGAGCTGACAGTGATGATGATGAAGACAAGAGAGCTGACAGTGATGATGATGATGAAGACAATAGAGCTGACAGTGATGATGATGAAGACAAGAGAGCTGACAGTGACAATGCCGTTGATAGTGCTGGAAATCTGATTGGTTGATTTTTAATTCAATTAGTTTTCTTTTATTATATTTTGATTATTTGTGGTTTTGTAATAATTATTATTTATTATGTTTGTTAGCATTTGATCGCAACATTATTGACAACCTTTTTGTATCTTTTTAGGCCGTGCTATTAGTTCTGGACACAAGACACATGCAATGTTATCACGTAGGTATTTTAATAATTTCTTACTATATGTAAACGCTTTGTTCTGCTAGGAATTCAGGTATATCCACATGGTGACTGCACAGTTTTCGTTGACATTGCATTCTCCTTAAATTGGTGTGCGGCATGCAGGGTTTGATGCACTACCTGAAGTAATCCCACTGATGAGAATACTCGCCCTAGTGTGCAACGTTGTGTAATGAATTCTAGTTCCATGTCTTAACGTCTAATTAAAAGCGTTATGTAAACATTCGTGACTGCTGAAATGATTTCTTTTTCCTTCTGTCTTGTTTTAATCCGTATAAGTGTACGAATTAGTAATGTAGACAAAAATATTTACTTTCCCTGCAGTTTTCCAGTTTCTCTTGAGAATAAAGTAACCAGGCCTTTTACAATGTCAATTCTACATACGGAGAATACACAATGTGCATACAAGCATATTGATCTGAGGCGGGGTTTTCAAATGTACTCAGTTTTTTCCGTGAACAGCCTATACAAACACATTACGAAGCACTGATATCCTAGAAAGGTAGCACGATTTACGAATGAGATACGCACAGACAGGATAGGTTACTGCCCCCCCCCCCCCCAATATCGTACAGTACCAGCCGTAAGCAACCTTCGTAAGAGTTATGTACATACACAATTGTATACACTAGGCCACAACGGGTTAAGTATTATTTACAAGTGCTGAAGAGTTCCGCTTCAGCCATTTACACTTGCTAGGAGATATATAACGGTTAATTTGCCCCATCACTAATGTGTTTCACGATAAGTAATGTAATAATCTAATTCCCCTGACAAATTAGTTCAGATCCTACGTATTACTAGAGTAATGTTATTGCAAAATCTTCTTTAGGGTAAGGAAAAACACTATCATCATCTCTCCCATGATCAATTTGCTTCGAAAGATTTTCCCCCGAGACTACGAGAGGACTGAATAGTGTCAGTGTATTCCACAAGTGAATGCAAAACCCACACACACACACATATATATATATTTTTTTTTCCCGTGCGCGAGCCGTTATAAGTAGAAGAGGGGTTCGGCCGGGAGATGGTATCGACCAAGCTAGACCCAGGGGTGTGTCTGCCGCGACGGCCACCCCGGGCGCTGCAGTCACGTGGCACAGTGCTGCCCTCTGTGCGGAGACACTGGGAACCTCCTCCACTCCGCTAATAGCGTCATTAGCTGCCCTCGTCGCATGGCGTCTCCTAGCTGCGCAGGCGCGCTACCAGCTCACGCTACAAACAACGTCGCGCCTTCATTACAGGCCGCCGACAACTGTCCTATTCCTCCGCGGGAAATGAATCACGCGCCATTAGCCCGGGACTGCATTCAGTCATCCGTCGCCCCGGGCTCATCTGAAAAATCATTCATAAGCAAATTACATCTGTCAGGAGACTCCACTGGCTTCCTCGATCGTCTCGGGTTTCCTGCGTCGCAGATATACTCTTGTTAGGCTTCATCTACTCCGTAGACTAAACATGACGTAGATTGATTTCGGTCTTAGGCCCGAGCTGTCAGAAGCGACCAAAAATACAGCCAGCTGACCCCTCTGCTCACCACTATATATATATATATATATATATATATATATATATATATATATATATATATATATATATATATATATATATATATATATATATATATATGTATATATATGTATATATATATATAACTTTGTAAAAGAAAATGTGTCGTGGGATACCACAACGCTGAATTTTTTGGTAATGATTCCAAAAATTATTTTTTGTGACTACTAAACTATTTAAGATTTTCAAGACTTGCCTATATTTTGAAACAAAACAGCTATTTTGTGGTCACAGGGCTCAAAAAAACCCATTAGAATATCCCACAAGGGATTTCCCTAATTTGACGTTATTTTAGTGTTCAGTGCAGTGTTAAAGAATAAATCACGTAGGATTAAACGTGTTAAAGAATCTAAAATGATTTCCTATATTTTTTTGGAATACATCCATTTTTTCATTTTAATGTGGAATAATAGTCTGAAAAAGCATGGCAATGGAGGAAAATAACTTCCAAAATGAATTAAACAGAATTTTTGAATTTGTTTATAATAGAAATCTCACAAATTGAACATATGTAATACGTTATAATATTGCTCAAAATAATAGTCCCGTGTCATCAAAATGTCGTGAATGATATTTTCATAAAAATTTGTTACATAGTTTGCCCGTATTTTAATTTTAAATTTCATTTATAAACTTAAAGGAAAAAAGCTAGAAAAAAAAACCATATTGCCAGTGAAACCGCTGTATTTCAGAGCAATTGAAACACGCCACTACTAGGATAATACTTATAAATTTGTACTCGTAAAATATTAAGTTAAAATTATATTTACTCTAAAAAAAAGAACATGGAGATTTTTTCCCGTCATATTATTTGATATTTTAATAAAGTTACCATCGACATTATGTCACGAAACACTAACATATCCAGAACATCCCAAATAAATATTTTTGCTCTTATAAGGTCTGAAAATTACACGGCATTTAAGGCGCCCGCCTGAACTGCGTCATACAGTTGGAATTCAGTTTTTTTTTTTTTTCGAAGCGACAAAGCATGCGTCCAGTGTGCTGGCCTAAACACGATTCACACTATGCATGTCTAATTCTTTTAAGAAGTCACGGACATTAGAAACACCTTTTCAAAGCACTCTAAGGTGGTTAAAAGGGGTTTTTTCTAATCTCAAAATATACGCGTAGTATACACACTAAAGTACTCTCAGCGACATACACTACCTTGATACAGACATTTCATCAATACAATGTAAAAGCGTCGCCCCTGAAAGCGCCATAGGTAGACGAAACACTACGAGAACATAGCACGCTAGTTCAGGACCTGGCTCGTAGGGGCGATGGTGAGCCAGTAGCACGTTCCAGTGTGAATCTTACACTTCTCGGCTTTAAACGTGGCAAGAAGCTCGAAGCAGGCGAGCCTAGCCCCTCAACACTGTCGTCTGCTTTGAAAACTCTGACAATTTAGAATAGGGAAATGCATTAGCATGAAATTCCGACTTTTTGAAGCCAATTTTGGAGATACACACTTGAAACAAAAATCTACACGTGACAAATGATACCCTCACGCTCTGTATCGAGGAAAATATAGCAATTCGTTTTTTTTTTAATTATAAAGTTTTATGAACATTTTCAGGAAACAGGCAATACAATACTGTTACAAAGCGCCTCGATATCAAATAAGCGCATATATTTATGCTCAAATGAGTGTTGGTGGTATGTATCTATCTTTAAGAGGAACTCTAGAGAACATAGTTTCACTAACATGAATTTCCCTATACAAAATTGTCACTGCTTTGAAAGCAGGCAACAGCCATGCCGACTGGAGCGCTGAAGGTCGCACGCGGGCCCAACATAAAAGGAATGTGGAGGAGCTGTCTCTGGGCTGGAGGACGGATATCACAGCAGTTGCCTGACCTGGACTGCTGGCTCCAGACAGCTACACGGGCGGCAGTGACGTGCGCTCCAGGTGTCCGGGAAGAGACGACCAGACCACCTCTAGGCCTCATGTCACCCGGGTATCTCCAGCTGCCTTCTGAAGGCGGCCGTCCAGTCCAACCCGCGCAGAGTATACATTTTTGAAAGTCCTGCTAGCCGATGAGGGCGACGTGATGTGACTAAGGAACAACGCCAGCGCCAGCGGCATGATCCAGCACATGTCTCATATGCGACCCCACCGAGATTGCAGCCAGTACGTCACCGCGGCCAGACAGGCTGGCCACCACGTTGCTGTGTGTTTTATTAAGGAAATAACACGTTACACCGGGCCCAGAGCCCCGTCATTACTACCACTCCCCGGGTATAAACCTAAGTTTCCTTTTACGAAATAAGTTATTCTAATACATTACTTCTTATTCATCTTTTCTCCCTTAATTCTATTTGGTGAATGCGTTACGTACTCGACACGAAATAAAACGCCATTCCGTACATGTCTGCACATAAGACTGATGTTCCTACACGACACGCTCACGCGAGTTCCACGAACAGTTTCGTAACAAATCCTTCTTTCATTTATATACGTACCTCCACGTTAATTACGTACACAATTTCCACCGGGAACCGACCTTAAGAACTACTTTCCTCCGCGTTTTGTATCACTCCGCCACACGTACTAGTTACATTGACGCGAGCATGATCACTTTATTCTTGCGCCGGTCAAGTGTAAACGTGAAATTGTTAGAATTCTGAGGCCGTTATCGAATTGGAAATTTTTAGTTTACTAAAAGGTCACATGATCCGAATTGTCCGGCTATAATAATAACGTATTTTTCATTTTAGCATTTAATTTTCTCTGTGTACCTAATGAAACTTGGTAAAATACTAAATTGCCAGACGTTTGCAGGCTTCCGCGGCCAACGTCATGATGGCTGTCTTGGCTTCCGGACTGGAGCCAAGTCTGGTTGCTCTAGCTCGGAAGCCAACTCGGGGAAAATACTAAGTTAACAAATCGCAACCATCGCTGAACAAATGACTGTCGATGGCATCCGAAGTGAAAATACTAAAACAAGCTATGCCAATTCGTACTCCACATGTGTATACAGAAAAACACCTCTACCTTTATCTGCCATACACTCGCAATAACATGTCAACACTTATTACTTGACTCGCTGCCAACGTCTGGCAGCTTGCTTGTACGCTAGCATATGCATTTAACATGTAGCGAATCCTTTTTCTCAAATGTTGGTTTCATATGTGTTAAACAGCGACACAGTCCGCTGTTCATACGTCAGAACACATTTTCCTGGCGGGCCGGCTCACGATGAGACGGAATGCTGAAATTTGGACACAAAACTCTCACACATTCCTCTCCTGATAGCTCAACCACGACATGAGGGTTTTTTGTCGTATCTGAATGTCGGGTTACGTTATTGTATTTTCGCAACCGCATATTTTGGAATATCACTGATGTCAAACGAACATTCCTGAAAATATCATTTAAACTGTGTACTCGACATGAGTTCGATTCTCTGGAGATTAAGTGGTTGATTTCTAATTATTTTCTCACTCTCCGGTAACGAATCATAACTTGTATACACAAAATGAGCTCACAGAACGCACGTTTTAAATAGCAGAGTATTGCAAACTTGCAGAAATAACTTCCCTGCTGTCTTAAATGCAATAGTGTAAATGATGTTCCTTAAACGTATTGCTGCGGAATTGAAATAAAACCTTAAAATAGCCCATCTCATTGAGATAGTGAATGAACGAAGGACAACCAGCCAGTCGTCACATACAAGAGTGCTGCAGGACAGACAAACACTTCTATAGAGGTTACATACAAACAATACTGTATGCGACTCCACGCGTACGGCCTGTGGAACTCCAAGTTACCGTAGTTGAGGTAAGGCAATAAGGATGAGTTCACTTTATAAGTAGCCTTACGATTGTTACATATAGACCTGCGAAGTGTTCTTACCTTGTGACTAGAACCTAAATTCCAGACGCCGTTGTAACATCATATTGTCGGAAAGCTTGTTGTAGAAGACCATAAACACTTCATCACTTGGTTTCTACAATATTTCGACATTAGCGTGTCACGCTCGTTGGGCGTGAGTTAAGTCAAATTATAATGTATGTGATTTATTTTTTTAAGTAAATTATTAATTTTATTTTTCCTAGTGCACTACTCCTTGGGTTGCTATGATACGGCTAACTAAACAAATTGAAAGTTTTTAAAAATGGCTAAAATTGTGCCTAAAATTATTGCTGCAGCTAATGATAACACGGCATTTCATATTTGGATACTAATAAAACTAGTGGAAGAACAAATTGCAAGCT
This sequence comes from Dryococelus australis, assembly GCA_029891345.1. Classification (NCBI taxonomy): domain Eukaryota; kingdom Metazoa; phylum Arthropoda; class Insecta; order Phasmatodea; family Phasmatidae; genus Dryococelus; species Dryococelus australis. The sequence continues at coordinate 1,029,202 of CM056995.1, forward strand.
ATAAAATATTTTTTTTTTTACTATCTTCCTGTAAACTTTTTCTTTAATACATCTCATTGGACTGTTCTGTCTTTACAGAGTGCGATAGTAATGAAGAAGGTGTAAGGCGTCACTTTAAACTTAGTTGTTAACATAATATAATTAAATAATTATAGCACTCATCTTCTTGACAAAATCGCTATAAATGGTGAAATTGTAAATTTGTTTTGGACTTAAAAGAGTAATGGTAAAATTCTATGTCAGAACTGCAGTTTCCACTGCATTGTATTCTTGCGCTCAGTATGGCGTAGGGAATTGAAGTATAGCGTGTTACCGAATAATAATAATTAAAGCGGATACCCGTCAGAAAAAAACAGGGGGCTTTTAACAGTGATTCACAAATAAAATCAACCAGACTATAAGTGGTTGTGATAAGCAGATAATTCAGCTATTGGACGGTCGTGGGGAGTGAAAATTATTTCCGCCCTCTTTATCAGATTAAAGGGCGCGAAACGATATTACATTAACGCTATGTCGGTCCTCTGTTCCACTAGCTTTGAAATCAGGCACGGGTACGGATATATACATAACATGGCTGTTGCAGATGCGGGAACCAGAATGTTGTTACCGCAGTAGGTGAAAGGTAATTGACGGGGAGGTGTAGCCTGTGAAAAATACAGGCAAGCAAATTATTGATGGTTAGCAGTTCATTGGGCATTTTCCCAATCAACTTCATAAAATGACATTTTAAAGCAAAGTCGGCACTGAAGCAGGAAAGTAATCCGATTATTTTAGCTCGTAATTCAAGTGCGACAGAAGCAGTGTGTTGCTGTGAACAATTCTCACAGTTGTACTTAATCGACGCAAGAATGATGTGACAGGATCCATGACAATATTAATGTTACTTATAATGGAAGGATAGAGATGGGCAGAAAAGCAGATCCACAGCAGGGGGTTAAAAATTGATTAATTAACTGTGAACAGTGTAAATAAAAAATACTTGCACATAAGGCAATTTTTTAAAAAGAATAATGAATTAGATAGATGTTATTATAAAACATGTAAATTTTTTTCTCTCGTATGGTTTTTTTATTTTAAACTTCTGCGGGAATCGTCGTCCCAAACAACCTGTTCCTCGGCCCACCGCGGCTGCGACCATGGTTCTGGAGTGATAACGCTTGCTGCGGGAACGTACTGGTCGGGGGGCAGAAGGGAGGTAGGCGATGACGCCCCCAGGGGCGGCGCCGGCGAAGCAGAACGGACAACCCGCGGCGTCGAGGCAGCCATCAGAGCCGCGGGCCGCACATGACTGTGAATACAACAACATCCATATTCATAGCGACCAGCTTCTGTTCCACTGCGCATGCGTTGTCGACCCGCTCGTCCTGCCACGTGAATACGTCAGCCACCAATTCAAATAAGGTCGAATATGAATTGTCGACGACTTATGCCAACTAATAACAACACTGTCTTTGTGTTTCCTTTCACTAGCCCGCAGCTCGACACGTTTTTAATCTCAGGCCTGCTGCCATCTTACAAGATCCTGTTTAAAAGAGATCATTTTACATTTTTCGATATTATCAAGCATGTTCGTATGGGCTGTTATCAACCGAAAGAAATCTGTTTCCTATATTATACTGAAAGTCTCTTTGTTTTCTGGCAGTATACTGCACTGAAGATTTGGTATACTTATCAGACGCTTTATTTTAATAAAATATAAAAAGGCAGTCGCCAGTGAAGCCATGAACTGTCTCAGGTATGTATATAAACAGGCAGTCGCCAGTGAAGCCATGAACTGTCTCAGGTATGTATATAAAAAGGCAGTCGCCAGTGAAGCCATGAACTGTCTCAGGTATGTATATAAACAGGCAGTCGCCAGTGAAGCCATGAACTGTCTCAGGTATGTATATAAACAGGCAGTCGCCAGTGAAGCCATGAACTGTCTCAGGTATGTATATAAACAGGCAGTCGCCAGTGAAGCCATGAACTGTCTCAGGTATGTATATAAACAGGCAGTCGCCAGTGAAGCCATGAACTGTCTCAGGTATGTATATAAACAGGCAGTCGCCAGTGAAGCCATGAACTGTCTCAGGTATGTATATAAAAAGGCAGTCGCCAGTGAAGCCATGAACTGTCTCAGGTATGTATATAAACAGGCAGTCGCCAGTGAAGCCATGAACTGTCTCAGGTATGTATATAAACAGGCAGTCGCCAGTGAAGCCATGAACTGTCTCAGGTATGTATATAAACAGGCAGTCGCCAGTGAAGCCATGAACTGTCTCAGGTATGTATATAAACAGGCAGTCGCCAGTGAAGCCATGAACTGTCTCAGGTATGTATATAAACAGGCAGTCGCCAGTGAAGCCATGAACTGTCTCAGGTATGTATATAAAAAGGCAGTCGCCAGTGAAGCCATGAACTGTCTCAGGTATGTATATAAACAGGCAGTCGCCAGTGAAGCCATGAACTGTCTCAGGTATGTATATAAACAGGCAGTCGCCAGTGAAGCCATGAACTGTCTCAGGTATGTATATAAACAGGCAGTCGCCAGTGAAGCCATGAACTGTCTCAGGTATGTATATAAACAGGCAGTCGCCAGTGAAGCCATGAACTGTCTCAGGTATGTATATAAACACGGCAGTCGCCAGTGAAGCCATGAACTGTCTCAGGTATGTATATAAACAGGCAGTCGCCAGTGAAGCCATGAACTGTCTCAGGTATGTATATAAACAGGCAGTCGCCAGTGAAGCCATGAACTGTCTCAGGTATGTATATAAACAGGCAGTCGCCAGTGAAGCCATGAACTGTCTCAGGTATGTATATAAAAAGGCAGTCGCCAGTGAAGCCATGAACTGTCTCAGGTATGTATATAAACAGGCAGTCGCCAGTGAAGCCATGAACTGTCTCAGGTATGTATATAAACAGGCAGTCGCCAGTGAAGCCATGAACTGTCTCAGGTATGTATATAAACAGGCAGTCGCCAGTGAAGCCATGAACTGTCTCAGGTATGTATATAAACAGGCAGTCGCCAGTGAAGCCATGAACTGTCTCAGGTATGTATATAAACAGGCAGTCGCCAGTGAAGCCATGAACTGTCTCAGGTATGTATATAAACAGGCAGTCGCCAGTGAAGCCATGAACTGTCTCAGGTATGTATATAAAAAGGCAGTCGCCAGTGAAGCCATGAACTGTCTCAGGTATGTATATAAACACATTAAATTGTACGAGTTACGTCTTGTTGACATATGTATTCTTTACAGCCATTGTCTTGCTCCGTTCTCCCAAAGACAATTCTACGGCATCAGAAACATTATATAGAATTCGTCACAAACATGTCAAATTATTGGTTAATAAAATTCGGAAATATGTTTGCACCTCTAGAAACAGAGAATTATTCCAGGGAACGTTACTACTGAGTAGCTTCTAGTGCACTCCCGGGAAGCAGTCTCAAATTAGCATAATCCGCCTTTTCATATGAAAGAATGATACTGCGTGGGAAGAACAGTACCCATAAGAAGTACAAACACAAGCGAAAACCCGGCAAATAAGTGATACACAAGCCATTTCTCTCTCCCTCAACCATCCTTCTACCGGATCCTCTCAGCAGCGTCAAGGTCGTGCCTATTCGAATGAAACAAGTGCAAGACCTGTCGCATGCAAACGGAACAAAGACTATTACGACCTGTTGTTGTTAGTGATAGTTAGGGACACCTGATTTTGACGAAATGATTTCTGCACATGCTAGATTTCAATATCCTACGAGCACATATGTCTTTCGTTGTTTATTGGCTGCGTGTGTCAGCGAGAAAAAATTCTTGCCAATCAGAATGAGACTTCTCCGATACTGAACGAATGTGATTAGCGGACAGATACGTAAGATAGGAAAATATTAAAATAATCCAATAACGGCTCTAGAACAGTGAAGGTGTTTTGAAATACAGTTATCTAGGAAATGTGTTTGTCTCAGCGCCAGTATCAAACAGCGGGACCACAGGCCACACTATAGGTAGCAGAGTAATCAATGACATAGCGTGAGGTAAGATGATTCATCTTGGTTTGTTAATGGTTGAAATACGCTTATGTTTTGATGCAGGCTGCCATAGACAAGATTACAAGTCTCCCACCATGACTACCCGTTTCATACTGAAGGCGATGCACTTTAGTGACAGGCTAGGTGTCGTATAAGTATATAATAGCTGGATGTATGTCATTGGAGTTCCCGTTCATCCGACCCGCCCCGCCCCGCCCCACAGAACTCATAACCAATAGTAAATATGTAGCACTGTGGTGGCTTCATTCTGTTTCGTCGGCAGTCGACCAACAGACTGGGTCTCTCTCGACTGTGGCCGCAGCCAGTAAGTAAGTGTACAAGGTCTGATTGAGTATGTGAAGTTAAGTTTGGCACCACGCGAATGTTAGTGTCTCTATAACAGCTAACTGCAGTCGGTTGACCTCGGGCGAGGTATGGCAAGTGAGCGTGTGTTAGTACGAGCTTGTCGGCGGCCATGTTGCGGGAGAGTGCACGAGTTCGTGTGGATTGTGGTGGGTGGAAGCTGGGGGGGGGGGGGAGGTGGGTAGTCCTCTGAGGCGGTCAGTGGCGCGGAACCAGAGCTGGTCCTGGAGCCACGTGTCTGCACTCACTTCCGGGTCTGCTCCAGGCGTTACCTACTGCGCAAGCCGCGCGCAGAGCGCTCAACACTACAGAGGCGAAACACACGCTTATACCGAGGCGGTGTAGTTGTTACACTGCTCGCCTCCCACCCTGGGCGAACCGGGTTTTGTTCTCGGCGGGGTCCCCTCGGATTTTTGAATTTGGGAATCGTGCCGAACGATGCCTCTGTTAGCGGGTTTTCTCGGGGATGTCCTGCTTCCCTCGCTCAGCTCCATATTCACCTCGCTTCACCCACGTCGGCTCTAAAGACCTCGATGTTAAGAGCCGTCCCAGACCACCAACATGTCGTCAGCCGACCGACTAGCCAATAGGGAAGCGTCCATAGACCGCAACAAACACACACGAGGCTTGTTTCCAAAGTTTCACGCAGTCAACCAGATACTGTCTACGTCCACAAAGTAACAACCACGACATTTCGTCTCTGTGCAGTTATATACTCTATGGCTATGGCACAGCCTTCAGCTATAGGTTGTTCACGGTAAACTAATCACTGTTGACAGTCCTGCTTAACCATTTCGTCTCTCTGCAGTTATCTACTCTATGGCTATGGCACAGCCTTCAGCTATAGGTTGTTCACGGTAAACTAATCACTGTTGACAGTCCTGCTTAACCATTTCGTCTCTGTGCAGTTATCTACTCTATGGCTATGGCACAGCCTTCAGCTATAGGTTGTTCACGGTAAACTAATCACTGTTGACAGTCCTGCTTAACCATTTCGTCTCTCTGCAGTTATCTACTCTATGGCTATGGCACAGCCTTCAGCTATAGGTTGTTCACGGTAAACTAATCACTGTTGACAGTCCTGCTTAACCATTTCTCGTTCTGCAGTTAATAGTAGTGAAAAAAAAGGATATTCACGGTAAAGTTAGCACTTCTGAAAGTATTCTCAATTGGACTAGTAGTAAAAAATGTATTTTATTTTAGTCTTAGATGTTAACTTCCGATTGCAGTTGAATATGCACACTATGTTTATTACTTACATGGAAATATTTATTTGTGTATGAAAATGGCTGAATGCGAACAGTAACCTTGGACTCACAAGTGCTCAGTTAACCGCGAACAGACTATATTGGCCATCAAGAAGACGTGCGCGAAAGAATACTTTATACGCTGCGGAAATTATATTGTTTACGTGCAAAACTACTTTTTCCCTTAGTGACTATTATATAATAGTTCTACAAAGGGTTCCAAATACGTCGTCTGATATCTGCAGCTGTTTGGAAGGCAACATAAAAAATATATCAAACGGCAATAACGATATCTATAAAATTCGTGAGTAGTTATTTTGTACTATCGGTAAATTATCATGCGCCAACATTAAATAACATTTTACGGTGTTAGAAAATGCTCGCAAAATACTTCATTCTTGTAAAATATTTGCTCATTACTAGAAAAATAATTCAGTAGGATTTCTCTTGCTTTGATTTTATTGAATTCCGTAATATTATATAATACGGTCAAACTCTACTGCGTTAATTAACGTCCCATATTTCCTTATTGCACAGCATTTATTTAAACTTATCGGGACATCATGCCTAAATCACGGAACTCCGACAAGCATGACATGGCAATTAAAACTGGACTGCCAATCAACTAGAACACACTTCTGGTCGGTACGAACAAAAATTTCGCTCGACCAGCAGTTTTGGATCACAAACTATTTCTATAACTGTCAACACGACAAACAGAGTGCGCAACATTCTAAAACGAAATAATTTGTCTAACTATCCCTACAGTGAAAAATTTGCACCTTCAAAGGAAAAATTATTTGTCACCGGATTAAACTCACAAAATCAATGCTTATTCCTTGAAGTGCTCTAGTGTAATGTCAGCTATATTTGTTAGTAAATCTTGTTCCAAAATTCCATTCTGGCAACAGCCTGTGAAACTAGTTTACACCATCAGCTCCTTGTCAATGGTGCCGAGAGCTGCTAAGCTACGTGTAAACTCTCGTGATGTAATTGCAAGCAGTCACGGGAAATGTTCTTACTGTGTCGTCACTTTTTACATAGTCCCGTGGCGTGTTCGGCGTGACTCCAGCATTAAAGCTGTTGGGATACCAAGAAAAAATTAATTATTTTATAACTATAAAAGACATTTTTCAGCTTCTACGCATTGTATGTGATGACATTTTCCTCGAATAAAGATATTTTACGTTTCAAAGTTTCAATAATTTGATGTCAAAAATAGCATTTTTTGGGTTTGCTTCAGCTATAACAACAGATACTAACTATGTTGTAGAAATGAAACCAATTTACAATTTAAAGAAACGCCGTGTGCTAATGCTTGACATATACCTTAATGTAATCACCAATGAATAGTTCCTGCATAAAAAAAATTTTAAAAATATATAAAAATCAATTTTAATACTTAAAATATTTTTTTCATGTACATATCATGTTATTTGTTGATAACACGCGGTACACCTGAGCATTAGTTTACTTTGTAAATGTACATATCATGTTATTTGTTGCTAACACGCGGTATACCTGAGCATTAGTTTACTTTGTAAATGCACATATCATGTTATTTGTTGATAACACGCGGTACACCTGAGCATTAGTTTACTTCGTAAATGCACATATCGTGTTATTTGTTGATAACACGCGGTATACCTGAGCATTAGTTTACTTTGTAAATGTACATATCATGTTATTTGTTGATAACACGCGGTACACCTGAGCATTAGTTTACTTTGTAAATGTTTTCAATTTTACAACTTCGATCGATAGTATTTGATATAATGGCTGCAGAAAAACAGCAAAATGTTGGATTTGACATCAATTGATTCAAAATATATATAAAGCTTATCCCCCCCCCCCAGGAAATTGGTATCAAATACAATACGTACAAGTTGAACTATGTTCATAGAAACACAAAATTATTATTATTTTTTTAGTTTCCAACATTTTTGAGAGTGTTCTAGGATCCATTATTATTTTTTAATTTTATTTTTTTTTCAACCAGAGTTGAAATTAAAATACATAACCAATGGATAAACTACTTACACCACATTGTCTAGCGCGACTATAAAGATAATACTTATGTAAAAAATGGCACACGCTTTCAATGCGATGCTCAGTTGCAAAGCCAGAAACCAGTAGTTGAATATCTAGTAAGAGAATGTAGCGTATTAAAACGTTCACTTCCTGTGTGTCTTTGATCGAGGATATGACGTGACGACGGCTACGTATGATCAGTGGCAAGTGTTTCAGCGCCTCTCTCTCTCTCTCTCTCTCTCTCTCTCTCTCTCTCTCTTGTGATTGGTGGATGCAGAGGACACGCTGGATGTTGTTTGTTTGTTACATGAAGCACGCTCGATATACGTAGTACACCTCACATCTTAGTAAAGTAATTCAGAACCGAAGGAGTTAATGACGAATGTATGGGATATTGATTGTCGACTATTTTTGCTACGAGTTTTCTGGTGACTTTTAACAGCATATCTACATCCATCCGCATTGTTATTTTTAAATGTTTCAATCGCTGCGTGTCAACTTCGTTCAACCCTCTTTTCATTACTTTCCTTCATTTATTATTTCCGTGACTGTTAGTAGTAAACCCCCGAGCAATACGATATTTCCAAGAGCTCGGTATTTTCTGTTAATTATTTCCCTTATTCCTCCTCTTGTATTTCTCCTCCTAACTCTATCGCTCGTAATGATTTCTTACCTCAGTCAAAACGATAACTGAATAACTTATCTCAGTACTTCAGTTTGTAAAAATGAACTCTTTTTTGGATTCCTGAATGTCTAGGCGAGCACCATGCTATCTTGAGTGCCTGAGGAAATTACAGAGATCAATGAGTTACAATCTCTTGCATATTCGACTCGCTGAGAATTCTTTTCAATTTCATTTTCATACTGAGTCTTAAGTGTGTTAACTTGCAGTTATCTGAAAAGGAACCAAAAACCGCACATATCTGGAGTTCACCTCCTCGGTACATAGTTCGGCAAATTTTTCCTGTATTTTTTCATAAATATCTCATTTTCTCATCTTAGCAGTTAAAATACTCAGGCATTTCCGATTATTTTTCCAATGATTAATTTGTTTCAGACTGCATAGTTACACGATTTTATTTTATAATAATTTAGTGTATCTGTGACGTATTCAAAGAATCTACAGGGATCGTCAAGAGTTTTTATGTTTAGCAAAACTGTACCTCTTTTACCTGAATGTCTTCTTTGCTCAGACACAGTTATTGCGGTGTCTAGAAAGATAAAACAGATGTAAACTATTTATTTTCTCCTGCCATTACAAAGTCGTGGTCACGAATATTCTGTTCGTGACATATAACGAGAAATATTACCTCTGGTATCCTCGTAAGCCAAAAGAAATAGTTCTAGGGTTCTGCGCTCGAATACGTAAACAGCCTCCACCCAGCCCGAACATTGCATAGCCATAGACTGGCTCGGTATATTCAAATACTATCTGAGATCTTCATGAAGCGAATATACATCACTGTTTGCTTTTAAAGTGTGATAGGAATATCGTTTCTTAGGAAGAGAAAAACTGCCTATTACCCAAACTCAACTCTGCACCACATTGCTGGCCACAGAGAAAATTGTCATTAGTACCACATATTGTCATTAGTACCACATTTTGTACTTTAAGACATAGCCAGTGATTGTTCTTTGCTTACAAACGAATTTTTTGAGTGCATAGTTTTCCGATCAATACCTGTCAAATCACAATTACACCGTTGTAGAAATATGCAAGTAATAAAAAATAACTTACTAACAGAAATGAGATAATTCACACTGAAATAAGATGCATACAATTACTTCAAGATGTCTATCAAATCGTAACAGGGAATGTATTAGCAGTTTTAAAAAATTTCTTACCATAATAAATTATGGCATATCTTTTAGTTCCGGCTGTCCCTGAATAGTAAAATGAATTCCTAAAAATGAATAATGGCACGACCTTGGAAGTTACCTTACTAAAATTCTATACAAATAGTTTTTTTTTTTTTTAAATTTTATTCGCACATTAAAGAACAGTAAAATGTTGATTTCGGAATGTAACTTTGAAAAAATGTTTGCCTGAGGAGAACATAGTCACATATAGTAGAACGTAGTCACATATAGTAGAATATAGTCACATATAGTAGAACGGTGTGTGGTAGAGAGATATAAGATGACAAAAGCTGTTCAGTGGCGAACGGCGAACACACGCTGTGCCGCGCCACTTGTACTGAGAGCTCTCTCCAGCAGGTAGCGTCGGGACAGCACGCAATAGCCAATCAGACACAAGGCCTGTTCCCAGAGGCTCGCGCAGCCAATCAGAGAACGGGTACGTCGACAACAAAGAAAGGAGCCCCCGCACCATACTTATCTACTTCGTATCAGCACAGAAATAGTCGTCGGCCTCGTGTTGAGTGAGCAGATTTCAGCGGCTCTTACCAACAAGGTCTTGAGAGCCGATGAGGGTGAAATGAGCTGAGAATGGAGAAGCGCCGGAATGGAAAGGTGGGGGAAACGGCATATCCCCGAGAAAATCCGCCGATCAGTGGTATCGTCTGGTGCGATTCCCACTAGTGACTATCCGTAAGTGACCCGGCCGGGGATCGAACCCGGTTCGCCTCGGTGGGAGGCGAGTCATCTAACCACGATACCACCGCGGCCCCGGAATTCGTGGAGCACGTCTTTAACGACACAATAAACAAGAAACAAAACTGTACAGCTGAGAAGACATTTGTGTCGGTACTTGCCTTTGAGTCATGTCGACAGCTACTTTGAAACCTTGAGAGCGTGAGTTGGGCGAGGTGCGGTAAACATAACTGGAAATTCATGTTGACATGTTTTTCCAGGACCTAGTTCCTTGAAGCATGTGTTGGCGGACAGTGTTCATACAACTAAGAAGCTGGATCACTTTGATATGACAGTGGTCGAGTATACGCGCTTTTCCTTCCCCGTTGTGTTAACACATTTAAGCATATACTATTTCAGCAAATGCTTGAAAATGAAAATATTTTAGGACATTAACTTAATGGACGCTGAACTCTATATTTTGACCCTTATCTTTAGAGACTATTTTACCATTCTGTTATCAATTTTGATCACAAGTAGACCGAAAATAAACGGGAAAATAGTTTTTTAAAAATACTTTTCTTAGCGTGAGTTGGCAGCAACACATCAGCGCCTGGTAACCTATCAGCCAGCAGGCAGTCGCAGCCCAGCCAATAGGGGGTCTTTCGCATCACGCAGTAGCCAATCAGACACGAGGCTAGCCAACAGAGCTTCGCTCAGCCAATCAGACAACAGGTACGCCGAAATCAAAGGATACGCCACGCCATTTCGTTTTTGTGTATTTGTGTTTCTCTACTGCGTTGTGCGCAACGCAGATTTTCTTCTGTGTTCTTGAGTAGGTAAAGATATTTGGGCAGCTCTAAACATCGACGTCTTGAGTGTCGATAAGGGTGAAGTGACGTGAGTATGGAGCAGTGCCAGAATGCAAAGGTGGAGAACTCCGAGGAAACCCGCCTACCACTGGCTTCGTCCGGCCCCATTCCCCACGTGCGAAAATCCGGGAATCGAACTGTGTTCTTGGTTACTCTGTGTGTCAAGCGTGTTTTTGTACGAGTGCCAGAACAATGAGAACACTTCACAGGCCACCAATGGATACACGTGTAGAGGAGGGGGTGAGAGGAAGTCCTTGAACCTACAGACAAACTTGGTGAAACATCGTGGCATCCTGGGACCCCGGCACATCTGCTCGACACTTAGACGAGGGGATGGACTTGGGGGAAGCGATCAATGCAGGCAAAGGAAACAGTATAAGATCGGGACGACGTGATTTGGTTTTCCTGGGGACACAAGGCTCGCCCATTCTTCCTCACAAAAGGTCGGCTACATCGCAGGCGGCGCATTTATAGTTCAATGGGGCGGCGGGCACCGAGACGTTTTGGAAACTGTCTGGGTAGATTTTTTCCCCCGAGGGAGGGGGAGGGGGTGTAATGACACACCGGCCACTTGAAAGAGGCTATCATTCACAGCGAGCGAGGGTCCTCTGCTACTTACCTAGCGCACCCAGCACGGTTCGCTGGCTCCCTCGTCGTTGAGACTACGATGTGTGCCGTATCATTAGAGATGATGGAATGTCGCCAACATTTGTTTGAGCTAGCTAGCATATCTTATACAACACTAACTAGTTTAATCTTTCACGATTGGATGAACAAGTTTTGACTCGGCTAAGTTGTTTGCAGACCAATCACGAACGTTCTACTTTATAGTATCAGAATCCTCATTGACCCTGTGAAATAGGATAATACCTTCCTACATACATGATAGCCAATGAGGAAAGAGAACTGTCAGACATGTGTACAGTACGTTATATCCTAGCAAACAGTCAACTTTTCCCGTGATAAACCATCGTCTCTACGTATCCTCCGTCAATCGCCCGCACATAACTGAGATTTCCGTATTTATGATCCGCAATCCAAACAACGAGTCTTCATTGCAGTCCGAACAAATACGTAACAAACCTGCCCTGCTTTAAAACATACCCGGGTGATATGTAATATTACTGAAGGAATTACCGTAATTACAGGCTGGGAACACCTCTTTTCCCTTCTTCGTATGAACGTTCATGCATACGGTTCATAACAGAATATGACCCTCATGTTGTCACATTATTTTTCAATAAATCACTTATATGTAATGGACTTTCGTGAAACTGAAACAAGAGACAAAATTTGTGTCGTTAGAGCTTAGCCTTAACGAAAGATTAACGAACTACGTAATATTTTACCAAGATGTTCATTATAGCAACTTCGTTGCAAAATCAAACTGAGAAATGTTGATTATGGAGTAATTACAACAAGGATCTTGCCTACATTTAAATTTTCGTTTTGTGTAGTTACACTCTTAATTTGAATAAGTGAGAATTTCACTATTTCAATATGACCGATTCAACTGTTACTTTAGTGAATTTAACTGACGAATCAGTGAAAAATGCCAGATTTCCTTCATTTATTGATTCAGTGACATTTCCCACTGATTCGTTAGTCATTTTTGTCACTGTTTTTCAGTGGTATGCTTTAGACTGATGGATCAGTTTAAACAGCGTTTATAAATTACCGTTACACAACGTGTATAGAATAAAATTGAAAAGGAATTAATAAAACAACCAATACACAATACTTTATAAAATGTGTTTCATCTCTCAAAACACCATTTTACGAGAAAATATGAACATTCCACTTTTCATTCCGTCTTTCCGTCTTTCATTTCGTTTTCAAGTATCCATTACAGTTTTCTGTTTGAATATTTAAACTGAATATAATGTGGCGAAGAGAGCGCACTCATATATACTATTCGGTTTAACAACCCTAACGCTGCCAATTAAACTGAATATAATGTGGCGAAGAGAGTGCACTCATATATACTATTCGGTTTAACAACCCTATTGCTGCCAATTAAACTGAATATAATGTGGCGAAGAGAGCGCACTCATATATACTATTCGGTTTAACAACCCTAACGCTGCCAATTAAACTAAAAACGAAAAGTAAGGGAACGGAATTTAAATCTTCAGGATTTCAATGGTAATTATAACACACATATTTTCCTCTCGTTTTCTAATTTGACTTGTAGCTCAGATGACTTGCCCTGCCCCCATAGCTCAGGGGTAGGGTGGGCGACTTGTAGTCTAGGGGCGGAGGGTCCCACCCTGGTCCCTCCACGGCAGATCTTCAGGATTTCAATGGTAATTATAACACACATATTATCCTCTCGTTTTCTAATTTGACTTGGTAGCTCAGATGACTTGCCCTGCCCCCATAGCTCAGGGGTAGGGTGGGCGACTCGTAGTCTAGGGGAGGAGGGTCGCACCCTGGTCCCTCCACGGCAGATCTTCAGTTCGCTTGTCGCACTGGGACTTTGTCAACAAGTCTGTCAAACTTGAGCTCGTCAAAGTCCCTTCAATACAACAACAGCAACAACGACTAAACAGTTGGTAAGGTAACAGACTAAAAGCTAATAGGTAAGGTAACTAGCTAATAGCTAATAGGTAAGGTAACTAGCTAATAGCTAATAGGGAAGGGTGTGCGAGTTCAATCCCTGCCACCTCCGAATTTTTTTTAATACGGTAAATTACGGAATATAAATAGTAAACTGTCGTAAATAAGTTTTCATGTAATTATTTGGCTAAATTCGATCAAAGCGATATTTAATTCGCCACAGTATTCGACCATCACTTATTCATCAGTGACGTTGCTTCACATGACTAATTCAATTAGTGAAATTTTTTCACTGAAACAATTAGTGGTTTTGAAATGATTCTAAATGGAGCCATTTTAACTGATTCGAGTAGTTTAATTTCACTGCGAATCAGTGGTTTTCTATTGAATCGGATTCAGAGTGCATTTCAGTTATAAAATAATGAGAACAAACAAAATTATGAAGATTTTAACTGCAGTCTGAATTGACTAACAGAATGGCCAAAATGTGTGTGCTTTCCTTCATAAAGAATCTATCTGCCAATCCCTGATTTTCTGCTTTCTTAAATCTTTTACGAAACAAGGTAGGCGGGATTTTCTAACCTCTAAAGGTAACTTCACAGACGCAATTAATGTTTTAACAGCTGCTGTGAACATTATAATGAACATCGAACTCTCATTCAAGTAGATGTCATTATTTGTAAGTCAACTGTAAATACTAAATTTTTAAGCCCCATCTAAAATGTTTTCTGTCCTCGGTAAACAAAATGAAACGCCGCAAGGCCATGCATTGCAGCGGTGCCGTTGGCAGATAGCATAAACAAGCGTCGCGTCTGTTCTATAAATACAGCAAACTGCCCGGTAAAGACACTGAAGTCGCTTTTGTATAAAACACTCTTTTATGGAAGAACAAATATTGTAAGAAGGCGGCTACTTACAGAACGTCTAGCTGACTCTAACACTTTGCAACGACCTTGTCAAGTTTCAGTAACAAATTTGGGAAAGAGGCAACAAAATATCGACTTACGTTTATGTCCTGGAAAAAGTATTTACATTGAAATATTCCATAGTTTTTTAAAATGAGACTAGACACTAGTGCTTACAATGTGATCCGTACAACAAGAGTGGCGCCCAAGATGGCCGACCTCAAGCCGTGAGCCGAGGAATAATTCCCAATCCCTATTCCACTTACGGAAGTAGAATTACGTCGCAAAAACAATAAGGAAGGTGCAAGTAGGGTTGTCAACTTTCATCAAAAAATTTCTTTAAAGCAATAAAAAAAATTACCCGCAAAATCATTAGGATATATTACATTAAATTTAGCCCAAAATATGCACTGATAAGAAATATACACTGATAAGAAATATACACTGATAAGAAAGAATTTAAACCGAACTGAACGTTCCTTGAGAAAATACAAATGCCTGGCACCTTTACAAAACACTTTATTTTAAACCTATCGAATTTCTAGCTGTACAAAAACAGGATTTGTAAAACTAAAGAAAAACTGACACCTGTAAAATTTACAAGTATTAATTTGTAATGATGGGCCTACTAAGAATTTTTTTGACAGCTAGTTTTCAATTTTTTTGGCGAATAAAATGTTTTTTTTTTTTTTTTTCGTAGCTTTAAGTACGACTTAGTACTTCTCAATACAGTTTATGTAAATATCACAAACTGAAACAAAAAAATACATGTCATTTGAATAGCGCATACTTTAAATAATCGCATGCAATATGCATTTCAGGATGTCCAATTATTTCTTCAGGCATACCTAAAAACATTTATAGGGTATGAAAAAATCACGAATACACAAAAGTATGATATAACAAAAAAAATCCGTCTTTTACCAAATTCCTAGATCTGCCGTCGGATTGTTATAGAAACCAGTAACTCTCCGACCTATGGCAAAAATGAAATTCGGTGGAATGGAGAGATGAGTTGCCATGACGAGAAGTGAGAATATATATAGAAATCCGCTACTGCAGACTAGCGATGCTGACGTAGCGTGCTGCTGATATACGGCAAAGACAATGAGAATCTTGCCTCTGACCACTAAGGACTCCTGCCTTATCGGAACAGATGATAGTTTATCGTGGGAAAAGTTGTCTGTTTACTAGGATCCAACGTAGTGTACACATGTCTGACAGTCTTCTTTCCTTATTGGTCGTCATGCATGTGTGAAGATACAACCCATTTCACTGGGCCAACGAGGATTCTGATAATATAACGCAGAACGCTCGTGATTGGTCTGCAATGTGCCAGCCAGCCGTACTTAATTCCCCATTTGTAGGATAGAGTCAGATTTTGTCATCATATTATAATGATAACGACTGAAATGTAGTAGAAGATTGGACGAAAAGCTAAGTAAAATATTTCCTTTCTCTACAAAATCACAGGAAATTTATCCAAGCCTAAAGTACACTGGAACAGTTTTGTTATTAAAATGTTTCATTTGGTTAAGAATTCATAGGAAAGCAATTAATTCAGGTTATTTATTCCAGCGTGAAAATTGGACGAATATTGAACTCTGTGAGCCAGTTGATCAGCACCAGAGACTTCAAAACTAATTATTCAACATTTGTAACGTTAATGGAGGATGTATGATGTACACACAGTTTTTAAGGACATGTACATCTTAACAGTTAATTTTAGTATCCGTTTGAGTAGTGGAAATGGAAAATTCTGGTTTATCGTATAAACGATCTGAGAACACTTAATTATTCGTAGACGAAAAAAGGACGAAAAGTGGGTAGAAAATAATAACCGCAAACAAAATAAAAAATTTATGTTAACAATGGTAGAAGATAAATGCGTGCACGGTGTATGCCCAACAGAATTGAAGTTTTACTGGTTCATTACTAATTGAAAACTGTAACACACACACTCACATATATATAATAATACTAATAAAGTGACTCGCCCTTATACAGAAAGTACGACAAAAAAGTAGGTCAAGTATAGGCTGTTCACGCTAAAGTGAGCACTTTGTAAGGCCCTCCCAACAGTCATTAGCCACTAATAAATATATCTTATGTATATACTGTGTTGATTAGTCACATTGCAATGTTTATATTAAAAAGCAGCAGGAAGATGGAATTTGGATGAAAGGAAAAATTCGGAAGGGCCTTAAAAAGTGCTCACTTTACAGTGAACAGCCTATAGTGGCATGTGCAATGTTGCAACTTGTGAACACAGCTGTTGCAACAGATACCAGTCACTAAGTTCTTGGCAATGTAACACAGAAGGTAAACGCATACAGGTTGTTCGCAGTCCAATGAGCACTTCTGAAATCAATATTTAAAAATGAAAATAATAACGTTTATGTTAATTGCAGATATGCTCTCTGTAAAGTTGACATACATGAGGTAAAGTAGAACCACGTGTTAACAGCATTGTCTACTCTGTTTTATTTTAAATCTGTGACACTGAAATCATTTTCGGTATTTGTTCATTTTATACACAACTAGCATAGCGCTTACTAATCTGCATTTCTAACAACCGCAAAAGTTTCAGTATATCGGTTGACAAATATTGTCGTGAGGTCGATGACGTGTTTCTCTTTGCAAGTCGTGGAGGGACACAAGTACTGAGTGAAGCAGGCAAGCGAGGGAAGTGGTGAAGGGGACTGGTAACTCACGTTGTGCAGTTTGTAGTAGAGGCCACAGGCATTGCAGACAGGCTCGCCATTCTGGTTCCTCCTCCAGAGAGTAGTGGTGGTCGTCTTGCAGTTGGCGCAGCTAGTGCCCGCCCGCCGCGCCGCCGACTGCAACGACAGTGAGCGCAAACATGCACGATATTACACCTGCTCCCACAACACCACTATCGCACACCACTAGGAAGGTAGGGAGGATGGTGGGTAAGGAGGTCGATTGACAGGGAGGGAGATAAGTAGGTATGGAAGGAGATAGGTAGTACCCGCCCGTCGCGCCGCCGACTGCAACGACAGTGAGCGCAAACATGCACGATATTACACCTGCTCCCACAACACCACTATCGCACACCACTAGGAAGGTAGGGAGGATGGTGGGTAAGGAGGTCGATTGACAGGGAGGGAGATAAGTAGGTAGGGTGGGTATGGAAGGAGGTAGGTAGTACCCGCCCGCCGCGCCGCCGACTGCAACGACAGTGAGCGCAAACATGCACGATATTACACCTGCTCCCACAACACCACTATCGCACACCACTAGGAAGGTAGGGAGGATGGTGGGTAAGGAGGTCGATTGACAGGGAGGGAGATAAGTAGGTATGGAAGGAGATAGGTAGGGAGGAAGGTACGTAGGAAGACAGGGAGACGGGTTGGTAGTTATGTAGGTAAATAAAGTGGTTGCTAGGAATATAGGGTGGTAGATAAACAGGGAGGTAGGTAGGTAGGGCATGCAGGTAGATAAAGAGATGTAGACAGTATGTAGTTACATAGATAGGTAGGTAGGTTGAAGGAAGGGTTGTCACATTTTGTCAGCAGTGACGTCATCATAGACGGAGCAAGTTGCTCACAGAGGAAGGAATGGGGAGGATTCGGCCATGCCCTACGGTAAGGAACAATAGCAGCATTCATCTGGAGTGACTTTGGTAAAGGTATATAAAACCGAAATCAGGTAGGTCGGCCAGACAGGGAGTCGAACCCGAGCCATCCTGGATGCGAGTACAGTATGTTTACCACTGCGCCACCTCACAGTCTATGACTTAGGGTATCAGCAAATAAAGTATATCATATTCCCACAAACATTAAATATATAAACTAGCAAAATTGGCGTTATTTGCCACCGATCTGGACTTAACTGCACTATACTTGCCTGGGCACAGACCTGTCCAGCAGGATAGGTAGTCTACCGATCAAATTTCATTACTACTTCAAGAGCTGTTCAGGACGATCAAAACAAAGTTTCATCCAGGAACCAACAATTCTTGCTTATAGATACTCGCAGTTAAGCTCCTGCCAAAAACAAATAACGCGAATTTTACTACTTTATATATGTACACAAGATCACCTTCCATCATATTTAAATTAAATATATGATTATTTACAACCACACAATTTTTCCATCACATAAACTATAGGCTATTCATGGTAAAGAGAGCTCTTTTTAGGCCCTGTAAATTTTTTTTTGTTCAATTAATTTCTTCCTTTCCTCCACTTTTTAATGTAAATATTGCAATATGACTAATAAACACAGTGCATACTACCCATCACTCTCAAAAGTTAACGTCTGAGACTGCAATAAACCATATATATTATGGGTTAAGGCATTTTGGGAGGGCCTTAAAAAGTGCTCATTTTACAGTGAAAAGTCTATACAAAATTTCAACTGCGGGAAATATATTAGAAGGGACATATAATTAAATATTTAAGCACAGGCTAAATTTGCATACCATACATAAAATATACTGATAACATACGTAAAATACTGCTTTCCTGTAGTTATTTGGCAGCAGTGTGTATTACGTGGCAAGACATTTGCTTTTTTCAACTTGGTTCATTTGAATTTCTTTGATAGTTAATGGCAGGATATTCAAAACACGCACGTCTTAAATTCCATTAGTACAATACCTTTCATGTGTGTACAGTATAATCTGATTATAGGCAGTTATTAACAGAAGACTTTTGAAATCAACTTTCGGAAAAGGCAGTGCCTCTAGCTGCACCTATTTCAATTGACACGCAGCGGAAGGGTATACGCCTAGTATAGT
Organism: Dryococelus australis; assembly: GCA_029891345.1. NCBI lineage: Eukaryota > Metazoa > Arthropoda > Insecta > Phasmatodea > Phasmatidae > Dryococelus > Dryococelus australis. Next base: position 1,048,485 of record CM056995.1, read on the forward strand.
TGGTAACTGGTGAGGAAAGTAGTCCGAGACTTACCACTTAATTAAGTGTCAGGTGAACATTTGTGAATACTGAGATTTTTTTTTTTTTTTCTGTTTTGAAATGCATGTAAGTGAAAAATAGACAAATTTGTAAAATATGTAGTTTTATTTTAATTTTACAGTTTCACTTGACCGACTCCAAGAAAGTGATGAGGCCCCTCGACAATATTAATTTTACATCTGGAGGAAGAAGTAGGTCTTAAGCAGGGATTCTAAAAGTGCTCAGTAGACCTTGAACAGCTACACTTATGTTGCTGGTTTGATTTATTTCGTAAGTTACGCAAACATTTAAGTTGTGCGTTTGACGTGTCATTACCCACGAACTATTGATCCGCAATTTTTTAATAGCTGGAAATCTAATCAAACTTGGCGTCTAGAAGATGAACAATATTGAACAGCAATTAGCTGTATTTTAGAACAACTTCCCTTCGTTATCAACCTTCGTGATTAGATTACTTATTTGCCACATGCATTAGGTGTCTATGTCTGCAGAAACGAAATAGCAGACATTTTGTATCGGAGTACCCTAATCCTGATTCGGCCTCTCAAATAATAAATCGTCTTCTCACGATGACACACAACTAATAATAATACCTTTATGAAAGTTGCAAATTTGCACACATTTTCTCGGAAATATTCTGGCGAAAATCAAACTCGCTACCATCGCAAGCATGAATGATAAAATCAGTTCTGATGAAAGGTTTAGTTTCCGAAAAAACGCGCTCTTGAGAAAGTAATTTTGCTTTTAATACATTAAGGATGAATCATAACTTGTCAGGACGACGTGTGGCCTAGTTTCAAAGAAGATTATTACTTAAAGAGTGAACTAGACATTAGTCTAAGCAACGTTGTTTATTCGGACGTCCTAGTGGCAGTGTTGTAATTCAGCTCGTGAGCGCTTGTGTATGTCCTCAAGAACTGCCGGACTCAATGTACAATTCACGTGGTTCAACAACGTTGTGACATATTACGTAAAGAGTGAACTAGACATTAGTCTAAGCAACGTTGTTTATTCGGACGTCCTAGTGGCAGTGTTGTAATTCAGCTCGTGAGCGCTTGTGTATGTCCTCAAGAACTGCCGGACTCAATGTACAATTCACGTGGTTCAACAACGTTGTGACATATTACGTAAAGAGTGAACTAGACATTAGTCTAAGCAACGTTGTTTATTCGGACGTCCTAGTGACAGTGTTGTAATTCAGCTCGTGAGCGCTTGTGTATGTCCTCAAGAACTGCCGGACTCAATGTACAATTCACGTGGTTCAACAACGTTGTGATATATTACGTTAGGTTTTAACTCCAAGCCCACATTTTTTTCCTAAACATGGCGTAAAACTAAATTTATTACAAAAATATGTAGATTTATAAATACATAAGATATATTGTGTGTTTAATATAAACAGTCTATTGCAAAGATACAACATTTTACTTGAAACTTAATAAACGTTTTCACAGCCAGTTTCCAAAAATTCGTCTGTAATACATTTAAAAAAAAACATGTGTACACAGTAAAAAATTTCAGTGCGTGTTACAAAAATTCTTTGGAAACTGGTTGCCAAAGATATTCTTGCAAATTTACTAATATAATAATAATATTGTATATTTACAATACATTACTTTAGAAAACATACAAAACCGTTAATGTAGCTCAATATTTGTAATGAATTTGAAGTCTACATCACTTCCTTGCTAGAACTCAATATTAACGTCACACGTTTCCCGGCTCCAGTTTAAAAACGTTGCATAGTCGCTGCTAGCGACTGGTGGCGAAGTAGAAGTCGTTTCTCGGGTGGTAGACGAGATGTGGAGAGGTGAGGTGAGGTGACGGACAGTCTGTGGAGCTGGTTGATGTCGACAGCGCACACACCCATTGTCCGCAGGTGTCTTGCGTCATCTTCTCTCCGAGAAACATTGCGACATACGTCACAGCTACATTCTGCGGAGCCCATATACCTTACATTCTCTCCCCAGCTCTTGCATAGCAGCCTTAGAGTATGTGGGAATAAAGAGGTGAAACAGTCTGTTATACCGCCAACTCCAACACACACGTCAGCTACACATCATACCTCATCATACCAGCCTCGTCGCTAGTTAAGGTGGCCTGGGTAGAGTGGCGTGCACAACTCCAGTAGTTAACGTTTATTCAAAACCGTCCAACCAACGTGTCTGAGTGAGGCTGTTCACGGTCAAGTGAGCCCCTTCTAACTTTTTCCTTTCATCCGATTTCCATCTTCCTGCTGCTTTTTAATATCAAAATTGCAATGTGACCAATAAACACAGTTTATACATTTCCCAGCCTTCAAAATTTAATGCCTGAGGCTCCAATAAGATATATTTATTATTGGTACCTGTTGGGAGAGCCCTAAAACTTGCTCACTTTACCGTGAACAGACTATAATAGCACTTAAGAAAACCTCCACCCTACAATGCAGGATGGTCATTTCCAAAACGAGATTGAGAATATATAAAACTTTGTGAGGCGATCGCTTATGCAAAATCAAGTGGGAAATCTATGGGACATTTCCACCTAAACTCAATATTTAGGGTGAGTGAGTGAAGATATTTGGGCGGCTCTTAACATCGAGGTCTTGAGAGCCGATGAGGGTGAAGCGAGTATGGAGCAGCGCCGAAATGAAGGCGAGAGGGAAACGGGAGATCCCCGAAAAAACCCGCCGACCGGAAGAGAACCCGCCAGTAATCAAACCCGGTTCGACTATGTGGGAGGCGAGTAGTCTAACCACTACACCACCGCGGCTCCAATATTTAAGTGGATATGAGCCCTTGAAAATCAAATTTTTATACTGTACTCCTGCGAAACATCGTGTAAAACGCACATAAAGCAATGATACAGTGGCTGGCACTCTAGGCAATACTAACTACATTCGTGTGAGATATGCCCATGTGCCATAAGTTACAGTCTCCGAGTGCTTGTACATGCAGGAATATTGGAGCGACATTTGGGAAAACGAAAGCAAAATGACTAGACTGGTAACTAACTGCACCAAGTCATTACGAAAGTGAGTTCTCGTCACTTGCTGCCGCATCATCTAGCTAACCAACCACATTCGCTAGTGTTCCTCTTTGCCACAAGATCAATTTCTCGCGGGCGGAATGAAGTAGAGTGGTGTGTGATATCCCGTTTTCAGTATCGTTTCAAAGCATGTATTGGTGCGATATATCGCTACCTAGCATATTGAAGATCAATGGTGATTATAGCAAATATCCCTTTTGTTCATATCGCAAATATTAGAATAGTAAATATATTTAATAACGATACTGCACAAATCCATTGTCTCATTTTACATATCATTATGACATGCGATTTGTATTTCTTTATACTGGTGGACAATATCGCTGTTGCAATACATATTTCACAAATATTGTTATATGATGAAAATACCGCCATATCGCATCATCCTAGAAAGAAGCTCAACAATGAGCGTCAGTTGCCAGGCGAATACTCAGACTAAAAATGAGGTAGACTGATTTTTCGTCTTCTGCGCATGTACACAACGCTGACCTACCGCACACCACCACAACTGCCGTAAGTCACGTGTTGAACAATGATGAACTAGTTTGTTTATATAATATTTATATTAAAAGATGAGCACTCTTTTATAGAAATAACATACTTTGACCAATTTGAATATAATCAAACTGCATTGCACGTTGCTTAGAGGAAGTATAGAAACATCTGAAAGTATTTTATAGTCCATTTAAAGTTACTTTCAACTTTTCTGAAGACCCGCTAAAGTTCCACTTGCAGAATATTCCTCCGCCTCATTCAAACAACCCTTTCCTAAGTCTAGAAAACTGTACCGTATTCGTGCATGAACTATTTCTTACTAGGGATTACTAACACACCTACATTATCCCCGTGTTAATTCATATTAATTATAAGTTAAATATTATCATTTATAAATGAAATATAATTAAAGGTTCAAATTAAACAAAAATAAGGTATTTGTTATGTTAACTCAAGTATAAAACGCTTGTTTGTACGTCATGTATTTAAGAAAATCCAAACCCGTCATACATTAGATGATTTCTCAAAGGTTTAACTAAAAACGTGTGAAGAAACAGGAAATAGTATTGTCAACCACAAATACTATTCACGTCGTTTACGCTAGTCGTTGGGACACGAAGATTGGGCCAGCGCAGCCAGCGTGATCACTCTACCCCACATCCACTTGCGAAATGAAATGAAGAAACGGCCGGGCCAGTATCGTGCTCGGGTAAGCTCGGCAGTTGTCGGTAGTTTACGGAGAGAGCAGTTGCTCCTGGGGACGGGTCGTACGCAATGCCAGAAGGCATCTCTCTCCTCTGCTGTGCGCCGCCATTGTCTCTGTAATTGGCTGCAGATAAGCCCCGCAGATAGGCCCATGCGCCTTGCCACGGCGGGACCCCGGCCACGTACTACACATCCTGCCAACATCAACCCCTCCGGCCAGTATCGTGCTCGGGTAAGCTCGGCAGTTGTCGGTAGTTTACGGAGAGAGCAGTTGCTCCTGGGGACGGGTCGTCACGCAATGCCAGAAGGCATCTCTCTCCTCTGCTGTGCGCCGCCATTGTCTCTGTAATTGGCTGCAGATAGGCCCATGCGCCGTGCCACGGCGGGACCCCAGCCACGTACTACACATCCTGCCAACATCAACCCCTCCGGCCAGCCAGCCTGCCGTCTCCTTCCTATACGCTCTTCACGGTAAAATGAGCACTTTTCAAGCTCTAGTTACTTTTTCCTTTCAGCCATTTTTTATCCCTTTAACCACCTTTTCAAATAAAACTTGCCATATAAGTAATAAACACAGTAGTGTGTAGATTCCACCGCATTTCTAAGGTAACGCCTGAGAATTAAATGACATTTATTTATTAACTATTATTCAAAATGAGAAGGCTTTCAGAAGAGTTCATTTTACAGTGAATATAGTATTACTGCTGTGTGACGTAGCTAGATCCCAGCCTCCACCGCCACTCCAACGTAGGAATGTTGGAAAAAGGTCGATATCGAAATGACGATTTTTATATCAACGACATATCGATAGAATTACTTTTTCGAGGTACCGGAAATAAATATTTTTAAATGCTCTTTTACAAGCTGTGTTTTGAATACAACAATTAAATTAAAAGTTGCTATGTTTACTTTGGCAAAGTGCACCACACAATGTTTACCCGGTGCCTTCTCACCGAACACAACCTCACCTGACCCTCCTTCAACTCCTATCCCTTTCTAGGATCAGGAAGGGATGGGCAACAATCTCAATAAAAACAGCAGTAGAGTAAGGTTTGTTTAACTCATGCATCTATCTTCGTCCAGCATTGAGGAGCTAGTACAAACTCTACTATTCAGAATACATAACATCGCCTTTACTTCCTTTTTACTGAAACACTTAGCAACTCTTACATATTACACCATCATACACAGGTTATTCTTTCCTTGAGCATATTTAAAACGCAAAATAAAATTCACACATGCTAAAACACTCTTTCTTTTGCGCATACTTAAAAAAAAAAACAATATCGAGACAAGTTCATTAAAATGATTTCCACTATAATACTGGTGCAAAATTTCCTAGCAACCCACAATCTGAACTTAAGTTTCACCTATGCCCAATTTTGGCTCATAAAATACTCCAGTGGCACCACCCCCCCCCTCTCTCTCTCTCTCTCTCTCTCTCTCTCAGAGAAAGACTTCACTCCATCACAAAACTTCATTAACTCAGGACACATTAAAACTGACAATTCCAGCTAAAAATTACACTGTAAAACTCTCCACGCCTTTCTTAAAAAGCAAGTCAACTCAGTGACTATCACCTTATACCTTAAAGTGCAATCTTTTAAAAGTTACAATAAAACTTATTTGTTAACACAACTCACAAGTTGACACAAAATCTGGCATTTGCAATATTCTTCCCTGAACACCCTAAAACATTTCAATTTTAATTACAAAACCAAAGATTCCAAACCACGGGAAATGGTCTCAGGAGATCTCTTTACTACAGCACAAATTATTTCCTCTGCAAAAAGCCTAAATTCCACAACCATGCGTCCATCCAATATACATGAAGTAATCCACCAGGCATGCAGATCCAGAGCCCACGGATATTGTCCTCACCAGAAACACAGAGTGCTCTCGTTCGACCATTCACACAATCCAAACACACACCCCATCATACATATCATGCCACACTGTCCTTGTTGTTCCTCTGTCTCCAATCCTGTGCGCTTTTCCTAGCCAGTACCGTATCTCGATCAAGTCTTTCTCACTTTGACGGTCAACACTTGCCCGAACCACACAATGTCAGCAACACTCACAACACCAGACCAAAGTCGAAGAAACACTTGGTGCTCCCTCACACGTCCAGTTTACTTTCCAAAGTCCCGACACCCGAGAAAAACTACACGATCCCACAACGTGTTTCTTGACAAATCCTATGTCCATACTTTGAAGTGAACACAAGAATTCCAAGTCCACGCCAGGGGGAAAAAACGACAAAGTTCCTTCATCACAACTGTCGCAAAGATTCAGAGTCCACCACCTGAACGTAAATTTTTCTAAGCCCCACACACTAGTGACCTGATATTATCTAAGTCTTCAACTGTCTCCAACACGAAATAAATAGTCCCACTATTGGCTTCAAAACAACTCAGTCCAACTCGTGCTTTAAATTTCGGCAAAGTGCCCAATAGTATGAACATCCCGCAGCGATGCCACAGCCTTCTGGTCTGACCTACCACTCCTCTCAAGCCGCTATTGATCTGCTGGTCTTCCTCGAGATCGCTGGTTTGACATCACTGGGACGCTACTCCCTCAGCGCGGGGGTTGATCGCTCCCTTGTGAGGGACCTTGGCCCCCCAGACGGTCATCAGTTAGTTTGTGGAGGGAAAGAAGAGGTAACCCCCTCCCCTCTGCTCACCCATCAAAAATATTTTATGCTGAGTAGCAAACATTATTTACAGGATTCCCAGGGTAGCGCCTGGGAGCTGTTTCCAAAGCAGATTTTTGCCCTCCTTTCCCTGCCTGTACGGAGTAAAATAGGATGGTGAAGTTAAATGAATTGAGTCGGCGTATAATTTTGAAATTCAGGACTATGGTTGTACTGTTGCGAGTCCCTGAGAAGCGGTTAGAGACAGTGTGGTAATAAAAAGTGGAAGTTAATCACCAAATGAAGTTAAGTTATCGATTAAAAGTTGTTTCCCATGACTGGAGCGGTGAAGGTCTAATAAAAAACATGTTTCTTGTAGTGTAGTGAAGTTAATTTTGGCGGATAATGTTTCAATGTATTTGTTGTTGTAGAATAATAAAAGTATGAAACTTAAAATACTTCTTGGTTGGTAAATGAATAAAAATGTAAAAATAGTTAACTTGGAAGAATAACTACGGTGTGTTTATATGCGTGAGAGAGTGTTACTGTGTCAAGCGACTGGGCTAGACTGACTTGCGCGAAGTAGTTTCGTTAAAAGGGGTGAAATTTTTGTCCCAGACCGATCGGAGAATTCCGGCCAGTCTCGGAGTTTAATTTTGATGAAATTTCGATATATTTTGCGCTGAAGGCGTGAATAAAATGTATAGGAACATTTTAGTAATCATTCCTGGTGTTTGATATCAAATACTCGTAAAAATCCGAAATCAGAGCCAGAGAACAGAGGCACGAGTGTGAAGTTAAAGAGTAAGTCGGCCAGAGGGCTCTGATTGGCCGGAGAAGCTCTGGGAGGCGGGACTTTCGGAGTTGCTCAATAGATGGCAGCACTGTCGTTATTTACGGAGAACCATTTCTGTAATGTACCGGGAAAATTAAAGTATGATATTTAAGGTTTAAAGTGTTATAAATCAATTGATTTTAATTATAAAAGGATCCTGCAAAAATTTAAAAGTTAAGATCTGGCCATTTAAACGGTGGAAAATATTTTTGAAAAATCTGAATTTTTGCGGTTCTGTTCTTTTGAAAATGATTTTATAATCATTCAGGTAGTTATTAAATGCATTTATGTCCAGTAGTTTGCAATATTAATTAAAACTATATATATTTATACGTGCTGAAGGCAAGGCTGAGCTTTAATTTGCAAAACTAGGTGCTGCAATCAGTCGGTGTGTTAATTAATTCAAAGACGCGATTTGTCGTTGGGCAGAGTGTAATTTAGCTGTAAATATGATCGCGATCGCTCTAGGGCATTTCATGGGTAGAAAGAATTCTCAGGGAGTGTAGAAGGCTTTGCACCACGCCATGGCCTCGAACTATTGCTTTCCTGTTCATCTGCGATGTTCCTGAACTGACTGAAGTAAGGATGGAGGTGCGCCAAGAGCGATGAAAAGTCGCGAGCTTGTAGGAATTCCATGAATTCGCGAAATTGCTGCATGAGTGTTTTCATATCTCCCAGCTAACTTTGCGGCAGAGGGCGAGAGATAGTTGCAGGTGGTGTGTTTGCAAAGGGTTCAGGCGTGTGTCCTTCTGGGGGGGGGGGGGTGGAACAAGTGCCTGCGCGTACGAAAGATGTGGTTTTCGTGGACTGGAGTTCGACGCCATGCTCCTGGACGGTGCAGGAGCGGGTTGAGATTATGTTTTTCCTCTGTTTTGTTGTCTTCTCTGCACCAGTTTCAAGGACTTGGGGCAATCTTTCGATAGGGCGGAATGTTCGTCATTGCAATTGCTACACTTGGGTGTTGAAGTGGGAGAGATGTAGGCACCTGCAGGGTGTGAGCTGGCGCAGTTTGGGCAGACCTCTGGCATGAAACCAAAATTTTTGGTGTGTCCCAAGGCTAGACACTTAGGGCATTACGCCATATCTTGAGATCGTTATTTTAAAGGGCCTCGTATGAACAATGGTCATGTTAATTGTTTTTAGTGTGTGTAGAGGGGGGCAGATTTGAGTCCTGCGCGGGCGTTACACAAAAGAAAGGTTACGGCTTCAAAGTGAATTTCGTGGGGTCTGTATTGTCTGATATTTTTCTGCTAAACTGATAAATAAGAAGGACCTTGTAGCCACTGCCTTGGATGTCCTGCTCAATAACCGCCATGTCAGATGTGGAAGTAAGGTCGAATTTTTCTTTCTGTGGCTGCTCGGAGGCTGGGCAGAAAGTGAAAAAATTAATAAAGTTGTCTGAAAGCATTTTCCGAGCAGCCGCGTACTGATGCGGGTTGGTGGTGTGTATCCGAGTGCCACTTATGGTGGGAAACAGTGTGAAACCATCTCAGTTTCTGCAAAACCAAGTCATACCTGGTGTTGTCAGGTAGGCCTACTACAATTCTGAGTTTTTCTGTTCTGTTGGTCGGCTGGCAGACGACTGTGTGTTGGTTAGAGGCTGGTCTGAGGGGTGCGGGGTTGACTGTACTGAGGTCTTGTCTGTGACCTGTGTCTGTGAGGTGGAGAACCGATTCGAGGTCGGTACGCCAATGGTCGCGTTAGACCACGGGTGGCAGAGGCATCTATCCTCCTCGGTGGTGTCTCAATCTTTGTAACAGTTTAGTCTGGTGTGAATCTGCATTAAATTCAAGGTAACAGTCGTTGGGATGCTTCTGGAGTTCAACTTTCAGTTGAGGATACATCTGCAGAGTGGCAAAGTCCCTCTCGGTCACCTGTATTCGCACTTTGTTTTACGGAAGTTAGACTTCCCCCGTCTATCACCATGCTCCGGGTGGAGGGAACTGAATCTGCCCGGAGCGATCCGCGATTTCTTGTTTGCCAAATTCGAAAAAGTGTTGTTTATCGGTACCCCTGGCCCCTAGGGGCTATGCTCGAGGTGACCTATTTCTAGGCCGGCCACGGTGTACGGGGTGTATGCCACGGAGCTAGATTGTCGTATGCGACGAGAAAACATAGAACGCACCCTCCTTTGTCAGAGGTCAAGGCAGTTGTGTGTGAGGTGTGAGGCTGTGAGGAGTGTGAGGTCTTTCTCGAGACACGCCCACAAACCCGTATATATATAAACACACACACACACACACTCGCCAGAATCCTTTCCACGGTACCTCCCCTCTCTTGAGACAATTCCTCCAGCGCACTCTTTACAAGCGCAGCGCACACTTTTCGCTTACCAAGCTATCTATAAAAGTACACACATTAAAAGCGTGAAATACTCCGCCAATTAAAAAAGGGCGGGCTTCAAAACCCCTAACCACTTTTTGCAGCAGCCAACAGTGCACGCTTACATGGCAGGCAGACCCGCCCACAGGGATCAAGCGGTATTAATGCTACGAGATGCTACAAGTACACACAAACTGTTTACATTTAAATACACGCGACAGACCACTCCGTCGCATTGGGGTTCACATACTTCTGCAATGCCTCGTATCCTCAACACACAAGCAATTTTAAATTTACCAAGCCCTTTAATACATAAAATATCGGATTCCGATGTATGGAAATACGATGTTTTCTTTCGAAATATCGTGTCGTAAAACGATATTTTTATAAATAAAAAATATAAATATAGATATTTTCCCCGATGCCAACATCCCTACTCCAGCGACAGAAATGTATCATTGGCGAAGAAACCCCACGTCAATGCTGGAAGTTACATATAGTTTATCTTCACACTTTATGAATCAAACCTTTGGAACATCAGCCCATATATTATCTGGTTGGCGGTTTTCCTAAATATATCACGTATTGCAAGAATTTTGTACTTCTGTGAATACAAAAGTATCTTACTTTTGGTTAGACTGAACTTACTTTTATTTAAATTATACAAACAATACTGCATTAAAAATGATTATGAATAAAAACAGAGATAAAGCAAGTGTGTTGGTAATGCGCAGAAAGAAACAGTTCTAATGTAAAATAATATTAAACTGAATTTGCATAAATGCTGTACATCGTCCCTTTGGTGTAATTTTATAAACTTAGTTAGGGTTTGCTTGTATGAGGCGGAGGAATACCAGGAAATATAACTTCAGTAGCAGTTCAAAAAAGGAGGAAATAAAAGAAACGCGCAGTTGGTAATTGTTTTGTCCAAATACTGAGCAACAATGTAAATGCTCAAAACTGTAAGACTGCAGAATCTCAACTTCCGGTTTCACCTCTATAGGCTGTTCATTGTTAATGGAGCACATTTTAAAGCCCTTAAGATCTACTTTTCTTATAATTTGTATCATTCCGCTTTCTTTAACATTGCTATAGACTGTCACTATCATGCGCCACTCAAACGGAAACCATGGAATTTTTTATGACAGCAAATGTGTTGATAATACGAAAATTCTCGCTCTTGTGTGTATGATACGAGCAACACGGACTACAAAAGATAATGTACAAATTACATTCTCAATACAAGGTCAAGGCTCAGAACTAATTTTAATTTCTTCACTGCCAACTTAAGTGCGAATCTGCATACCAGTGCTGGCAATGATATTTCAGAGATTGGTATCAAAAGTGCTACCGTTAAGCCCGTAGCCGAATTATGCACAGTTCACATGTATGCTTCTGCCTATATCACATCGAACATGTATGCTTCTGCCTATATCACATCGAACATGTATGCTTCTGCCTATATCACATCGAACATGTATGCTTCTGCCTATATCACATCGAACATGTATGCTTCTGCCTATATCACATCGAACATGGAAAACTGGAACTCACGGCGATATTTAAATTCAAGCGAAGAACACACTTCTATGTTATTTTTTACAAGTCAGTTGGTTCAGATATTTTATTCCATTAATTTATTGTATAAATAACACGCATTAATAAAACAGTATAGAATAGTTTAAAGTATATATTTATCATAAAATACGTGATCATAGATTAATATTTTATTCAACGCTAGTATTAGATAAAAGTAGTTTGGAAACGAACCGATTGGTAGCAGTAATGTGTAAAGTATTTTTCGAATTATAAAACAAAATAGCTGTTCATTGAAAATCATTTATTTGAGATTCATACCAAAATAAAATTAATAATATACAATAGAAACGTGGGAGCTTCTAGTTTGCTGTCCATCACTTATTTTGGAATTCTTGGTATTAAAAATGACGAACGATAGTGTTATTTAACATCCTAAAAACTAACAGCATATTGGTAATGCAGAAAATCTCCTTACATGAGAACCACCATGGGTTCCCATCCTGTGCTATCTGTTCGCCGTGATCGGTGTAGATGTAAGTGAAGAGATTCGGGCGAATCTTAACATGGAGGTGTTGAGAGTCGATGCGGGTGAAATGAGGTGAGTATGGAGCAGTGCCGGAATGAAAGGACGGGGGAAACGGGAGATCCCCTAGAAAAAGCCGCCGACCAGCAGCATGGTCCGGCACGATTCCCACACGCCGGGAATGGCCCTCAAGCGTAGTAGTTACGTAGACTAAAGATTATACGTTTTCTGCGCAACATTTATATATCACAAATTAACCCTGCAAAGTCACATGGTGAAGAGTGAGGGATGTGTCCTTTTATATCTTAATTTACAAAAGACAAGTTCTTTTATAAAAATAAAAGACTTTTGCTAAATTCAATGCGTTATAATTGCATTAAAAATTGGTCATGGTAAATAGATATACAAATTTCTCAAAGAATTTGTATACATTAATAGTGTTCTAACCTCAAATGTTATCCACGTAGTTTGTGATAGTCGTGTTAGCAGAGAAGCAGTTCAATGTTAGGACACGGAGACTGGTCCTGCTCAGCCTGCAGTGAGATCGCTCTACCAGATACTGCGACTAGGGCTGTTCGATATATCTATAATTATCGTTATAAATAATGCATCGATCGATATGTAACTTTGCAAAATATCGCTATTTCGATATTATACAACTTTTCGATATTAACTATGCTTTTTTGGCAACATCGGTAATTTTGATATCATCGATGATATCAATATATCGAAAACTAAATTTTTATGATATCGAAGAGACGTAACTGCGACTGCGACAGATGACGGAGCGCGAGGGCCGCAAGAAGCTGCACATGCGCCTCACGTCTCGCGGTAAACAGGTCTGGACCACTGCTTCCGGCGTGATGTATGTGAGCTGGCGTGCCGTCATGCCTTCTATCACGTCATGTAACAACAGACTACATATCTCGTCTCCGCCGGCGACGAAGCGGCCAATTAAGATATCATCTATTCGCGATTTCCTCACACTTTGTGAATCGAACCTTTGAAAAATCAATCCATGTATGGCGTATTTGGTTACTTCTTAAATATGCAATGTATCACAAGCGTTTTATACTTCTGCTAACTTTGTATAAAATTAATTTTACTTATTGTTTATCGTTATATTATATTTTATTTATAAATAATAATAAAACGTATTAATTTTTTTACTACAATAAGCAGAATATTTTTTAATATCGAAGATATTATTTTTAAAGAAGTATAACTTGTCACAAAAGGCTGTTACTTGGGTTGGAACTCCAAACCAACCACTAAAGTATAAACCAATACAACTAGCTAATATGGGAAAGAAAAATATCAAACTGGAAAATGTTATCCTTCCTGGCAAATTAATTCACGCATGACGGCACGAAAAACCGCTAGTGACAAATAAATTTAATATTGGCCGGAAGTACATAACAGGAAATCAGAATTTTTCAATTAAATTAAATTTAGTTTGGTATGTCAATAGTTGTGAAAAATTAAATAAGACAGCAGCGTGTCAACCTTCGCAATGGCTGAATGAGAAGCGCAGTCACTAGTCAGAGAGCGTGGCGGTATAGAGAGAGAAAGAGGAAGGCTTGTACAGGCTGACAGGTGTGTTTACATAGCAAGGACGCACCCTGTAGTTACCTGTTCCCGCTGCGTCATTGGCCGCCCGTGTGTGAACACGCCCTGACCACATCGCGTCAAGCTGGCTCGTCACCGTCTCCAGTCCAGTCACCCCGCTAGCCATGTGGCTACTGCCGCTACTCCAGTCACCACGCTAGCCTCGAGGCTACTGCTGCCAGTCCCGTCTCCCCGCGAGTCAAGCGGATACTCGAGCTACTCCAGTCACCCCGCTAGCCTCGTGTCTTCTGCTGCTGGTCCCGCCTCCCCACCAGTCTCGTGGCTACACGCGCTACTTCAGTCACCCCGCTAGCCTCGTGTCTTCTGCTGCTGGTCCCGCCTCCCCACCAGTCTCGTGGCTACTCGCGCTATTCCAGTCACTCCGCTAGCCTCGTGTCTTCTGCTGCTGGTCCCGCCTCCCCACCAGTCTCGTGGCTACTCACGCTACTTCAGTCACCCCGCTAGCCTCGTGTCTTCTGCTGCTGGTCCCGCCTCCCCACCAGTCTCGTGGCTACTCGCGCTACTCCAGTCACCCCGCTAGCCTCGTGTCTTCTGCTGCTGGTCCCGCCTCCCCACCAGTCTCGTGGCTACTCGCGCTACTCCAGTCACCCCGCTAGCCTCGTGTCTTCTGCTGCTGGTCCCGCCTCCCCACCAGTCTCGTGGCTACTCACGCTACTCTAGTCATCACGCTAGCCTCGTGTCTACTGCTGCCGGTCCCGCCACCCCACCAGTCTTGTGGCAACTGCCGCTACTCCAGTCACCCCGCGGTCATTGTGACGGCTGCTGCGGGACGAACACAAACTAGCTAGTCACTTCTGTCATTCCGGTCACTCTGCACGCTGAAATACCCTCGGCATGTCACTGTGTACTGTCTACTGTCCTTGTCCAATATTCTTGCATGACGTGGCGTTGTAACATCTGTATGATAAACTCTCAGAAGTGTTCTAATAGATTGTGTAAAAATTTGCAGTATTTTATCGGTTACTTTTCCAGGGTAGCAGCAATCAAAATTTAATACTAAGTCTCAAGAAATGAAGGAACTTTGCACATATTGCTCAAGTTGTTCCGTGGAGGTTATTCTATTATTTTATTTTATCAAGGACAGTCTACTTTGATTTAGCAATCGCTGCAGAGACACACTCTAATAATAACCATTATCGCAGAAGTCTGTTGGTAAAGAAATTGAATGAACTTGAACCAGCGTCCTGGGGTTAATTTCAGGGTCCCGTCTGGAGTCACGAAGAAATATAGGTTTTTATTTATTTTTACCTTCGCGGTTAAAGTGGAGGATGCGATTATCGCACTTTCGTGCGTAGGAAACCCGGTTGATGCTGTTTTTTGACTGTGGGACTCTCTCAGGGTGCTCCAGTTTTCTCTTCCATCATTGAATTCCGTTACTGCTCCACTTTTATCCGTATTTGCAGCTGCTGAACGCGCTACAAAACTCTCTCTCTCTCTCTCTCTCTCTCTCTCTCTCTCTCTCTCTCTCTCTCTCTCTCTCTCTCTCTCTCTCTCTCTCTCTCCTCTCTTACATTAAAGGTCGGCTCACGATCAATTTCGTTCATGTGAGTGATATTTGCATAGAACGTGTACAAAAATGCATAGTTCATGATGAATGTGCAGGTCTTATGGTCACTCAGACATGACTAGAAATTAACTTGAGTTTACTGTAATAATAATTTATTTGCAAATAAGATTTCATCTCATTTTATTTGCATTCTTACACTGTCAGTACTTAATGCACTGGATTTGTCGATAGTATACCTAACACAAAACATGGTAATACAATACAAAATACAGTATAATAAATTATTATGTACAATTAACACGTCACGTTTTAAATAAATTGAAAAAAATTAAATTTTATTTTGTTAAAATAAATTTTATTACAGGCAACAAATTAATTCTTATTCTTATTTTCTGCTTCAATTCTATAAGCTGAAGACGTTACGTACACGAAATTTCCTGTGCATATAGCTTTTGAAAATGTTCCTACACGACACGCTCAGGAAGACCATGCCAGCCTACCTGCATCGTATTTCACCTGTTTTGGCCACGAAGCGAGGGAGCTATAAGGGTTATACTGACATGCACTACAAGGGCTCTATCGCCGCTACGTGCAAGTCTCTGAACTGGCATCTAGTAGCGCTACCTGTAGCAAAGTGCAATGTAGGCGACAACATTAGCTTGTCTCGTGTCCGGTTAGCACGTTTTAAGATATGGCAGTCTGAACAAGGGGTTTTTAACAGTATTGAAGGACTCCAAAATAATATTTACAACGTGAGTGGTAACTTACTTCCTCGTCTAGGGTATGACGTTTTACTGTACATGTGACACGTTTAATAGGTTCGTCAATAAACCAGGACTTCAAGCACATTGCAGTGCAGTTGATGCGAGCGCCAAGGAAGATTAGGTCTCACCTAGCATGCAGACATTCTTCGTTTTCACGTCATGATCTCAGTTTACACGTGTCTTTCAAGAACGTTTTTCGATTTACTAGTTCTTTGATACTTTTGTATCTAATTTTTACTGTGTGCTATTTCCTACTTGCAAAATGCAGAAACTTATTCATAAAATATAAATATGTTCCTGACTTTTTACAACCAGCAGATACGTAATTAAAATTAAGCACATAAATATTAAACAACTCTTAGCAAGAAAATTATCTATAATCGTAAATTGTGAGTAATTCCTCTGAAATCGGAAATAATGACAGGAAAACAAAGAACTTCTGCTGGAGGGTTGGAGCAGAGCCTTACCGTATTTCATTACATTACGTGCAAGTTTGCGATTGTGAACCGAGCTTAACTGACTGTGAGAACAGATAGGCAGGCAGGACAGGTATTCAAGACTGGAGGAACGTCAGCAGGTAGCACATGGTAGTGTTTGAAACAGGGGGGGGGGGAGGTAGCTAAGGGGGAAGGACAGTACCAAGGGGTGCGATATGTAATTGTCGTGGAGGAGGGGGTGGGAACCGCAAGCTGACAAGGGGGCGGGGTCTCGTTAGAGCCCCCGCTGACACCAACTTGTCTCGCATCCCGTAATTAATTGTGACGAGTCTTTTGCCGCGTTTACACTCGCCGACAGCACCCGTCCCGCCTTAACTGGGGGAGCGGGACAGTCCGCTCCGCTCGCAACTGGACCTCACCCTCTTGCCCGCGGGCGCTACCAGCAGCCAGGCCCGGGCATGGCATAAACACAGAACAGATCACTAGTACAGAGGCGGAATTGCTTAGCAGTGCCTTCACCCATTCGCCTATTGATAGCGCGAGCGTCTAGGCGCTGGCCATATTATATGCTATTCACGGTAAAGTGAGCACATTTTAAGGCCCTGCTAAATTTTTCCTTTAAGTTAATCTTTATCTTGCCACCACTTTTTAATATAAACATTGTATGCGACTAATAAACACAATGTATACATACCACCGCTGTGAGGGAAACGGGAGATCCCCGAGAAAACCCGTCAACCAGCGGCATTGTCCGGCACGAGCCCCACTTGAGAAAATCCGGGAGAGACCCGCCTGGAGTCGAGTACGGTTCGCCTAGGTGGAAGGCGAGTAGTCTAACCACTACACCACTGCGTGGACATCCAGTTACGGATCCAGCTGTGAAGGGGGGGGGGGGAGATCTGGATCTTAAGCCATTCCCTTGAGCTTGATTACATGGAATAAAATGAGGATATTCTTGAAACCAAATTCAGTGTTAAAACTGAGCGCGTACTGCGATAGTCACGAAGCAGCTCCATGTTAATGTGTGTCTGGATCCTCCAGTGTGGACAATTATACCTTAAAGGGAACATACGGCAGAGTTCGCATGCCAATTGCGCTGCTTCCAGCCCCGCTATACCTGTTAAAAACAACGTGACTTCGTTGAAGACTAGCTTTTCGTTGAATTTTGGAATGCTTATACACTTCCAACACTACTGCATATGCAAGCTAGGAGTGCATGTGACACAAATAAATGCATATCTCTCGCCGTAAGGAAATTGACGAATCTAAATTTACAGTGTTAGGAAATATGTCGGACAGGAATGCGCCATAACGCAAAACTTTTTGTTTACAAAGTTGGCCAAACTGCTACCTGGTACTGCCCTTAATTGGATTTTCTACATTGGTTGCCAACAACACATCAATTACAATTACAATTACCTGGTTTACCATTAAGTTTATGTTCAACGGCCTCTTACCTCAAACTTTTCTTTCACGTCAAGAGTCTTAATTCTCTCTTATAAATGTGACGTTTGAATGTTCACAAAATAAGGGTGCAGGAGAAAATATAAACTCTCTTGACAGCAATGGATGGTTGCACTAAGAAAGAGGATTTGTTGAAACACAGTTTGTACGGCGCAAACATATTAATTGTTTGCATAGGGCATTTTGTTGTTGAAACCAAATTATTTCGTTGTTGTATGGTTACCTCAAACAACAACTGGGTGGGTTGTTGCAACTAAAAAATTACTATATTAAACAGTTTCGGTTAGTAATGAAAATTACAAGCCCAAACGATAATCGAACCTAGGCCGAGCACTCCTCAGTTCTACGCCTTTAAGAATACTTCAAACACTGGACAATGTGCGTAAATAAGTATTTCAAATTTTACAGCTTTGCTTTTCAGATTCCTGTTGAACTTGTCTTACTAAGATGTTGATGCAATTTATTAAACATCAATAAATTCACTATCTAAGACTGTTTCTATCAAACAAACAAATTCCCGAAAGAAATGTAGGCCTAATTTCGAACGGAAACAATCAAATGAATGGCGAGACTAGTTCATTCAAACAAACCTTTTCTTGAGAGTAATTTATTTATTTTACACCAACAGAAGTTTCGTAAATTCAAGCATTTGTTGTAAGAAAAGATAATAATTTTGTCGCTTTTAGAATCATGTTTACACAACAAAATATTTGTTTGGGAAAAGAAATGTACATCGGGCCCTATACAAACTAATACTTGGTTGGTTATTCTCTGAGCGTGGGAGAGAAAGGATGGGAAGATGCACAACGTCAACAAACTGGTCCACAGATCACTGTCGAGAGTTTTCATACTACGATCGTAAATCGATTATTGGATCGAGAGCATACGCTGTTAAAAGATAGGCAATGGTTGACAGGAAATAGTAATTGGAGTCTGAAAAGTGCTCACTTGACCTTGAACAACAGCACTACTACTGTAAGACTGAAAATGTCTCTAAATGAACTGCAGATCTGTCGAAAGTGCAGCTCCAGTACCGATCATCATAGTTCCTGCTGGCGTTCACTGATGAAACAACAGTGATTTCTTCAGCTTCATAGTCAAAAGTGAAACCTCAGCACATTCAACTGATTCACCAGTAGATAAGGTTCAGTCAAATTATTCTACTGGTTGTAATCACTGACCCACAATTAGAGCTTTCCTCTAACATACATTTAATGTATCTTTAGTATGTTCAAGTAAGCTTTAGTATGCTCAAGTAAGTCATTTTACTCATATGATCGATTTTGCGTAATGGCAGCCAAAATCAAAATAAAAAAGATACCGTGAATTTCTTCAAGGATGCAAGGGCGGAGGAAACGGGAGATCTGCGAGAAAACCCCGCCGACCAGCGGCATCGTCTAGCATGATTCCCACATGCGAAAGTGTAGAGGCGATCCCACCGGGATTGTAGCTAGTACGTCACCGCGGCCCCGCAAACTGGTGTAGATAGAGCCGGGAGTGTTGGCAGCCCTGGCCGCTGCCAGACAGGCTGGCCACCACGTTGCTGTGTGTTTTATTAAGGAAATAACACGTTACACCGGGTCCAGAGCCCCGTCATTACTACCACTCCCCGGGCCATCCCGCCAGCCCCGCTTTTAATCGAAACCTTCTGCGGGACGTAGGCGCCGCCCGATCAGCCAATTACCGTCGCCAGAGAAGTTCTCTCCACTGCTCCGGAAGTGTTGCCCTCCGGCTTGGCCGCAGACACTGTATCACAACCCACCTCTGCCACTTGGCTTCGCACAGTGGCGGGTTCGACCTCGAGCAGCGTGGGAGCGATAAGGGCGACAATGACTCGCGCCTCGCCGCTAAGCGCAAGGCTCCCAACTTACGTGCACTGCGTGTGCCTCGGAGCGATGACTCTATTATTATTTTACTGTTGGCAAGTGTGTAGGAAGGTACAGTGCAGGGCCCTGTAGTAATTTTGTTTGTATCTGAAATGTATATTTGGAGATACGACGTTTAAAAAAGTCGTTTTTAGTAATTTGAGTCGCGAAAAGGGTGTGCGTGACTTGTTGCAAGCACTCAACAGCTCTCGTCTTAAGTGTGCGTAGATCAGCACATCGCACGCACGTTTATTAGTTTCACAGAAGAACGTGACATGATACACTGTGTGACGCAGTTCAAGCACCACGTAGCTAGGCGGGAGCCTCAAGAAAGCGGCTCACCAAAAAATACATTATTATTTTGTACGAAACACCATTCAACTTCTAAACATTATAATAAAGTTCAAAAGAGAAAATAATATCCGCGCAGCCTTGAGGATGGCAATGTGGGGGAGGGCTCTCTAGACTGCTCGACGTTGGAGGGAGGGAAATGACGTCACACTGCTGGCGCTATACACTTAAACATGTTTTTGTACCATTACAAGAAATATCCTTGGAAACCCAGTTGCCAAGAAAATCCTTCGTAAATCTCCATAACATATTTACTTGTAAACTCTGCAAGACATTTCTGTGTAATATTACAAATGATAGCCTTGTGTTACAACTTACATTATTGAGAAGTGTACTTAACATTAGTTTTTCTATGGAAAACAAATGTGATAAATTAATAACAGGGAATAAAAAAGACACTTTACAAGGCCGGGGACTAGAAACCACTCCCTTGTACCATTACACTTAACAAGAACCACTTGACTTACGAGCTTAAAACTTAATATAATTGCAAGTACCTCCAAAATATTAATGACGTAATTTGGTTAATACGAATAGGTTTATTTCATTTGAAGAGTTTAGTTGTTAAGTTGAGAGATTTGGACGGCTCTTAACAACGAGGTATTAGAGCCGATGCAAGCGTTCTGTGTAGCAAGGAAACACTAGGAGTTAATGAATAGTACCGTCACGTTTTGAAGAGTCCAGTTGTTGAGTTGAGAGATTTGGACGGCTCTTAACAACGAGGTATTAGAGCCGATGCAAGCGTTCTGTGTAGCAAGGAAACACTAGGAGTTAATGAATAGTACCGTCACGTTTTGAAGAGTCCAGTTGTTGAGTTGAGAGATTTGGACGGCTCTTAACAACGAGGTATTAGAGCCGATGCAAGCGTTCTGTGTAGCAAGGAAACACTAGGAGTTAATGAATAGTACCGTCACGTTTTATCGAAATTGTCGTTTTAATACGATTATTTTAGTTGTTTTAACTGTTTTCGAACTCGCATTACATTTATTCTTGAACTCATCTACGCTTTACATCACCCATTGTTTTTTGCACAAACAGCTAAATACGGTTTTACGTTTTTGAGTGTCCGCCATTTTGCTGAAGCTCCTGGAAACGGGTGAGTATAGTACAAATATTTCTTGAGCAGCTCTCGCCCAACCGCACTCGATCGCTGTCGCTGCGGAACTGAACAACCCCCATCCCTTCGTGCGCCGGGTAATGGACTCTCCCGACTCGCCTCGCGTGTTTTCCACTACGGCGCCCTATTTTCTCATTTCGATTTCACTATACTTATTCTTACATGGCATAACGAAAATAAGTCCGTCTGCATCACGGCATGTCAATATCACAATGTTGCCATTTTCCCGAAATGCAAATAAAATAAACGTAATCATTTACAGAAAATTTGACAAGGGTGACTGAAACATCATGTTTCAATTTATTTTAAGGTGTGTATACTAAAATTTAATTTACAAAAAAAAAAAAAATTGTTTGCTACAAATAAAAAACATGCAAATTTTTCATAATTTCAAACAATTAAAAAAAAAACATTGAGGAAACATTTCATAGCGTAATTTTAAATATTCCTTGAAGCAGCTCATGTTAATTTATTTCAATGTGAAATATCTCATATTTTTTAATGAGTTAGTTTTTATTATCTGTACGTCCCAAAAACATAAAAACTGATACTGTGACAGGACATTGTGCAAAAAGTATGCCGACTAAGTTTTCTCATACGGCGGAAGAGTATTCGCAAATAGTCTAGACCTAATGTCTACTAGTTTAATAACATTCGATACAAATAGTCTAGACCTAATGTCTACTAGTTTAATAACATTCGATACAAATAGTCTAGACCTAATGTCTACTAGTTTAATAACATTCGATACAAATAGTCTAGGCCTAATGTCTACTAGTTTAATAACATTCGATACAAATAGTCTAGACCTAATGTCTACTAGTTTAATAACATTCGATACAAATAGTCTAGGCCTAATGTCTACTAGTTTAATAACATTCGATACAAATAGTCTAGACCTAATGTCTACTAGTTTAATAACATTCGATACAAATAGTCTAGACCTAATGTCTACTAGTTTAATAACATTCTATACAAATAGTCTAGACCTAATGTCTACTAGTTTAATAACATTCGATACAAATTTCTGGAACCAGAACGAAATGATTTTGGTCTATATTTGTCTTGTGAGAATGGAAAATATAAATGATGAGTTAATCTTTATAACGGTTACAGATGCAGCATAAACAACACGGTAACACATTTGCAGACTTAAAAAATATCTGTTATGATATGCCTTATGCCGTGACAGCTCTCATTTTCAAATATTACACCGGAAAAGGAAGCTGCGGTGAAACGAAAATAAATTGAAGATGGAAGAGTTACTAAGCATATCATTCGAAAGCTGTAGCCAGAAATATTACATATTTACTACATCTAAACTTGCATTGTAATAAAATATATTTTTTAATTTTCCATAATTTTATCAATAAGTTTTCGAAAATAATATAGACATTTTTTACGCTCTATTCAAGTTACCGTTTCGTGTACGGCAACAATTGATAACGCGCTGAATAAATGTAGGAAATGCTTGAGGACACTTGTACAAAGTTACGGCTAGACTTGGAAACGAGGGGAAGAAGCAGAGTGTGTTAGGTACAAACTAAAGCAGTTTAGGTGCCACTCAGCGGGGTGAATCCACTATTATGGCCACGGTGTCTGGGGGTGGCTTGGCGCACGCCGCTGGAATAACACGGCCCGCCACCAACCCCTAATCCTGGGGGTTGCTGGGGTCGGCCTTTCACGGCGCCGCCCCCAACCCTAACGTCAAATATTTTTTATCCTCCACGCCTACCCTCTTCCGAGCTGGGGGCGAGTAAAGCGCCTTTTGCGGCGAGGCGAAGCCATCTTCCCCCCTCCTCTATCACACCCCCCCCCCCCATTCTACTCGTAGCCGCGGGGACGGCGTCAAGAGAGAGAGAGAGAGAGAGAGAGAGAGAGATATTCTCATTTCATCATTTAGGAGGCGAGTGAAAAAAACTTATCTGTCTCCCTCCCGTTAGAACACCTGAGGGCGAGAGGATGGCAGACAGAAGGAAAAGGTTCATTTTGAGGTCGTGGGTTCGAGTCCTCATGGCCACAGCTGTTTGGAGAGGTGTTGAGTCATACGTCCCCCTTGCACAAGGCTTTTTTGGTCGATCTGCTTCTTCACAGTAGGAACATTTCTGATACCGTGGATTTTACGATTGTAATAATTTAACATAAACAAAACGTTTAAAAAAATACAGAGTATGTTTGGTTTACTTTGTCAGTTGTCCAATGACTCATTTGACATCTGGCGGATTCTGAATTAGTAAAACACAGTGAACAAAACGCCGGACCAATCACATCTTCTCACATTGCCAACGAGGAGCTAATGGCCTACTCACTAGTGACGAACTCGTTCCTGCTAAATAGCTGCTTTGTCTGTCACTATTCTTTCCACTGACACTTCAAGGCCATAAAAGTGGAGTGTAGAGCAGTAGAGAGGGAGTGAAGTAAAGTTGAGTGCAGAGCAGTGGAGAGGGAGTGGAGTAAAGTGGAGAGTAGAGCATTGGAGTAAAGTTGAGCGTAGATCAGTGGAGTAAAGTGGAGTGTAGAGCAGTGGAGAGGGAGTGGAGTAAAGTGGAGAGTAGAGCATTGGAGTAAAGTGGAGTGTAGAGCAGTGGAGTGTAGAGAAATGGAGTAAAGCGGAGTGTAGAGCAGTGGAGAGGGAGTGGAGTGTAGAGCAGTGAGTAAAGTGGAGTGTAGAGCAGTGGAGTAAAGTGGAGTGTAGAGCAGTGAAGAGGGAGTAGAGTAAAGTGGAGAGTAGAGCATTGGAGTAAAGTTGAGCGTAGATCAGTGGAGTAAAGTGGAGTGTAGAGCAGTGGAGAGGGAGTGGAGTAAAGTGGAGAGTAGAGCATTGGAGTAAAGTGGAGTGTAGAGCAGTGGAGTGTAGAGAAATGGAGTAAAGCGGAGTGTAGAGCAGTGGAGAGGGAGTGGAGTGTAGAGCAGTGAGTAAAGTGGAGTGTAGAGCAGTGGAGTAAAGTGGAGTGTAGAGCAGTGAAGAGGGAGTAGAGTAAAGTGGAGAGTAGAGCATTGGAGTAAAGTGGAGTGTAGAGCAGTGGAGTATAGAGAAATGGAGTAAAGCGGAGTGTAGAGCATTGGAGAGGGAGTGGAGTGTAGAGCAGTGGAGTAAAGTGGAGTGTAGAGCAGTGGAGAGAGTGGAGTAAAGTGGAACGTAGAGCAGTGGAGTAAAGTGGAGCGTAGAGCAGTGGAGTAAAGTGGAGAGGGTTGGGCGACTCTTAAGGTTACCGCTTGCCTGGAGCGTTTGAGGCCGAGAAACGTGGGAGCGATAAGGGCGACATTGCCACGCGCTACATATGCGCCATCGCCGCTACACGCAGGACTCAGAATTGGAGTGTAGTGTTCTCGTCGTGCTGCGTGCATATACCTATGGCACTTTCAGCTGCGACACTATTATAATTTTATTGGTGGAAAGTGTGTAGCAAGATTCAATGCATGCCCCTCGATTACTTCTGTGTGTATATAACTAATGTATTTTGAAACAGAGCGCTTTGAAGGAGGAGTTTATAAACATGTTGAAGTAATCCAAAATAGTGTTTCTAATGTGCGTGACATCTTGTCAGTAACCGACAGGCATAAGTCTGAAATGTGAGGTTCTTCCCTTAGACTAGCTCATTGGACGCACGTCTAATAGTTTCGTAAACAAAACCTGCATCTCGAACACACTGCAAGGCAGTTCGAATCCCCAAACAGCGAGGTCTTGAGAACCGATGACGGTGAAGCAAGGTGAGTATGGAGCAGCGCCGGAATGCAAGGGCGAGGGAAACAGGAGATGCACGAGAAAACCCGCCGACCCGCGACATTGCCCGGCCGATTACCACATGCAAATATGCGGGGTAGCACCGATGGGAAATACCTAGGTGGGAGGTGTGTAGTCTGACCACCACAGCACCGCGGCCCCGTCGACAGTCGAACTAAAGATGATGTAGACAGACAGATTGTTGTTTTGTAAGTGTGTGTGTGTTTCCGACATTCACTTGTCAATCGCAAGTACAAGTGTCGAAGTCACGCGGTCAACAGTAATGAACAGGCCCACACTTTAGTATGAATAAAATAATACCTTCACTAACTTGAAATACACTTTAGTCGCTTAAACTAGCTCATGGCAAATGTACAAATATCTCAACGCTCCTACTTACATAAAGAATGTTACCACCTCAAACCCTATCCGAATTATTTTTTGTATAGCTACTGGCATGAACGCAGTTCTATTTCCGGACACGGATTGAGTAATTACTTGCGGCAATTACAGTGCCCGTCAGTGTTGCCGACCTATAAGACACGAAAATCCTTTGGTAGTAACTTAATTAATCTTTAGCTCAGCCCAAATATACCTAAATATAAAAAAAATATTACAAACCAATAAAATTACTTTCTTCTTAAAGTATGTTTTATTAATTTCGTTAGCTATTTCCCATATATATATATAATATATATGTGTGTGCGTGTGTTCAGAAAACGAAATCGGGCCAAAATAAAGTTGAACAAAATCTCACTTCAAATTGTTTTCTTAAATAGTACAGTAGTTGCCATGTATTAATTTGTTTGGCTTCCACTATTTGAAAGTTTTCGTTTGGACTCGTATTTGCGCAGCAAAAAGAATAACCCGATAGGCCACATCTTTTTAGAACCATGAGAAAATAGGAGTCTTGAGAAATCTTTTTCAAACGGTTGGCAACACTGGGGCCCGCGACTTGTGAGTGTGAGGGCGGTCGACGGCGCGTAACAGGAACACGTCAGTGCAGATGGTCACGTCTACTCGTACAAAGGGAGGCAGCAACCCCCCCCTCATCACCTAATAGGGCCACCCCCTCTCACAATGGCATTCCATGCGCCCACTGATTCCTGCACTAACTGCCCGCGTCAGCTCGCATACATATACACCCGACGACAAGTCAGCTGTCCGAAAGCCTTACCTCCCTCCAGGTAGCTCGCTGCGCCTGAAAACTTACCTTCTCCAATATAGCACCATCGGGATTCTAGTCCAGTTCACCCTTAACATTTTTACTGCGACACATGATAAAGTAAAATACACACACACACACACACACACACACACACACACACACATATATATATACACACACACACATATATATATATACACACACACACACACACACACACTATTATGACGCATTGTAGTAGCTATTTAGACGTGTGAGATTTTTTTCGTTACGGTATACAATTTGACACAATGACCACCAAGAAAATTATCATTATCTTACATTTCTGCCAAAAAAAAAAACTTCATTTATGAGACAGTTAATTAAACAGCGTTTCTAGTGCAAATACGTACATAAATGTATGCGAAATTACCACAGAAAGATAGAAAATATCTGTAGGTGGTGTGCTTGAATTGTTTTCGAAGTGGCGATAAGTTATAAGGTTTGAAATACGTGTTACTAATTCAATTTTAAGGAAACAGCAAACACATTGCACAATAGCCTTTTAATTCTGCTGCACCGTCACCCTTACTGCATCCTTGCGTCTGCGCCTCAAACGACAGCAATTACGCGAGTACATAACATGTCTCGCCATTGGAGACTTGGACGCCTGGATGAGAAAGGATCTCTGCGCTTATGATGAGAGAAGTTCGACTTACCATTTACCCGCATGACGAGTTAACGGCATCTAACAAATGACATATTCGATGTCGCGATGTATGGCCGCCGACAATCCTGTACATTTCTCAAGAACGTTTCACCTTTTTGCACACTGGTGGCTGTTTCTGTTGAAGACTATCCTCCTTCATCATATACTTGCCAATTTCGGTCATTGGAGTAACTAAAAGAGTGCCAATGTTTTGCACTTTATTCGTTACAAGATGGCGGCACAGTTAAACATTGCCAACGATAAGTACAAGGCCAGTAGGTTCACAGTATGCTTGGGGAAGAAAATAGTTCCGACAGTAATTTCTACTGTTTAAAGCCAAAAGTAGTGCCCCAAATTATTAGCCTTTAACGTTTACTTAATATTACAACGTTCTTTGATCACGTGAAAATGTATGTGGATTTGCAACTTCAAAATCATGTCTATGTTCTATTTCGGGGTAAAAACATATCAAGCATCCAGTGTTCAGCAAAATGGCGGAAACGAGTGCGGCTGAAGCTTCAACACGTGTCGAAAAATATTATTAAATATAAAATAGTGTTAATATATTGAAAGGTAAATGTAAAAGATTAAAAATTGGTAACTACAATAAATTTTGGTTTTGTGATGTGTAAACGTGATTTTGACAGCTGACTGCTCATGATATGTGGTGATGGAGTGTAAGTATAGATATATATATATAGGGTCCTTTAGAGCGTGTTACGTCTAGTCACGGGCCAGCCCGCCTACCTGGAGCCACTCTCCGCGTCTGAGTGCGAAAAGCGAGAGAGCGATAAGAGCGACTTTGCTACGCACTACAAGTGGGCCATCACCACTAGCGTAGTGTCGTCGCCGTGTTTCATGTACCTACGGCGGCGACCCTGTCCTTCTGTTAATGTAAAGTCTGTGGCTAGGTCAGTGCAGGGCTCTATAGAGTAGTGTTGTATGTATCTGACACGTATATTTTCACATACAGCACTTTGAAAAGCAGTTTTTAGGAATTTTGGAATTTTGGAATTCCCTGAAATGGTGTCTCTAATGTGCGTGTCGTCTTGAAGTATGTTTTATTTTCGGAGATCATCACTTTGGACGCATGTTTAATAGTTTCTGAGATAACATGTAGTTCCAACTCGCTGCCACGCAGTTCGAGCTACAGGCAGCTAGGCGGGAAGGAACCTCATTGGAGCAGACCGCAGTTTGTTGAGTACAGTGAGTTGCCGAACTATAATGAAATGTCAAGCTGTGGGACGATGACAGGCTCCTACAACTAGCAACGGAGCCGACTGAACTGGAGGGGTCGCGGTGGCTGAGCAGTTAGACTGCTCACCAAGGTGAACCGGGTTCGATTCCCGGCGGAGTCACTCCCACATCTTCGCATGTGGTACTCGTGCCGGACGATGGCCAGCAGGTTTTCTCGGGCATCTCCCGTTTCCCTTCCCTCGACCTTTTATTCCGGCGATGCGCCTTTCTCACCTCGCTATCGACTCTCAAGACGTCGATGTTAAGAGTCGGCAAAATCTCTTCACTCACTCACTGAAGTCGAACCTGCGACCTTTAGCAGGTGAGACAGGCAGATTAGTACTACACCAGGTTATGTCCCCTTTATATAGGTAAATACTGTTAGGGCCTCAGAGTTTCAACAGATTAAGTATGAAAAGTAGAAATGAAATTTAGATATATGAAATATAATTTCAAGAATTCATGTCTTGAAAAGAAGCTACTTATTATATGTCCAGGAGCGTCTATTTGAAGAGAGTTAAGTGCTAGAAGGGAGTCCGAGATGACCTAGCAACGGCTTGAAACAGCGCTGCTTTCTTAACAGACTTGTCTTGGTCACGAGTGTAGGTCTCCGAACAAGTCAGCTGGCGTTGTAAACAATCGCGCCCGGCAACACTTTTTATACCACTGGAATAATAAATCAAACACCATGTCTGAACAAAACACGTAAGAACAAAAATGCAAACGTTTCGACCACGTGCTATGGGCTTACTGGTCACCAGGTAGTGTCATTGCCACCATGTCAAGATCTGTCGCTGTTATATTTGCAGTGATCATAACAGCAGGGTTTAGGTAATACTGCCTCTTACTATTTCAACATAGTTGTTATGGTGACATTTAAAATGAAATTAAAAACTTTTAAAGTCAAAACTCGTTCCATTTAAATTATTTTGAGCTGTAATTACCTGTATTAAAAGTCTTTTATTTAGAAATTAGTTAGGTACAGTACATACTGCCAATATTCACGATCGTGTTTGTTTATTTATTTATATTATAATTGTTTCCCAAGTATTTTTACCAGGCTATATATATATATAATTACAGTTAAGTATTTGTTCAAAATATGCATAATGCATATGTATCCTAATATGTATACCTATATATGACCTTGGATACTCCAAGTAATCACTAGGGACACCCAAATTTCACGAAAAGATTTTACGACCAGTTGTATTTCATAACAGTGAAGGTCAAATCCACTTTCTTGATTGGACGATTGTCTAGGTGTTAGCATTTTGGGTGTATGCCAACGAATAACATAGTAAAATATCGGAGTTGCCTAGTTCTGATTGGCTAGGTAAATACAAAAACGTCTTCTCACCAAGAAACCCTGCCAATAGGAAAAATATAACTACTTGGTAGGTCCGTAGAGTGTTGAAATCTAGCATTAACGTAAATCCTTTGGCGAAATTCGAGTTTCCCTAGTAACCATGTCATTGTGGTGAGGAGACAGGACTGATAAGAGTTTTAAAAGGCAGTGGGTTGGTGGTTCAAGTCTGAGCCGGTGGTTGCTGGATGGCTAACAAAAGGTACCTGGTTACCGAACCAGGTGTAGGAAGCCATACTAGTGTTAGCTAGATACCGAACTGGTAGTAGCTGGATGTTGTATACCTAACCGATAGTCGTTAGCTCGAGGCAAAGTTAGTGAGTCTGGGTACTACGAACCGGTGGTAGCTCAAGTTCAAGGCCGAACCGGCGGAAGCTAGGGACTCAACTGACGATAATCGCAGGCCAACCACAAGCAAGATATGAGCGTGCCTTCCTCGCAGAGAGGTGCTGGACTCGAACCCGCGGCTCCTACCCCGCCCAGTTGCCCGCCCCGCGGCCAGATTTATACTCGCTGCGTGCTCGCGGTGTGATGGGAAGCTGATAAATGTCGTGAACTACAGGCCCAACTCCATTAACAAAGACTTGTTAATTCCCCCGGGACCATTAAAAATACACACATTTCACGTCCTCGCGGGGCGCGTTCATTAACGCTCGGCCGTCGATTCATTTGCCCCCCCCCCTCACCCATGATTGCGGTCCCCCGCGCTCCTACCCGTTTTAATTAGAAACGGCCGTGCGAGCGGATGGCTAGCGCAACTATAAGTATTTAGAAGACGGTATATTTCAGGCGCGGAGCGTGGCTGCTAGTTCGCGAGCCCCTGCAGTGCCACAAGGGCGCAAGTGTGGCACTAAGGGCGACCGTACCCTGCGATCCCTAACACCCCCACGCCCCTACGGTTCAGATGACCGCCTGGTCGAAGGCATTTTTCACGTCTAAGGCCTAAAAGCGTGGGAGCGCTAGGGGCGAACGAGACATGTGCATCAACTCTCTCATCGCCTCTATTGCAGGGCAGATCACGTGGATGACAGGTTTTTGCACGTTGAATGATTTTGTGCGTGTCTCTACCACATTTCACGACATCGTTCATCGTTCCTAAACACAAAGAAAAACTTTATCCCACTTTGCCTGAACCGTATGTCTATAACAAATTTCGTAAAATTTTTGATAACATCAAAAATTCGGGTATATCAATTTTTGTAGGATAGAAAACACACACACAAAAAAAAAAACTCTTCTTTACTCCTACTTTTTCCAACACGACGGGGCACTAATATGAAAATCCAATTTACATAGAAAAGGTTTCTGTCTAGTTGTATGTGAAAATGTAGGTATTACCTCAGGTCCACACACGTTACAAATAGACATGGTGATTTATTACGAAACTGTCGAACAGCATGTTAGGTTTAAACGTTCTATGCACACGTCTGGAACATTTCTTTCCTTACCTGCTGCACTACGTCTTACATTTTCGCTGGTGCCAGAATTTTTTATAAATGGTGTCTAAAAAAGTGCAATAAACCTGTTGCGTAGTCGTACCACCGTCAAACTATGAAATGTGCTCGTATGTTTATTGTCGTATAGTTTACTGTTCGCGTTAACACCATCCATGGTGTTCAGTTCTATCATGACTACTACAATTTAACAAACATATTAGTTATATAGATTCACAATTTTTTTTTTGTGGGAGGGCTGCTGTTTGTCTGGGTGCCCGTAATTTAAGTTACAAATTCCATTTCTATTCAAAAGCATAATTCACACTTCCTAGGAAGGTGGTGAGCTATTCTGCCCCGACCGAGACAGCTCCCCGACGGGTATCCTTTCGGCCGCCCCCGCCGGAACAGACCAGGGACCGGGATTCCCACGAATCCGCCCGCACGAACAGACGCCGTCGGGCCCACACACAGCTAACAAGCCTTTCGGCCGGTCCGCCATAGCACCCAACGGTCGAATGGCCACGCCCACGAACCCGAAGGCCTCCAGCCCCCTCCCTATCTGTACTATTCTATTTTGTCTTTATTTTTCCCACTCGCTCGCCATTCTGCTCCAACTTGCTCGCCTCACACCAAGGCGAACCAGGTTCAATCCCCGGCTCGCTCACTCCCGATTTTCGCAAGTCGGAATCGTGCCGGACATTGTTACTGGTCGGCGGGTATTCTTGGGTAAATTCCGTTTCCCCCATCCCTTCATTCCGGCACTGCTCCATACTCACCTCAATCACCCTCATCGGCTCTCAAGACCTCGATGTTAAGAGCCGCCCATATCTCTTCACTCAATCACTTTTATCTATGACAACAGGTGGTTAGAAAAGTATTCAGTTTCCACGTGACTCACTTGTATGTACATTATTCGCCGTCCTTAGTTGCTGCGCGAGATTGAAGTTGCCGCGTTTATAAGAGTGATTGTTGGACGAGGGGGAGAGCATGTATTTCTTATTTCCCATGATTTTGCTTCAGTTAAGACACGTCAATGCTGAATACTGCAAAGGAGCAAGTAAAGTGGCGTAAGACATGGTTTCTACACTATATTTTGCTTCAGTTAAGACACGTCAATGCTGAATACTGCAAAGGAGCAAGTAAAGTGGTGTAAGACATGGTTTCTACACTATATTTTGCTTCAGTTAAGACACGTCAATGCTGAATACTGCAAAGGAGCAAGTAAAGTGGCGTAAGACATGGTTTCTACGCTATATTTTGCTTCAGTTAAGACACGTCAATGCTGAATACTGCAAAGGAGCAAGTAAAGTGGCGTAAGACATGGTTTCTACGCTATATTTTGCTTCAGTTAAGACACGTCAATGCTGAATACTGCAAAGGAGCAAGTAAAGTGGCGTAAGACATGGTTTCTACGCTATATTTTGCTTCAGTTAAGACACGTCAATGCTGAATACTGCAAAGGAGCAAGTAAAGTGGTGTAAGACATGGTTTCTACGCTATATTTTGCTTCAGTTAAGACACGTCAATGCTGAATACTGCAAAGGAGCAAGTAAAGTGGCGTAAGACATGGTTTCTACGCTATATTTTGCTTCAGTTAAGACACGTCAATGCTGAATACTGCAAAGGAGCAAGTAAAGTGGTGTAAGACATGGTTTCTACGCTATATTTTGCTTCAGTTAAGACACGTCAATGCTGAATACTGCAAAGGAGCAAGTAAAGTGGTGTAAGACATGGTTTCTACGCTATATTTTGCTTCAGTTAAGACACGTCAATGCTGAATACTGCAAAGGAGCAAGTAAAGTGGCGTAAGACATGGTTTCTACGCTATATTTTGCTTCAGTTAAGACACGTCAATGCTGAATACTGCAAAGGAGCAAGTAAAGTGGCGTAAGACATGGTTTCTACGCTATATTTTGCTTCAGTTAAGACACGTCAATGCTGAATACTGCAAAGGAGCAAGTAAAGTGGTGTAAGACATG
Organism: Dryococelus australis; assembly: GCA_029891345.1. Classification (NCBI taxonomy): domain Eukaryota; kingdom Metazoa; phylum Arthropoda; class Insecta; order Phasmatodea; family Phasmatidae; genus Dryococelus; species Dryococelus australis. Next base: position 1,081,337 of record CM056995.1, read on the forward strand.
GTTTCTACGCTATATTTTGCTTCAGTTAAGACACGTCAATGCTGAATACTGCAAAGGAGCAAGTAAAGTGGTGTAAGACATGGTTTCTACGCTATATTTTGCTTCAGTTAAGACACGTCAATGCTGAATACTGCAAAGGAGCAAGTAAAGTGGCGTAAGACATGGTTTCTACGCTATATTAGACACCCTGGGAAATCGGAAAACATTTTCTTGATAACACTTTGTTGTCTATTCACGGTATCCTCGCACATTTGGAATCAGACCTTTGACAAATCACGTCATCTATGACGTCGTAGTTGTTTTCTAAAGATGTAATGTAACACTTATACTCCTGTTAACATACAAGTATATTCCTTTGTGTTTAATTGAACTTTAACTAGTGTTAAATGTAAATAAGAACAGAGAGGCGTACGAATTCAGTACATTGTCCCTTTGGTATGTCAATTTCTGAACATATTTGATATTTGTTTATACTAATTGGAGCAATATAATGAAAGTAGAACTTTGAACTTGGATAGTAGCTTAGTAATACATGTTCTTTGAAGAATTCTTATTGAGCGAGGTGGCGCAGTGGTTAAACTTTGTACCTGCTCGCATTCGGGAGGACCCGGGTTCGAGTCCTGATCCGCGCTGCCATCTTTACTTCGGTTTTCCACGATTTCCCTACATCACTCGAGGCGACTACTGGGATTGTTCTTTACTATACAGGATGTCGCCAATCCCTTCCCTGTCTCAGCACCTTGCTGCATCTCTAGTGGACTAGTTGTCGATGAAACGAGAGCCCAGGCAACCTTTGTAGGATTCTTGAACAGTTTAAACTATTCATTAGACTTAATATTTCGAAAACAAATGGTTATCAATCGCTATTCACAAATATTATTTACATAATCATCCGTCACCTCAGAGAAATATACAAGATCTATATCTTAAAACCAGTCCGTATTAACACTTTTATAACACCCATTGAATTATACCGTTACGGTTATATATTTGATAATTGACCGTTCTAGTATTTACCATTAAGTCTGTATCACTCATCCATTCATTCCCACCTTGTTTCAGTTCAGATATCACCAGTATTTCTTGTACAGAATGTTGAGGAGCGCCTAGACCGCTCCAATACAGAGGCGCACTCTACTCGCATTACTCTCGCGCTATCGTCTGTCTTTGCTGTTCACGTACTCGCCCACCACAGTCGCTGTTCTCCCTTTACTGCTCGGCGCACTTCTTCAGATGACTGGCACAGAAACTGCCGACTCTCCGACTGCGGTGGTATTTATAGTGTCGTCGGCCCTAGCCCAGAACCTTATTCAAATGTCGGGTTGCGCTGAGGGCGGAGACTACCAAAAAGGTCATACAATAGACCGCCCCCTCTGACTTCTCCAGGAGGGTGATGGGGAAAAGGTGAGGTCGGCCTGGGTAGCTGTCAATCATCCCGCCCACCAGGTGACGTAAAGGCAGCCAAGTAGTGGCGACTAATCTCTCCCCCCCCCCCCGGCCCACTGGGACAGCCGCACACGCGCTCTGCGCCCGCCACGGGGGTCCGAGCCTAACAATACAAAAAGAAACATTATTGTGGACATCAATCCATTGCATTGGGTCTCGTACAAAACCTGAGTAATTCGAAGAGAAAACAACACAAGAGGCACGCTATATAAACCAGTAGCCTAGCTTTCGTCAGCAGATAAAAAAAAAACTATACAGAATACCGAAGTAAAAATAAGTCAGAAACTGTGTCCATTTGTAAAGTCTTCGCTGTTTCGTTCGGTCTTTGTGCATACAGATCTCTTTATAATTCTTACTGTTCAAGTTTTTGTCGTCGTGTATACTTGTTGGGTTTTCATATTTCTTTATGACTTAATTACTTGTCGGGAATCTCTGTTTTGGTTTTGTTTATACCTACTTACGACAGAATAACTTGGCTTCTATTCTGTCTCTCGGTATTTTTTTTCTCTAAGCATTATTCCCATTATTCCTAGGTTTCTGTAAGACCCACTGCAATGGAGTATGTGCAAAATAAACGTTTCGTTTTATACCTTCATACATGCATGATAGCCAACAAGGGATGGATAATGTCGGACATGTCTACAGTACGTCGGATTCTAGCAGACAGTCAGCTTATACAACGACAAACCATTTTCGCTAGTCATTATAGGAGGCGGAGGAATGGCTGAAACAAATGGTGCGATCTTCTTAACGAGAAGGGGCGTGGCTTCGAGTCGTGTGCAAGGCACGGCCGTTAGTTTACAAGTCAAGTATACATACGTCGCCGACAACGTTAGGTGCAGGGCGGCAACACGATCGTAAAATGTTATGGCTATCGTTATGAATGTCCTTCCTTCTTTAGCTAACTACCTGCTCAACAGAGAACTGTTTTTTTAATGTCAGGTGTTTCAACACAGCAAATAAATTGTTTTGAAGAGAGATTATTATAATTATCTGGCGTTATCGTTGAGCGTTTCCCTCCCCCCCCCCCCCCAAGTCATTGTTACATCACAATTGAAAGTGAACGCTGTTGAAGTTACCTGTAGTTTATTAAGAATTACTTCCAATTTTTCTGTGAAGCCTTGCTGAAGTTTTAATTCCAGTCTATTCCTCCGCCACATGCAAACAAAACTTAACTAAGTATGATGGCATGCGCCCAGTAAAGTTGGTAACGATGGAGGGGAAAGTAGTTACTTATCTTAACGTCGAATAAAATGTGTTAGGTAACAATTTCCGATAACACAAATTATTTTTATCGCTTTTTGTTTTATTAATGCGCCGAAGTGTAAAAATTAGCAGATTCTTAAAATACTAATTTTCCTAATAATTTTAAAGTTCCACTGGATCGGCGCATGAGGAAAACGATGAGGCTCATGGCAATGATAATTTTACATATGGCGGAAGAACACACAACGTGCATACAAATAGATCTTAATCAGGACTTTCAAAAGTGCTCACTTTATCGTGAACAGCCTGTAAAGAATTACACCAAAGTGACGACGCGCCGAATTGGTTTGCACTAAGTTGAATAATATTTTGCATGAGAACTATTTTTACTAGGCATTACCCACACACTTATTTTACCCCTGTTGTAATTAATGTAAATCACAAATGAAGTAGTAAATATTAATAGGCAAAACATAAAAAAATCTATTGAATATAAAATAATACATTGTTACAATTTCTCTCTTAAAAGTCAGTGGGCTAAACCAAGTTCGTTAAGGGATTGAGGTCTTATTAAAATAAAAGAGTCAATTATAATTTCCTTATTTTACTTACAATAACTACAAAAAAATTCCCTCGACTCAACATCTCACAATAAATTGATATCACTTGTTTACAACTAATGACTTCAATTATTCTAATTTACAATTACCTCAGAGTTAATGTAATTAGATTACAATAAATCAGTCCCATAGAGAGCGTATCAAAATCTATTCAATTATTTTACAAATTATACGTCCATATCTGGCAGTTCCAATATTTACAATAAAGTACGTATCACATGTTATTCAGTCCCACCCCAGTTTAGCCCAGGTCCCACCAGTCAGTAATGTTCTAGAGTTCTCCGAGCGCCCTCACACACAGTCGGGTTTCACGCCCTCTCGTTCATTCACACCACAAACACCTCGCCCGCCGTCGTCTCGTGTCCTCTGCACGTCGCTCTATTACCGCGCTCAGCTCAAAGGTTTCTACCAAGACTGATCGCAGTCCAGGTGTGGCTTGTATTTATAGCGTCGTGGGCCTTCAACCAGAAGTTTCTCTGAATCCCTCTTTGCTCCGAGGGTCCTAGTTCTCAGAATATTCTTGTACCGCCTATACATTGTGAGATTCTGCAGCAACTGGAGGAGGAGAGGCTGTGCCGCCAGCCAGGTCTCGCCGCTGTCAGTCATCTCCGGCCGGCCCGAGAAGGGATGGGAGAGGGGGAGGTGGGCCACCCCCTACAGCGCCGGACCTCGCACATAGCGGGAGCTAGCTACAGCGCGTTAACAATACTTCCATCTTAACAGGAAGAGTAATATATCAAGAAACATTCCTTATTTTATATATGTTTAGCCTGTTGATATTAAAACAAATATTGGATGTTCACGTTGAATTGAGCCCTTTTGAAAGGCCAATTAATTTTTTTTCTCACCATGTATATATAAATTCAAATTATCCAAGTATTATGAATTTTTGTGCGTAAAAATTACACCAATTGAATAGATCCAATTTCCACAAGCACATATCACGCGTTTAACTCTTTGAGGCATATATATAAAAAAATGTAGGGTGCTTATAGTATTGAAGTATACCACGTACTGATATTATTAAGCAAAAATTCACTTGCTCTACTTATAAAATATTCGTCACAACTATGAAACTTAAAAATACTTTTATTACAAAAAATAATTACATGCTATATTAACGATAATACGGCAGCAACATATAGGTATTTTAGTATAAACATAGGATCGATATTATAAATTCAGTATCGATCATTATCGATGCATCGTAAGCTGAAACAGCCAAATTGATATTTGCCATAACTGAATACAGTTCGGTATTTCAGTATCTCAAATTATTTATATATAGAAATGTGCAATAGCCCTATAGATACTTTCCATGATTGCGTATAGGTGGATGTCATTTTAGTATCGATAATAACCAATGTATCAAAAGGTGAAACAGCCATATCGATATTAACCATAATTGCACACAGGTCGATAATAATTCAGTATGTACAATAATCGATTTACCGAAAGAGGTAACAGCAATATGGATATTTTCCGTAATCATATACAGAGGTTGATATTAATAGCTCAGTATCGATAGTGATGTGGAAGACGGGTGAGGTAGGGTGCCTTGTGCCAGTGTTGCAGGAGGCTCACGGCAGCGGGGCGTGTTCCAATTTTAACAACCTCATAAGGCAGGCGGGTGGGCACCTGGCCTTACCACGTGGTCAGAGCAGGACGTGGCCCAGGCCATCCAGGTCAATACCAACATACCTGCCCGACAACACTGCTAGCCAGTACTCTCTTGGCGTGCTACAGGAACAAGCTACTCCCTACCTCACTCAATATTTGGACTATTCACGGGATTACTTCGGTACAAGCTACAACTGAAACACTCGTATGTTTACTCCGGCAGTTGGAAGTCGGAAGATCAAGCGGTGCTAGAGTAGACTTTCACTTGTTTGTTGACACGCTCTGCAGAACTGTGAACCAGTTAACCTAATCCACACGTAGTTTGTACAACAAGAATACTCGCATCAATCACGTTGTAGTAGTTTGTACTGACCACAAAGCGAAAAGTATTATTGTTTCTGCTACTGTGCAATTGCCACAACGTGTAGTGGGTATTTTATAAAGCTCAGTCGCTGAGATATTTGCACAGGACGCGTTGCGGAAGATTATAACTACCCACGCCGCGTTGTGGGTAAAAATTTTGACGAATGGACAAATTCGGCGGTTGCGAGTAACATATATCTACATAAATATCGAGTTTAGCCTAGCCGTCCAATGAACTACGAAATTTTAGGTGCACGCGTTATTCGACTCCTCCCGAAGAACCATGGACCAATAACAAACATTCTATAAAAATCAGACCCAATCATTACCTTCGGCTGTAACAAATGATCACCGAGCCGCTAATAGTAGCGCAGTTTACATACGACTGTGATGTCTGGTATACAGGACACTGGACCCACAGTTTTTAGATGCATACGCATCAGTAGATCCCCTTTCGCGTTATAAATAGATACCACGCTATACCTCACAGTTCTCTAGAGAGTGGTGGTTTAGTGGCCAGATTACTCGCTTCCCACCAAGGTGAGCCGGGTTCGATAGCCGGCGGGATCGCTCCCGGATTTTCGTACGTGGGAATCGTGTCTGACGATGCCGCAGATCGGCGAGTTTTCTCGTGCATTCCCCACTACCCCTGGCCATACATTCCGGCGCTGCTCCATACTCACCTAGCTTCATCCTCATAGGCTCTCAACACCTCCATGACTGTTAACTAACGTACCACAGAGTTAACCGGCAGAGTTATCACAGCCTCAGACTTCCGGAGGAACTCTTTTCATACAGCGATAACGAAAATAAATAAGCAGACAAAAAGGCAACAGGCCTACATTCAAATTTACAAGTAGTCGACCTTTATCGCGTTAGCCCTTTTAGTGAGTGTCCAATATACGGAGCGTAGCTAATCTAGAACAACAAACACTTAGCTTCGGTTAATCAGGTGGAAAACATACCTACGTACGATCTGTGAACTATCATAAATCTTAATGGTGGCACACTTCTTTGAAGATAGATCTGAAACACTCGTTTAATGCAAATACTGGAGAAAATATTTAACATGTAACACTTAAATCTCTGGGTAATGGATAACTGAACTATGATCTGCAAACAGTACAACTCATTGTCGCCCTCATGAAATTATTTCATCTAAATAATCACGGTTACTCACCTTGTTTCGAACTAACCTCCACGACGCACCAGCATTCTTGCGATTTTAATGACCGATCATCAATCCGCAAGCCACAATAAAATAAAAATATCACTTAGTGTAAAAACGTTAAGCTTCACCGTTTTAGAGTAATCCCCGTTTTAATTTCAAAATAAAAACTTGGCAAGCGAGCAACCAATAACACACTATTGCGGCTATCAAGGGGGGAGAGGGGGGGTGTACATACAGTAACAGAGTCACTGTAACAAACTACTGCTCCAGATCAATCTTAAAAATTGTGTACCGCAGATAGAATTCACTTATAGACCCTACGTCGTAATATATGTTTGCAACTTCATTGTTCTAGGTTAACCTGCAGTCGAAGATTGTCGGTGGAATTTTATATTCACTCTATAGGTATAGCACGTAACAAAAAAAAAAGTGTTTCTATTATCCACTCTGTACACAACAGAAAACAGCTTCTAATAAGGTAAATTCCTCACACGAGACACATATAATTACTTCTTGTGCCTAAATATCCTAGTCTCATAAAACCTGTTGCCAGTTACATCAAGCACAATTACGTTTATATTAATCGAGGTAAATGAAAGTGCACTGGTAGCAAAGTTAAAAAAAAAAAAACTTTGTTATTTGCAACGGCTAAAATTACTTATTAATCAGTGACTGGAAAGGATAAATAATTATTTATTACGATTGGTTGAGTCATCCTGCGCATTAGGCACATACATAAATACACACAAAATAAACGCATTGAAACTATTATCACACGGTAGGCTGTTATCGAAAACCTGCTGTCTCATGACATAACTAGGACAAGGGAAAATTTATCGGGACATGAAACACGGCTTGGGAAATATCGCTTGGGAAAATAAGAAAGGCGGAAAATAAAAACCATGCAAAATGGAATTCCAGTTATTTCGTTGCATTATGTGCCGGGACAACGGTAGAAAACTGAAACAGGACTTACAATATTTTTTAAGTGAATTTAAACACAGTACAAAAATATTTAATATAATGACAATAATAATTTATTTGTACATACCTTATTTGTGTGTATCAAGGGTTTATTTGGGAACATCCGAAAACATATCATTCGTAGTTAGCAAGACCAACCGGTACAAGAGAAAAAATAATTTTCTCATAGTTTGTGACAAATACGTGATGATATTGAGCAGCAATGGACCATCAACAGACTAGCATTTCAGAAGAGGAATTCCAAATGTATACACATAGCAGAGACGATACAAGCACCCACTGGTAGAGCTGGAAGCCATACTCTGCCTAGCTCGAGTGCAGCTATGACTTAGCTCTAGTACAGCTAAGACCTAGCTCGAGTGCAGCTATGACTTAGCTCGAGTGCAGCTATGACCTAGCTAGAGTGCAGCTATGACTTAGCTCGAGTGCAGCTATGACCTAGCTCTAGTGCAGCTATGACCTAGCTCTAGTGCAGCTATGACCTAGCTCGAGTGCGGCTATGACCTAGCTCTAGTGCAGCTATGACCTAGCTCGAGTGCAGCTATGACCTAGCTCGAGTGCAGCTAAGACCTAGCTCTAGTACAGCTAAGACCTAGCTCGAGTGCAGCTATGACTTAGCTCGAGTGCAGCTATGACCTAGCTCGAGTGCAGCTATGACCTAGCTCGAGTGCAGCTATGACCTAGCTCTAGTACAGCTAAGACCTAGCTCGAGTGCAGCTATGACCTAGCTCGAGTGCAGCTATGACCTAGATCAAGTGCAGCTATGACCTAGCTCGAGTGCAGCTATGACCTAGCTCGAGTGCAGCTATGACCTAGCTCTAGTGCAGCTATGACCTAGCTCGAGTGCGGCTATGACCTAGCTCTAGTGCAGCTAAGACCTAGCTCGAGTGCAGCTATGACTTAGCTCGAGTGCAGCTATGACCTAGCTCTAGTGCAGCTATGACCTAGCTAGAGTGCAGCTATGACTTAGCTCGAGTGCAGCTATGACCTAGCTCTAGTGCAGCTATGACCTAGCTCTAGTGCAGCTATGACCTAGCTCGAGTGCGGCTATGACCTAGCTCTAGTGCAGCTATGACCTAGCTCGAGTGCAGCTATGACCTAGCTCGAGTGCAGCTAAGACCTAGCTCTAGTACAGCTAAGACCTAGCTCGAGTGCAGCTATGACTTAGCTCGAGTGCAGCTATGACCTAGCTCGAGTGCAGCTATGACCTAGCTCGAGTGCAGCTATGACCTAGCTCTAGTACAGCTAAGACCTAGCTCGAGTGCAGCTATGACCTAGCTCGAGTGCAGCTATGACCTAGATCAAGTGCAGCTATGACCTAGCTCGAGTGCAGCTATGACCTAGCTCGAGTGCAGCTATGACCTAGCTCTAGTGCAGCTATGACCTAGCTCGAGTGCGGCTATGACCTAGCTCTAGTGCAGCTAACACCTAGCTCGAGTGCAGCTATGACTTAGCTCGAGTGCAGCTATGACCTAGCTCTAGTGCAGCTATGACCTAGCTCGAGTGCGGCTATGACCTAGCTCTAGTGCAGCTAAGACCTAGCTCGAGTGCAGCTATGACTTAGCTCGAGTGCAGCTATGACCTAGCTCTAGTGCAGCTAAGACCTAGCTCGAGTGCAGCTATGACTCAGCTCTAAGTAAGCTATGAGACCTAACTCTCGAGTGCAGCTATGACATAGCTCCCAGTGCAGCTATGACCTAGCTCTAGTACAGCTAAGACCTAGCTCGAGTGCAGCTATGACTTAGCTCGAGTGCAGCTATGACTTAGCTCTAGTACAGCTATGACTTAGCTCGAGTGCAGCTAATGATCTAGCTCGAGTGCAGCTATGACCTAGCTCAAGTGCAGCTATGACTTAGCTCTAGTACAGCTAAGACCTAGCTCGAGTGCAGCTATGACTAGCTCGAGTGCAGCTATGACTTAGCTCTAGTACAGCTAAGACCTAGCTCGAGTGCAGCTATGACCTAGCTCGAGTGCAGCTATGACCTTTAAGTCTCGAGTGCAGCTATGACCTAGCTCGAGTGCAGCTATGACCTAGCTCGAGTGCAGCTATGACCTAGCTCTAGTACAGCTAAGACCTAGCTCGAGTGCAGCTATGACCTAGCTCGAGTGCAGCTATGACCTAGCTCGAGTGCAGCTATGACTAGCTCGAGTGCAGCTATGACCTAGCTCGAGTGCAGCTAAGACCTAGCTCTAGTACAGCTAAGACCTAGCTCGAGTGCAGCTATGACTTAGCTTCGAGTGAGCAGCTATGACTAGCTGCGAGTGCAGCTATGACCTAGCATCGAGTGCAGCTATGACCTAGCTCTAGTGCAGCTATGACCTAGCTCGAGTGCGGCTATGACCTAGCTCTAGTGCAGCTAAGACCTAGCTCGAGTGCAGCTATGACTTAGCTCGAGTGCAGCTATGACCTAGCTCTAGTGCAGCTAGACCTAGCTCGAGTGCAGCTATGACCTAGCTCGAGTGCAGCTATGACCTAGCTCTAGTGCAGCTATGACCTAGCTCGAGTGCGGCTATGACCTAGCTCTAGTCAGCTAAGACCTAGCTCGAGTGCAGCTATGACTTAGCTCGAGTGCAGCTATGACTTAGCTCTAGTAGCAGCTAGACTAGCTCGAGTGCAGCTATGACTTAGCTCTAGTACAGCTAAGACCTAGCTCGAGTGCAGCTATGACTAGCTCGACGCTGACCTAGCTCATCAGTAACCTAGCTCTAGTACAGCTAAGACCTAGCTCGAGTGCAGCTATGACTAGCTCTAGTACAGCTAGACCTAGCTCGAGTGCAGCTATGACTTAGCTCGAGTGCAGCTATGACCTAGCTCTAGTACAGCTAAGACCTAGCTCGAGTGCAGCTATGACTAGCTCTAGTACAGCTAAGACCTAGCTCGAGTGCAGCTATGACCTAGCTCTAGTCAGCTAAGACCTAGCTCGAGTGCAGCTATGACTAGCTCGAGTGCACCTATGACCTAGCTCGAGTGCATCTATGACTTAGCTCGAGTACACTATGACCTAGCTCGAGTGTAGCTATGACCTAGCTCGAGTGCGCAGAGAGGTTTTATGAAATTGGGACCAATGGTAACGAGAGTATCCACGACAGTTTTCGTGTTGTGGAAGTTTAAAAAAAAAAGTGTCGGGGAGGAGTAGCGTTGTTGCGTCTTACCTCCGGGGCAACTGGGTTCGATTGTTGGGGGGGTGGAGGGTAACCTTGTTGCGTCTCACCTCCGGGGCAACTGGGTTCGATTGTTGGGGGTGGGAGGGTAAAGTTGTTGCGTCTCACCTCCGGGGCAACTGGGTTCGATTGTTGGGGGGGGAGGGTAACGTTGTTGCGTCTCACCTCCGGGGCAACTGGGTTCGATTGTTGGGGGGAAGGGAGGGTAAACTTGTTGCGTCTCACTTCCGGGGCAACTGGGTTCGATTCTCGTCAGCAGTGATCCTTGGAATCTCTGGATTGTTACAAGGGCCTGGCTGATCCCTACACTTCAGAAGGCAACGACAACCACTGCAGCCATCCTGACTAGTCGTCCAGGAATCACACGCCCTGGGATCGCTGCGTTAATTTATGGTCACATGTGGTGCCAACATGAGCAATTTAAACCCAAACTGTGACTCGACGATCATTTTATTTCCGCCTCTCCACAGTACTATGTATAGTAATGTAAAATACAGAAGTATATCTTGAATGGATTTTTTCTTCCGAGAATATCAAATGACAGTGACCGTCATATATATATAAATGGTCCATTCATGATTACTTCCAGCTTTCCTGAAGTCCTCCGCTAGGATTCGACTTCCACCACGCTATTCCTACGTTTCATATGCGCAGACATAACCGCACACATACTCGGTCTGGATAACTGCACCAAAGTAATAACGCACCATATTTGTGCACGCTAATTGAACTCATTATTACTAGGCGATAACAATACACTTATTTTCTCAATATTATTTTATACTAAATATAAATTATATAATAAAATTTCTTGACTAAATGTAAGTAAAAGTTTAAGTTAACCAAAAATAAGATACTTCTAAGAGAAGTATAAGATGCTTGTGATACAGGACATATTTTGGAGATAAAAAGAGAAGTCATACACCGGGTGATTTTTCAAATGTTTTATTGAACAAGTCTGGAGATGTTGCGAAGGTTGCCCTCCAGCAGCCCTAAAATCAGAAGCGCTAACTATTTTTAATGCTAGTCACTTTAGGGCTTGTGATTTACAGCTGCTCGCCCAAAGAGCGTAGACAGTACTTGAAAGTGCTACTTGCAGGCACAGTAAGGACGAAGAGCAAAGAAGCACGAGTGCTACTTGCACGAACAGTAAGGACGAAGGGCAGGGAAGAACGAGTGCTACTTGCAGGCACAGTAATGACGAAGTGCAGCGAAGTACGAGTGCTACTTGCAGGCACGGTAAGGACGAAGTGAAGGGAAGTACGAGTGCTACTTGCAGGCACAGTAAGGACGAAGTGAAGGGAAGTACGAGTGCTAATTGCAGGCACAGTAAGGACGAAGTGCAGCGAAGTACGAGTGCTACTTGCAGTCACAATAAGGACGAAGTGAAGGAAAGTACGAGTGCTACTTGCAGGCACAATAAGGACGAAGTGCAGCGAAGTACGAGTGCTACTTGCAGGCACAGTAAGGACGAGGGGCAGGGAAGTATGAGGGCTACTTGCAGGTACAATAAGGACGAGGGGCAGGGAAGTACGAGTGCTACTTGCAGGCACAATAAGGACGAGGGGCAGGGAAGTACGAGTGCTACTTGCTGGCACAGTAAGGACGAAGTGCAGCGAAGTACGAGTGCTACTTGCAGGCACAATAATGACGAGGGGTAGGGAAGTACGAGTGCTACTTCCAGGTATAATAAGGACGAGGGGTAGGGAAGTACGAGTGCTACTTGCAGGCACAGTAAGGACGAAGAGCAAAGAAGCACGAGTGCTACTTGCACGAACAGTAACGACTAAGGGCAGGGAAGTACGAGTGCTACTTACAGGCACAGTAATGACGAAGTGCAGCGAAGTACGAGTGCTACTTGCAGGCACAGTAAGGACGAGGGGCAGGGAAGTATGAGGGCTACTTGCAGGTACAATAAGGACGAGGGGCAGGGAAGTACGAGTGCTACTTGCAGGCACAATAAGGACGAAGTACAGCGAAGTACGAGTGCTTCTTGCAGGCACAATAAGGACGAGGGGCAGGGAAGTACGAGTGCTACTTGCAGGTACAGTAACGACGAAGTGCAGCGAAGTACGAGTGCTACTTCCAGGTACAATAAGGACAAGGTACAGCGAAGTACGAGTGCTTCTTGCAGGCATAGTAAGGACGAAGGGAAGGGAAGTACGAGTGCTAATTCCAGGTACAATAAGGACAAGGTACAGCGAAGTACGAGTGCTTCTTGCAGGCATAGTAAGGACGAAGGGAAGGGAAGTACGAGTGCTACTTCCAGGTACAATAAGGACGAGGGGCAGCGAAGTACGAGTGCTACTTCCAGGTACAATAAGGACAAGGTACAGCGAAGTACGAGTGCTTCTTGCAGGCATAGTAAGGACGAAGGGAAGGGAAGTACTAGTGCTACTTCCAGGTACAATAAGGACGAGGGGCAGGGAAGTACGAGTGCTACTTGCAGGCACAATAATGACGAGGGGTAGGGAAGTACGAGTGCTACTTCCAGGTATAATAAGGACGAGGGGTAGGGAAGTACGAGTGCTACTTGCAGGTACAATAAGGACGAGGGGCAGGGAAGTACGAGTGCTACTTGCAGGCACAATAAGGACGAAGTGCAGGGAAGTACGAGTGCTACTTCCAGGTACAATAAGGACAAGGTACAGCGAAGTACGAGTGCTACTTGCAGGCACAATAAGGACGAAGTGCAGCGAAGTACGAGTGCTACTTGCAGGCACAATATTGACGAGGGGTAGGGAAGTACGAGTGCTACTTCCAGGTATAATAAGGACGAGGGGTAGGGAAGTACGAGTGCTACTTGCTGACACAGTAAGGACGAAGTGCAGGGAAGCACGCGTGCTACTTCCAGGTACAATAAGGACGAGGGGCAGTGAAGTACGAGTGCTACTTGCACGAACAGTAAGGAAGAAGTGCAGCGAAGTACGAGTGCTACTTGCTGGCACAGTAAGGAAGAAGTGCAGCTCAGTACGAGTGCTACTTGCAGGCACAGTAAGGACGAAGGGAAGGGAAGTACGAGTGCTACTTGCAGGCACAATAAGGACGAGGGGTAGGGAAGTACGAGTGCTACTTCCAGGTACAATAAGGACAAGGTACAGCGAAGTACGAGTGCTTCTTGCAGGCATAGTAAGGACGAAGGGAAGGGAAGTACGAGTGCTACTTCCAGGTACAATAAGGACGAAGTGCAGGGAAGTACGAGTGCTACTTGCAGGCACAATAAGGACGAGGGGCAGGGAAGTACGAGTGCTACTTGCAGGCACAATAAGGACGAAGTGCAGGGAAGTACGAGTGCTACTTGCAGGCACAATAAGGACGAAGTGCAGCGAAGTACGAGTGCTACTTGCAGGCACAATAATGACGAGGGGTAGGGAAGTACGAGTGCTACTTGCAGGCACAATAAGGACGAAGTGCAGGGAAGTACGAGTGCTACTTGCAGGCACAATAAGGACGAAGTGCAGCGAAGTACGAGTGCTACTTCCAGGTACAATAAGGACAAGGTACAGCGAAGTACGAGTGCTTCTTGCAGGCATAGTAAGGACGAAGGGAAGGGAAGTACGAGTGCTACTTCCAGGTACAATAAGGACGAGGGGTAGGGAAGTACGAGTGCTACTTACAGGCACAGTAAGGACGAAGTGCAGCGAAGTACAGTGCTACTTGCAGGCACAATAAGGACGAAGTGAAGGAAGTACGAGTGCTACTTGCAGGCACAATAAGGACGAGGGGCAGCGAAGTACGAGTGCTACTTGCAGGCACAGTAAGGACGAAGTGCAGGGAAGCACGCGTGCTACTTCCAGGTACAATAAGGACGAGGGCAGTGAAGTACGAGTGCTACTTGCACGAACAGTAAGGAAGAAGTGCAGCGAAGTACGAGTGCTACTTGCTGGCACAGTAAGGAAGAAGTGCAGCTCAGTACGAGTGCTACTTGCAGGCACAGTAAGGACGAAGGGAAGGGAAGTACGAGTGCTACTTGCAGGCACAATAAGGACGAGGGGGGTAGGGAAGTACGAGTGCTACTTCAGGTACAATAATGGACAAGAGTACAGTGGAAGTACGAGTGCTTCTTGCATGGCCCTAGTAATGACGAAGGGAAGGGAAGTACGAGTGCTACTTCCAGGTACAATAAGGACGAAGTGCAGGGAAAGTACGAGTGCTACTTGCAGGCACAATAAGGACGAGGGGCAGGGAAGTACGAGTGTACTTGCAGGCACAATAAGGACGAAGTGCAGGGAAGTACGAGTGCTACTTGCAGGCACAATAATGGACGAAGTGCAGCGAAGTACGAGTGCTACTTGCAGGCACAATAATGACGAGGGGATAGGGAAGTACGAGTGCTACTTGCAGGCACAAATAAGGACGAAGTGCAGGGAAAGTACGAGTGCTACTTGCAGGCACAATAAGGACGAAGGGCAGGACAGCGAGTACGAGTGCTACTTCCAGGTACAATAAGGAACGAAGGTACAGCGAAGTACGAGTGCTACTTGCAGGCAAGTAAGGACGAAGGCAGGAAGTACGAGTGCTACTTGCAGGTACAATAAGGACGAAGGGTAGGGAAGTACGAGTGCTACTTGCAGGCACAATAAGGACGAAGGGGCAGGAAGTACAGTGTAGCGAGTGCTACTTGCAGGACAATAAGGACGAAGGAAGGGAAGTACGAGTGCTACTTGCAGGCACGAATAAGGACGAGGGGCGAGTGGTAGGTACGAGTGCTACTTGCTGGCACAATAAGACGAAGGCAGGGAAGTACGAGTGTAGCGAGTGCTACTAGGTACAATAAGGACGAAGGGCAGTGAAGACGAGTACGAGTGCTACTTGCGGTACGACATAAGGAGAAGGTGCAGCGAAGTACGAGTGCTACTTGCTGGCACAGTAAGGAAGAAGGTGGAAGCTCGAGTACGAGTGCTACTTGCAGGACACAGTAAGGACGAAGGGAAGGAGATAGGTACGAGTGCTACTTGCAGGCACAATAAGGCGAAGGGCAGGGAAGTACGAGTGTGTAGGGCGAGTGCTACTTGCAGGTACAATGAGAACGAAGATAAGGGAAGTACGAGTGTGTAGGGCGAGTGTGTGTAGGGCGAGCTGTGTGTAGGACGAGTGCTACTTGTCGCACAATAATTACGAAGGGCAGGGAAGTACGAGTGTGTAGGGCGAGTGCTACTTGCAGGTACAATAAGAACGAAGGGCAGGGAAGTACGAGTGGTTGAGATACGAGGCGGATAGTGTAGGACGAGTGCTACTTGCAGGACAATAAGGACGAAGGCAGGAAGACGAGTGTGTAGGGCGAGTGCTACTTGCAGGCACAATAAGGACGAAGTGCAGGAAGTACGAGTGTGTAGGACGAGTGCTACTTGCAGGTACAATGAGAACGAAGATAAGGGAAGTACGAGTGTGTAGGGCGAGTGTGAGGACGGTGCTACTTGCTGCACAATAAGACGAAGGGCAGGTGAAGTACGGTGTGTAGGGCGAGTGCTACTTGAGGTACAATGAGAACGAAGATAAGGGAGAAGTACGAGTGTGTAGGGCGAGTATGTGTTAGGAGCGAGTCGTGTAGGAGGGAGTGCTACTTGCTCGCACAATAAGATCGAAGGGCAGGGAAGTACGAGTGTGTAGGGCGAGTGCTACTTGTAGGTACAATAAGACGAAGGGCAGGGAAAGTACGGTGTGTTAGGGCGAGTGCTACTTGCAGGTACAATAAGGACGAAGGGCAGGGAAGTACGGGTGTGTAGGGCGAGTGCTACTTGCAGGTACAATAAGGACGAAGGGCAGGGAAGTACGGTGTGTAGGGCGAGTGCTACTTGCAGGTACAATAAGGACGAAGGGCAGGGAAGTACGAGTGTGTAGGGCGAGTGCTACTTGTAGGTACAATAAGGACGAAGGGCAGTGGAAGTACGTGTGTGTAGGGCGAGTGCTACTTGCAGGTACAATAAGAACGAAGGTAGGGAAGTACAGTGTGTGTAGGGCGAGTGTTTAGCAGTGTCGCTACAATAAGACGAAGGGCAGGGAAGTACGAGTGTGTAGGGCGAGTGCTACTGTAGGTACAATAAGGACGAAGGGCAGTGAAGTAGTGAGTGTAGGACGAGTGCTACTTGCAGGTACAATAAGGACGAAGGGCAGGGAAGTACGGGTGTGTAGGGCGAGTGCTACTTGCAGGTACAATGAAAGGAACGATAAGGGAAAGTACGAGTGTGTAGGGCGAGTGTAGGCGATGCTACTTGCTGCTACAATAAGACGAAGGGCAGGGAAGTACGGGTGTGTAGGCGAGTGCTACTTGAGGTACAATAAAGGACGTAAGGGCAGTAAGTGAAGTAGGGGTGTGTAGGACGAGTGCTACTTGCCGTACAATAAGGACGAAGGGCAGGGAAGTACGGTGTGTAGGGCGAGTGCTACTTGCAGGTACAATAAGGACGAAGGGCAGGGAAGTACGAGTGTGTAGGGCGAGTGCTACTTGCAGGACAATAAGGACGAAGGGCAGGGAAGTACGAGTGTGTAGGACGAGTGCTACTTGCAGGTACAATAAGAACGAAGGGCAGGGAATACGAGTGTGTAGGGCGAGTGCTACTTGCAGGCTACAATAAGGACGAAGGGCAGGGAAGTACGAGTGTGTAGGGCGAGTGCTACTTGCAGGTACAATAAGAAGATAGGGAGGGAATTACGGTGTGTGTAGGGCGAGTGCTACTTGCAGGTACAATAAGATCGAAGGGCAGGGAAGTACGAGTGTGTAGGGCGCGTGCTACTTGCAGGTACAATAAGGACGAAGGGTAGGGAAGTACGAGTGTGTGTGGGCGAGTGCTACTTGCAGGTACAATAAGGAGGGCAGGAAGACAGTGAGGCAGCAGGGAAGTACGAGTGTGTAGGGCGAGTGCTACTTGCAGGTACAATAAGGACGAAGGGCAGGGAAGTACGAGTGTGTAGGGCGAGTGCTACTTGCAGGTACAATAAGGACGAAGGGCAGGGAAGTACGAGTGTGTGGGCGAGGCTATTGCAAGTACATAGAGGGCTCGTGTGTGGGGCGTTGCAATTTGTTCAAGGGTCCTAATTAGCTCCTCCTCGCGCGGCGGTACCCATTACCCCCCCCCCCCCCCCCCCCCCCCCTTCTCTTCGCTCGCTCAACACTATCTACCCGATTCTATGCCTCAAACGCCGATCGCAGCCGTAAAATAAAAGGCGGGCACGGAGAGAAAAGAGCGGCTGGAGGCTGCGAGAAAAAGTTAAAGAAAGCTCTTATAAACTTGTACGACGATTTATTACCTTATAGTAAACCAGGGTATTTTACTGTGGCTGGCGTTTGGCCAATACCTCAGCCGGGAGAGGCCCGTCTCGGCGCAACAGCGGACCAAACGACACTCCGCCAATCACGCTCGTCAAGTATCTCCGGACTTGCACTATACTACATTCACGGTTAGTTCCTACTTTTTAAAACCTTGCTGAAGTCCTGTTTCCAGCATATTCCAAACCAAGATTAACCGAGTATGGATAAATTTCACTTAAGAAACAATGCACTGCATTCCTGAGCACTCAGTCTAATACTATTTTGTATATGAATTATGTTTTACTAAGTAATACCAACGCGGCTATTTTCTCACTGTTTTTAACTAATAGCAATTTTATAATTAAGTATGAAAATTTATGGGTAAAATATTAGTAATAGTTTAATTTATCCAACAATAGGGTACATTGATCTCAAAACAAGTAAAAAACGCTTAACTACGTAGGAAAGAAGCAAGCACGTCCTGCATGTTTAAGAAGTGTGAATTAACCACGAATAGACTATATGAGTGCAGCAGGCAGGGGGAGTAAATGCGACTTGCTAATGTTCCCACTTTGCACGGTGATTGTCGCCTCACACCTAGCCGAGAGGTTGCTGGTTGGCGGGTTTAAACGGAGATCCCCCACGACGCTTGATACCGGAGCTGCTCCATACTCACCACTCGAGTAAAGGAACTTGTCTCTGGGTACAGCAGGTAGGTTAGTAGTTAGTACACAAGTCCTTGAACTTGGCCTCTGTAGAGGCGGTTAGTAACTGCGGCCGAGTGCAGGCTGAAGTTTCCACGGAGATCCCCCACGACGCTTGATACCGGAGCTGCTCCATACTCACCACTCGAGTAAAGGAACTTGTCTCTGGGTACAGTGGGTAGGTTAGTAGTTAGTACACAAGTCCTTGAACTTGGCCGCTGTAGAGGCGGTTAGTAACTGCGGCCGAGTGCAGGCTGAAGTTTCCACGGAGATCCCCCACGACGCTTGATACCGGCGCTTCTCCATACTCACCACTCGAGTAAAGGAACTTGTCTCTGGGTACAGTAGGTAGGTTAGTAGTTAGTACACAAGTCCTTGAACTTGGCCTCTGTAGAGGCGGTTAGTAACTGCGGCCGAGTGCAGGCTGAAGTTTCCACGGAGATCCCCCACGACGCTTGATACCGGCGCTTCTCCATACTCACCACTCGAGTAAAGGAACTTGTCTCTGGGTACAGCAGGTAGGTTAGTAGTTAGTACACAAGTCCTTGAACTTGGCCGCTGTAGAGGCGGTTAGTAACTGCGGCCGAGTGCAGGCTGAAGTTTCCACGGAGATCCCCCACGACGCTTGATACCGGAGCTGCTCCATACTCACCACTCGAGTAAAGGAACTTGTCTCTGGGTACAGCAGGTAGGTTAGTAGTTAGTACACAAGTCCTTGAACTTGGCCGCTGTAGAGGCGGTTAGTAACTGCGGCCGAGTGCAGGCTGAAGTTTCCACGGAGATCCCCCACGACGCTTGATACCGGCGCTTCTCCATACTCACCACTCGAGTAAAGGAACTTGTCTCTGGGTACAGCGGGTAGGTTAGTAGTTAGTACACAAGTCCTTGAACTTGGCCTCTGTAGAGGCGGTTAGTAACTGCGGCCGAGTGCAGGCTGAAGTTTCCACGGAGATCCCCCAAGACGCTTGATAACGGAGCTGCTCCATACTCACCACTCGAGTAAAGGAACTTGTCTCTGGGTAGAGCGGGTAGGTTAGTAGTTAGTACACAAGTCCTTGAACTTGGCCGCTGTAGAGGCGGTTAGTAACTGCGGCCGAGTGCAGGCTGAAGTTTCCACGGAGATCCCCCACGACGCTTGATACCGGAGCTTCTCCATACTCACCACTCGAGTAAAGGAACTTGTCTCTGGGTACAGCGGGTAGGTTAGTAGTTAGTACACAAGTCCTTGAACTTGGCCGCTGTAGAGGCGGTTAGTAACTGCGGCCGAGTGCAGGCTGAAGTTTCCACGGAGATCCCCCACGACGCTTGATACCGGCGCTTCTCCATACTCACCACTCGAGTAAAGGACTTGTCTCTGGGTACAGGGGTAGGTTAGTAGTTAGTACACAAGTCCTTGAACTTGGCCGCTGTAGAGGCGGTTAGTAACTGCGGCCGAGTGCAGGCTGAAGTTTCCACGGAGATCCCCCACGACGCTTGATACCGGGCTCTCCATACTCACCACTCGAGTAAAGGAACTTGTCTCTGGGTACAGAGGTAGGTTAGTAGTTAGTACACAAGTCCTTGAACTTGGCCTCTGTAGAGGCGGTTAGTAACTGCGGCCGAGTGCAGGCTGAAGTTTCCACGGAGATCCCCCACGACGCTTGATACCGGGCTCTCCATACTCACCACTCGAGTAAAGGAACTTGTCTCTGGGTACAGCAGGTAGGTTAGTAGTTAGTACACAAGTCCTTGAACTTGGCCGCTGTAGAGGCGGTTAGTAACTGCGGCCGAGTGCAGGCTGAAGTTTCCACGGAGATCCCCCACGACGCTTGATACCGGAGCTGTCTCTTCTACTCACCACTCGAGTAAAGGAACTTGTCTCTGGGTACAGCGGGTAGGTTAGTAGTTAGTACACAAGTCCTTGAACTTGGCCTCTGTAGAGGCGGTTAGAACTGCGGCCGAGTGCAGGCTGAAGTTTCCCACGGAGATCCCCCAAGACGCTTGATAACGGAGCTGCTCCATACTCACCACTCGAGTTAAAGAACTGTCTCCTGGGTAGAGCGGGTAGGTTAGTATTAGTACACAAGTCCTTGAACTTGGCCTGCTGTAGAGGCGGTTAGTAACTGCGGCCGAGTGCAGGCTGAAGTTTCCACGGAGATCCCCCACGACGCTTGATACGGAGCTTCTCCATACTCACCACTCGAGTAAAGGAACTTGTCTCTGGGTACAGCGGGTAGGTTAGTAGTTAGTACAACAAGTCCTTGAACTTGGCCGCTGTAGAGGCGGTTAGTAACTGCGGCCGAGTGCAGGCTGAAGTTTCCACGGAGATCCCCCACGACGCTTGATACCGGCGCTCTCCATACTCACCACTCGAGTAAAGGAACTTGTCTCTGGGTACAGCGGGTAGGTTAGTAGTTAGTACCACAAGTCCTTGAACTTGGCCGCTGTAGAGGCGGTTAGTAACTGCGGCCGAGTGCAGGCTGAAGTTTCCACGGAGATCCCCCACGACGCTTGATACCGGGCTTCTCCATACTCACCACTCGAGTAAAGGAACTTGTCTCTGGGTACAGCGGGTAGGTTAGTAGTTAGTACACAAGTCCTTGAACTTGGCCTCTGTAGAGGCGGTTAGTAACTGCGGCCGAGTGCAGGCTGAAGTTTCCACGGAGATCCCCCACGACGCTTGATACCGGCGCTGCTCCATACTCACCACTCGAGTAAAGGAACTTGTCTCTGGGTACAGCGGGTAGGTTAGTAGTTAGTACACAAGTCCTTGAACTTGGCCCTGTAGAGGCGGTTAGTAACTGCGGCCGAGTGCAGGCTGAAGTTTCCACGGAGATCCCCACGACGCTTGATACCGGAGCTGCTCCATACTCACCACTCGAGTAAAGGAACTTGTCTCTGGGTACAGCAGGGTAGGTTAGTAGTTAGTACACAAGTCCTTGAACTTGGCCGCTGTAGAGGCGGTTAGTAACTGCGGCCGAGTGCAGGCTGAAGTTTCCACGGAGATCCCCCACGACGCTTGATACCGGCGCTTCTCCATACTCACCACTCGAGTAAAGGAACTTGTCTCTGGGTACAGCGGGTAGGTTAGTAGTTAGTACACAAGTCCTTGAACTTGGCCTCTGTAGAGGCGGTTAGTAACTGCGGCCGAGTGCAGGCTGAAGTTTCCACGGAGATCCCCCACGACGCTTGATAAACGGGCTGCTCCATACTCACCACTCGAGTAAAGGAACTTGTCTCTGGGTACAGCAGGTAGGTTAGTAGTTAGTACACAAGTCCTTGAACTTGGCCGCTGTAGAGGCGGTTAGTAACTGCGGCCGAGTGCAGGCTGAAGTTTCCACGGAGATCCCCCACGACGCTTGATACCGGAGCTTCTCCATACTCACCACTCGAGTAAAGGAACTTGTCTCTGGGTACAGCAGGTAGGTTAGTAGTTAGTACACAAGTCCTTGAACTTGGCCTCTGTAGAGGCGGTTAGTAACTGCGGCCGAGTGCAGGCTGAAGTTTCCACGGAGATCCCCCACGACGCTTGATACCGGCGCTTCTCCATACTCACCACTCGAGTAAAGGAACTTGTCTCTGGGTAGAGCGGGTAGGTTAGTAGTTAGTACACAAGTCCTTGAACTTGGCCTCTGTAGAGGCGGTTAGTAACTGCGGCCGAGTGCAGGCTGAAGTTTCCACGGAGATCCCCCACGACGCTTGATACCGGAGCTGCTCCATACTCACCACTCGAGTAAAGGAACTTGTCTCTGGGTACAGCAGGTAGGTTAGTAGTTAGTACACAAGTCCTTGAACTTGGCCGCTGTAGAGGCGGTTAGTAACTGCGGCCGAGTGCAGGCTGAAGTTTCCACGGAGATCACCCACGACGCTTGATACCGGCGCTTCTCCATACTCACCACTCGAGTAAAGGAACTTGTCTCTGGGTACAGCAGGTAGGTTAGTAGTTAGTACACAAGTCCTTGAACTTGGCCTCTGTAGAGGCGGTTAGTAACTGCGGCCGAGTGCAGGCTGAAGTTTCCTGCGTGAGATGAATCGCTGTAAAGGCCTGCATCAGAGTAAACTTCGAATGGAATAAAAGAAAACCGATTCCTAATGTGTCTGAAATAACGACTAAAACTTACAAACTTTCAGAAATTATTTTCCTGGCGAGGTTTTTCACATAGTATTGACCTATGAATCACTCGACTGGCTAATGATATTTTCCCCTACCTTGTTCTTATCAGACGAAGATTGCAGTGACAAGATTCTCTCTACTAGAAAAATAGAATTTCGCGCTGCCGGCAATAACTACAATAACAAGCAGTATGGCATATCCTCTCTCTCTCTCTCTCTCTCTCTCTCTCTCTCTCTGTATATATATATATAATATTCGCTTTTTAAATATGCACAATCGTTGTAAAACTTTGTAGACTATACTCAGCTGCATGGCCACCCAGAGAATTTCAAGGGTTTGGGGTAAAACTACTTTTTTGTTAGTGCAAAGTAATTTTGTTTGCCCCTTTATTTTTCATTACCTTTAGAAAACTGCTTGGAAACAGGTTTACCGATTGCTGTGAAACTATTAAATATTGATGTCTCATTAGAAGAAAGTAGTATTTTCACAATACCAGCGGATTTCCTGGTTCAGTCAAACTCCTAATATTGTAATTACTCTGTCTAAAATTGTACATAATTGTGTAATTAGTTGTACACATTATTTTATGAGTGGGTTTTTCATTACCGTACGACAATATAAAATATTATCACGGGGAAAATCTCCCATAGACTGAATGAAGGATTGGAAAAATCCTAATGGGACCGGGGCTCAACTTGCCGCCAGCGACGGACATAAATAATATTAAAGCAACAATATCGTAGAATGTTCTCTGCCGTTCTTAACAAAACAAAATTGATATTTCGTATATGTAATACATAATGTGAAACTTTTAGAAATTATGCGTGACTCATTGCTCTCTAGGTATATTTTTATATATCAATTAAAAATTTTACCCTTTTGTAATGTACGAACAAACGAAACATTTTGAATAAAAAAAAATCAGAAGGGAAACTGAGATGTCATGTCTTAATTCATTTTGTTTAGCAAAATATTGTACAACAATGCAAATGGACCCACAATTAAACAATATATTAAGAATTATCTTAATGTCAGCAAATTTTTGAAATTGGAAAAACATTTTCTTGTACGATATTATAGACGTCTTGAAGTGGCTCTTGGCAACTTTTTTCAGTGCAAATTACAATATCTCATTTCTGTACATAAACTAGTTTTCATTATTAGTACATTTATAAAACATTAAAATTGTGATTTTCACTTGTATTTATGCAAAAACTACGCGCTCAAATTTTTTTTGTAAGAAAAGAGTAATCGCTGATAATGGCTAAAGGTTTGACAGTATGTGCTACAAATAAACAATAAAAGATTTCCGTAGTCAACGGCCGCAAGGAGTAAGGGTGGCTTACAATAGAAAACCTGCTGCGTCACTCAGCTTCTGTGTTCTTTCCTGTTCTGTGCGCAGACCTTGTTACGTAGCTGCTGTCCACTTGCCCTGGCCACAAGGCCGGCTGGTTGTGTCACTTTTGCACGCAGCCGGCCAACTAACAGGTACTGCGCCCTCCCCCGGACATAAAGAGGCACCTATCATATAAAAAGACCTAGTTGAACATATACTTCTTTTTGTACCTTTCCTGCCCTTATCCGTACTCTATTTTAACCCTAGCGTTTTTTTTGTCTCTTGTTTTCTCCCCCTCGCCGTAACTCGCACCTTGGAGTACGCCCCCAAGCCGCCCCACCGCGTACACAAACAGCTTTTCTGTAAGTCCACGCTCTGTACTCGAGGTCCTCAACAACAGTCTCCACAGACCGTACCACACGCCACCAGACTAGACTGGGCATTCCTCCTGGGACCTGGTTCAGCGGTTAGACTGCTCACCTCTCACCGAGGCAAACCGGGTTCAATCCCCAGCCGGGTCACGCCCCCGGATTTTCGCATACCGCCGGGCGATGACACTGGTCGGTGGGTTTTCTCGGGGATCTACCGTTTCCCCCGCCCTTGCATTCCGGCAATACTCCATTCTCACCCCATTTCACCCTCATCGGCTCTCAAGATCTCGTTGTTAAGAGCCGCCCAGATCTCTCGACTCCCAACTCAACTCGAGAAATCATTTCTTCAGAGGCTGTTGTAACAATCTCAAGACAATTCTCCTGTTACACAATGCCACGTTCTACTAAGGGACGTGTTTGAATTAGTACAGTGAACACTCTTTAAGGCCACATAGCAATGTTTATATTAAAAAGTAACAGAAAGATAGAAATGAGTTGAGTTGAAAGGATAAATTTTGCAGGCCATTTAAAAGCTCTCCCTTTACCGCGTACAGCCTTTAACTTCCTGACAAAGTGTTCATTTGTGGATTAAGACTCTCCAGTTCGTTTCCACATTCAGTCGAATTGAATACACGCGGGTTTAACACCTTAACATATTATCCCGAGTATACATATTCACACCTGACGTTTCAGAATAGGGTCGGTGTAGTACAGCGACATACAACATCTGGAATGAAAAATTAATGCTTACGTTTAGGCGTTAATTTGCCTGTGTAGCAGTAGTAAGTTTTTTACGTGGCCGTACACATTAATTCAATACCTCAAATTATTGTATTATATTGTAACGGGCTTTTTAACGTCTCCCGGTCTTGTGCTTGAAAGCTTAGCAGCTGACGGCTTACAGGCTAGCTTATAACGTAACTTAAATTAACATCCATGCCTTACCCGGGATCCGAACCCAGAGCCTCCCGCACCTAAGGTCCGTGGCTTACCAACCAACTGCGCCACTGGAGGTCGGCTTTCAAACAATAGAGCGCCGAAAATAAACTTCGTTCCCCCTTGACTAAAGTGGACCTTTCAAGGTGCATTCGTGCCCTTGTGAGTGCAGAGCGAAGAGATTTGGGCGAGGTTTTGAGAGCCGATGAGGGTTATTGAGGTGAGCATAGAGGAGCGCGAAATGAAAGGGCGGAGTAAACGGGAGATCCCCAAGAAAACCCACCGACCAGCGGCACCCTCCGGCACGATTCCCACATGTGAAAATCCGGAGTGACCCGGCCGGTGATTGAACCCGGATCGCCTTGGTGGGAGGCGAGCAGGCTAACCGCTCGGCCACCGTGGACACACCTTGTGGATTTGAACCGCGGCAGAGAGACATCACAACATTGCTACACTTTCTTAGGGCGCGAAGCCCAAGTGAGAGGTCCTATCTGGTGGAGTCTGGACACTTAATAAACAAACCTTATACAAGATTTGTAGCTACATGAATGTCGTCTCCAAAGCGTATGCGTGTAACGGAGTGAAATTATCAGGGAAACATAAATACGCCGAGAAGACCAGCCGGTTAAACCGTTCAGTACCGAATTAATTTTCAAACTCAAGTGTTGCAAAAGTCCAATATTTTGATGAAGCTGTACTTGTGTGAAGCGTGCTTATCGTAACCAATGAGATATGTGATGCGTGGTCGTTGATGTCTTCAATAACCAATCACGAATAACTGCTGTACAAACTTCAAACAAATCAGATTTTCTCACACGAGAAATGCTCATAACACTGGCTACCGATTCTTTGTTGTGTAAAGTGCCGGCCATAAGTACCCTTAACGCACAATACGTCCTCGCTCATGGACACGGGAAGTGAACTGGCAACGTCCACCACATTTCCCCCACGTGAAAACTGGACATGACGTTGACGGGAAGCAAAGAAACCGGCCAAAAAACAAGCAACGAACATCGCGCTACCTATTACATTTTTTTTTCTTTTTTACAGCTGGAATAGCTTTCAAAAACAAGTATTGACAACTGACCAGTGATGAATCAGCGAAAGCTGACTGTTGTCAATTTGGATTTATTCCACTAATGGAAAATGTATTCTACCACTGATTATTGGTGGGGTAGTTTTGACTTAGTGCATCAGTAACAATTACTGGCAGTAAGTGGATATAGTTTATTCACCCTTTCTTCGAACTTTGTTAATCAAACCTTTGAAAAATCCCCCATGTATGACATGTTCAGTTGTTTCCTAAATATTATTGAAGTGAGTGCCCACGAATGTGGTGCATTGTCCCTTTGGTGTAATTTTATAGACTCGGTTAAGCTTTCTTTGTAAGAGGTGAAGAAATATCCTGGAAGTAGAACTTTGGCAAGGTTTCGGAAAAATTGGAATTGATCGTGATCTGATTCTAGTTTACAGTATGGGACTGGCTGTTCCTACTCTAATTTTCCAAAAGAAGAAGTATTTGTTATATATTTCTATTAAGTGATTGTTCGCTGACTGCTGCTCCAAGAAGCAGCAACTTTTATTCAGAACAGTGTAGCCCAGGGAAATGATTTATGGCTTCAAGCTACTGCCAGAGGTATGTTTCATAACATGCAGAAATATTTTTCATTCACGACCGGTTGAACTAATTTTTTTTGGCAGCTCTAAGCAGTTTGCTCGCTTTATCAAACTCGTAGTCACGTGGTTGTTCAATTCCGAGGAGCCTGCTCAAACAGAGCAGACATTTCGAAAATGCAATAGAGAACGGCAAATAGGAATCTGTCTCTGTTGTGTGTCATACCGCATTGGAATTTAACACATATTCAGTTACTGTCGTGGGAACTCGCTGGCTCTTGTGTTGCGCAAGGTTTGGCCTAACCTTTCCTTCCCCATCTGTTATTGGCCTAGAATGCTAAATAAACAATGTCACAAAATACGACGCATTTGCTAAAGTAACAAGTGTACCTTTGACGTTTTAAAATAAAAATGCACACTAGTTGCAACGGACTCCCGTGGGTGGGTATTTTACATTAACAATCGAGCATATATACTTAATGTTGATATGTTATCTTTTGAGGCCGACATCTCAAACAGCTGATTAGAAGCATCATGACGCAATCAAGCCATTTGATAAAATGCATACAGCAGTTGTCAAGTGTAAATAGTTTGCCATCAATTTTAAACAACATGCGGCTCATTTACACAAAACGTAGTAGACCTATGTTGGAGTGAATTATTCGCGGAATGTATTTGTACATTTACATAAGAACTTATTAGTCGTGTCTGGATAAACCAGCTAGTTGCGGATGTTATTTTTTGAGACTAAACTAACAGCTTAATTCTAATGTGCCGAAAGGGCCTCAGTTGATCATTTTTGTGTTCAATTAATTGGTGTAGGCCGTCACTCTTAATTCAAATCAGTGGAAAATCACTGATTGACACTGAAAATGGCTCCACTTAGAATAAGTGGAATTGTCACATCAATTCAGTCAGTGTAATATTTCCACTGAAACAATCTATGGTTGGTTTTACACTGATTCTAAGAGGACGCATTTTCACTAATATCAGTTGTTTTCCGCTGAATCGAATTTAGAATGTTCCTTGTCTTGTTTACATTTTGATTTTTTATTTCTTTGTTACCACTAACACTAATAGCCTTTTTATTAGGCGTAGTTAGGTGTGTTGGTAATGAACAGTAAAAAATAGTTCACATGCAAAATGCGATTCGCTGTCCCTTTGGTGAAATTCTCTAGGGGGAGGAATATCGTGAAAGTAGATCTTTGTCAGGGCTTCAGAAAAGTGTGAAATAACCGTGTATGGATAATATCGTACTAATATAATGGCCAGGTGTTTTGAAATTTCGCTACAAATGTTTCAACACAAATTATATTTCAAAACACCGTAGTTCGTTTATCTTTCTTGATTGACTGAATTACAATTTGATACGTATGAGCTGCCTGCACACGATGTTGTCGAATTATGAGTGGTCTAGTCAAATATGAAAACGCCTTCTCGAGCAGACAGCAATGAATGACATTTTACAAACTGTTGCTGGGTGCTTATAGTATTGAAGTCTACCATGTACTCATTAATTTTTGGCGAGAAATCACTATCTGTAGTAATCGTGATGGAAGATAACTAAGGGCCGGTTTCACCACCGAAGATTAAATTATCAGAATATCGAGATAATTTTATCCAGATGAGAGGTTTAACTTCGATTTTAATCTCGATAATGTTCAGCGTGTTTCACCACGTTTAATTTCAGTAAAGAATATCTCGTTAAAATTATCTCGATATTCTGACTTAATCGTGATTTTCTCTAGGGAAACATTAGAGATTATTCTTTGAGCTGGTACAGAAAAATCATTTTGAGAAAGTATGGCAATTCGGGAAGGCATTGTGGTTATAAGGAAACAGCGAAACCGAACTTTACCATCCCATGAAAAACACAGTTTGTTAGAATTTATTACAGAACATTTCAATAACATTGAAAATAAACCAACTGATTCTGTGACACAACAAAATAAAGCGAAACAGTGGCGAATAGTTTCAATTGTACATATTGTGATCACTACAAGACAGCAGACAACATGAAGATGGTGTGGGATAACCTATAAAACCATACGCGGAAAACCTATATAGACGTGTCCATAGGGGCACAGAGTGTTCTGCGCTCGAAATAACCACCCAAGATCACTGTATACTGCCACCAGTAAAGCCAGCGGAATGCCATTCCAGTAGTTAGGTAGACTCAGTTGCCATAAACACAGCTCAGATGAAACGCTTCAGATTTCAGATAACTATGCCTCAACTGGGTCGGAGGACCAGCCATGTGAGGAACTGTATGGCAACATCTTCCTGGACTAGTAAACAATGACCAGCAATACACTCAAACAAAAAAAAAAACACTACTGGTGTTTGTCACATTCTTGATATGAATTAGGCCTACAAAAGTAATCGGTTTATTTTACATTTATACCTAATGTTAATGCAAAATAATAAAACGATATACTCTGTTTGGCAATCGTGTGTTTGACGTAAGGCGCAAGTGCACTTTGATCTCTACAGCATAAATTTCAAAATAATTTATTATTTTATGTAAACATCGCGGACAACAAACAATAAAATCCTTGACATTACTTTCCTCTTCAAAAAATTAAATTGTAAATTGCCTGAGCCATTTTCTCTTTATTCTCAATTAAATAACTTTGCCCTCTCGTCACCTTCCCAAAATATTTGTTTATGTTTTACAGTTTAATCGCGATAATGCGACTTAAACCGCCGAAAACGGCGGGTTGATATTTTATCGAGATATTCAGAGAAAATCGAGATTAATGTGTGTGGTGAAACGCAAAATACAGATAATCGAGATTTTTTGTCAGATAATCTCGATAAACTATCTTTATCTCGTGTGGCGAAATCAGCCCTACGAAAGGAGACCTGCGGCGGGCACTGAGGGACTGTTATAAAGAGGGAGGTAGTCGGGCGGGCAGGCAGGCAGGATTGTTATACGAGCCAGCGACCGTCTGGATGACGTATATGCCTGGCAGTTAGCGTCATGTGGCGTGCGTGATTGTCATTCCAGCCGTGAAGACACGTTACGTACAGACTGCAAACTGGGCGCCATTTCCGCCGCTGGACGACTGCCCACAACCGCCAGCCCTCCCACTCAATCACCTCCTCCACACAGTCATCTTCTCCCGGAATATACACACTTCTTCAACCAAACATTCGAAAAATCACCGCACGTGTGATGGATGTAGACATGGCATGAACCCAACATCACATTTTAGTCTGAAATTCAAAAGTTGCCGGAGGAGAAGTTGAAACAACATGACATTGTCCGCCGTGAACTCATTAGTAATTAAAAGCTATTTACTAAAGACGGGCTCGGACAAGGCTAGGGCTCTTTTTATTATGCTCAGCACTAATTACAGGCCTAATTCAAACCTCCTGCCTATGTCCAGCCGCTAATAGCAAGTTTTAATTTAACTACTGATTTATTAAGGCTCCCCGCCTCTACGCCTTTCGACTAACCATAAGGCGTCTTATACAACTTTCCGGCCGAGCGAAGTGGCGCAGTGGATCAACTAGGGACTCGCATTCGAGAAGACATGGGTTCGAATCCCAGTCCACTCTGCCATCCTCATTTCGCAGTTCCATTGTTTCTCTAACTCACTTCAGAATATTGCTGCTGTGGCTCCTCATCGCAAGCCTCCCCCTATCCGGCTTCTCTCTGCAATCTACCCTACCAAGTTTTTATGTATACAGAACTATACTTATAACTAGATTTCTTTGAACTCTGTGTGCGGCCGACGTAGCCTGAAATGGACACAATAGACAGAACTAAATATATTAACATGAAAGTACAAACAAAACCAACTTTGGCGTATTATATGATGCGAATTAAAGTCTTAGTCAGAATAGAGCGAATACAATACATTTTGAAACCAAAGTAATCTATCAACAGACAGTTAAATCCTCATACTCCTTAATATCACGTACTTAAATCAGTTGATGACCACACAAACACCTTAGAAGAAGGCTGGACTGTCTGTGACATGATTAGCACAGGCAGCTAAAACGAAATGTGATTAGTGCAAGTAGGTATGAGAAACGTGTGAATGTGTGCTCAGTATGCGACATGTAGAAGTAACAGATACTTAAATGACGTCTCACATATACATCCTGTGACGAAGTAGCAGGCTGCTATTTATAGGTCATCTCTATCCAAGGGAGATATTAGTTCCATAGACAAGCACCGGGAGTCTATAAGTCTATTCGCGGATGTATTTCCAACTTTTCAGAAGCCTTGCTAAAGTTCTACTTTCAGGATATTCTTCCGCCCCATGCAAACAAAGCACAACCTAGTCTGGAAAATGACACCAAAGTGATAATACACCGCATTGGTGCGTACTCAATTTAATAATATTTTCTATGAGAATTGCTTCTTACCAGGCATTATGAACAAACGCATTCCTTCTATGAAATATAATAATTTATTAATAAGACACGATAGGTAAAAGATAAATTTAACCAAACATAAGATACTTATATGTTAATGGAAGTTTCTAACGCTGGTGAAACATCACGTAGGGCCTATTTATTAAACTACCAGACACGATATACACAGATAAGATGATGTTTCGAAGGTTTGACTTAACAAGTGTGAAGATAGCGTGAAGAACCGACTGTACAGTCTACATACAGGGAAGAGTTAGCGGCCGACAACCTGCACACACAGGCAGGATCAAGTGACCTTGACCTCCCTCCAAGGTCGTCGCTAATGGCAATCACTACGCAATGTCTCACTCCCCCCCCCCCCCATCCCTCATCAGCCGACGCGCACCTTGCAGCGTCTATACCTGAGCTGCAGAGTCAGTCGACAAGTATCTCACAAGTGAAATGGCAATCACTACGTAATGTCTCACTCCCCCCCCCCCCTCCGTCAGCCGACGTGTTTGGCCATTTCCTTGAGATGCTCTTTCCCCGCTAGGGTGCAAGCTACTCAAAAATACCTCACTCGTTCATTTGCCATAAATACTCCTACACCTAGTCACGGGGCAAAAACGATTTCGACTTCAAAACTTTTGAGCACAAATTTCACGGCTGATTCCTAATATAAACATTATAATTATTATTCACAAAATATAAAGTAGCAGAGTCTTTCTTATTCCACCCCTCCCCCACCCCGCAAAAAAACCAGAGGTTAGCATTTCCAAAATTGAGTCGATTGAAAGTTAATTTTCTGGATTGCGATTTTTGAGAAAATATTTTCTTTGGGTTACACTCATTTTTCAACAAGGTTAAATGCATACTATACGTCAAACAATATCTGGCCGCAATGTTGCTGTTCCATTCTATTCATTTGTACGGCGATACCAAGATTTTTTACACAACACAATCATTATCACTATATATATATATATATATATATATATATATATATATATATATATATATATATATATATATATATATATATATATAAATTGACCTTATACCACACTTAAATGATAACCACAATTATGTCGAGCACATTACATTATGTTACAACACTTGAATTAAATTCTTGGTTCCTGTTCTTTTGCTACACCAAATACAATTTAAGTCGCCCTCGGAATGGACCTCCCACGGACGGTGAAAATTGGTATGTGCACGGGGCAATTCGCTGACGATGACACTTACGAAATTAACGGGCGTAAAACATCTTTGTATCTCATACCTGGTGGAAGTCCCTGAAGCAAACCTCGAGCTGAGAACTGGCAGCCACGGCGACGGCGATGGCCGGTGGCCATACGTACCTCTTCAAATGCAGCTATTAAATAGGCCTTCGGACAGCAGAGGTAACACTTTCCGACTCATACAAAACGTCAATTCTTCGACCATGCAAGATATTTTCAATGAACTGCACACACATGTCCGATAATGACAGTTTACAAAGTTTCCCATGCCGCAACCAGGCTTCGGCGCAATTTGAAAGTGACCGTAGTTCGACTCGGCACACAAACTCACACTAAATTTGCCCGCACCACCCGTCAACTTTACGACCACAAAGTTTGCATACTTTCATAAGGACCGTTCCATTTTAACACCGGCGATTTTTATACTCCGTCGCAAACAGCGTAAAAAGTTACTGTCCTTAACCCGCTCGCATTCAAGTCACTTTAAGAAACAGTGTTCGAATATTGCCACAATAAACTATCAGCTGGGTGCGCGCCTTCTGGTGAAAATCGTTCCCGTCATATTTGCAATAAATTTCCCATCACCCACACTCGGGGTCTAGGCCGCTTCTCCTCGCCAAGAGCCTCCACCCCTCTCCTCGCGCTACGTGGTCGTGACGTCCTCTGAGTAATTACCACATTCTGGGGGTGGCTTTTACAATTAATCACGTAATAAACAATCTGCGTATCGATTATACATATTCAATAGTACATAATAGTAACAGCCTATAAAAATATTTCCAATTAATAAATACCAATTAATAAGAGCAGGAATATGCCGGCCTAAAATATAACACAATACCACACGGTGAAATATAACACAATACCACACGGTGAAATATAACACAATGCCACACGGTGAAATATAACACAATGCCACACGGTGAAATATAATACCACACGGTGAAATATAACACAATACCACACGGTGAAATATAACACAATACCACACGGTGAAATATGTTCCATACAAATACTATTCAATACATTAGCCGTACTGCACAGGTGGCCAACTCTTGACTTTTAAAAATTACTAAAAAACCTAAAAAAAAAATAACCTGAGACGACCATATTCGTCTCAGTCTTCATATGTCCTGTATCACAAGCGTTTTGTACTTGTGTTAACGTACACGTATCTTATTTTTGAATAGTATTTTTCTTGCATTTTATCTATAAGTTATATAATATTTCATTTATAATTAATAAGAATGAAAACAAAAATAAAATAAGCGTGTTGGTTTGGTAATGCGTAATAATAAGTTGTTCTTATGTTAAATATGATTATACTGAATGCTGTAACACTTTGGTGTAATTTTCTACATTTGGTTAATTTTTGGTTGCCCGAGGTGGAGGATTATCCTAGAAGTATAACTTGAGCAGCGCTGACTTCAGGAAAGTCGGACGAAACTAAGAATGGACTTAACGCAGTAGACAGCCAGACAAGATTCACTTCTAGGGCTTCTTGTAGGCAGTGGGCATATGTCTATCACCAAGATGCAAGCAAGCAAGCGTCACGCAGTTTCACTTCATTTTACGTATTCCAGACGATGACTCTGGCCGGTGGGTTTTCTCGGGGATCTCCCATTTCCCCCGCTCTTTCATTCCGGCGCCACTCTATTCACTTCAATCACCCTCATCGGTTCTCAATACCTCGCTGTTAAGAGCCGCCCAAATCTCTTCTCTCGACTTGAGCGATGCAGTTGGGCTGGTGTTGCACTCAGCCTCGCCCCAATGTTTATGTGGCGCGCGAGCGGCGTGTCAAGGAGCCGACCAATCACGTCAAGCCACAGCGGCGGGCGATCAATCTCCCCGCTGGCCACGGCACGCAGGAGGACCCGGAGGAAACCTCTCTCCCTCACCCCCACCCCCCGCTAGGCGTGGTCGGCACCTACCGCCAGCATAGAGAATATAAATACACAGAGGCGAGTGGAAGGATAGAAAGTATCTTTCATATAGGCCAGTGATGTCGAAACATTTTTTTCAAAGGGCTTCAGACTTCCGCTGATTGGCGAACGGCGACGTTCCTACATGTAGCTAACCAGTGACACCAGTTTGCTGGCACGTGCGACTATAGTATGACATGTACCCAAGCAATATGTTTTCTCCCGGTAACGTGTGAATGCAAGAATTACTCAAACTACGAAGTGTACGCCAAATTGGGGTCCACACATACAGCTTTGCCACAAGCCCCCAAAGTTCAGGGATCCGAATAGCTTTGCCACAAGCCCCCAAAGTTCAGGGATCCGAATAGCTTTGCCACAAGCCCCCAAAGTTCAGGGATCCGAATAGCTTTGCCACAAGCCCCCAAAGTTCAGGGATCCGAATAGCTTTGTCACAGGCCCCCAAAATCCACTAGGCAGCCTTGGGTACGTTCAAAATATGTACTTAAAATAACAGAAGCTAAATTATTTTTTAACGCCACGAACTCCAATAGCATACGACACCAAAATTGCATTACTTATGAGCGACGTATCGGAGTGTCATTCGCCACAGTAACTCATTTGCCAGCCTCCGGCCCAGACAAGGTGAAACATTTCTACAGCACGTTGTAGCCAATCAGACAGAAATGCTATCCCCAGAGCCTTTCGCCGTCAATCAGCGAACGGGACTCTACAGTTCTTATGCTTGGCTGGCAATTCTTTTAATTTAAACAGTAAGAAGTTCTCAGAAGCAATGAAAGGAAACCGGGGACTTGTAAGAGTGAGTACTCGCTTAGGCAGTAACAATTTCCGCACATTAATCGGGGTTTGAATTTTCACTACGTAAATATTCCACATCTTATCACGAGCATATTTGGGTACATACAAGTGGCTATACAGTTTACATAAAAAAGCGTGTTTTCTTTGGACAGAAAGCACATTAAAAAACTATTTACGAACCTTTATAACGCTCGTGAGAGCAATGTGGACAGCACCCGGAGTATGAAATGGAATAACGGCTTGAACAGGTCATTCAAGTTCAAATAATAGGAACATCGCCAACCAGACCAACGACAATGCATGCTTCAAAAACCGGTAACGCTTACCATATTATTTTCTCAATATTATCAGGCTCAAGTTTTACCAGTAAATAACAAATATTATTTTGTCAGAAAATTAAATTAAATTTGTAAATTTTGTCAGTTTACGTTGCTCTGGTGTTTGTGTACACACAGCTGTTAGTAAAGTGGAAAAGTTTGGGAGGATCTCAACAATGCGGTATGGAGAGCCGATGAGGGTGAAACTAGATGTCGCAAAAACCTAAGTCACGCAACGCGGTATTTAACAGCGAGATAGTAGAGAGAAGTGTTATCGGTCTAGTGTGTATAGCGCCAGCAGTGCCACGTCCTCGCTCTCCTTCCAGCGGCCAGAGTGCGGGAGAGCCCTCCCCTACCTGAAAGCTGCGCGGAGATTATCATCTAATTTGAACTTTACTATAGTTTAAAACGCGGAATGTTGCTGTCCCTATGTACGCGAACACTGTAGGGCCTACCTGGTGTGACCACCCCCCCCCCCCCGGCAAACCCTTTCCCGGTGTGGCGACCTTACGCGACTGTACTCGACCTCGCGAGGACAATGGTCGCGTTCAGCGAGAGTACAAGGTGACAGGTGCAAGTCGTTCCAAACTCAGCCCGTAATGGAGTGGATGTGCGCGCTTAACACCGCCCGACAAATGGCCCCGCCGCCTTCTGTAAATATGAAGCTGTGCTGGAAGGGGGTGGGGGCTTTATTAAAGCGTGAGAAGGCAGAGGCCTTACTGACTAGGCTGGTTGTGCCTTTGGAGGAGGGGGGGGGGGGGCTGGGCCGCAGCGCCAGCACGCTTGTTACAACCTCCCCGGGCTGACGGACAGTACAATGAGCGCCTGCCGAAGGGATCTGGTCCGCGACTTCCGAAATGAGTTCTCGCCGGACAATGGACGCGGGGGTCAGGGAGACATCAGAGGTTTGAACCGCGTCCCCTCTAGACAGGACGGACTGCTGTGTACTAGCGGCGTGCGTTGTCCTGCTCCCAGGAGCGGATCTAGTATGTCGGTCACATGGAACATAACGCCCCCCTCCCCCGGCACTCAACAAAAATAAACCCTCACGTACTGCGAACGTTTTATAACTGAAATGAAATAATATGGTAACTATTTAATATACTCATTTCATTTTAATTATTTCATACTGTTTCTTAAAATTATGATGAAGCAATGCCCTTCCTCCAATGTTATTACTCAGAGGTAGTGGAGAAGTGACTCATCGTGATATAAACGTACCTAGTCTCTGATTGGCTCTATGTTGCCTTAGGAAGTGTCCCATTCATTAGTTTGGGGGGGGGGGGGCTGGTATCCGGCAGATTCTCTCAAGGTGCCGTACACAAGACAAGTGCCTTTCCGTCTTTGCTCGGCAGAATCTCTTGGGCCATCGCTGTTTCAACAAAAGAAGAAAGGTCACTTGGAAGGTGTTAGACAAGTCAGGGTTTTCTTAACACGCTCCTTCCTCTGTGCCCTTTCTTGATAATGGACGTGCCTGTTTCCTTAGGTTTTTCACCTAAAGCTGTCTGTTGCACTACATAACTTTCTTCTCTTTGTTTTTCCATTATGTTCCTGGTAGTCACTTCTTTTTTTTGGTAGTTTTTTGTTAGCTCCTTTTACTTTTTATGTGTAGCTAGAGGATTGTTACGTATCAACATCTACGACACTAGATACATTTTGACTGTATTACAACACTGGTACTAGTCGTCCTAAGCTACGCCTATGCAGAAACGTTAATGTACGACTCCATTTTACTCTACTTTCCCGATGCTTCTTCGCTCCACCTTTTTTTTTGTAGACGTTGACGTCGGCGGCGTTTCAAAATGTTTCTCTGCGAGTAAACTTTTCTCTTTGGCTGTCCCGAAACACTTCCAGTAAATGGTTTACTCGCTCTTGGCACGGAAATGTCGACATTCCGGTTACAAACAACACGGGGAAATTATAAATGACGAGCGTAATGCTTATGATTATCTTATGGTAAGGAAATAGGTTTATGTATAGAACTCCTTTTTTTTAAAGAAAAAAATTTGAGGAAAGTGAAAATATCTTTTGGAATTTATATTAGTTGCTTAATCAATACATGTTCGTAAACACATATTGCTAGTTTAGTTACATCAAGCTCTTTCCAAAACCGCCTTTATTCTTACTTCCCTCAGCTGTTACTCTACTGTCTGCAAGGCAACCCTGAGGGTCAGGCTAACTCGCGCCGGCAGTACGCGGCCCACAGCGAGCTCGATCGTTTCCCGCGGTGCAAGTAATTGCCGCGAGTTCCGCTAGGCAGCGCGCACGCTGACGTTGATTGTTAATAAATCTGACAGTGATCGATCTGACATTAGGAAAACCGGCTTATTAAAAAAAAAATAAAACGTAATATAAATACTTGCGGGTCCCCCGCACGACCGATCCAAGGTTGGAGGGCAGTTGGAGACGGAGAGAGGAAACACAGGTGGGAGAAGGGGACAGTAGTGCGAGGAAATAAGGTTAAAAATGGAAGGGGTCTTATGTTAAAGGGGGGGAGGAGGGCATGAGAAATATTGAGATTAGAGCACCTGGTACAGTCCAGTTTTATCGAGGACCACCTACGACCACGGGCACGCGACTTGGACACGAACATATAGCCTCCGCTACCTGACTACCTACCAGAGCCAGGCTGACAAACGTAACACGTACTCGCCTACCAGAGCCAGGCTGACACACGTAACACGTACTCGCCTACCAGAGCCAGGCTGACAAACGTAACACGTACTCGCCTACCAGAGCCAGGCTGACAAACGTAACACGTACTCGCCTACCAGAGCCAGGCTGACAAACGTAACACGTACTCGCCTACCAGAGCCAGGCTGACAAACGTAACACGTACTCGCCTACCAGAGCCAGGCTGACACACGTAACACGTACTCGCCTACCAGAGCCAGGCTGACAAACGTAACACGTACTCGCCTACCAGAGCCAGGCTGACAAACGTAACACGTACTCGCCTACCAGAGCCAGGCTGACAAACGTAACACGTACTCGCCTACCAGAGCCAGGCTGACAAACGTAACACGTACTCGCCTACCAGAGCCAGGCTGACAAACGTATCACGTACTCGCCTACCAGAGCCAGGCTGACAAACGTAACACGTACTCGCCTACCAGAGCCAGGCTGACAAACGTAACACGTACTCGCCTACCAGAGCCAGGCTGACAAACGTAACACGTACTCGCCTACCAGAGCCAGGCTGACAAACGTAACACGTACTCGCCTACCAGAGCCAGGCTGACAAACGTAACACGTACTCGCCTACCAGAGCCAGGCTGACAAACGTAACACGTACTCGCCTACCAGAGCCAGGCTGACAAACGTAACACGTACTCGCCTACCAGAGCCAGGCTGACAAACGTATCACGTACTCGGAGCAATCGCTTCATTACTACGCCGCGGTTCAATACAGTGTTGCCAACAGTACGGATTTTATGATTTAGGGTTGCTGTAGAAACGGATCGAAAACTTCAGGGAAAATGTAAGGACATTTCAATATGTTTAACGGGTGTGTTCGGAACTCTTTAATTCTGTTTTAGTGATAAATGATTAACTTACAGCACGCGAAGATTGCAGAGCATGTGACTAGGCGAGCAACATATTTCTCCCCGCAACATTTCAATGTCCAACTTTATAAAAGCGTAGGTCTAGTAAATTTTCATTTTATCTAGAATCTATAGGCATAGAATGCTGAAGTGTTTACTGTAATACATTATTAAGTTTTATTGCTATCTAGTCTGCATTTTATACATATAAATTTACCTCACGTACATTTTAATTGATTGTAAGGACTTGTTTCAAAGCTGGGAAGTTTCACCTGCCCGTAGGGACATAGCCAAAAATTCGTTGGCAACACCGTTTCAATAGCCGCTGCTGTGTTGACGTGCACGATGAGATCTGGGACTCACACATGTGGTCTATGCAGTGGCGTAGCCAGGAGTTTGAAGAGAGGGGCTACACTCACTGCAGGGAAGGGAGAGGGTGT
The DNA here is from genome assembly GCA_029891345.1 of Dryococelus australis. Lineage (NCBI taxonomy): Eukaryota > Metazoa > Arthropoda > Insecta > Phasmatodea > Phasmatidae > Dryococelus > Dryococelus australis. The sequence continues at coordinate 1,120,861 of CM056995.1, forward strand.
GAAAGTGTGAGCAGTGCCTACGCACATCTTAATTACGACTAATACTACGACAAAAATTATTTCGCAGTGTAATAATATGCGTCATTGTTTGAAGCAACTGCAAAATTTTAATGATTAACATTTAATTAATAATTTGTAATACAAATTGTTGACAACGTTAAGGGCAAAAGGGACGATTACAACGACCATACACCACAGTCACCGTCTCTGCTTGGAGCACAATGTTCTGTCTCGTACCCCAGATCAGCATACTTGTTGTGAATGCAGGTTGTTGGCCTGCCCGGAGGGGCGGGATCGCAGCCGGCCGGAAGCTGTGCATCTTGCCGGCTCCGCGAGCCGACGAACAAGCCGCCCCAGATACAAAGCCGGAGCTGGTCGTTCCTCTCTCCAGAAGACGCTGTGGCTGTGTCTTGTATTCCCGCGGCGACGACCAGAGGGTTACCTCGCCTTCCTCTATACTCTTCACTCCAAGAGACGTGGAAACCAGACCTGCTCGAGAGTTGCTAATAACATTCCACGGCGGCACTGCGTATTTCATGTACAATCTCTTCCTGCCGCGCCGCCACATTAAGTTCGTTATCTGCCATGATTTCCGCTACTTAATGCCGCGACGAGGGCATCGGCAAAAATTGCAATATTGTGTTCTTCTGGAATACCGGTTGGATTAATTTGTAGATCAGTCGGTGTGATTTTCTTCCCACCGTGTTGTTGTTTTTCGTTTTGCTTGGACGTAACATGGTCTGCAATTTTGTTTTATTGCCCCTGTTCAAAGTAAGTGAACTCAACCTGTTACACCAGGCAAGTATTGTGAATCTTAATGCAAGGTTTGCACGATTAATACAGAAACAGCGCAAAAAGTATTTTATCGCTACTAGTCTACATACTGATATTCAGCAAGAACGTGTGGTTAATCTTTAGTAACAGGTTACAAGTTTGAAAATTCTGGGAAATATATTTCCATTGCTTTGCTACGAGCGTGTTATCGTGACGTCACATAGAAGCCAACCATCCATCGGACCAGTGAGTTGCCCTTCCGTCAGTCATCCGTCTGCATTTCCGTCCGTCGGTTAAAAGCGATTCACAACAATCCGTCAATCCTTCTGTACGGCAGAATTTCAGTGAGACAACTTAACATCACGATATTTCTTTAGCTGGAGTTATATTTAGGTTGGAAATAGATTTCCAAGAGAAAATCATATTTGGCGAAATAATTTTTTTATGTGATAATAAATTATACTGAATTACTGTTAACACTTTAAATTCCTGAATTTATCACCAACGATAAAGAAATACATATGGGTATCCAGCGTCTTGCATTAAATTTCAAAGTGCGTATTCGTATCCACGGGATGTCGTCAGAAGGCGGCAGCCCATCCGTCCGTCGAAAGGTAAAATTTGAGAAATATTTGACAGGTTGGCGGATAGAAATAAAAGTTGCCCTGCGATTGGTTGAAGAACCCGTGACCGCCAGACGCATGTGCATGGTTGTGAATGCAGCCTTAGTTTGCCAGGTTGTAGGGATTGTGACAGCACTGCGATACGGACATTTTATAAAGCTACTTTATAAAGGAGGTAAGGACAGAATGTAGGGACGGACATTTTATAAAGCTACTTTATAACGGAGGTAAGGACGGAATGTAGGGACGGACATTTTATAAAGCTACTTTATAACGGAGGTAAGGACGGAATGTAGGGACGGGCATTTTATAAAGCTACTTTATAAAGGAGGTAAGGACGGAATGTAGGGACGGACATTTTATAAAGCTACTTTATAAAGGAGGTAAGGACGGAATGTAGGACGGACATTTTATAAAGCTACTTTATAAAGGAGGTAAGGACGGAATGTAGGGACGGACATTTTATAAAGCTACTTTATAACGGAGGTAAGGACGGAATGTAGGGACGGGCATTTTATAAAGCTACTTTATAACGGAGGTAAGGACGGAATGTAGGGACGGACATTTTATAAAGCTACTTTATAAAGGAGGTAAGGACGGAATGTAGGGACGGACATTTTATAAAGCTACTTTATAAAGGAGGTAAGGACAGAATGTAGGGACGGGCATTTTATAAAGCTACTTTATAAAGGAGGTAAGGACGGAATGTAGGGACGGACATTTTATAAAGCTACTTTATAACGGAGGTAAGGACGGAATGTAGGGACGGGCATTTTATAAAGCTACTTTATAAAGGAGGTAAGGACAGAATGTAGGGACGGACATTTTATAAAGCTACTTTATAAAGGAGGTAAGGACGGAATGTAGGGACGGACATTTTATAAAGCTACTTTATAAACGGAGGTAAGGACGGAATGTAGGGACGGGCATTTTATAAAGCTACTTTATAAAGGAGGTAAGGACAGAATGTAGGGACGGACATTTTATAAAAAGGGTCTAACTTTTATAAAAAAGGAGGTAAGGACGGAATGTAGGGACGGACATTTTATAAAGCTACTTTATAAATGGATGGTTAAGAAAAAAAAGCGGAATGTAGGGACGGACATTTTATAAAGCTACTTTATAAAGGAGGTAAGGACGGAATGTAGGGACGGACATTTTATAAAGCTACTTTATAAAGGAGGTAAGGACAGAATGTAGGGACGGACATTTTATAAAGCTACTTTATAAAGGAGGTAAGGACGGAATGTAGGGACGGACATTTTATAAAGCTACTTTATAAAGGAGGTAAGGACGGAATGTAGGGACGGACATTTTATAAAGCTACTTTATAAAGGAGGTAAGGACAGAATGTAGGGACGGACATTTTATAAAGCTACTTTATAAAGGAGGTAAGGACGGAATTTAGGGACGGACATTTTATAAAGCTACTTTATAACGGAGGTAAGGACGGAATGTAGGGACGGGCATTTTATAAAGCTACTTTATAAAGGAGGTAAGGACAGAATGTAGGGACGGACATTTTTATAAGCTACTTTATAAAGGAGGTAAGGACGGAATGTAGGGACGGACATTTTATAAAGCTACTTTATAAAGGAGGTAAGGACGGAATGTAGGGACGGACATTTTATAAAGCTACTTTATAAAGGAGGTAAGGACGGAATTTAGGGACGGACATTTTATAAAGCTACTTTATAAAGGAGGTAAGGACAGAATGTAGGGACGGACATTTTATAAAGCTACTTTATAACGGAGGTAAGGACGGAATGTAGGGACGGGCATTTTATAAAGCTACTTTATAAAGGAGGTAAGGACAGAATGTAGGGACGGACATTTTATAAAGCTACTTTATAAAGGAGGTAAGGACGGAATGTAGGGACGGACATTTTATAAAGCTACTTTATAAAGGAGGTAAGGACGGAATGTAGGGACGGACATTTTATAAAGCTACTTTATAAAGGAGGTAAGGACGGAATGTAGGGACGGACATTTTATAAAGCTACTTTATAAAGGAGGTAAGGACAGAATGTAGGGACGGACATTTTATAAAGCTACTTTATAAAGGAGGTAAGGACGGAATGTAGGGACGGACATTTTATAAAGCTACTTTATAAAGGAGGTAAGGACGGAATGTAGGGACGGACATTTTATAAAGCTACTTTATAAAGGAGGTAAGGACGGAATTTAAGGACGGACATTTTATAAAGCTACTTTATAAAGGAGGTAAGGACAGAATGTAGGGACGGACATTTTATAAAGCTACTTTATAAAGGAGGTAAGGACGGAATGTAGGGACGGACATTTTATAAAGCTACTTTATAAAGGAGGTAAGGACGGAATGTAGGGACGGACATTTTATAAAGCTACTTTATAAAGGAGGTAAGGACGGAATTTAGGGACGGACATTTTATAAAGCTACTTTATAAAGGAGGTAAGGACGGAATGTAGGGACGGACATTTTATAAAGCTACTTTATAAAGGAGGTAAGGACGGAATGTAGGGACGGACTTGGGAAACCGGAGTTGGTCGAGAATATCCACCATACGAAAGCAATGTCCGCCATAGTCTCCACTGGTACTTGAACCATATTTGCCATGCTAGGAGGCGAGTAGCCTCGCATGTGTCACAATGGCACCACAACCTCGTTTCGACGTATATAATTATTGAAAGCAAATTAGAGAAACAATAATTACGCATCACAAAATGTTATGACAGCGATTGCCGCTAAGAGTACGGCTCTGAACTGACGTGCATCGTTCTCGTCACACTGCGTCTACCTGTGGGACTTTCAGCGGTGACCCTGTCATTTTATTGGTGGAAAGTCTCTAGGAAGGTTCAATGCAGGGCCCTTGAATAGATTTGTGTGTATCTAACGCGCCTATTTTCATACACAGCGTATTGAGAACCGGTACTCCGCAATGACGTTTCCAATATACCTACACGACGTCTTGGAGGTAGTCAACAGCTCTCATCTGAAGTGAGTAGTAGTTTCGTAGATGAGTGCATGTGACTCTCGTTTAATGGTTTCGCGGAAAGACATGTATTTCAAATAATTTGCAACTTAGTTCAAGTGCCATATCAGTTCAGGACAACATCAGTACACGTCTTAGGTGTCTAGTCTGCGAATCCCGTACTTCCCGTATCGAAGTGACTTAATTTTGATTGGCTTAGTCGAGTAACAAAATGTTTCACAAAGACATATGGCTAATAGCATAAGGAAAGCTAAACGTTTGCACTTAGGATGCTATGCGTAAATATTTTCGTGAAGAACAGGTCATTAATTATGAGAGTAATTATTTTATTACTTGCAACAAAAATCGGTTTCTTTTTGTCTTATACAAGTCACAATAAGACATGTATGCGCTTACAATATAGCCAACGTGTGTATCAGTTGATGGGCCGGCGTTGATACTTGTCCTCAAATCACTGCAATAGTAGCGATGAAGTGACGCATGCCTAGTATACGCAGGAAGAGGAAACAAAGTAGGTCTGCCAACTGTTACATATCGTACGGTATTTCTCGTATCCTGAGACTGAATGAATGTTTCCGTGTGTACGTTATGTATCCTGTATATCAAAATGGTTAGAATATAAACTGGATGTTAATAAACAAAGTGTCAATAATTTAGGCCTACCTCTTTCGATGGCAGCTTATTTTCTTGGCATACAAAATTAAGGAAAACTACAATTTGATGTCACAAAACTGGCTAAATATTAATTTTATACACGCAGTTAATATTTTGCTATTCTTAATGTTCTGTGAAACTGTTGACTGAAGGAGACTACTGATCTTTGCACATTACAGACCGTATTTAAAACAGTTTTTAAAAAATAATTTCCTTTGATAATTTCCTTGGAATCATATAGGAAGTGTAGAGTTGTTGGAAATGTGATAAAGTAAGCAACTCTAAAACTAAGAGTGGTGTCGAGTAGTGTCGAATGAGGTTTGAAACCAATCAACAACGCGACGCGAGGAGTTGCGGGAGGTATCAGGACTCTTCGTTAGGGACAGACTGGCCTCTACTGTAATGAAGTACGGTGTAAGCTGTCGTTGTCTCTTGTGTTCTACAGTGTGAAGGGTTGTCTGTCTACCACTCTCCTACGCTAACACACTGCAATAACACGGGGTGATTGCCTACATTCCTTCTCTGCGCTAATGGACCTCGCTCTTCTATCCAGTTAGGGACAGACTGGCCTCTACTGTAATGAAGTACGGTGTAAGCTGTCTCTGTCTCTCGTGTTCTCCAGTGTGCAGGGTTGTCTGTCTACCACTCTCCTACACTAACACACTGCAATAACACGGGGTGATTGCCTACATTCCTTCTCTGCGCTAATGGACCTCGCTCTTCTATCCAGTTAGGGACAGACTGGCCTCTACTGTAATGAAGTACGGTGTAAGCTGTCGCTGTCTCTCGTGTTCTCCAGTGTGCAGGGTTGTCTGTCTACCACTCTCCTACACGAACACACTGCAATAACACGGGGTGATTGCCTACATTCCTTCTCTGCGCTAATGGACCTCGCTCTTCTATCCAGTTAGGGACAGACTGGCCTCTACTGTAATGTAGTACGGTGTAAGCTGTCGTTGTCTCTTGTGTTCTCCAGTGTGCAGGGTTGTCTGTCTACCACTCTCCTACACTAACACACTGCAATAACACGGGGTGATAGCCTACATTCCTTCTCTGCGCTAATGGACCTCGCTCTTCTATCCAGTTAGGGACAGACTGGCCTCTACTGTAATGAAGTACGGTGTAAGCTGTCGTTGTCTCTTGTGTTCTCCAGTGTGAAGGGTTGTCTGTCTACCACTCTCCTACACGAACACACTGCAATAACACGGGGTGATTGCCTACATTCCTTCTCTGCGCTAATGGACCTCGCTCTTCTATCCAGTTAGGGACAGACTGGCCTCTACTGTAATGAAGTACGGTGTAAGCTGTCGTTGTCTCTCGTGTTCTCCAGTGTGAAGGGTTGTCTGTCTACCACTCTCCTACACTAACACACTGCAATAACACGGGGTGATTGCCTACATTCCTTCTCTGCGCTAATGGACCTCGCTCTTCTATCCAGTTAGGGATAGACTGGCCTCTACTGTAATGAAGTACGGTGTAAGCTGTCGTTGTCTCTTGTGTTCTCCAGTGTGAAGGGTTGTCTGTCTACCATTCTCCTACACTAACACACTGCAATAACACGGGGTGATTGCCTACATTCCTTCTCTGCGCTAATGGACCTCGCTCTTCTATCCAGTTAGGGACAGATTGGCCTCTATGTAATGAAGAACGGTGTAAGCTATCGTTGTCTCTTGTGTTCTCCAGTGTGAAGGGTTGTCTGTCTACCACTCTCCTACACTAACACACTGCAATAACACGGGGTGATTGCCTACATTCCTTCTCTGCGCTAATGGACCTCGCTCTTCTATCCAGTTAGGGACAGACTGGCCTCTACTGTAATGAAGTACGGTGTAAGCTGTCGTTGTCTCTTGTGTTCTCCAGTGTGAAGGGTTGTCTGTCTACCACTCTCCTACACTAACACACTCCAATAACACGGGGTGATTGCCTACATTCCTTCTCTGCGCTAATGGACCTCGCTCTTCTATCCAGTTAGGGACAGACTGGCCTCTATGTAATGAAGTACGGTGTAAGCTGTCGTTGTCTCTTGTGTTCTCCAGTGTGCAGGGTTGTCTGTCAACCACTCTCCTACACTAACACACTGCAATAACACTTGGTGATTGCTTACATTCCTTCTCTGCGCTAATGGACCTCGCTCTTCTATCCAGTTAGGGACAGATTGGCCTCTATGTAATGAAGAACGGTGTAAGCTATCGTTGTCTCTTGTGTTCTCCAGTGTGAAGGGTTGTCTGTCTACCACTCTCCTACACTAACACACTGCAATAACACGGGGTGATTGCCTACATTCCTTCTCTGCGCTAATGGACCTCGCTCTTCTATCCAGTTAGGGACAGACTGGCCTCTATGTAATGAAGTACGGTGTAAGCTGTCGTTGTCTCTTGTGTTCTCCAGTGTGCAGGGTTGTCTGTCAACCACTCTCCTACACTAACACACTGCAATAACACTTGGTGATTGCTTACATTCCTTCTCTGCGCTAATGGACCTCGCTCTTCTATCCAGTTAGGGACAGACTGGCCTCTACTGTAATGAAGTACGGTGTAAGCTGTCGCTGTCTCTCGTGTTCTCCAGTGTGCAGGGTTGTCTGTCAACCACTCTCCTACACTAACACACTGCAATAACACGGGGTGTTTGCTTACATTCCTTCTCTGCGCTAATGGACCTCGCTCTTCTATCCAGTTTGATTCAAATTTTAACCCTGTCCAGCAAACCAGCCCCCCCCCCCCTGAAACATAGTTTTGTCGCTTGGGAACTGATTAAGTGATTAAAAACGAATTGCATGAATAATAATGTCTACGCCATTATGCTTATATTGCAATTCCAAGCTCATGACTCCAATTAGGCTGTTCACGGTAAAATGAGCACTTTTGAAAGCCCTGTTTAAGATCTACTTGTATGGACGTTGTGTATTTTCCCGCCTTATGTAAAATTAACATTGCCACGGGCCTCATCACTTTATTCATGCGTCGGTCAAATTAAATTGTGAAAGTATTAAGAAAGTAAATACTTTACAAATCTTCTCATTCTTACACTTCCATGCAATTAAAAACAGAATTCGAAAGAAATAATTTTAAGGTGTTACCAATGGTTACCTAACACTTTTTATTCAATGTTAGACTTTGTAACTACTTTCCCTCCATCGTTACCAACTTTACTGGACGTATATCACTCAGTGAGGCAATTAAAATATATTCATGCAGGTAGGGGCAGTGACTATTTTCTAAGGTACATTTGTAAAGTGCTCACTTTATCGTGAACAGCCTTTTATGGGCTCCGCTGCTGTATTGCCAGGTCACACTCTCCTGTCGCTAAACAGCCTAGATTGTGTTTTTATATGAACATGTGTTTGGAGGACTTGTCTCGCCTGGAATTACATTGTGAATTATATAACTTAATTATAGTAAGCAGTGACTGACTTAATTATTGAATCACAAAAGGAGGCTATGGGTAACTGACAATTTTGGAGGCCTGGTTTACTTTATGCTCTGTCCATTGTTTATGGCTCCGTAGCTGATATAATAATTACTACTTTAACGGTCTTCGTGAACTGAATCAATTCGTCAATCAGCTGCGAGTAGGGGTTGTAGGACACATAAACATTCCACTTTCTCAGTGATTCGTATATTCTTAATGTACGGTTTGAGATCTGCGTACACGCACTGATATTGAAGGGAAGCTAGGAGTGTGTTGTCTGTTTCCACCATTGTAGGGACATCATACCTGCTGGTTTCTGTATCCCCACTTACTACTGATATTCACTAGACCGTACAGCTTCCGTTATTGGCAGGTCATCAGTAATGAGCTTAAGTTGATCACGTCCTTTAGAAAATGTACAGAAAGATTGTTTGTAATAAAACGTATCGTTGATGTGTTGAAATACTATTGTAAGAATTGCATTAAAAATAAACGAAAAATGTTAGGATATATACGCGTTGGTTTTCTTCTCAAGAACAAAGAAATGTTGACACTGTCGATTTCCAGGGCTCGGAGCTATAAATGGGAGCAGCTCTCAAAATACGTGGAACCATTTTTTCATGTTTCATATCTTGTTACTAACGTTTCTGGAAGTTCCATATCAAATGGCTGTTTTGAGAGAATTTATTGAGATTTAAATGTTAAAGAGATGTATATTGTATACACGATTATCATTTTGTTGATTATGGGATACGTAGGAAATTGATGGTTAATTACAATAGCTTATACAGGTGAAGCAACGAAACACATTCTTTAATTTTTTTGGAGTGGTTATAGTCGTATTAAAAAAAAAATGTTCTTCCTGAAGTAATTGAACTGGGAGCCGACGACACTGGGCATGCAGGCAGGCAGCTATGGCAGAAAATTATGGCGCAAAAACAAAAAAAAAAAAATTCAACGTAATGGATGAGATTGATTATTACGGTAGAGAAGTGGCACACACGCTCACAAAATAGTCAGGAAGGTACGATGTATGTTGTATGTGAAAGAAGAATTCGTCTTGCGTATTTTGTAACAGGGTTCGGTTTTGCTGAAATTTAACTTATTTTAAATTTAAAAAGAATTCAATTATAAAAGTGTATTTGATCGCAATTTTTGTCTCTGTTAGCAGAACGTCTTATTAATTTCAAAACAGCAAAATTAAAGTGATACAATTGTAAATTTACCATGGTTACATAGGACACTTCCTAAGATCTCTACGAAATAATATTAATATAGTCTATTTGCGATTTCATCACACTTTTTGAATTGAATATTTCAAAATACAGCTTCAGCATAACTTGCTTGGTTGTTTCGTAAAATGTCATGTAACAAAAACGTTTTGTTCTTGTCTTAACGTAAAATTACTTTATTTTTAGTTGAATTAAAATGTTATTTTTATCGTATCTATAAATTATAATATTTAACTTAATTGATGTTAATTAAAACAGGAGTAAGTATGTGCGTTGGTAATGCCTGCTAAGAAATATATCTTCTGCAAAATGTCATTACACTGAGTGCGCACGAATACGGTGTAATTTTCCAGACTCGGTTAAGCTTTGTTTGCATGCGGTGGAGGAATAAAGTGAGAGTATAACTTTAGCAGGAGAGTTGTAAGTAACGATGAATGCACTACGTATTCGTCGTCAGGAATGCTAAGGAGAGAACGTGAGGGGTTGGCTGGTGACACATGCTGTAGGGTGCTGGACCACTCGGAGGCTGGAGAAGTGACACAGGTTTTTGTGAGCTCGCAACACCAGAGGGCGATCGCACTGTCTCACTGCCTCAGCCGGGTCCGCTGTGTCGTCTCTTTTGTTTCTTTGTCGTCTTGTTTGGCCAGTAAATAAAACTGAAGAGCGTTGTAGTGAGGGCGAGGGGGTTGCTCCTGCATTCCTCGTGAGAGCGGAGTTGGTACAGTCCCTGCCCCCGCTAGCGCGACTGTACTTATCTGGTCGCTATCGATAATGGCCGACGTGCTTTTTGTATACTCCTCTATCCTTCTGGAGGCCCTCCACGCCTGTTTACAAGGCGTTCTCACCGCGTTTATCTAATTTATGGGACGCCTTCAAATCTTACAGATTCCTTTAAACGATCTGACAACGTGAGGAGGTGCGCCGGCCGATAAATAAAGCCTCGAGGGGACATTTTATTTCTCTATACATTGTGAGGGCTCACGCAGGAAGAGAGCCGGCGCTTTATTTGATGGGGCGGCGTTTACATCTCGGTGTTAATATCGTCCCGAGTCCTGTTCTTGCTTTACTGTGCCCGTGGGAAAGTAGGATTCCCCCGCCTTAGGCAGTCCTTCACGAATATGCCGAGATATCCTTCCCTGTCTCTATCACTGGCGCCGACCTAATATCACTCAGTTTACCCTTAATGAACTCGCAATGTGTAGCAGGCGGTAATCTGTCGCAGTTAATCATCAAACAACAGAAAACTTAGAGAAAATAAACATGGCAATAATAAATTGTGCAAATTATTTATTAAACCCTTCTTTGTGCAGATACGCCAACTGGAAGGAGGCAATCTTAACAGAAAAACCTAACCTAACAGCTAAAGATTGATACATGAGAGCATAACTTGAGTTGGCTGTACAACTGACCGTTTTAGCCATTTTAAATCTTCACAAATTAACGTATACATTAGAAACAGTAGGAGGTTATTTATTTATTTTTTTGCAAATTTACTTTTCGACATTTGTTCACGAAAAATTCAAGTGAAGAATAAGTTCCCAGCTGTGATAAGTAACACACACACACACACACACATTTTTCATACTGTGTAGGGACTATAAATTTGCAATACAGAGTGAGATTACTCCGTAATTGAACGTGAATGACTCTGACTCGCGCATGCACGTGATTGATACAACACACAGCGAGACAACAGCGAAACTGAGTCTGAGGCAAAGTGTTTTAAATACAGCTACATAGCAACTCTCCCCGAAAATAACAATCTGGACCGTTTTGATGAAATTTTTTATAAAAAAAAGTTATTAAAATACGTGACGTCATCACATGTACAGTTACCACAATTCGACCTATCGATTGCGTGTGAATATGTATATACTATGAACTAAGTTGAATATAGAAGCTATGTTGAATATAAACTTAAACTTGTTTTAATTAAAGGGTAAAAAAGATAAAACTCGAGCTATTTTCATAACAGGTATATTTTTTTAATTTACAAAAAATTAATTTATCGTAATGCCATTGAGTGTACAATATTTTTGGTTAATCCTTGAGGGGTATAAATTTGTAGTTTTTATCTACACTTCAAAACCCTTCACACACTAATAATATCTGAATGTAATATTTCAATTAGCACGCGATTTATTTTAACACAATAACAACACAAAGTTACGAAATTCTCCTGAATCTGATCGCAGCGCCACTATTGGGACAAACTGGAAGTAAAATGAAATATTTTTGGATATTCGACACCGCGATCGCAACGCTGTCTGCCGGATACAATGTAAAACATTCCAAGATCAACAATAACTTATAAATAACAAAATTTATTTAAAAAATATTTTGTAGTGGACCGAATTGTGAATGTAAACCATTCAAGAATCCACTTGAACACACACAAAAAATTTCATCAAAATCGGTCCAGCCGTTTAGGAGGAGTTCAGTGACATACACACGCACAGAAGAATTATATATATATATATATATATATATATATATATATATATATATAGTTTCAAACAAAGTGTATGAGCACCAGCAATTTTCAGACAACTTGCCATTTGTCTTAAACGTTTAATGTTATAAACATGCTCAAACTTAATTGTTTTCTTATTGTATTTGTAGAATATTTTCATAAAAAAACTTTAAAAACTATCTTCGTTCTTCATTATTTTATGGTCATTTAAATAAAAGTAATTTAAAAAGTAGATCCATTTTTACTATACAAAAACTTTTCAGCAAATTCTACTTGCTGTTTCTACAATGCACGGACGCGTAAAAAAAACGGATACAGAACACATAAACGCAAAGATCTGCAACCACAGTATTCCTACAAGAATAAATCCTTGTCTTAAAGCTGCAGGAGTCATCATCGATTTATAAAAATAGTTATATAACATATGCTGTTTACAGTGTATTGATTAGCATGTAGAGGAAATAGCTTTATAATATAACATTTTCGTTCCTGACTGGATGGTCTTAAACATTTGGTAGAAATTTGATATAACTTACAAAGTCATGCAACAGAGAAAAAGTGAACGTTATTTTAAAATTTTAAAAAATTATTCTAGATATAGGATTGGCAGTGTTACTCAAATGAGCCTACAAGATTTTCTTAAAAGTAGTTTTCTGTCATTACACCATGTTATAACTGAAAGTTCGGTTAATTAGAAGAAATATAATTCACGCTGTTTGGTTGGCAACAAATAATCATGAATGGCCCCAAATCCAGCTAGAAAATACAGCTCAGTTTACGATGTAAATGGTGTGTACACAGGACCCTAGTACAGCATATCATATCAGAACGAAAGAAGGTATTCTACTTAATGGCGTGGTTAATAATAGCGGAGATCGTTACGACTGTTTACGAGCACGATGGCAATGAGCTACCCCGCCATAAAGACTGCCACATTCAGTCTGCACACGTTTTCAATCGAGAACCGACCTTTATACTCTATCCGCGGTCCTTCACACTTTTCAAGCGAACCTTTGAAAAACCACCCCATATATGAAGTGTCCCCCCCCCCCCCCGGTTCTTTTTCTCATATATCACATGCTTTTTTTTACAGTTGCCGATAAGAAATATTTTTGTTTCACTGTAACTGTTACTTTATATTATTACTTATACAGTCCGGCGTACTTGCACATTCTCCGGCGAATTCACTCTGTCTTCTTCCAGTGCTCATTTACAGATTTAGATATGGACCAGTGTCTTCTGCAGCATGTTGCCCAACAATGTCCAACGAAAAGTTTTAAACAATTACGCTTACGACTGCGTAAACTTTGTACCTTAGAAGACACAGCTTTGTACAAAAAATATAATAACCAGCGGAAAATAATCTAGGGAATTAAGGTTGTGTACAGAAGGGAGCGGGGGGTGAATCGATATCGAACATTCATACAAATTACCGCAATACAATGGAAAATAAATGCAATCACTGTAATTAGCCCAAGTAGTCAGCGAGGCAGGCTGTAACGACGGGGATAGTACACCAGATTACTTGCACGTGTTTAAATACAGACATAGCACATACAGGCTCTTCGCTGACGTCCGTAAAACGCAAATAAAACTATATCTGTGTAAAAAAAAATGTTTACAGCGTGTGTAGCGAATGCACTTCCGTTATAGTGAAAAGTGGTTAATCGCACTGTTTGAAGCCGACTATAATGAGGTACCGTCGCATTTATCTCTTGTACATAACCGTTCGTCGTAAGGATTGAAAGGTTGATTATTTTAAATACTGTGCGGAGTCTATAATGTTCTTTTCTCGTCGCCAGCCCCACATCGCCCCAGGCTCTTTACGAAGCGAAATTAACACTTCATGATAGAAAAAAACTTTTCCCATTCGGAAGGAACTAAGAGGAAATTAGCTCGAGAAATACTCCACCCATGCCTGAGACAGGGCGTGAAGAAGTGTACACTCTGAAACTGAAATAGTGTACATAGAACCGAATAAGTGGAAATTAGCTCGGGAAATACTCCACCCATGCCTGAGACAGGAATTGAAGAAGAAGTGTACACTCTGCAACTGAAATAGTGTACATAGAACCGAATATGTGGAAATTAGCTCGGGAAATACTCCATCCATGCCTGAGACAGGGCGTGAAGAAGAAGTGTACACTCTGAAACTGAAATAGTGTACATAGAACCGAATAAGTGGAAATTAGCTCGGGAAATACTCCACCCATGCCTGAGACAGGGCGTGAAGAAGTGTACACTCTGCAACTGAAATAGTGTACATAGAACCGAATAAGTGGAAATTAGCTCGGGAAATACTCCATCCATGCCTGAGACAGGGCGTGAAGAAGAAGTGTACACTCTGAAACTGAAATAGTGTACATAGAACCGAATAAGTGGAAATTAGCTCGGGAAATACTCCACCCATGCCTGAGACAGGGCGTGAAGAAGAAGTGTACACTCTGAAACTGAAATAGTGTACATAGAACCGAATAAGTGGAAATTAGCTCGGGAAATACTCCATCCATGCCTGAGACAGGGCGTGAAGAAGAAGTGTACACTCTGAAACTGAAATAGTGTACATAGAACCGAATAAGTGGAAATTAGCTCGGGAAATACTCCATCCATGCCTGACAGGGCGTGAAGAAGAAGTGTACACTCTGAAACTGAAATAGTGTACATAGAACCGAATAAGTGGAAATTAGCTCGGGAAATACTCCACCCATGCCTGAGACAGGGCGTGAAGAAGAAGTGTACACTCTGAAACTGAAATAGTGTACATAGAACCGAATAAGTGGAAATTAGCTCGGGAAATACTCCATCCATGCCTGACAGGGCGTGAAGAAGAAGTGTACACTCTGAAACTGAAATAGTGTACATAGAACCGAATAAGTGGAAATTAGCTCGGGAAATACTCCACCCATGCCTGAGACAGGGCGTGAAGAAGTGTACACTCTGAAACTGAAATAGTATACATAGAACCGAATAAGTGGAAATTAGCTCGGGAAATACTCCACCCATGCCTGAGACAGGGCGTGAAGAAGAAGTGTACACTCTGAAACTGAAATAGTGTACATAGAACCGAATAAGTGGAAATTAGCTCGGGAAATACTCCACCCGTGCCTGAAACAGGGCGTGAAGAAGAAGTGTACACTCTGAAACTGAAATAGTGTACATAGAACCGAATAAGTGGAAATTAGCTCGGGAAATACTCCACCCATGCCTGAGACAGGGCGTGAAGAAGAAGTGTACACTCTGAAACTGAAATAGTGTACATAGAACCGAATAAGTGGAAATTAGCTCGGGAAATACTCCATCCATGGATGACAGGGCGTGAAGAAGAAGTGTACACTCTGAAAATGAAATAGTGTACATAGAACCGAATAAGTGGAAATTAGCTCGGGAAATACTCCATCCATGCCTGAGACAGGGCGTGAAGAAGAAGTGTACACTCTGAAACTGAAATAGTGTACATAGAACCGAATAAGTGGAAATTAGCTCGGGAAATACTCCACCCATGCCTGAGACAGGGCGTGAAGAAGAAGTGTACACTCTGAAACTGAAACCGAATAAGTGGAAATGGCTAGACTGGTAATCAGTGCCAGGTAACTGATTAGTAACCGGTCCCCAGTTACTTTGATAGAACTGTCCGTAGACTAAAGATGACGTCTGCTGCACATGTACCCAATGTTGACCCCAAACACAAGTGTCGAAGTCACATGGTCAACACTGATGAACATATTTATAAAAATTTCTTATGAGAAGCACTTTTATACTGTAATAATAAAATAATTTTACCAGTTTTAATTTAACCAAACAACATTTAAATTTGGTTAGAGGAAGTATAAAAAAACATATGAAAGCATTTGTTTACTTAACAGTGTTCTAACCTTAAATCGATTATCCATGCCGTTTCGCTAGCCGTGTTGGCAGAAAAGCAGTACAATATTAATTGGGACACGAAGTCTGGTCGTACCCAGCCAGCGAGATCAGCCGACCTCATATTTAAGTTTATGGATTTGTCAGTCGGTAGAAGCTGATAAACTACGATTCAATGAATGGCTTTTCAAGGGCTGATATCACAGAGTCGGGCTTAGAGTAGATATGAAGAGGTGGAGGGTGTGAAGAGATTTGGGCGGCTCTTAACATCAGGATCATGAGAGCCGATTGTGGTGACTGGGATGAGTAGAAACAGCTCCGGAATGTTAGCAGTGGGGGAAACGGGAGATATCCGAGAAAACCAGCCGAGCTGCGGCACATGTGAAAATTTGGGAGTAGAACTGCCGGAAATCGAACCTGATTCGCCCAGGTGGGAGGTGAGTATTCTGACCACTACACCATCGCGGCCCTTATCTTGGTCAGAAATGTGGATTGCCTCCGCGGTAGATCTTTTACTTGCCCAGTTGCAGTTTGTTTACTCATATTATATATATATATATATATATATATATATATATATATATATATATATATATATATATATAAACACACACACACACAAACACACACACTTACTGCTTACAAAAAGTTTAGCATATTTCCCGTATATGCACCTACATGGGATCCGACGAATGACCTGGCGAGCTCAGTCAGCTCACATGAACTGCACAGAGAATGTGTGATCCTTCCTTAAAACGAGCTATTTCGAACTATGCACAACTACCATAATAGAATATAAATGGGGGGGGGGGTCGGAGACAACAGGATGTGGGATATGAACCAGGCGTCCGTCGGCCGCAATGCTGTGACGTCACCCGACAACCATATTCGATCCATGTGACCTTTGATCTTGACATTATGCCCATGACCTTGGATGACCTTGAACTCAAAATATTACGAAATTACAACAAAAAAAAGGTATAAAAGTTAAAAAAAAAAAAAAAAAAAAGGAAAATATATAAATGAGTTTTGAGAATTATTTAAAGATATACAAGTAGGAGGTCCGGGGTCCGTTGACAAGTGGCTCGACTAAACTCCCGACACGAGTCCGCGTCAGGTTGACCAGTGTCCATCTCGTCAGCCATGTTACATGTTGATGACCTTGACATTTAAACTTGACCTTGGATGATCTTAAAGCCAAAACATCCCAAAATATTAAAGTATATAACATCTTAAAAGTTTTATAAAAAGTTCCAAAACTTGATTAAAAATGTATTCTTTAAATTTATATAAAAAAATATTTTTATTACAAAATATACATTTCCGGAGGTCCCACCACGACCGACCCTCGCCAATTTTTTTGTTAGTTATTTAATCGATCAATTATTCGCGTTCGTTAACCAATCGGCAGGCCTCCACCCGCCTCAGCCACACTAAAATCCGTCGTATGCATCTTAGATTTTTTTTTTCATTTGACATTTGTTTTCACTTTCAACATCTTGGTGGAACTAGTGTATTATTTATCAATTTAGTGTACATTTTAAATTCCAATCTTTAATAACATTTCAAATACAGTCTTAATAAATTTTTGGGATACATTTTTTTTAAATTATATTTTTTTCGGATTTTTTTTTAGAATTTTCTGACGTCATCCAAGGTCAAGGTCATAACATGGCTGACGAGATAGACCTTGGTTGACCTAGCGAGGGCTGGTCGTGTCGGGAGCATAGTCTATCCACCGGTCCTCGAGCATACACATCTTTAAATTATTATTATTTTTTTCATATTTTAATACATTTTTTTGGTAGCTTATAATTTTTCTGCATTTTTTTTGGGGTTCATGGTCATCCAAGGTCACGAACATAGTGTCAAGGTCACGGGTCAAGTTCAAAGGTCACTAGGATTCAATATGATGGTCGGGTGACGTCAGAACATGGTGACCGGCCAGCGCCTGGTTTCTTTCTCAGATACCGTTGTTGTTCCTGAATACCCATTTATATTCTACTAACCATTCAAGCATTGAAAACAGCCTCAATTGAAGAATGGGACAATTTGCATCAGGAATAGTGAATGTTATTCAAGTTTGTCAATGCATGTGAGGAGGCATATTTTTTTGTTATTGAAACTTATGGGCTTCCTTTGTTTAAGTTGTTTTCCAATTCATGGCCTTTGTTTCATATTTGTTTTCCACAAGTGCTATTAGGAGTACAACATGAAATGTAAACTACTTTTATTCAATATAACATTCTGAATTCTGATAAATGCGGATTTTAAAACCCTCTCATTTCGAATAATAGTGAATAAATATCTTTTATTTTAAGCCTTAGACGTTCACTTCCGACTACGGTGGTATATACCTAATATGTCTATTACTTGCATGGGAATACTTTATTTAAATGGCTGTTCAAGAGAAAAAAAATGGCTGAAAGGAAAAAGTAATTAGAACCTCAAAAGTGCTCACTTTACCGTGAACAGCATATGCCAGGGCTGCGTAGTAGATATTTGGATACCTAAGACGCAACGTTACCACTGCAAGGTTTTAACCCTCGTTAACTATTCACAGTATCATATTCTTTTAGAATCATGTTATGTAATGAGTAGGGTTAAGCGCGTAGCGTCCCGCGGAGGAACGAGGAGCTCCTCGCTGACTGGCCAGCGACCCTCGGGAGGGGGGGGGGGGGGGGTGGTGCGCGAGGCGCTACTGCGCATGCGCGAGAAGGCGTGGGCGCATGTGTGAGTGAGCCACGCGGCCTCTTTGTGTCGGCGGCTCGCGATATTGACTTTCCGCCTCGCTACCCCATCCCCGCCCCTCCTTTCTCAACGACTATTACACCGCGTGGCTCCGGAGACAAGTAGCTACGTCCATATTGTACTGTTCACGCTCGGCAGATAACGCTCACTTTTCCCTGGCATATATAGGAGTTTCGACAAACAAATTTAGTTCGTACAAGTATACGCTGTTCACGCTTAGTTCGACTAAGGTTTATTCTATTCTACCCAGGTTGGGAAGCTCAATGATTTTAGTTTGGCAGCTAAAATTATTCTCCACTAGGTAAGCGCTAGTGTCGCATGTGTAACAGGGTTTTCTCTATTCCATACGTTTAAAAACAAAATAATTGTATTAACCATACGTCAATAAAAAAAAACTAAATAACCAGGTGGAAATTTTCTCTTTTATTATTCACGTAGCGTAAATCTTTTTATTATAAGTTATACCTTTTGGAACACTAGTGCTTATCTAGCGTGCCAAAGTCTCCCATAAGAAAACTCGATTTGTTACTTACTTGAGTAGAACTATCCTCATTTGAGCCTTCCTTAGGATCTACATTTCTTCTAACTTTCTGTATCCTTCCGCCGCATATAAAATTACCATTTCCATGGGCCTTATCACTTTATTCGTGCGCCATCCAAGCATACCGTGGAATGATCAGATACGTAAATGTCATTAATATGCAAAATCAGACTAACTTATAATGTATATAAAATAACTTGAGTAATTAGAGGTGCAAACGTTGCATTCGCAATACTTTAAAGTTCTAGAACTATTTTAATTGACTCGCTGCCATCTTAACTGGAAGCCTATAGGGCATTCACGATTACTTCCGATTTTTCTGAAACCTTGCTAATGTTCTACTTCCAGGATATTCCTCCGCCTCGTGCAAACAAAGCTTAACCTAGTGTAGATAATAACATTAAAGGGATTGCGCACCGCATTCGTGAGTACTCATTGTAATAATAATTTGCATAAGAACTGTTTCTTACCAGCTATTGCTAACACACCTGCATTCCCACCCTTTTTGTTATTATTGATTACAAATTAAATATTATAATTTATAAGTAAAATAAAAATTAAATTTCAATTGAACGAAACGATAAGCTACTGTTACGCTAACACAATTATAAAACTCTGGTGAATTGACGAAATAACCAAATACGTCATACGTGGAGTGATTTTTCAAAGGTTAAGTTCAAAATGTATGAACAACCGCGAATGGACTCTACATTCCAGAGTCTACTACAGTTTATACATAGCTATGAATCGTTACTTATATTTTTCCAAGGTCGAGTTTAAAGGGTGTCCTCTTTGCTGTGAACGACCTTAACTGCATCAAACCCATAACACTTTGTTTTATAGAGAGAGCAATAAAAAATGGCTTGATGTAGACAACAATTGCTCTACGAAACTACGGAACGATGTCTCAACAGCCTTAGTCTATTATCGGTTTCCTTATCATTTTGTGAATTAAACTTCTGAAAAATCAATCATGCATGACGTGCTTGGTCGTTTACTAATCATGCATCATCTATCAAACATATTATACTTGTGTTGACACAAAACTACCGTATTCTTCTTTAAATAAATTGGTTTATATTGTGCCTACAGATTATTTGTAATATTTCATTTATAATGAATGCCATTGCAACAGAAACAAAACAGGTATGTTGGTAAGACGTAATAATAAATACTCGTCATACAAAATTTGATTAAACAGTGTGTTATTTTCCAGACTCGGTTAAGCTTTGTTTACATGAGGTGGAGAAATATCCAGTGCTTCATACAAGTTCCAAGTAATCGTGAACGGAGGCTAACAGTGACTCCCACGTCTGAGGGACTACCTTGTCAATTTTTCCTGCGCACAGTGTAGATTATTTAAGTCACCTTCCGTGCAACATCTGATGAATGCGACAATGCGAATAACAAATGTTTATAAAGGCATTTGATTTTCGCGAAATATCTTCGGTGCGGTAGGTTGTGTATTTGCAAACACAACACATATCTGTCTCATCAAATTCTTTCATGGGGTATACCACAGTTACTTCAACTTAATGTCAATGACGCGGTAGCATACTTGGGATACCGGTATAGATTATTAATCCACAGGTCACAATCAAATGTTCCATCATAAATTATTTAGTAATAAACAAGTGCTCCGGGTCCAATATCAAACATGTATAACGCAGTTAGGGATCACTTCACGCCGCAGGTCGTATGTGTTGTCACACGTGTATAACGAAGTTAGGGACCACTTCACGCCGCAGGTCGTATGTGTTGTCACACGTGTATAACGAAGTTAGGGACCACTTCACGCCGCAGGTCGTATGTGTTGTCACACGTGTATAACGCAGTTAGGGACCACTTCACGCCGCAGGTCGTATGTGTTGTCAAACACAGTTAGGGATCACTTCACGCCGCAGGTCGTATGTGTTGTCACACGTGTATAACGCAGTTAGGGACCACTTCACGCCGCAGGTCGTATGTGTTGTCACACGTGTATAACGCAGTTAGGGATCACTTCACGCCGCAGGTCGTATGTGTTGTCACACGTGTATAACGCAGTTAGGGATCACTTCACGCCGCAGGTCGTATGTGTTGTCACTCGTGTATAACGCAGTTAGGGATCACTTCACGCCGCAGGTCGTATGTGTTGTCACTCGTGTATAACGCAGTTAGGGATCACTTCACGCCGCAGGTCGTATGTGTTGTCAAACGTGTATAACGCAGTTAGGGATCACTTCACGCCGCAGGTCGTATGTGTTGTCAAACGTGTATAACGCAGTTAGGGATCACTTCACGCCGCAGGTCGTATGTGTTGTCACACGTGTATAACGCAGTTAGGGATCACTTCACGCCGCAGGTCGTATGTGTTGTCACACTCCTGCTTTGTTATTAACCTGCAGCTGAAGTTTGTCAGTCGAATGTAGGTACCTACCTACATCCTGTATATACCGTTTGCACTTTATGCTCTGCTAGTTGTTAAGTTGCCGTGTACCAAACTACAGATACTTGAGCACCTCACATATATTTATACTTCCTTAAATATCTAGCGCAAACACTCCAGCCCACGTTTGCACAACTTGCTTCTCCACTGAGGCGAGTGTGAGTCAGACGTATTTCGTCGATTTTATTATGACAGTGCGTGCGTTATCTACATATGCTAATAACGTATTGTTTATAGTGTTGGGTAACATGTCTGATATCGTGACTACGATAATTAATGACGGAGATAAGAATGTTTCAACTTCTGGCAGGCTCTGTGTTGAAACCTTGCAGCTAATTTAATGGCTACCGAACCTATTCAAGATATTTATGATTTATAGCTAATCATTTGAGTTTAGTGAAAGAATATTGTAGAACACCAGAAATAGTTGGATCATGAGCTTAGATAGATAGACAGATGGAGAGAAAGAGAAAGAGAGAGAGAGCGTGTGTGTGTGTAGCAATCCCAAACAAGCGTTATTACCTAAAATGGTAGAATAGATTCGGGAAAACTCACAAGATATGTTCCGTTTTCGACCGAAACCAGACATGGGGTAATTTAGAAGCCAAAACGACAACAGAACTGCTATGCTTGCATAAGCTAACTTCAGCCATACCGAGCGGGCTGGCCCAGTTGTAAAACACTACACTCGAAGTTAGGAAGAAGAGAGTTCGACTTCCTGTCCGGATATCCTATTTTTGGTCACGTGGCCAGCCAATGGCCGGCGATGCTTTGTTATTTATAACCGCCACACCCGTGCATTTCTGGATAATGCGGGTTATAAGTGATTCTCTCGTTTATTTAGTTTGTTTTCTCTTGATTCCTTTTGACCTTCGGCTTGCTGTCGGAAGGGTTTTTTTTTTGCTGGGAGCCAAGCTGGTGTAGTGGTTAGACTACTCGCCTCTCTCCTTGGCAAACTGCTGGATTTGCTTCCTGGTGGGGTCTCTCCCAGGTTTTAGCATGTGGGAATCGTGCTGGACGATGCCACTTGGCAAATTTTCTCGAGTATCTACCGTTTTCCTCGCTCTTGCATTTCAGCGGTGCTCCGTACTCACCTTACTTCACCCTCATCGGCTCTAGAGACCTCGATGTTCAGTGTAGCCCAAATATCTCCACCCATTCACTTTTTTTTTTTTTTTTTTTTTTAATAGAACCTTTGAAAAATCACCTCATATACGATGTGTCCTGTTGCTTCCTAGATAAGTACGTAGTATACCACAAGCTTTGTATAGATATTTCTGTTAATATGAAAGTATCACATTTTTCTTTAAACTGAAAATTTAACGGAGTGAAAACAGGTGTGCCGGTAATGCTAACTAAGACTTTGTTCTCATGGTAAACAATAAACTGAGTATGCACAAATGAAGAATGCTACATTCTCCCTTTCGTATCATTTCTAATGGCGTAATCGAATTACTGCACTCAAATCGCACTTGCAATTCGCCGCGTCTTCTAGTTACTGGAACTCGCTCTGAAAAAGTGAGTCAAGGCTGTTCACGAACAAGTGAGCAAGTCAGCCTTAGAAAGACGTCACATGCGCCCAACACAGTTGGTACAGATGCAGCGAAAACAGTTCCATGTCTTTAAGGTCAAATGAAAAGTGATAGGTAAACTTTTGTGCTAACGTACAATTATTTATTTCGCTTTCTAGTTTTTTAATACTAACAGATTTATAAATTACTTACCATGCCTATACTAATAATTGCACAGTTTCACTTGACCGATGCATGAAGAAAGTGAGAGTATTAACTTTACATGAGGCGGGAGAACACACAACGTGTATACAAGTGGGATCCTAAGCAGTGCTTTCAAAAGTGCTAAGCCGAAACGGGGTGGAATCTTTGCCGCACTGTTTCTAGACTCAGTACGGCAGTCTGAGTGGCAAAAAACAAGTACTTGGTGCAGTCAACTGGAGTACGCCATTAGGTTTGTTCGTAAGAGACGTAGGAGCCGGTGAGGACTGCGGGGAAGTTGTAATAGGCGGGTGCCTACAGGGCGCCTAGCCATGCCGCTGGAGACACGAAGTCACGTCCGCTGTAGTAATACTGCAGCGGCGACAAATGAAGGTCGCTGACGACAGTGAAAGGTCGCGGCTAGAGGCTGCCGGAACAAGGAGTGGGCGGGTCGACCCAAGGTCACCACGATTGCGCCGTAATACCGTGTATGAGCATGCGGCCAGCGCTAGGCATGCCCATATTTACTTAATCAATCGATTTCTTGGACCGACTTAGATCGAGGCACCGAATATCTATTAGTATAGAAAATCGGACCACAAAATTCAATTTATTAACTAATCAACTTCCGATCTATCTCACTTTCAATACAGAACACGCCGAGAGTGATATGGCCTTAGAAATAAACTTACACGGCAAAAAACTTCATAGAAATACTAAAGACCAAGAGATAAAATTCCATAAAAAATAGAACAATCGATAAATACGACAGTGAAGAACTTGAATAAAATCCCTAAAACTAAATGACACATAAAGGTACAGCGAATCATAAAATGATCATACAACAAATATATCGTATCTGTAAAAAAACCGCCAGCATTAATATCGATATAATATCGACTTTCCAAAAAAAAATATTTTGAATTGGCATCGTTAGCCGGCACCAACTCGTGTACTAAGTTCGCTGGCAACTAAGCTGGAACACACTTCGGCAAGTCCTGTACAGATAATCTCCAGTTATCCATAGGCTACCCCAACTCCTGGTGTTCGTATTCCTGACATAACAACTTGAATTGTTTTCCAAGTGTGAAGTTTAGAAGCCTCTCTCCGGGGGATCCGGGTCTGAACTCCAGCATTGACTGTCGGAACCTTTATTAGAGTAACAGGCGTACAAACATGCACGAGGGCCGTGCATTGAACGGAACCTCGACACACACACTCACGCAACACGACGACAATACTACACGCCAGTTCAGAGCCTTGTGCGTACAGACGATGAGCTTGGCAATGGATGCCGCCGTATCGGTTCACAGCTTCTCGCCATCAAACGCGGAAAAGAACTCGATGGGTATGGGCGTCTTAAGGTGGCCGCCTGGTTGAAGGAATTATGCACATCTGAGGCCTAAATGCGTGGGTGCGCTAGGGACGGCCGAGATATGCGCGTCTACTCTCTCATCGCCTCTACGCGCTAAGCACTGAACTGGCGTGCAGCCTTGCCGTCGATAACGTCCTCTAATAGAGGACATTCGGTATCTGGTGGCATTAAAGCTTCTGGAACACTTGGAAGTACATGTAAGAGCCGTTTGCAAACCCGTGTTGTGGTTCCCTTCCCAAGACGGATAGCACGGTCAGATAAATTAATCATCCTAACAGGCACACTTGTCCACGCAGTCTATTTTATTGTTCACTAATTCTACATTTTCGTTCACACTGTCTATTTTCTTGTCTACCAGTCCACTAACACCACTAACAGATTTACTAACGCTATCTATTTTGCTTTTTACGTTCTCATTTTCACTATCAATTTTACTATTTACATTCTCGTTAACATTATCTACAATATTATATTTTCTGCTATTTACATTACTTATTTGACTAGCTACTCAGCCCTCGATCAAGGCACAAAGTGCTTACATGTCTGCCGACATTTTCCTCCTTAGGATTCACAGATTTCTAAAGAATTCCTTGGCCTATTACTACGAACATTATTATATCTAACAATTGTATCCTGCTAGTTAATATTCTACTCTAATCTTAGTTACGATATATTTTTCTTAAATAAAATGGCAATATCCCACTTCTGACACCAGTGTACAATTTCTCTCAAAGTTAGTGGACTGAACCAGATTCGTTGAAGGACGGAGGTCTTGAATAAGAGTTAATTATAATTTCCTAATTTTATTTACAATAACTACAATCAAAATTCTCTAGACCCAAATTTTCACAATAAATTAATATCACTTGCTGTTTACAATTAATGAATTCAATCAATACAATTTACAATTACATCAAATAAATTGATGTAATTAAATAATTAACAATCAGTTTCAATAGACAGTGATCATAAAACTTATTTAATTATTTTTAAATCATATTTCAATATTGACAGTTCCAATATTTACACTAAAATTGATATTGCATATGCATTCAGTTTAGACCATGTCCCACCAGTCCGCAATGTTCTAGAGATCTCCGAGTGCCCTCACGCACAGTAGTCTTCACTCGTCGGGTTTCACGCCCTCTCATCCACTCACGCCACAAACACGTCCATCGTTGCATCGTAATCTGCTGTCGTCGTCCTCTTCTCCGATGTGCCTCGCCTGGATACCGCACTCAGCCAACTGGCGTCCACAGAAAGACTGCTGGCCGTTGGAGCGTTGCAATGTTTATAGGATCGCAGGCTATCACCCAGAAATCTCTCAAAATGACGCGTTGCACCGAGGGTCCTATTTCCCAGAATATTCTTGCGCAACCTCTACATTTGTCGGGTTCAACAGAAGGGTAGCGGAGGAGGGGCTGTGCCGTCAGCTACGTCACCGCTGTCAGTCATTAATATATTATTTTATATATTTTAAATATAAAAATGTATGTATGTGTAGAGAATGGGTTGAGCGGAAGAGAAAGCAAAACTCAACTGCCAGGAAGCAAGAGGAAATAACTATGTAATGTGGAGAAGCGTGGGCGGAGGCAGTGTGACGTCAGAGCAGCCGGAGGCCAGACCTGGACCGGTCTGAAGGTACCGGTTACCTACTTATAATTGGGCCATTATGCCGTTTGTACGGCTCGGCGCCGCTCGTCCACCTGGAGTAGCAACACTGCCGCCGTTAATTGACCACTTTTCACATCGGCCTGTGAAATAAGTCCCTGCCTTTGACCCTTTGAGGTGTATGGACCTGTGTACTCATGACTACACTTACATGGCCACTTCTCTGCATTTCAACACGAATCTCACACTGTTATGGATTTATTGTTTCGATGGACTTTATCGGAATCCAAGCAAAAAATTAAAAATAACGACTAGTTGACATTTCAATTCGTGAGAGTAAAACTGTTGTTATTAATAATTTCTCCTATAAACACGATGGATAGTGTAACCTGTTACAGCTGTCGTGATACAATAATTGCTACACAGTCAAGACGCGACTCTATCAGCCAGTCAGTAATATACGTAACAGAGTACAGTAGGCGTGTCCGGCGTAGCCAGGACCAATAGGACGGAGGTAAGTGGAAATGCCGAGACCAACGCATGTGATATTGCTGTAGTGGAGCTCACTTCAACCTTTCTGGAGGTAAGGACCCGGACAAGATCCACTCAACTTCACAAACTGTACCGGGCGATGTCGTAGTGGTACAGCCAATGGACTCCGCGTTTGGCAGGACACGGGTTTGAATCCAGATCCAGAAGTCCTGATTTCGGTTTCTTACGATTCCCCCACGACACTCCGGCCCGTGGTGGCTGAGCGGTTAGCAAGCTCGCCTCCCACCAAGGCGAACAGAGTTCAAATCCCACCCGGGTCACACTCGGATTTTCGCAAGCGGGAATCGTGCCGGACGATACTTCACCCTCATCGGCTCTCAAGACGTCATCCGTAAGAGCCGCCCAAAGCTCGTCACACTTCACTCACTAAACATTACCGCATATACGCAAATTCTTAGTTTGTGTGGCATAATTTCAGTCTCAGAGTAATCATTAGAGTTTTCTGACTTCATAAACTAACATATGAAAATTTGTTTAGTATTCTTTGTACTTAATTTTTTTAAGTGGTATTGGGTAGTTGTTGAAGTTTATTTGTAACAAAATCAAACATTTCATTAAATTCATCGAGAATAGCTACGAGGCAATGACAAACCTGCCACACTGCAATAACGCGACCACATAATGAACAACATAATCAAGAGGAAGACTGGCATATGGAAAGGGCTGTAGTGAAATAAATAGCGACTAAGAGTTTGTCCCGCTCCACATGTTCCTACCGTGAGACACTCATTTGTTTTCCACATATGTAACTTGGGGCTTCGCCTCCAAGCAGAACATTCAATACGAACCTATACGAAAGTCTGAAGGCCACTATGGCTAACATTACTATATGCACGTTAGTTAGTCCCGTAAAACATATTTAGAGTTTAGTAATGAGAGATAAAATATTTAACACCCCCCCCCCCCCCCGACAGAAATATATTTACAATGTAGTATCCCAACTAAACGCATCCACATAGAATCACCCAAAATAGAAAACACTTTTTTTTTACAAATGTAAACTACCGTTTCACTCCCAGACTATTTTAAACACAAAAAAAAAATATTTTTGTACACAACTAGCGTATGAGGATATTCGTATATAAGCCTTCCGTTATTAAGGAATGAAACTTTCAGCTAACCTACTTAACTACACTCTCTCATCTATCTAATGAATTAGCAATATTTTAATAAATGTGTCCTTAATTGCTATCGATAATGCTATAGCTAGGGACAGGAATTGCCTGTAGACTAGTCTCCAAGATCGTACGTTTTCAGTTCACAGGCTGCTCCAGCTCCAGGATGTAGCCAGTTTTACCTCAGAAAAGGTGGCAGAGGATTCAGGGGTGCTTGTTTCCTTACAAGTCTGCTATTGGCTCAGAGCTCGCCCGGGCGTGTCTAATGTTTAGGGACAGCAGAACTTCGCGAAAGATTTCACTACCAGCAGTTTTCATTTTCTCATTGGCAGTGTTTCTTGGTGAGAAGACATCTTCCTACTTGACTAGCCAATCAGAACTAGGCAACTCCGATATTGTACGTCTGTGATTCGCTGGCATACACCTAAGACGCGTAACACTTAGATCATCCAATCAAGAAAGTGGATCTGAACTTCACTTCTATGAAAGCATTTTTATAACATTGTAATTTAAAGCATTAATTTCACTGTACAAGGGGCAGCAGCACGTAGTGTAATTTCATCAGTGAATAAAATACATATTTTATACTTCCGAAATATGGTTAGTTTGGTTTCATGCATATTTACAATGTTCCCAATTACACAATATCACTTATACGTGTATAACGACACGTTAAACGTTACGTAACGGGCTAGATAATAAAGGTATGTCTTTTTTTTTTGTTACAAAATTCAGCAGCGAAGAAACTACAGCCATCATTCAAGCTCTATAAGGGGAGGGAAATAATATCAACTTTGAAAAATCAACAAACGGTACCTGCTTTTCGCAAAAATATTTGCGCGTAGGCTAGACTCCAATGTCGTATGGCATACGTATTCTTTTCCTTTGTTTATTGGCCACTTATCTAGAGAGTTTCTGACTTGACTGGGCCAATCAGAATTAGTTAACTCCGACACTGAGTGTCCGTGATTCGTGGGTAGACATATACAACGCGTGGCAGTTGAAATCATCCAATTACGAAAGTGGATCTGAGCTCTATTTTTTTTGAGTACAAATGGTTCTGAAATTTTTTTCGCGAAAAACAGTTGGACGTAGCAATCACACATAGCAGAATTACGACGTCGATATCGCTGTGTCGTTTCCCGTCCATTTTGTTGACTTACTTTGGCATCGAACATAGTCTGTTTCAGTTCCCACACCAAGCCGTTATATTCTATTCCCGGTATTTTCACATTTTTTGAATAGAAGTTCGAAAAATCACCGTAGATATGTGTGACGTGTTTGGCTGTTTCCTAAGGACGTAGGATATCACAAGTATCTTATAACTCCCTCAACATAAACGTATCTTATATTTTGTTAGATCAAACTTGTCCTTGTATTTTATTTTTATATATTTATGCTCATTCTCAATTAATATGAATAAAATTAGTGGGACAATAGGTGTGTTCTCATGCAAAACATTATTAAACCGAGGGAGCACGCATACGGTGCTTTATGCCTTGCGTAATTCTCTAGACATACGTAGTTAAACTTTGTACGCACTAGGCGGAGGAATATCCTGAAACTAGAACTTGGGCAGGCCAGGCTTCAGAAATACTGGGAACGGATTATAACCGTTATGTCCATTGCACTGTTAATTGCTATGTGTGGAATGCCAGCCAACTGCGGGAATATCACATAATGACAGTTAGAAGGAAGAAAGGAGGATGGTAATGGGGAGAGGGGAGGGTGCACCTTGCACGGGCTTGGGGTAGCGAGAGGGCAGTGTGACGGTAGTGGATCCCGCACGATCAGGTCCTCGAGGCCCAGTGTCCTCCCAGCCACAGGACCCCCTGGCTACGGCACATTGGCGTCCCAGACAATCAACACAAAGACAAAGCTAGTGTTCGAGTTGACCAGTGAGTACACTCACTCGTTATTTGTGATCTTGGAGCGAGTGAGTCAAGATGTATGTGCGGCTCTTAACATCAACGTCTTGAGAGCCGATGAGAGTAAAGTGTGGTAAGTATGGAGCACCAGCGCCCAAGTGAAAGGGCGGGGGAAACGGGAGATCCCCGAGAAAACTCGCTGACCAGCGGCATCGTCCGGCACGTTTCCCACGTGTCAAATTCCGCGGGAGACCACGTCGGGAATTGAACCTGGTTCGCCGAGGTGGGAGGCGAGTGGTCTAACCACACGCGGCTACGTGCCCTTGGAAAACGCGTCCTGGACGTCTCGTCACAGCTATTTTCTGCACCTGTCCATTACTGATACAGATACAAGAATGTATCTGGTACGATCTGATACTTTCTGTACCAGATACAGCAGTTACAGACTACATTATTACTTCGCCAGACTCTTGCGGCCTCGTCAGTGCATCTTGTCAGGTAGGCGTTATCAAGTCTGTGCTTTGGGCTGGTGTCTCTTATAGTGAGCTAAAAGTATGGATAAGAAAAAAGTTAAAAAAATTCAGTTGAACGATCATTTTTCTGAGAGGGTAATAATGAACTTGTTGTACGTAAATTACGAGAATTCTTGCTCATCCTACATAGTCGTCTGGCAGTTGCTGTCACGCCAGCTCAAACTATTACACTGAGGTATCGATTTGTTGTTAAGTTTTCGTGATTTCACGTACGTCTATAAGTAATTTAATAGACTCTAAATAAGTATCTTATAAAATTGTAAAGTTTGAACTTGTTCTTATTTATGTTACAACTTCTTTAATGTGCATAATAAATACAGGCCAACATTTTGTGAAACATATTTTTCATAGCGTTATAAACTTGCGTGCTCTTGAACTCCAGCCATATACTCTACTCACTGACGTTTGGACTGTGCTCAGATCTTTATGAATCCCCCCCTCCCCATAAGATAAAGAACCAGGCCAGCCCCTCTGCGTGAAAGAAATAAGGTTTTAACACATTTTGAAGTTTTTTGTGCAGGAAACGATAATTGCAGTTGACTCACAACTTTTAATAATACTCCTTGTGCTTCCTTTTTACTGTATATTCGTGTATTGTGTAGTCTTCCATACCTACACAAAAACATAAGTAAACTGTCCTGGACTCATGTATTACAATATACACAAAATTTGCTATAATATTTAGAAATAAACTAATTGTAGCTGATTTTGGCACATTCAAAACTGCGTTAAAAATATAACTATTTTTCGTCACATGTAACGTGTGTTTGAAGTTGCCGCTAGGATTTTCAATACATTACTTTAGGTTTGTTTGTTCATAGCTCTACTAGGATCATCAATATCGCGACCAATTTGTACACTAGGCCATATTTATTTGCAGAATAAAGTCTCAACTACGCGTGTTAAAGAAATTCCCTTTTCTCTGCCGCATGTAACGTGTCGGTATCTGTCTAACATCTCATGTAAAGGACACTATATTTCAGAAGTAAACATGTTATATGTGAACTAGCTGAATATGTTTGGGCTGGGCAGGTGTCTAGCGCCGGGTTTCTGGCTCCCCCGGACGACAGTGGAGGATGACGATGGTTTCTTGGAGGAGTGTCGGAGGGTGTTGGGGGGGGGGGGAGGAAAGTGGAGAATACTAGAGCAGTATCTGCCGCAGCGCCACATAATGGCGGCGGGGAATGGATGTAGACGTAGCAGCGCAGAATTGGACAGATAAAAAACACCGTGTTTGGAGGGTAGGGCGAGTATCGAGCCTTGTGGAGGGAAATGTTGGGAGGGGGCGCTAGAAAGGGGGGAGAGACTGACTCCGCATCCCGTGAACAGCTTGAGGGTGGCAGGGTTCCGAACCACAGGTAGCTCACAAGTTCATTCCAGGCAGTAAAAAATAATTTGAAATTAGGAACTCAGTATAACCAGCTTTCAGACAAACGGCTTTCGTGTGCTACGTCAACGCGGATTGTGTACTGACTGGCTTTATATATGTTCGCGGTTATTCGAGCACATATGAAGTCAACAACAACCTTCGAAAAATGTCACTGTCCCTACCTACATGTATTTCAACAAGCACATTGACTACCAGGCACCCAGTCAAGTTGTCAACGATGGAGGGATAGTGGTTCCATGTATTAAAAGTGTTGCATAAACATTGTGAATATTGATATTATTTATTTGAGTGCGTGTTTTCAATCTATATAAGTGTGCGAATTAGCATATTGCCAATTTAGCACTAATTAATATGCCAAAATATTATTTTACTTATTGTGTTTTGGAAATAGCTCAGTTTACAGTGAATAGCCAATATAAATGTCGATTATATTAGGTCGCATTGCGCCAGTAGCATAAGCGAACAGCAGCCGCACACACTGGCCAACAATATGGCGCCACGCTGTTCGCCATTCAGCGCCTGGCAGCCTACTCGCCAGCCAGCAATATCGAAACATGTGGTGAGCTGTGACTCACGTACCTACCCAGAGGCTTGCGTAGCCAATAGAGAGAATGGGTACACCCACATCAAAGTAACCGCCAATATATGGTATTTCTTGTCCGTATAGTCTATTCTCAGTTTCTTCAATCACACTTTTGGAAACAAAACTGAAAAATCACCTCATGTATGACGTGTTTGGTTGCTTTCTATAGGCTGTTCACGGTAAAGTGAACACTTTTGAAACCCTAGTTAATTTTTCTTTCAGCCATTTTTTATCCTGTAACTACATTTTAAAATGAATATTGACGTGTAAGTAATAAACACAATGTATATATTCCACTGCAGTTGGAAGTTAATGTCTAAGGCTACAATATCGTATATTTATTGACTATTATTCGAAATGAGAGGACTTTCACTTTACCGCGAATAGTCTATAGGGAGTTTCTCCTGAGTGTGCGAAGACAAGACAAGAAGGGAGCAGCATGTTAGTGTACGCAGTGCAAGGCGAACAGGAAACTCGGAGCACAAAGAGGGGAGGGGGGGTGGGGTGTGGCGGTGTTGGGAAACAAGGGTAACTGTGAACTGGGCAGGCAGTGGCGGCGGCAGCAGTCGTGTCTTGGGGAGGGAGGAGGGGGTTGTGAAGTGGCTGTGCCCAGGGCAGCGAAAGAGAGAGAGAGAGAGAACTGGCCCGTGTCATACTGCGTGATGTAGTGGGTCGCCAGTACAGTCCGCTCTCTGAGAAAACGTGCACCCGCCTCACACACACACACACACACACACACACACACACACAGACCATAAGAGCGTTGGCCACAAATATTTATCTTATATTTGTCATTCATATTTTTAAACTCATGAATTTTGGAAAACCACATGTTTAAATTTTATTGTTTTTTTTTGTAATATGGAAATAAAATAACTCAAACCATTTGCAAAAAAACTAAACAATGGCCACTAAAGGGTCTCGTCTTTATTAATTTTAAGATATAATTAGCAAAAGTTACTTGACAAAAATTCTGTGTCACAACAAATAAAAAACATGCAAGGATTTCTTTATTTTAAGCTATTTCTTAAAATTGCGAAAGCATTTTCCTGGACGATTTGATAGACTTAGTGGGAGAATTTGGCACCTTCTTTCAGCGTGACTAATTTCGTTTCTGTACGTAAGCTAGTTTTAATTATTTGCACTATATTAAAGAGTGAAATTGCGACTGGCATGTATTTATACAGAAACTATGCAATGCTTTTTTCCCCGAGAGAAAAGTATTTGCAGATAATGTCTGAGAGTTGAATAGTGCAAGGTACAAATATAAACATTACCGAGACCCGGTAATTTTGCGAATTCATTTGAGATGACCGTAGCGGATCTAAAGGTGGGACACTACGCATTACAATCAAACACATGTTTTCCAGTAAGAATTAAATTTGATAGATAAATACACACGTGAGATCTTAGTGAATAGGCTGCTTATAAAAACTTTTTGAATTAATTCACCGTTGATGTCACTTGATCACCAGAGATCAACGTATATGTTACATTTGAATTTTCAAAAGAATAACCCTTTTATACAATAGTACTTTATGATTAACTTTAATATAATCCAGCTGCATTAAAACTAGGTCAATTCAAGTGTACAGACATCTGAAAGGCCTTCGTAAATAAATAACGTTCCAACCTCGAATCATATTTACGTTGGTCTTGATATACGAATTAATCTATTTGCAGTATACCCACACCTTTTGAATCGAACCTTTGAAAAATCACACCATGTATGACGTAGTTGGCTGTTTCCTAAATACATCACGTGGTATGTGTTCTTTACTTATGTTAACAAAAAAGTATTTCTCTTTGGAAAATAGGATATTCACTTATATTTTATCTATAAATTAGAATATTCCATTATAATTAATGTTATTTAAAAGAGAAAAAATAGACGTGTTGGAAATGGCCAATAAGAAATATTGCTGATGCAGACAAAATGCAATAATACTGAGTCTGCGTAAGAACGTACGTTCTCCCTTTGGCGTTATTTTCCAGGCTACTTAAGCTTTGTTTGCACGAGGCGGAGGAATATACTACAAGTATAACATTAGCAGGGCTTCAGAAAAGTTGGAAGTAGGGGACTATACCCACAAAGTGATCTTTAAGAATTATGCTCGTTTATACTTGGAGCTACGTTTATATGGAAATTTCTTTGCTCTTGAAGACAAATTCTATACTTTTATGGTTTGGCTGTAATCATGAATAAACTATATTGCTATTGGCAGAAAAACCGTTTAATATTCAAACACGTAGTGTAGATACTACTAAGTTCGTATAAACACCCTGCCCCCCCCCCACCTCCGCCAGAGTATGGTTGGGACGCAATACAGCCCTATACCAGTAGCGTTGAAAGTGCGTGAGACAATCTACATTGGCGATCCTAGATTTGCGATGTGATGAAACAACATACTTGGACACTCTGTAATAAGTCAGGCCAACATTTCAAAATTATAAATTGTTTATATTCATTTTACACTTTTCAATGCGTACAGAGCCGTTATCACATCACGCCGCATGAGGGCAGCACCGTAGACCGGTCGCGCGGGAAAACAAAAACCTGTCTTGTGTTGGTTTCTGACCTATTTGATTTCACGACAGCAGTGTGTTCGGGTGCAGCAGTCTACCATCACTCAACTGATTTTATACAGCTATCAAAACCACGTGGGTTCGGCTGAAGTTAACACCTCTTCTCCTTGATAAAAGTGTTTGTCATGATAGTACATAGCTTTCGGCTATGTTTGTAGAGCATACAATAAATAACCAGATGACGCAAGAAGTGCGATATTGAGGTAAGAACAAGCGACACACGAATGCCGAAATAGGTAAAGTGAACTAGTTGTTCAGGAAATTCTTGCACCAACGTTTGCAATATGTGCAAAAGACGAACATAACTTTACGTCATCTTTAGTCCATGATAGCGACGTGTTTTTCGTGTATCGTGTCTGTACCCAGGCATCACAGCAGTCCATTAGCGGACTAACTCAGTCCTGGCCCTCACGGGTAATCTAGTAATAAAACATCGCCTCTAGAATAAAAGCGGAAAGAAGCCACAAAAGAAAGCAGTAGGTGAACTCAGGAATATTTCCATGAAAAACGCATGTCCCCAGACGCAGCTTCTTTCACATATTAACAACATGCGCTGTTTTCCTTCTGGTCTGACCAGCCTGTTTCTGTTGAAGGAGTGCACTAACAGCCACTTACAGATCCGTTCAGCAACTGTTATCCAGGCCGTTGACCGTTAATGCTGGCTACACAGAAGTCAGTATGCAAGGCCTGCCATCAGTGTACAACATGCGCTGTTTTCCTTCTGGTCTGACCAGCCTGTTTCTGTTCAAGGAGTGCACTAACAGCCACTTACAGATCCGTTCAGCAACTGTAATCCAGGCCGTTGACTGTTAATGCTGGCTACACCGAAGGCAGTATGCAACGCCTGCCATCAGTGTACAACATGCGCTGTTTTCCTTCTGGTCTGACCAGCCTGTTTCTGTTGAAGGAGTGCACTAACAGCAACTTACAGATCCGTTCAGCAACTGTTATCCAGGCCGTTGACTGTTAATGCTGGCTACACAGAAGGCAGTATGCAACGCCTGCCATCAGTGTACAACATGCGCTGTTTTCCTTCTGGTCTGACCAGCCTGTTTCTGTTCAAGGAGTGCACTAACAGCCACTTACAGATCCGTTCAGCAACTGTAATCCAGGCCGTTGACCGTTAATGCTGGCTACACAGAAGGCAGTATGCAACGCCTGCCATCAGTGTACAACATGCGCTGTTTTCCTTCTGGTCTGACCAGCCTGTTTCTGTTGAAGGAGTGCACTAACAGCCACTTACAGATCCGTTCAGCAACTGTTATCCAGGCCGTTGACTGTTAATGCTCGCTACACCGAAGGCAGTATGCAACGCCTGCCATCAGTATACAACGTGTCGTAAATCAAATAATGTATTCCACATAACATGTTAAGAGATAATCGAGTCATTTTCAACTCCACCTTCGAGAAAAACAAAATTTCCTCCTCAAAACAGAAGATATTTTAACGTCAAACTTGATTGGCACACGCACTGTCTTATTGGAGGAGAATTTTGTGCCCCCAATTAAAATGAATGGTCGAAATTAAAAGTCCAAGGAAAACAATTATCTTTCATTAGTGTATAGTAGTATTAACTGAAGTCTACTCGAAACAAATTTTTGTAGAAACAATTCCACAGTATCACTCGATCGATACTCGTACATTTGTAATTATTTGCAAGTCCGCAATACTGTAGGTTAATAGCTGACTCGTCATTAGCCATTCATTCGGTGCTTTCCGAAATATTCTTCTGATACAAGTCCCGGCTTCAAACTGCATCATTTGTCATTTTTTGTGTTTTATAAAGAAATCTTTGGAGACTAGGTGCTGCGATTATTTTATCCTTTAAACAACACAAGTAAACTGGAGTGAACTTTACAAACCGTTAATGTGGAATATGCAAAATTAAAGGTTGGAACTTAACAAAAAGTACTGGACACTTCATGTTTATTACCTACATGGAGCTTCATAAACAAATGTATCTTTCTCATAAAAATGTGATATAAAGATACAATATTTAAGATGCAGGGCTATAAAAAAGTCTTGGTAACTTGTTTTTAAAACAAATAGTTTGTAACACGTACAAAATTTTCTACTGAA
Organism: Dryococelus australis; assembly: GCA_029891345.1. Lineage (NCBI taxonomy): Eukaryota > Metazoa > Arthropoda > Insecta > Phasmatodea > Phasmatidae > Dryococelus > Dryococelus australis. Next base: position 1,157,982 of record CM056995.1, read on the forward strand.
ACAGACATAATATAGGAAAGGTTCCCCTAAACGATGCATGATTAGATTTCTGAAAACCAAAAAAGTATTTCATATTAATTTTTCTTTTATGCTTATAAAGTTACTATTGTCATATTACCTACAAACTTTTTTCTTAAATTTATTTAATTAACCCTACTTAGCAGTACAGCCATCCAGGGTGTTCAATTCTTTAATGACTACTACAATTTAACAAACATTATATAAGTTATATAACTTAAATTTCTATTTTGGTAGAGCGGCTGTTCGTCTGGGCGCCCGTAATTTAAGCTACAAATTCAATTTCTATTCAAAAGCATCATTCACACTTCCTAGGAAGGTGGTGAGCTATTCTGCCCCGACCGAGACAGCTCCCCGACGGGTATCCTTTCGGCCGCCCCCGCCGGAACAGACCAGAGACCGGGATTCCCACGAATCCGCCCGCGCGACCAGACGCCGTCGAGTCCACACACAGCTAACTAGCCTTTGAGCCGGTCCGCCATGGCACCCAACGGTTAAATGGCCCCGCCCACGAACCCGAAGGCCCCCAGCCCCCTCCCTATCAGAACTATTCTATTTTGTTCTTTTTATTTTTTCCCCTCGCCCACCGTTCTGCTCCAACCTAAGCTTCATCCAGGACATCGAAGTACCCCTTCTGGACACCCAGGCCTTCGTTTCCCAGCGGACGAGGGAATTGAGCTCCACTCCTACGCCCCCCTCCTTTTACCCCTTTTTTATTTACACATACATCAACCAAAATACTATCACAAATCACATCTTTCCCTCATTTACATTTTCTTCTCCGCAGTTCTTTCCGTTCTTCTTTCATCCGGTTCAGATCTAGTCTTTCGTCTTCTCTTTCTTGCTGCTTCTCCTCGTCTTTTACTCTCTTCTGTTGTTCTTCTACTTTCTTTCTCTGTTCTCCCCATTTTCTTTTCTCTTCTTTTTCTTTTCTTCCTCCTTGTTCCATTTCTCCATATTTCCTTCAATTCTTCTTGCATTCTTTTCGGATCTTGTGTTCTTCTTTATAACTTTTTCGTGTTTGGAGCTTTTCAATTTTTAATATTTACTGAAAATTCGGTTTCTTATCTAAAATAGAGAGTTATTTATAATTTTTATTTAATTTAAACGATAAAACAATAGACAAACACAAACACTCGCTCAATAATTCCCTTAGTCCCAGCACTCTCTCACCCGCTCCCTAGACTACTCAGTTAAATCATTATTCATAGTTTTAACAAATCATATATTTTTCTAATACTTTTGATTTATTATTTCTACACTTCCTTGTCATATATATTATATTTTTGTAATGGCCATTTATCATTAAAAGGTTTTAATTTCAGTTATAATTCTTTCCTTTATTCTGTAAACATGTCACACAAGTACAGATTATGGTATATTGCCTGAGCTCCCTTCTCACATTGACAACTGTCATATTCTATTTTATTTATTTTAGCAAAATATTCTTTAATTTGACATTGTCCCGTTATTACTTTCAACACGCTATTATTTATATTGCTTTTACTTTCGTACCATTGTTGTATATCTTTAATAATTACCTACATAGTGTAAGTTCTTAATAATTTCGACATTTGCACATTGTATATTCATGAATGCAGTGATCGACTCGAAGGCAATATTGATTTTACGTTTGCCTGAAGGATATAGTAGGGGGAAAATTAATATACTAAAAATACCTTTAAAAAATGAGTAGTGTATTGCAAACCATTGATACCAGACAATAAACCCTACAGAAAACATACTCAACTTTAACTGTGTGTTCATTATCTGCAAGTCCCTGGGGCTGTCAAGACACCACTAACACTGGAAATATTGTTTTAATACCCTGTTACCGCCTCACCATTAAATCAGACAACGACCGTGCAAGGAGATGCAGCTATATTGCAATGCATTCACATTCGAGAGAAACAGTGTTCGAATACCTGTGTGACCGTCCTGATATCAGTTCTCCCTGGGTTTCCAAAGTCTCTCCAGTCTAGTGCCAACACCGATTCCACCGCGTTTCACCTTGTCTGTGCACCTTGTCTGTACACATTGTTTCACCTTGTCTGTGCACCTTGTTTCACCTTGTCTGTGCACCTTGTTTCACCTTGTCTGTGCACCTTGTTTCACCTTGTCTTCACACATTGTTTCACCTTGTCTGTGCACCTTGTTTCACCTTGTCTGTGCACCTTGTTTCACCTTGTCTGTACACATTGTTTCACCTTGTCTGTGCACCTTGTTTCACCTTGTCTGTGCACCTTGTTTCACCTTGTCTGTGCACCTTGTTTCACCTTGTCTGTACACATTGTTTCACCTTGTCTGTGCACCTTGTTTCACCTTGTCTGTACACATTGTTTCACCTTGTCTGTGCACCTTGTTTCACCTTGTCTGTACACATTGTTTCACCTTGTCTGTGCACCTTGTTTCACCTTGTCTGTACACATTGTTTCACCTTGTCTGTGCACATTGTTTCACCTTGTCTGTGCACATTGTTTCACCTTGTCTGTACACATTGTTTCACCTTGTCTGTGCACATTGTTTCACCTTGTCTGTGCACCTTGTTTCACCTTGTCTGTGCACATTGTTTCACCTTGTCTGTACACATTGTTTCACCTTGTCTGTGCACCTTGTTTCACCTTGTCTGTACACATTGTTTCACCTTGTCTGTGCACATTGTTTCACCTTGTCTGTGCACCTTGTTTCACCTTGTCTGTGCACCTTGTTTCACCTTGTCTGTACACATTGTTTCACCTTGTCTGTGCACCTTGTTTCACCTTGTCTGTGCACCTTGTTTCACCTTGTCTGTGCACCTTGTTTCACCTTGTCTGCACACATTGTTTCACCTTGTCTGTGCACCTTGTTTCACCTTGTCTGTACACATTGTTTCTGCTCAGACTTTAACGGTGTTGACTGATTTCAAAGCACTGAGAATTTGGTATACGGGTATACACGTTAATGAAATTCGATTTTTTTTTTGGCTATCCTGTTAAAGATAGATACTGCATATAAAACAAGAAACTTTCTTGAGCAGAAAGTAAGGGCTCCTTTGCTATCGAGGCCTTAAGTGACATTAAATTATGCCCATTTTCTGGAAAGATAAGTAAACTTAACAATCAGATAAAAATTTACTGAAAAAAGAACAGTAATATTTACGTTGATAGAGAGCTTGAGAGTATCATTTCTCACACTCAGGTTTTTGATTCAAGTTTATATCATCAAAACTTGCTTCAAAAACAGAATCTCATTAACATGTATTGCCCTATAGCAAATTGTCGCCGCTTTCAAACCAGGCTGTAGTATTGACAGTAACTGCCCGCCTTGACGGCCATGGAGCTTTGGCCGCACTTGATGCAGAGAAGCGCGGGGGCAATAAGGGCGACAGTACCACGTGCTACGAGTGTACCATCGCCGCTAAGCGCAAACTGGCGTGCAGCGTATGTCGTCGTGCTGCGTCTGCCCATGGGACTTTCAGCGGTGACTATTGGTGGAATGTCTGTTGGAAGGTTTAGTGGAGGGCCATTGAGTAGTTATATATCTGAGTAGAGTTGAGACATTTGGGCGACTCTTAACAACGAGGTCTTGAGAGCCGATGAGGGTGAAATGAGGTGATAATGGAGCAGCGCCGGAATTTAAGGGCGGAGGAAACGGGAGATCCCCGAGAAAACCCGCTGACCAGGGGCATCGTCCGGCACGATACCCACTTGCGAAAATCCGACCGGGTATTGAACCCGGTTCGCGTTGGTGGGAGGCGAGCAGTCTAATCGCTCAGCCCCCGTGGCTCTTTTGTGCGACGCCTTGAAAGAACTGAACAGCACCCGCCTGAAGTGCGTGAACTTGTCGTAGATCAGCGTGATGGACGCACTTTTAATAGTTTCGTGGGAAAACGCATGTTTCAAAAATTTTGCGACGCAGTTCCAGCGGCAGGCAAGTGGACTCCTCAAGCCGTGGCTGAGGCGGGACTGGAACCCGGTGCATGGTGGCTGGCCGGTGTAGCAGCACGCCGGGTGTACGTGTGTGTGTGTGTGTGGGTGGGTGCAGCGGCAGGCGAAAGTCGCCGACCACGCCCCGCATTGCGCAGGGCCTCGTGACCTGCCGTGTGACGTCACCGCCACACCGACCTGGTTCCCGCTCTCCGGGACTACGGCGACCCACAGTGAGTGAATGGAGAGGCAATTCCACCCAGTTCTTTGGCACCAGTCTGCAACCACGTGGTTCGGAAACGAGTTTAGTCAGGAGGTTCTTCAGCCCCGAGTCTTCTGCCGCATGGCTGTACGACATGAGATCTTCATCACTACCAGATCTTACTGATATGTACGACGACGATCCATACACTGAGGTTCGCTCCAGCCCGACGATCTTGTGGTTCGGAGTCCATAACGGCCAGAAAATCCCTCACGTCTTTATCCTGTGTGCATGACCGAGCGACTCAAAACTAGGTCACTGATTCTGACCACTGCTTCGCCAATAGTTCAACTCTGGAAACGGCCCAAGCGATTGACAACTGACGTCATTCTTTCTCTGACCACCGTTCACTGATGCCGCTAAGACGCCTTGTGACGCCGAGATTACTTAAGAGTCCTACGGTAAGCAACAGACGTTTTGAGAAGCGGAATGTTTTTCAAAAGAATACAGTATCGACAGTAAGTACACGTGAAGATTAATGCCAGCAAAGAGACTCCAACTACAGAGATATATGTATAAACTCGGTGGTGTCTATACTGAAGAAGCATGCGAAGTCCATGAGAACAGACAATCTTTCAAAGGATTACCAAGACAGTGATGTCAAGATAATAATAAAAATGGTGGTGATTTTCCCGACGTTTTCACGCTTCTTGTCCAACGAGTTTCATGCAAAAAATGGCCTGGAATACCAGAAAGAAAATAAAGGACACTGGGAGTATGTGGTAGCTCCTGATTATTACGGTGACTGAATTTCTCTGTCTGAATGGTGAAATTCCTCAGAATTTCAGACACACTTGTCATTCGACTGACGGCGGCAAGCGAGTATCTCGGCGTCCCTGTGCTCAGCACACATGACGGCCCAGGTTTGGTTCCCAGTTGGGTCACTCCGGATTATAGCATGTGGCAAATACGCCCGAAGTTGCCCGTTACGGGCGGGTTTTCTCGACGTTCTCCTGTTTCCACCCGCCCTTGCACTCCGCCACATTCGTGGCCACTCTTCATGAAAGTAGGTAGAGTACGGGCCCCGCGCTGGTACATCTTATTTCTGTGGTGTGTTAGCCTCGTCCTAGACTGTGACACCTGCATGACAATTATTTATTGATTAATTTCGCCGACCTGAATCAACAGTAACACCTAATTTTCATCTTCCGCGCACGTTACACTTTAAGATTCTATGTGTACATTATTATTTTCTTTTGAACGTCTGCTGTGAACCATAAAATCGCCTAAGTGCATCTGAGTTATGCTATCTTGAAAATGTCTTGACCTATGGTGTTTTGTAATACAAGCTGTCGGGAATTATTTTCGGTGAAATCTGATATTCTTATGTATTATCACTAGAAACCTGTGCAAAATTCGCTCTTTTACTTAAAAGCATACTGAACTCCATTTTTTGTATGTTTCTTCGACTTCTATGAATGGCCGGCAATATCGGGCAAACCTCAGCTAGCTCTGGCTCTTGAGAAGCATCACAGATGTTCAACGACCAACTCGGACTAACATGTAAATGACCTTTATTAAACGGCAGGGCCCAATCAAACTACGAGACAGTGGCATCTACCTTATCATTAGAGACCTAAAATATTCGCGGATACATTTCGGGACAAGCTTGAATTCAACTACTCGTACGTTAATGTTTCGTTTGCCATTGGTTCACGCATTATTTGACACCTCTTGGAAAACCTTGAGCCAATAATAAATATGTAATTAAATGCATGACCCATCACCGTCGTCCACTGTGACAACAGGCAGCTAATTCTTGAGTTGATATCTGCATTCTACGGTCACTGAACTCGAAATGTTTTAAGGATATCAACTTACCATTAAAAGATAATTCAAATTTTGCAGACATTATCATGATTTGTTGACAAATGATTCGAATTTCAAGGGGCCCACCTGCCTGCACCGTTTTCCTCCTTTTTTTGGCCGAGAAGCACTGGAGCTATAAGGGTTACACTGGCATAGGCTACAAGAGAAATATAACCACTATTCACAGAGTTCTGAACTGGCGTTCAGTGTTCTCATAGCACTGCATGTACCTATGGGACTTTCAGCAGAGACACTACCATTCTATTGATAAAAAAATCTGTGGTAAAGTTCAATACACGCTCCCATCGTAGTTTGGCTCATGTCTAGTTAGTATGTTTTAAGATAAAATTTACAGCATGCATGTTAGCTTTAAAGTACCATTCCATCCTCTAGGTATGACGTCTTTTTGTAAGTAAAAATACGGAGACCTAAAAGCATGGGAGCACTAGGGGCGACCGAGACATGAGCATCAACTCTCTCATCCTCTCTGAAGTGCAAGCACTGAACTGGCGCGCAGTATTGCCGTCCATAACACACCTCTATGAGGCTTTCAGCGGAGACCCTACCATTTTATGATGCAATAATAAAAAATAAAGGTTTGATGCACTACCCTATTCCTTTTTAAAAGATTTTATTTAACTTGCATTGTCTGTATGTACAGTGTCTGTCTGACCTCTATGCACTGAACTGGCGTGCAGTCTGCCGGCAGCACATTACTGTTCGTCAAATTGCAGCCCAAAGAATGAAAGGGAATACCAGTGTTTAGCTGCAAATTTCTAGTCTTTTTAGTCTCACGAATGTATAAATAGTCTATATACGTAATAACAGAAAAACAATTGTTGAGACTAAAAATTGAAAAATAAATTAACTATAAAAAACCTTATATTTATAAATGCACTAAAAAGAGAAAAATTATTATAATAGTTACATAATATGTAGAACTTTTTAAGATGTGGTCGAAAGGCCTTAATAAACTTTACTATCAATTATTATGTTTATAAAATTTATAATTAGTATAGAAATTTGGCGCGAATAGTTAACAGCTACGCTTACACAAATGATGTATAAGTTCTACATTGCACCGAGCTTTTATATACATTATTAAATATAAATTGATATAAACATAATAATTAGTAGTACAATTTATTATGGCTTTTCGATCACGTCTAACAAGTTCTACACATGCTGTAACTGCTACAATTATTTTTCTCTTTTTAATGCAGTTATAAATAAAAAGTTGGTTTTAAAACTTTATTATAGTTAATTAATTTAATGTTTTGTACCGGAATCTTGATACCTAAAAATGACCGTGAAAACGCCGGTTTGAGCCATTTTCACTACCACTAAAACATGCCTCAGAGAGAAATGGATGAATTTGAAATCGCATACAGACGTGTACGTTTCTTAAATGCTATTCGTAAGCAGATGTCACTCAGACACGTTGGAGGAATTTTTTAAATAAAACGTCTTGTGTAAGAGTATTGGAAGCGCGAGCGTAGTGTTACATCGGCACCTATGAGACGCAGTCTCCAGGACGGCTCTCTCGCTCGCTCTTGGCAAGTGTACTCATTAAGACGCCTGCGCGCTCCACACTCTCGCCAGTCACTGCCTGGGAAATAAATCGCGGTCTGCCGAAGGGGGTAAAAAAACGGCCAGAACAAACTCGACGCTTCATTAAATCGTCCTGCTACCTGAATATTCATCAGGATGTTTGGTCCCGCCCTCCCTCCCCTAGACCAACACCCTGCAGGCGCTGGACCAGAAGGAAGGGAGGAGGTAGTATGCACCCACCTAGCCAGCGGATAAGTTAATAGATCACCTGGTGGCGCCGCCAGGCGCCGGCGTCTGTGAGTGCGTCGGGACGCCTCCCACAGTGCAAGCGACCTCAGACGCAACCTTCTAATAAAGCTTCGTCTACCATCAACTTGGCGTTCTAGTATATTCGCAGTTCCTTCACACTTTTTGAATATCGAACCTTTGAGAAACCAGCCTATGTATTACATGTTTGGTTGTTTACTAAACATGCCATGTATCACAAGCGTCTTATACTCGAGTTAACGTACTTAATTTTTTGTTAAATTAAACGTATACTAATATTTCATCTACGAATTATAATAATTTATTAATAATTAATACGAAAAAAAAAGAAAGAAAATAAGCGTGTTGGTACTGCCTAATAAGAAAGATTTCTTATGCAAACTATTATAACACAGAGCAAGCAGGAATGCGCTGCGTTGTCCATTTGGTGTAGTTTTCCACACTAGTTAAGAATTTTCTTTCCTTAAGGCGGAGGAATATCCCAGATGTAGAACTTTAGCAGGACTTCAGAAAAGTTGGAAGTAACAGTGAATGAACTATACCACAAAGCGTTCTTTAATTAGTATGGACGTATATACTCGGGGCCACGTTTATATGGAAATTTCTTTTCTCTTGAAGACAAATCTCACACTGTTATAGTTTTATCGTTTGGCTGGATTTATCTGACTTAAAATAAAAAATTTTCGTCTAATCAACGTGTCAATTCCTAATAATAAAACTGTTCAAAATATTACGTTCGGTTACATGTCGAAATAATTGTTCATGTTATTGGAATTCCATTAAGTATATTTCTTGAAAATTTGTTATGCGGTATGGCGGTATTTAAATTTTAACTTTGCATATAAACTTTAAAGACAGAATATATAAAAGTTAAAAGCAGATGAACGCGGCCAAGAGTCAGATTTCAAAGAAACTGCTAAATGCTTTTCCTGTTACATTGGTACACATTTCGGCTAAAACCAACCTTTGTTTCAATAAAAAATTTTACAAATTAGCATAAGAAAAGGTTTTTTTAAATGAATTAATATTTTTATAAAGTTATTATTATTGTCACGAAACTATGAAATGTCCTCAAAAAGCAAAAATGAAATTAGCTCTTGAATTGTTATCAGGCTCAGGCCTAGCTACCTGTCTCATGTACTGCTTTGCTGTGAGTTCCAAATACAATTTTACTATGTAACTATTATTACTATGCTGATTCACGAAAACCAACACACCCACACACCGAGGGCTGTTCAGCGCTTTCAATGTGACACGCATATTAAAACTTCCTTTCATGGCACTCCAACATCACAAAAACTGATTTTTCAAAGCACTGTATCTCAACATATTCAAGTCATATCCATACAATACAAAACTATTCAAGGACCCTGCATTGAATCTTCCCGCAGACTTTCGAACAATCAAATAATGTCACCGCTAAAAGTTTCATATTTGCACGCAGCATGATGGTAACACTGCATGGAAGTTCAGAGTCCTGCGCTTAGAGGCGATGGCGTACTTGATGGGCAAGGTAGTCTCGACCTTACCGTTCCCGCTCTTCTCGACCTGAGACGCGGAAAATAGCTCAAGGCAGGTGTAAGTTACAGTTCCATAAATATACATAATATGATAACAGTAAAAACATAGAGGCATATATATATATTTTTTTTTTCACCTTTTCCGGCAAAAGTCGTATTTCCAGAACAATTAGTTAGCGAGATACGCGCAAACAACGAATTGACAGTAAATGTGTCGCCGTGTACTCCTGCTGAGAGTGTACCGGTTCGCAAGCAGACGTGCATGTGACTTGAGTTACTGCGAACAGTCAGCCGACAAGAAAGTCGCGGAAGAAGCTGACCTGGCTCCATGTGGTGCAGGGCCTACACGTTCCGGGATTCACCGCCGGCAGGCCCAGTTAATATTACTTCTTCGATTATGTTGTTCCGCAAATCTTTTATCAATAGTCTCGTGATATTACACACATTAGGTGAGTTTAGTTGTGTAGTAGCATTATTGGGATGCAAATCTTTAATTTGAGGTCGCGTGGTGGCAGGCCAGAAAGATTGAATGAATTAAAAAATTCTTGGGGGTAGTGCATTGTCCTCAATGTCTGTTAATGTATCAATGGATTTGTAGTTAAACATCGCCGAAAACTTCTTGTAAGACCATTGTATTTATTGCATTAACTGTATTGTTTCTGGGAGCTATTATTGCTCTTGAACAGAGCCAATGATAGTCTCTTTGCAATACAATTCCTAGATCGAGATATGTGGTCTCTATAAGATGAAATTTATGGACTATACGACCCAATTCAGCATCAAGTTTGATTTCAGAGCTACCAACATTTGCGCTTGGAAAAGGGAATTTTCCTTCTCCAAGCTTAAGCAATTGTTGTGGAAAAATGTTATCTTTGTTTTCGCTTAAATGGGCTCTCATGTTAGTGCGCAAATTAAGTGTTTGAACTGAATCCCATAACGGAAATGATTTTAGACATGCTTTTACAATGTCTGCACAAGTGCATTTTGTTATGGTAGGCAGTGTTTAGCGAAAATCACCAGCAAAAACGAAACAGACACCACCCATGAGTATATTTGAGTTGCTGATATTTGGATGGTCCTGTTTACTGCTTCAACATGAGCTCTTTGGCTCATAGTCCATACGTACCACACAATTAATGATGCAATTGTAACAATTTACCAAGAGGTCATTTTTACATTTGGAACATACTGAAATTTTGCTCCAAAGATACTGTAAGTGGTAGCTTAAAGGTGGAATATACGGTTATCCCATCATATAATAGGGTTGCGGCAATCCCAGAAGAGGCAATTGCCAGTGATATTTTCCCGATTCTCTCTCTGTAGCTAATATTAGATTTGTATTGAACGTTTTCCCTGTGCCCTGTGGGGGGTCCAAAAAAATATTTATCCCCATTATTTGCTGCACTATCAATTATAAAATGTTTTACCCCCATTATTTGCTGCACTATCAATTATAAAATATTTTACCCCCATTATTTGCTGCACTATCAATTATAAAATCATAAATTTAACTTTGACCTGTGACTAACTTTGGCAAATTTTCGTTGACAAAAAACTGACAACTAATTGATTACCTATGGATGTCTCAGCATCGTATCAAATGTCACATTATATGACCGATTAGGCGAAAGTAAACCAAGATCACTCATACTTTTGTCGTTCAGTTCTTCAGTTTAGGTTATATTTGGATTAGACCTTTGTTATACATGTCCTCAATGATGGGCAAACTAAAGTGCTGATTTTGTTGGTGAATTTTGTGTATAATATCTCTACACAGATCCTCTTTGAATGTTTCCCGCAGTTTATTTAAGTGGTTCAGATGGGTTGCAAAATAATAGTACCACTACAAATAACTCCCTTAGCTTTAATGGACAATGCGAAACTAAGGCCACTCTTAAAGTATTTTCCAATGATCATCATGCTTGACTCCCTAGCACGAGCCTGTGAGGTTCTTATGTTTTGGCTGGAAAAACGCTGTGAGCGTTCCGCGATACACTCTCCAATTCCACGTATTTTAGCCGCCCTCGCCTTGGACGTATTTCTAGAAAGTTGCGATTTTATTCTATACCTGATGTCGTCTTTACATACTATTTGATCCTGAATAGCAACCACACAAGTGTAGTAAGATAACTACCTTTTTTAGTTGGCTATTTAACTAAATCAACATTGGTTTTAACTATGGTAGACATTAAAATAAAATCAGTATGATTATGGGAAGTCTGGAATCAGGGTGTAGGTCGCAGGAGCCGGCAGCCGCCATCTTGTTATGTCACCCAACCGCCATCGCGGATGACCTTGACCTTTGACCCATGACCTTGGCTCTGACCCCAAAAACGAAAAAAATTGCGAAAAAATTCTAAAAAGAAAATCATAAAATTTAACTAAAAGTTACAAAATAAATTCAAAACTTATTAAAACAATTTCTTAATTAAGAAAGTCTCTAACCCGGCGGACATTTTTCACTTTTTCCCTTCGAAATTTCACTTTTTCATTAAAAATTTCCTTAAAATTTATAAAATATTTAATTAAAAAACTCTTATTTCCTGAGGTCTCCCCGCAGATGTCTGACTCCTTCACCTACTTTCCACTCACATATACTCATTCAGCCTTCTTGATTTTTTCGTTCGTCATTTCTTTACATGCTACTGGTGGTAGCCTGTTTGTTTATGTTACTGGAGTACGCCACAGTTGATTTTCGTTCGTAATTTTTTTACATGATGCTGGTGGCAACCATCTTTATTTATATGTTTGTGGAGGCCGCCATATTCCTTTTCCGTATATCATTTGTTTATACATTACTGGAGGCCACCATCTTGGTAGGCGACCGCCACCTTGGTAGGAGACGGCCATTGCAATTTTCCATCCTATGTTAAACAATACTTTTTTTTCTCTCAAATAAATGGTATAGCTACATGCGTGATGCATAACTGACTACATGCTTAATTTATTAAATATTTTAAATGCATATCGTTGTTATTAAAAACTTAAAAGACCAAAGGAGGATACGACACAAAAATTAAGAAAATCTAAAAGTTACATAATAATAATTTATTATTTTGTAAATACATTTTCATAAGAAAGCACTTCATCACATCATCTGCTATAACCCCGATCCTTAAGTGCTTTTATGATCGAAACCACCTCTTTCATGGTCGAGTTGTAGCCTATGAAGCAAATATTTAAGTCTATCTACAAGTTTGTTGGGCTCTTCGGTAAACATATCGTCAGTATACTCTATGTCTTCTGTCTTCTCCGTAACACTTGTTGAAGGAAACTCATTGGGGAAATGTGCAGTACTGTCGAGGGAATAATCATAGTCTTCAACATTATCACTGTCGCCATAGTCATCATCACTGCTGTCTTTATGATCGGCTTCACTTCCTGCTGCATCCTCAATATCTAGTTCACTATTCCGTGTAGCAGGAGTTGTATGTTCATCAGTATTTAGAGCTGATGACCGTTTATTTGGAAGTTTTTGGACCTCATATGAACATCTGGCAAGTGTACCTTCTGCACAAACCGACTGGACTGCACTCATTCCGACTTTCGCATTAACTGTGGCGTCATTGCCGTCTGCGGAAACGGTACCCATAGATGTAGCAGGAGGTATTGATGACATCACTTGCTGGTTCCCAGTAGACGAACCCTCTCGACAGACAGCGATGAACTAATGGAACACACGCCTGTACTTTCCCCTACATAGCAGACAGTCCTTAACGATCGTCAAAAATCCATATTTATCTTTCCAGCACAGGGCACAAATATCTTTAAAATCTGATATAGGCATGACCGTATTAACTTGATCATCGTAAACACGACGTAAATTAGTATCGTCCATGCGAAACAGCACCAACATTTTTGCATTGTCGCGAAGCAAGTCTGGTCGAGGTACACACAGTCAACGTTCGCGGGTCGACCCATGATAAAGTATTCTTGAATACAAGTTTGTTTCGCGCGGGCAATGTCGTTGAAGACAACTATCGAGTTTCGCAGTGCTTCGCTCGGAGGTACGATGGCTTTGTTATCGCTGCATGTAAAAATAATACATGCCTTCCACAGCTTGCAGTACTCGTGCCAGTCACTGGTATTTCGGTTGCTGAAGTGATTTGGAGTACATGTACACATTCTCGAACCGAAGTCCGCTCTCCTCTTCCAGCAGGCTCAGTAGGACGCATGTCTTGCCACAACCCGATGGTACCGCGATGATGCAGCGCACAGTATTCGGAAATAGGCTTCCATGTAGCGATTCATGAGAGATGGCTTCATCTTCAGCATGAATGAGTATGGGTAGGGTAACATCTTGCTTAGTGATCAGTATGTTACGACTACTATCTTCTGGAACATGTGGAGCCGATTGTACATGTAGAGAACCATTGCTACAACTATTAGAATGTTTCTTTAACGCATCACTACGAGAAAAATGTCTATGGCAGAATTTACATTCAAAAGTCACACTCGAACTTTTCATTCCGCAGGTCGTTATTTCATGTCGCCGTCAATTCCGCAAAGCTGTGAATTCTTTACCGCAGAAGCGGCACAGCAGAAGCATCATTTATATTTTACGTCTGTACCGTTCCAAATTTAAAGGATACTGAAACGAAAATGTATAAAAGGATCGTATTTATACAAATTTAACCAGTATCGGACATGTGCCATATGACAAATGGCTGATAATCAATACTGTATGTATAAACTAATATATGCATGCATCATACAGTTGGTGAACGAATGTAATCTCGATACATATGGACGGAGCGATGGAGATATGGAGTGCTACCATACCGCGAAGTTGAATTGCGAATATGAAGGGCTGCATTTTGACCTCGACTAGCATGGGCCTGTGACCTGCATCGTTGCTAACTGGATTGGACTGTCTGCTATGTAGGGGAAGATACAGGCGTATGTTAGATTAGTTCATCGCTGTCTGTCGAGAGGGTTCGTCTACTGGGAACCAGCAAGTGATGTCATCAATACCTCCTGCTACATCTATGGGTACCGTTTCCGCAGACGGCAATGACGCCACAGTTAATGCGAAAGTCGGAATGAGTGCAGTCCAGTCGGTTTGTGCAGAAGGTACACTTGCCAGATGTTCATATGAGGTCCAAAAACTTCCAAATAAACGGTCATCAGCTCTAAATACTGATGAACATACAACTCCTGCTACACGGAATAGTGAACTAGATATTGAGGATGCAGCAGGAAGTGAAGCCGATCATAAAGACAGCAGTGATGATGACTATGGCGACAGTGATAATGTTGAAGACTATGATTATTCCCTCGACAGTACTGCACATTTCCCCAATGAGTTTCCTTCAACAAGTGTTACGGAGAAGACAGAAGACATAGAGTATACTGACGATATGTTTACCGAAGAGCCCAACAAACTTGTAGATAGACTTAAATATTTGCTTCATAGGCTACAACTCGACCATGAAAGAGGTGGTTTCGATCATAAAAGCACTTAAGGATCGGGGTTATAGCAGATGATGTGATGAAGTGCTTTCTTATGAAAATGTATTTACAAAATAATAAATTATTATTATGTAACTTTTAGATTTTCTTAATTTTTGTGTCGTATCCTCCTTTGGTCTTTTAAGTTTTTAATAACAACGATATGCATTTAAAATATTTAATAAATTAAGCATGTAGTCAGTTATGCATCACGCATGTAGCTATACCATTTATTTGAGAGAAAAAAAAGTATTGTTTAACATAGGATGGAAAATTGCAATGGCCGTCTCCTACCAAGGTGGCGGTCGCCTACCAAGATGGTGGCCTCCAGTAATGTATAAACAAATGATATACGAAAAAGGAATATGGTGGCCTCCAGTAACATAAACAAAGATGGCTGCTCCCAGTAGCATGTAAAAAAATGAACGAAAAACATATATGGTGGCCCTCCAGTAATATATAAACAAATATGGCTGTCACCAGCAGCATGTAAACTAATAACGAACGAAACAATCAAGAAGGCGGAATGAGTATATTTGAGGGGAGTGGAAGCGAGGGAGTCAGTCGTCTACTGGATTCGAACAGAGGTGAGTAATTGGTGGTGTGGCGGGGAGACCTCAGGAAATGGAAGTTGTTTAATTAAATTTTTTAGAAATTTTTTAAAGGAAATTTTTTAGGTAGGAAGGCACATTTCGAGGGAAAAAAGGGAAAAATGACCGCAGGAGTTAAAGACTAATAATTTATCATTTTTAAATAAAATTGTACAAAATTAATTTTTTACGTTTTTAAAATATTTAAAGAATTTTCTAATTAAGATTTTTATTAAATTTGTAGTTTTTGAAGGATTTTTAAATTAAATTTTTTGTTATAATTTATTTTTAAATATTTTAAGAAATTTTTCGTAATTTTTTCGCTTTTTGGGGTCAGAGGACACAGGGATCAAGATCATCCAATATGGTGGTCGGGTGACATAACAAGATGGCGGCCGCTGGCTCCTGTGCCCCACGCCCTGATTCCAGTCTTCCCACAATCATACTACTAATAAAAAGTAAAATAATTAATTTGTAATCTAGACAAAGTCAAAAAAAAATTTGTTAATTCATTTACTTTGTTCAGTTAGTATTAAAAAAACTATTCCCAATATTATTTAATATTTCTTACAGTAATTGTTACATTAATCCTCAAACAAACAATAGAAGAGCTCTTGTTTACAAAATAATCTCTAAATAATTACAAAATCATTAACAAGGCCAGTCGCTGGGTATCAATTTAATAGTTTGAAATTTTTTTTAATTAAAATACTTAGATTTGCATTAAAAAATAAGTGTAAAAATTAACAATTCTTGCTAAACTAATACACGTATGGCAAAAATATAATTTAGTAGTTAATTAAATTTTCTACAAAATTTTTACGTACATTTAATTATTTCGCCGTAATTGTAAGTTCATGTAAGAGTATTGATTTTAAATTATTTTTAATGAACCGATTTGAACATTTCTTTCGTAAATCTATAAATGCGAGTACGAATGTACAAACAACAAATAGTATTTTAATGGTTTTATGTTCATCCAAAAGGTCCAGGCTACTTATCAGTGAAAGGATTTTTAAAATCTGATAAGTAGTTCCAGAAATTACCTCTAGCAAACTCATAAACTTTACCTCTTTATTATTTTCGTGTCGATAATAAACCTTTGTTCCATACGCTTCACATAATCATAAGGGACACTTGATTTTCCGAAATAGTTGTATTTCAAAACACTTATGTTATATTTGTTTTTACAACTTGATGTTTTAAATTCTTATACATCTCCGCTCACACAAAGACTTTTTAGTAGATAGATTAGGCTTAAGAATTAGCTGTCTGGACATATTTCTTGTACATTGTTTGCGCTTTCACGCCTATCTCAGCAACGTAAGGGTCCTGGGAATACTACTCTTTTTTTCAGGAAAGATAAAAACAATAATCTAAATGCCCGTACACTTTTGTTTTTATAATATTAAGTTTATTCTAGGATAAAAAATAATCTTGAAAATGAACAAACACCGCACTTATAGGGCTTTTATGCGCAGTTTCTCTAATAGCCAGGAGAAAAATAAGGAAGTACAGTGGTAGTTTAATATATGGGCTTTCATCGCAGGTGATAAAATCACACTGTTACAGATGATATTTGCATTCCATTCATGTTATTCGTAGGAAACACGGGACTTAAATTTATTACTTTTACATAATCGCTAAGGACACCTAATGTTCAACGAAAAACTTCCATGGCTAATTGTGCCTCACAGCACATTATCTGACATTTTATTCTGTGAGTCGATGGTTTTTCACTCTCTCGCGTCGCAGGTACCCGCAGGTAAAGGTTGCTCACCATAAATTGAGCACTTTTGAAGTCAATGTGTGAAAATGTTCACTACCTCTACCTGCATATGTATTAAAACGCGCATATAGAGAGGCTTGCAGCCAGTTAGGTTGGCAACGATGAAGAAGAGAAAGTAGCTCCGTGTATTAATGTCAGGAAAACATATATAAACACTGAAATTATTTCTTTTCTTTTCCTGTTTTTAATGCATACAGATGTATTGATTAGCAAATTGGTAAACTATTAACTTTTCTAATTATGTCACAGTTTTACTCGATCGACGCACGGCTAAAGTGATGAGACCCATAAGGTGTTAAAAGACACGACGTGCCTACAAGTAGATCTTAAACAATGCTCTCAACAATGCTCAGTTTACTGCGAACTCCCTTTACCCTTACGCTAATCAAAGACGTTCGGTATCGGATAACCTTGATTATAATTGACCCGCTCTGAAGTAAAAACGTTTTCACATAGAGCCGCGGCTAGTAATCAATTGAATTGAGGTTTTCCATAAATTATAATTACCCGAGTTTTCGGATATTATATTGATCTACGGTGCAGATTATTATTACGGTTAAAATAAATATAAATTTCCAAACTAAGTATTATTATATTATAAACAAAGTAGAATGTAAACTTTGGTTATATAAATCATTTATTGTCATGATCGTGGGTACGTTATGTTTAATTTGTTTTAGAAGATTTTCAGTATTCCAGTTTTTTCTGTTTTTATTTACTTGACCTTATAGGGTATCCTATAACGAATTTCTTCAATCACGTGAACGTAAAGAAAGTTATCCTGGTTGGCTCTCGTCTCGCCATTGCTGGTTGGAGGAGAGATGCCACGTTGTCAGACAATAGCCATTCAGAAAGCAGGAAACAACAGAAATACAGCTGAAGGAAAAATCGAACATAATATTTTTAAATAAAGGATACAACAACAGTCATGGAGGTGCGTGTAGTGGAAATTATTCAAATGTTTTTGAAATCATCGTAAAACAAAAACTAATGTCAATTATTTTAATTTTGTTTGAGAAGCTCCTAATATGTTAACTTTGTTGGAGAATAAAGAAAGAAAATGAAGGTAATTGTCAACTAATATTGTCGACCTACTGATTCCTATTGAAGTGTTACATAGTGTCTTGAACAGTTCAAAGATTGTGTGTGTGTGTCTATGTATGTAGTACGTGAACTCTGTTACCACAATTTACAATACACACCGAGCTGAGATGTTTACACAAAAATACAGAAAAACACGGAAAGGAAATTACCGCTCGTAACGCCAGTTTCACCCATACGTATCGTCAAATGTCGGAAAGTATAAACTTCATACGCGATGTCATAAAACACCTTTCGAAATAAAAAATTCTCTTGACTTGTAATCTTTATACGTTTCATCTTTTAGCGTATACTTCAACTTCAAGTAGGCCTGTAAGTTTTGAAAATGAATTTTGTTGGAAACGTTTACCGTAAAACTGAGTTTTACTCGTGTTTGTCTATTAGTCAAGTGTCCCGTTTGCATACCTGCAGATCTTCTGCGTTTGAGACCGCGACGCCAGTGAGATAATGTCGACACTGCTATGTGCATCAAGTGCATCATCGCGGCTA
Source organism: Dryococelus australis (assembly GCA_029891345.1). Classification (NCBI taxonomy): domain Eukaryota; kingdom Metazoa; phylum Arthropoda; class Insecta; order Phasmatodea; family Phasmatidae; genus Dryococelus; species Dryococelus australis. The sequence continues at coordinate 1,176,734 of CM056995.1, forward strand.
AGCGGAAGCCTCTCAAGTGTTGTCGCACTGTGTGTATGGGACTTTCAGCTGTGACTCGAATACCATTTGATTGGTGTAAACAAAGTCTGTAGGAAGTTTCAGTGCAGGTAGTTTGCATACCTGTAGATCTCCTGCGTTTGAGACCGTGACGCCAGTGAGATAATGTCGACACTGCTATGTGCATCAAGTGCATCATCGCGGCTAAGCGGAAGCCTCTCAAGTGTTGTCGCACTGTGTGTGTATGGGACTTTCAGCTGTGACTCGACTACCATTTGATTGGTGTAAACAAAGTCTGTAGGAAGTTTCAGTTCAGGTAGTTTGCATACCTGTAGATCTCCCGCGTTTGAGACCGTGACGCCAGTGAGATAATGTCGACACTGCTATGTGCATCAAGTGCATCATCGCGGCTAAGCGGAAGCCTCTCAAGTGTTGTCGCACTGTGTGTATGTATGGGACTTTCAGCTGTGACTCGACTACCATTTGATTGGTGTAAACAAAGTCTGTAGGAAGTTTCAGTGCAGGTAGTTTGCATACCTGCAGATCTCCTGCGTTTGAGACCGTGACGCCAGTGAGATAATGTCGACACTGCTATGTGCATCAAGTGCATCATCGCGGCTAAGCGGAAGCCTCTCAAGTGTTGTCGCACTGTGTGTATGTATGGCACTTTCAGCTGTGACTCGACTACCATTTGATTGGTGTAAACAAAGTCTGTAGGAAGTTTCAGTGCAGGTAGTTTGAATAGTTTTGTATGTATGTATGTGATGTATATATTTTGAGCTACTTCGCTTTGAAAAAAAGCAGTTAAAGCCGTTTTGTAATACTCTGAAATTGTGTTTCTAACGTGCGTGACTTTCTGAAAGTACTTAATAGACCTCGTCGTTTTTGTGAAACAGCAAACTGGACGCGCAAGATAGCGCTAGGGGCGACCGATCCATGCGCTGCAACACTCTCATCGCCTCTAAGCACAAAGCACTGAACTGGCGTGCAGTCTTGTCGATAACGCGCCTCTATGAAACTTTCAGCGGAGACCCTACCATTTTATGACGCAATAATACAAATAATAAATGTTTTTATGCACGTCCCTATTCCTTTTTCAATATTTTGTATCGGAATGTTCATACCTAAAAATGGCCATGAAATCACAAGTTGGAGCTATTTTCACTATCACAGAAACATGCTTTAAAGAGAAATGGAGGGACTGGAAAACGCATACAGACGTGTAAAGTTCCATAAATACTATTGGTAAACAGACCTCGCTCAGACACGTTGGGCGGTTTTTAAGTAAACGTTTACTACTGGAGCACTGCCCAGCGTCCGGAGATGTACAACTTTGTGAAGTGCCATATAAACTGGAGGCAGCCGTAGGAGGACTGACTTGAAAATGTGGTGAAAACGAGGCGTTGATGAAGAATACGATGTGACGAGGGCAAGTGTGATGCCCGCGGAGAAGATGCAGCGACACCGGCTAGAGATGTTGTTTATCGGTCTGAGGTAGGAAGAGGCCAACATTGGACCGTAACAAGCAGGCTGGGGGCAGGGTGGTGCAGTGATAGGAACAAGCTAGGTGCAGGGCCCTCCCGCCACGTCACTCCGTAATAACGAGTCACAAGACGAATGGATCCGCTACGGGCCGGCCACCCTCTCTCTCTCTCTCTCTCTCTCTCACTCTTCCACACGTCTGCAAGAGCCATGCTTCAGTTTATTCCACTCAGGTTGGCAAACCTAGTGCCTTCAGTTTATTCCACTCAGGTTGGCAAACCTAGTGCCTTTAGTTTCGCAACTAACAATGTTCGCCGTCTCACCAAGGTGCGCTGGTGTCTGTGCAGGATTTTTTCCGTTTTCAAGAAAAATAAAAAGGGCAAATGCACTTTTTATCAAATAAGTATGCTTATGCTAATATCTCTCTAGTTGCATCGTGTTAGAACCTACATAAATAACAAACACCAGTTCGCACCATGTAGAGTGGAAACATAACGTCGTAAAACTGGATTTAGCAAAACTTGGATCACATCATTGCTTTATTTAAGGGGGCCGCGGTGGTGTAGTGGTCAGACTACCTGCCTCCCACCTACACAAACCGGGTTCGATTCCCCAGCGGGGCCGCTCACGGACTTTAGCACGTGGGAATAATGTCGGACGATCACGCTGATTAGTGGGATTTCTCGGCGATGTACCGACTCCCTCCGCCCCCCCCCCCATTCCAGCGCTGTTACATGCCTCGCTTCACCCTCCTCGGCTCTCAATACTCGATGTTAAGGTGGCTGGCTGGGTAAGACGCCGGACGGTCTGCAGAGCTCCAGTAGTAAACGTTTTATTAAAAAACCGTCCAACGTGTCAGAGTGAGGTCTGCTTACGAACAGCATTTAAGAAACGTTACGCGTCTGTATATGTATTACAGTTCCTCCATTTCTCTCTAAAGATTGTTTTTGTGATAGTGAAAATGGCTCGAACGGGTGTTTTAACGGTCATTTTTAGGTATTAACATTCCTGTACATTAAGGAATAGGGACGTGCACCAAACGTTTATTTTTATTATTAAGACATAAAATGGCAGGTTCTCCTCTGAAAGTCTCATAGAGGCGAGTTATCGACTGCAAGACTGCACGCCAGTTCAGTGCTTTGTGCGTAGAGGCGATGAGAGAGGTGATGCGCATGTCTCGGTCGCCCCTAGCGCTCCCACGCTTTCAGGTCTCAGACGTACAATATTCCTTCAACCACGTGAGGGGCGGCCTTCGCCCTCCCCCCCCCCCCGGGCTTTCTTTCTGCTCATTATGGAAACACACGTTACTGTCTCCGCCGGATGTCGACACAAACTGAATCGAAAATATAATATCAGTAAATATTCATATCGTTAGTGGCGATATATACTGCCATAGATAATAATTAGAATATATTGAGCGGAACTGGGTAGATAAATGGTTATCCACGCCACCTGGATGTAGATGTATCAGAACAAAATCGAAAGGTGTGAAAATTGCATGGTTCCGATACCAAGCGAAATTTCTAAACGAAAACATAAACATTAACAAGGAAAGCAATGGAAAATTCTTATACCTCCGCATTACACAGAAATAACACTCACTGGTGTGTGTGATAAGAAATCATGCCTAAGTTACCTGCGTAGAAAGTAGGCATGCCGATCTCTAACTACATAATGTATTTCTTGAAACGATGTTGATAAAGACACAGAATATCAATGCGTATGCCTGTATAAAATCGAACGGGAAATATCGATTTCCAACAAATCGACTTTTCTGTCTTTTCCGGCCCAGCAGTTGTACAATACAATAGCGTCAATTAGGCCTACGTGTGATCTGCCGTGGCCTTGGGAACAATTAACACATGCAGAAATAATGTTAGCATAAAAACGTATAAAATACTAACCCCGCAAGGTGAAATTACGTAATTATAATAGTTCAAAACCCAAGAAAATTTGATACGTTAAATAACACATAAAGGAGCAGTTGATTATAAATATGATTCAACAAGAAATATTATCGATCCAGAAAAAATCTGCCGCCTTAACAACGATCGAAGGTTAGAATTTCTTGTATAGACTATTCACAATAAAGTGACCACTTTTGAAATGCCTCCTATTTAGAATAATTGTCAATAAATATATTTCATTTTAACTTTAGGAGTTAACTTCCAAGTGCGATGGAATGTACACAGTATGTTTATTACTTACATGGCAATATTTGTTTTAAAAGGTGGTCAAAGGACAAAAATATCACGGGCTTCAAAAGCGCTCACTTACCGTGAACAGTCTATATAAGGAATAGCATCTATTTGTTCTATTTGAAATTGGCATCGGGATTGGCCGAGGCGTGTAGCTGGTTGTTGCGCGATCCAGCTGTGCGCGGAAGTCGCCTCATAGCTTCACAGTTACAACACAGCGCCTTTCTTCTTTATTATTGATTGTTTCAGTTGGTCCAGCAGCAGGTTCCGGGATCAACTCCACTCACGCCTCTCTCCGCATACCGCTACCCCCCTCCCCCCGCCGAGTATGCCGTGCCTGTGTGACATCTGGCGGCCTGAAGGTTTGCCAGTCCTGCTGGAAGGCTACGTGCTGCTTATACGCTGTTCACGGCGAACATAGCACTCTTTCAATTATCACTGGCCCTACCTGCATGCTATAACGATAGCAGGAGAATACATCCATGTCTTAAGAGACTGTGTCACCCCTTTCGTCATAACGGAAGTGCTACAGACTTTACTGAAAATGTTTCATTATAAAGGCTGTTCACGATCAAATGAGCACTTTTGAAATCAAACTTAGAAAAAATTCACTGGCGCTACCTGCGTATATTTTAACGGGCACGCTGAGTGACATTCGCCCAGCAAAGTTGGTAACGATGGATGGAAAGTAGTTCCATATCTTAACATCGAATAAAAAGTCTTAAGTAACCATTTGTTGAAACTTGAATTATTTCTTTCACTTTCTATTTTTTTTAATACATCCAAGTGTAAATATGTCTAATGATTTCACAGTTTTATTTGACCGACGCATGAATAAAGTGATGAGGCCCATGGCAGTGTTAATCCTACATAAGGCGGCAGAATACACAATGTGCATAAATGTATATATTAAGCAGGGCTTTCAAAAGTGCTCATTTGACCGTGAACAGCCTATAGAAGCATTACATTTTATAGCCTGTGCAACTTTCTGTATCCGATTGTTATTATGTTCCCTGGCTGTCATTAAAAGGTGACAGTGAATTAAGATGTAAGATTTTGTATTAAGTAAATTGTTGCGTAAATATGCATTAGTAGTTCATATACTATGTCCGTAATGATTGGTAAGGCAATTAGCTAAGGCTCTGTTGTTACATTTTTTCCAATGAATCCTCCTAAATTAGAATTAAATAGAAATAAATAAGAAATAAAATATGGCGGGTGAGAGGCTGAGAAGTGCAGGACTATAAGGGAGACACTGCTACGCGCATCAAGTACGCCATCGCCTCTAAGTGCAAGGATCTGAACTGGCGTGCTGTGTTCTCATCGCACTGCGCGTACCTTACATGGGACTTTCAGTTGTTTCCATATTATTATATTGATGGAAAGTGTGTAGGAAGGTCCCTTGAGTAGTTTTCTATGTAGCTGACGACTCAATTCCGAGAAACAACGCTTTGGAAAACCGTTTCTAGGCAGTAGTACTCACAAATGGCATTTATAAAGTGCGTTCTGGCATCTTGAAAGCACTCAAGAGCTCTCGTATGAAGTGTGTGATCTTTTCGCAGACAAGCATATTGGACGCACGTTTATGTAATAGTTTCGTTGGAAAGCGTGTATTTGAAACACACGGCGACGCTCGTCCCAGCACCCACGCAGGTAGGCCGGGTCCTTAATGTTTACTAATAGTCATTTGTGAATACCAACAAGTTTTTTCTTTGATTTATCTTTAACGTACTCCTCTATATGTGCAAGAATTAGTAAAACTCTCAAATATTCACTCGTATAATAAATGCACAGTTTCAATGTAGGTACGGAGCATGAAAATATTAATATTACACATGGTGGAATGTCATCGAGATCTTGAGAGCCAATGAGGGTGAACAGAAGCAAATATGGAGCAGCGCCGGAACGCAAGGGCAGAGGGAAAGGGAAATCCCCGAGAAAACCAACAGCCGAATAGCATCATCCGGAAATCTGTAGTATGGGCTATTTACGGTGAAATGGGCACTTTTGAAAGCCCTCTCATTCGGAATAACGGCTAATAAAAATATTTTATTTTAGCATTACACGTTAAATTCCGAGTACGGTGGATTATACACACGGGATGCATTGTTTATATTGTAATATTTATTTGAAAACATGGTTAAAGAATAAAAAGTGGCTGAAAAGAAAAAATAATTTGGGCGTGAAAAGTTCTCACTTGAACGTGAACAGTGTATACCAGCACAATGCTCTTGCGCACCCCACAGCCAGCATGCTCAGACGCCTTGATGTAGGCAACACGCTATGGCACAGGTCTGTCGCTAAGGTTTCAAGTTTCGCTTCTCGTGAATGCTGGATTTCTTGGAAGGGAAAACTCGCAAGCCAGGGAAATTGACGTCGGACAGATTTACAACACCATCTCGATATAGTCCCGTGAGTCAGGAGGCACAAATATTTCCAGCAGTGGTAAGAACTGTCTTACACTCCCTGGAGCGAGTTATTTCTGTAACGCATTGTTAAGGTGTGTTTCACTTGTGTACAGTGCCGACCACAAATACCTTTTCATGTGCAACAACACGCCCTCGATCATGGACTCGGGGACTGGCAGTAACAGAAGAAATTCTACATAATTGTGCAAAATGTTCGTGTTAGACTTGAATTGTGATTTATACTTGTTCCAGCCGAAGAATTTTAAGTATTAACGTTATTTCGTAAATCTCTTTCACGCTCTACAATGGCGTTTACAAGAGCAAAGACTAAAAACCCAAGTGTGCGTGGTACAGAGCTTTCATAAGCAAGCTTATTTCATTTCAAAAAGGTCAAACTTAAGTGCGCCATAAATATAGTTGTACAAAAAAATTACTTATCTCCTTTCCCTTAAGGAAACTGCACAGGTAAGCTCTAAAAATAATATTTTGATGCATTTGCCAATTATTTTTTACATTCAGTTGTCATATTTAAATTAAATAACTATGTAAGCCAACATTTTGATAAATCCATTTCACGACAGGATATTATACATATGAATATCATTCGTACAGATGATGGTTTATTGCAGGAAAAGTTGACTTTTGACTAGGATTCAATGTGCTGTACACATGTAGAGCAATTTCCTTTACTTATTGGCTGTTATACATGTCTGAAGCTACTGCCCCATTTCACTGCGCCAATAAGTATTCTGATATTATAACAACCCTGCAGTGCTACCAAGCCGGCTGTCACGAGCTTCAAATGGGGGATCAATGTTAAACGAAATTCCTTCTCATTGCGTCAATTTTGAAAACAACTATTTCAAACAAAAACACGTTGACGCAATTTTCTCAGAGAATATTGCTATATTAAATTGTTTTTGAAGAAAAATTATTTATCCATCTTTTTTTGTTATATGTAAATTTCAATGTTTTCATTTGATAAAAAAACATATTAAACCAAAAATTGGCAAAATATTTTAACGTAGCATTATTCCTTAAGAAATTAAACGTAGGTTACTTTTTGTTTGAAATAGTTATCTTTAAAGTTGATGCAATGAGAAGGAATTTCGTTTAACATTCGATTCCCCATTTGAACTTCGCGGCTGCGCAGAACGTTCGTAATTGCTCTGCAAGCAACTAAGCCGAGTCGAATCCTTTTTTTGTCCAATCATGAAATAATACTATTCTTAGAGTGTTATAAGATATGTTGTGCTAAAAATGTTTTCGCGATTTTCCATCGTCTCTAATAATTAGTTACATTTACGTAGATTCCAACACAATACAAGTTGGAAGATTTGACAAAATTATATTAGTTTTATAGAAATTGCAATAACTATCACTTTCAATTACGAGCAAAAAAATAAATCGGTACACGAGTGACACCTCTGTACTCTGTCGGCGAGAAATTCTAGTTGGCAGAATAAAAGAATAGAACTTCGCAACCTGAGTAGAAGAATCCGTATGCATGGCTCATCACACTCACCACGCCGAACTGAGTATAGAACTACAGTAGCCAATCAGAAACTGTCCTATTTTCCCGCACGAGCCTTACCGAAAAGTTGAGCTCACGTCGATATCCCTGCTCGCGGAAAGAGCCAAAAATCAACTGCTCCATGTATTTTATACCTAGATCTAGTGACTTCTCTTCATCACTATAAGCACCCAGCAGCAGTTAGTCTGTTTGACCGAGCCACTTAGCATTCGGCAACATCGACGCGGTTCCTACGAGATTCGTGTGCAGGCTATTAACACATGTCTCAAAGCAAGTCAGCGAATCAAAGCAAGTGTTTCGAAATATAACTTGTCTTGAAATATTTTCGTGAAATTTCACTACTCCTATTTATACCACCCATTCCTTAGATAATAGGTAGCACTATACCATAAAGTACTTTTTAGTACGGTCTCTTGAAAAGAATTGAGTAAAAATTCGTAACACAATAGAATTAATAAGATAGAGTACAAACTTGATAGTGTCTAGTTTGTTGCTCATCAACAAGTAAAGGATGGTCATATAAGTCTGTAATGAAACAGCTAAACTGCAAAGTAGAAAAGTTACTTACATGTGAACAACATGTCCAACGTTTTCGGTTACGTGTGAATCCACCTTAACTACAATTCACAGCTTCAGTTCTTGTGTATGGTAGGTAGAATTGTTAGGTTTACTCACTCAGGGTTGACGCGTACAGAGATTTGTTGTAAGAAGCTGGTTTTTTTAAATTCATTTTTGCAGGTCGTTGGGTTGCATGAACGTTGCAACAAAGACATGTGTCACCATTTCCTTTTAGACTGTAATAAAAGTAATTTCCCTGTGATACTGGAAACAATTTTGAAAAGGGTACTCGTCCCACAAGTTTGTTCCGTACTGACAAACTGACAAATTAAATATTACCTATTCCAGAAGGGCTTTTAGATAAACCTCAGCTAACTGAATTAAGTTCAACACGCAATATTAAGTAGCAGAGGAAGTACAGCCATTACAGGACATTTATACTGATATAATATATCGGGATAAGCTGTTTTGCATGTGTTTGTCTCATCCATTTTCTTTCAGAGGTCTCAAACTTATATAATATTTTTCCCCCAAGGAAATTTTATCAAATTCACAAATTAATTACAAAATAGTGTTTTATTTCAAACAACACATTTTATTCTGTACTTTCTCAAGAACGGAAGGAAATACGCAATATGGCCGGAGGCAGTAACTTTATAGAAAAAAAAAAAGTTCATTAGAATGCAAAAGAACACAGTATACCATTTAAGTTAATTTTGCCGCATATATCCATACTTTATAATTATTTATTCTATTTCGAATTTATTTATACTGGCGTAGTTAAGGCTTCAATGCCTTCTCTCACGCTTATGTAAACACATACTTATATGCATAAGATCTTTTCCGTGATAGAAACAGGGGGGAGAGGCACACTCTGCAAACGGCTCATTCCGCCCCTGAAGGTGGCTGGCTAAAATAAATTGTTTGGCTAGCCACACGAAAGCAATGGAAGCTAACGGATTTATCACATCTATAGTATTCCTTATGTCCAATGTTCCTTGTATGCACAAGAGGAGCAAAGTCACTGCTAGTGTCTTGGGAATGTGTACTCGAGCCGCTGTAATCCAACCATAACGTGACCTGAGTAGTGCTAATGCCAGGCCTTGACCGAGTCACAGAGGTAAACACTACGTTTGTAAGTTCCAGACCACGAGCTGATGATTACAGTAACGTCACAGCGTGTTTGGTAACGCCTGGCTGGCGCTTGTGCAGTTCAAGCAAGTTACCTCTCAAGCGCTTCCCCTGGGAAGCACATTCCTCCTAGTGTAGTGATTCACCATTCTCGCTTGTATTCAGTTTTTAAGAGCCATGTATATAAAGTATATCGTAAAGGATTTCTGTCATTAACTCTTAGAGAAGTGTGAACGTATATACTCGGGGCTAAGTTTATATGGAAATTTCTTTGCTCTTGAAGACCAATCTCTCACTTTTATGGTTTTGCCGTTTCGCTGGACTTCATAGGAATCGAAGTAAAAAAAATTACAACTAATCAAAATTTCAATTCGTAAAACAAAACTGTTCTATTTATTAATTGCTCATACGAACACGATGAATTGTAAAATATTTACATCTGCCGCTATATAATAATTGCTATAGTCAACACGCGACTCCACTGGTAAACGTAAAAAATTATTTTATCCGTGCTAGTTTTTTCCATTATGCACTTGTATAGCTTTGATGGTCTATGTGATGGTATGCACATGCCAGATATTTATTATAAGCAGCAAATGATTTGATCGCAAGCTATTTAATGCCAATAAAATTATACAAACATAAACACATTTCCCCCTCCCCAGACATACTTTACACTTAAATAACAAATTTAATTCGGTAGATGTGAAAAAGATTCCCTGTAATTAAAATACGAACATTTAATAAAAACAACTACGATGACAGTTACATGATCGTCTCGTTGAGACTTGTCCATCTCGAGGTACTCATAATAAAATTTAAATGAAAAAAAAAATGGTACCCGTATCCTAGACTCCGAACCCCCAATCCCGCCTCGCGCACATACAGCAGATGAGTGCTATAGCAGGCTACAAAGGAACTATAGCGAACATCATCCAAGATTACGGTTGGTGCTGGCCCCAGCTTCCACACCTCACGCCACTGTTCGCAGATCGATATTACAATATGGCTGCCAGAGATGATGCATGCGACATGGAATGACTGAACATGAAGGTGGAATGACAGAGCACGAACTGGAACATTCTAGAAATATGACCGGGATAACAGAGCATGAGTTAATGCAATCCCAGATGCCCGTCTTGAATTCCCCACCTCACATCTCAGGACAGGGCAATGAACTGGAACATTCTAGAAACATAACCAGAATAACAGGGCATGCAGTAATGCGATTCGGAGATCGGAATTACAGAGCACGATGTAATGCAATCCAATATAATGGCGTACTGGCTATCAATATGGCGACCAAAGCATAGTGACTATCAATATGGCGACCAAAGCATAGTGACTATCAATATGGCTGCCGAAAATGGCCAACTGGGATGACAAAGCTCGACATAATGCAATCCATAAGCCTTCGCCCCGCCACCTCACATCACTGGTGGACGGCTCCCCCACCGCACACCGCTGTCCCCGAATCGGCCTTTTCCTTCTACTCCTTTGTGGACTGCGGCCGGCTAAAGATACAAAACTCATAGCAGCCTCTTCCTCGCCTCCACCGAAGCGCTCAGTTTACCGTGAATCACCATAAGTAAGAGTACACAAGTAAAAGAGTATTTAGAAAATACCCTACGTATAGCGACATCCGAATTTCGCGAAAATATTTCACGGCCAGTTGTATTTCATAACAGTGAAGGTCAGATCCACTTCAGGTCTTAGGTGTATGCCCGCGATTTACAGACGTACAATATCGGAGTTGCCTAATTCTGATTGGCCAGTCAAGTAAGAAAAATGTCTGCTCATAAAGAAACTCCGCCAAATAAAAAAAAAAGAAAACTTCTGGTATGCCTGTTAGTGTAATGAAGTCTAGCATATGCGTAAATGTTTTCGCGAAATTCAGGTGTCCCTAGATATGCCCTGCCGATCATTAACACAGTGGCAAATATGAAATGCGGGCTGTGGCGGAAACTCCGCGAATCCGAAGGCGAGTGGTAAACTCCCTTAACGTAATTGGCAGGGGCTGTTTATGAGATGACGGGAGCATCGTGTCGTCAACGATTTGCGACAAGTGCTGTATTCGTTACTTGACTTGATGGACAGTGTTTCCTGCCATGTAGTGTGGATCGTCAAAGCCTCGTCCTTCACAACGTGAGGGGAAGTGTTGCGAGTGTTAGTGTACATGCGTGGTCCAGCAGGCGGTATGACCCGAGGCGATGAAGACGTGTCGCTAGGACAATAACTCGCGTGGAGGCCGCTACGCTGATCGCAGAGGGCGCGAGACGTTTAGCTGGGTCTTCCCCCGCGCGCGAACCACTAACCCCACCCACTACACCAACATAACCACGCATACCCACTCCACTCCACGCTACAAAACAAAAGCATTAGAATATGGTAAGGAGGCCGGGGCAGGCGGGCCGGGCCGTGTGTCCATGCCTCGTGCATGACCGCCGTATGCACATAATGAAGTGGGCACCTCGCGCAGGAATAGTCGCTGCCCGCTGCAACTGGGCCACCACAACTGCCCGCTCGCTCGCTCTAACCTCCTAGGCGGCGCCGTTCGAATACGTTACTCTGCGAGTAACATTTTCTCTTTGGCTGTCCCAAAACACTATTGAGTAAATATTTTACTCGCTCCTGGCAGTGTCCCAAAATGGCAGAGTAATTCCTCTGCGCATCTTGCCACAGTAACAGTTTTACGCACACTATTTCAGCGAGTAACGAAGGGTTAAATTAAAATAGCAGTAGGTTTAGTAGAATAACTGAACTGAAATGAAATGCAGCAGTCTGGTTACAAACACTCAGGGGAAATTACAAATTACCAGGGATGAAAATTCCTATATTTATTTTAATGTTAACTTTTATAAACTTCGCGTTTTTAGATGATGTATATGTTCAACTTGTGGTATGTATAACTGTTTATGTATATAACTAATTTGTTCGGAAAGAAAGGATTTGGGGAAAGTGATAAAAATATATTTCGGTATAATGATAGTTTTCTTAATCGGGGAATAGGCCTATTTGTAAATACAGCATGCCATTGACATCATTGTCGTTCCTAAACCACGTTTACCCTTGCTTTCCTCAACTGTTACTCTCTGTTGTACTATACACTCGGAGTAACGCCTGCCTGCAAAACTTGCCCGCTTCAGCCACCGTGGCCATGGTAAGATCATAATGCACATGAAATATATTTATGTCGGCACTGTACACAACTACGGATTTAGTGGCCTGTATCGTAAGTGTTTTCCTTGTGAGAAATCTCGCTTGCTAAAGTGACTGCGCCTCCATGCGTGATTGGTTAATGCTGACATCAGCAAACACGCAGAATATCATTCACTGGTTGCGAGAAACAGGTACAGAGCACTTCCCAAAATGTTATGGTTGCAAGACAAGCACCTTACACAAGTACTGCGAAGACAGAAACTTGAACACAGAAATGAATGAATAACAGAATGTGTTATAACGTCTATCGTGACTAGAAAATAGATCATACGTCTACCAGAATAACTGGAGGAATGTAAATAGAAATGGAACACTTAAAATAAGTAAGCTTATGTTGCTTGTCCCCGAGTGGTTGCCAGAGGTAAGGCAGCATCTTCCTTCAGCCCATTCTTGGACCAGAGAAGAGGTAGACCGAACTCGCTGACTGCGCACAACCAATCTGCGTGTCTCAACACTGAACTGCTTTTCTGCCTACACGTCCAGCAAAAACTGCATGGGTTGGATTAGAGGTTAGAACACTGCATGGGTTGGATTAGAGATTAGGGCACTGCATGGGTTGGATTAGAGATTAGGACACTGCATGGGTTGGATTAGAGGTTAGGACACTGCATGGGTTGGATTCGAGGTTAGGACAATGCATGGGCTGGATTCGAGGTTATAACACTGCATGGGTTGGATTCGAGGTTAGGTCAATGCATGGGTTGGATTAGAGGTTAGAAGACTGGATGTGTTGGATTAGAGGTTAGGACACTGCATGGGTTGGATTAGAGGTTAGGACACTGCATGGGTTGGATTAGAGGTTAGAACACTGCATGGGTTGGATTAGAGGTTAGGACACTGCATGGGTTGGATTAGAGGTTAGGACACTGCATGGGTTGGATTAGAGGTTAGGACACTGGATGTGTTGGATTAGAGGTTAGGACACTGCATGGGTTGGATTAGAGGTTAGGACACTGCATGGGTTGGATTAGAGGTTAGGACACTGCATGGGTTGGATTAGAGGTTAGGTCAATGCATGGGTTGGATTAGAGGTTAGAACACTGGATGTGTTGGATTAGAGGTTAGGACACTGCATGGGTTGGATTAGAGGTTAGGACACTGCATGGGTTGGATTAGAGGTTAGGACACTGCATGGGTTGGATTAGAGGTTAGGACACTGGATGTGTTGGATTAGAGGTTAGGACACTGCATGGGTTGGATTAGAGGTTAGGACACTGCATGGGTTGGATTCGAGGTTAGGACAATGCATGGGCTGGATTCGAGGTTATAACACTGCATGGGTTGGATTCGAGGTTAGGTCAATGCATGGGTTGGATTAGAGGTTAGAAGACTGGATGTGTTGGATTAGAGGTTAGGACACTGCATGGGTTGGATTAGAGATTAGGGCACTGCATGGGTTGGATTAGAGGTTAGGACACTGCATGGGTTGGATTAGAGATTAGGGCACTGCATGGGTTGGATTAGAGGTTAGGACACTGCATGGGTTGGATTAGAGATTAGGGCACTGCATGGGTTGGATTAGAGGTTAGGACACTGCATGGGTTGGATTCGAGGTTAGGACAATGCATGGGTTGGATTAGAGGTTAGAAGACTGGATGTGTTGGATTAGAGGTTAGGACACTGCATGGGTTGGATTCGAGGTTAGGACACTGCATGGGTTGGATTAGAGGTTAGGACACTGCATGGGTTGGATTAGAGGTTAGGACACTGCATGGGTTGGATTAGAGGTTAGGACACTGCATGGGTTGGATTCGAGGTTAGGTCAATGCATGGGTTGGATTAGAGGTTAGAAGACTGGATGTGTTGGATTAGAGGTTAGGACACTGCATGGGTTTAATTAGAGATTAGGGCACTGCATGGGTTGGATTAGAGGTTAGAACACTGCATGGGTTTTATTAATGATTAGAACGCTGCTTAGTAAACAAGTGCTTTGAGATGTTTTCATATTTACTCTAACCAATTGGTAATGCAGTTTGATTAAATTAAAATTGGTAAAAGTATTAAATTTTTATAATAGTGCCTGATATTAAAACATTAATATATAAACAAGTATCTTCGTCAGTGTTGACAATGTGACTTAGATAGTTATGTTCATTTGGGGTAGGTCAATCCTAGTTGGCGTACGCCCGCTTGCTGCGCCCTCACAACCTCAGCTAACGTCACTACTGCTGATCTAGTTGGATAATATATATATATATATATATATATATATATATATATATATATATATATATAATACTGGATAATAAGCGGAAATAAAGTTTAACGGCTTTGCTTTTCAGTTTCATATTGAACATGTTACATTAGGATGCTTGTACCATTATTAAATATCAATAAATGGACTAACGAAAACTGTTACTATCCTAATAGTCTCAAAACATACAAACAAAGTCTCGAGTTGTATTTTCGAACGAAGGCAATCAAACAAGTAGCTAAACAAATACACACAGTTGATTCAACTAAATATTTTGTCGACAGTCTAATTTAACTTGGCTCAACATACTTTCGTTTCTCTCAACCAAATATTTGGTTGCCCCCAACAAAACATATTTTTGCCCCTATATAAACAAGCATTTAGTTGGCTGAAAGAAACCTTTCTCTCAGTGAGATGAGGTGTAATGGCGGTGAGCTGGTGAGAAAACCCCGAGGTTGGCCTTAGCATATCTCATTAGCGGGACCGGTGCCTAGTGGCCACTGCAGGCAGTATCCCGTCAACTGACCTGTGCTAACGTCGCCCTTGCATCTTACATTCCCTGCCACCCTCTCAGGGGCAACAGTGTCTAGGGGCTGCGAATATGTCGACGGAGCAGCATCTTTCAAGTCTGCGCACGTGTACTGGCTATTAACATTACTGACTTCGAAATAGGGCCACTTTTTTTTCTCGCGAAAAGATTCCACGACTAGTGTTGTACTCCAGAACACGTTAGTTCATAACTAATATCGCGGTTGGACGATTTTAACTTACACACGCCCTAAGTAAGTGTCTGCCAGCCCATCACAGACGTACAGCGTCAGGAAACTTTATTCAGATTGTCCTAGTCAAGTATAAAATTTCTTCTCAAATAAACACGCGGCCAATAACTCGCATGTAAGAAGTTGAAGTCTAACTTAACCATAAATATTATCGTGAGAAACAGGTAGCTTAGCCCCTACTTAGAAAGGATATTATCGTGAGAAACAGGTAGCTTAGCCCCTACTTAGAAAGGATATTATTTAAATGATACAAAAGGATAGGATTGAGCGTAACGATCCAAGCAGTATCAATACGGTAATTATTCGCTGACGACCAGCCATAACGAGCGTTGTAAGGTAGGCTACAGTAAGTGTGGCCGTTGTGATGTGAAGTGTGATAGGTGCGCAGCTCATAGCAGGCTCATAGCAGGTTCTAGCAACACTGTCCACAGTCGCTCTGCTAGTACAGTACAGCACAACTTGGCCGTGCTTCACACTCGTGAGTGAGTGAAGATATTTGGACGGCTCTCATCAACGTCTTAAGAGCTGATGAGGATGGTGAAATGAGGTGAGTATGGAGCAGCGCCGGAATGAAGGGCACGGAGAAACTGGAGATCCCCGAGAAAACCCGCCGACCAGCGTCATCGTCAGGCACGATTCCCCCCTGCGAAAATCCGGGAGCGACCCGGCTGGCAATCGAACTCGGTTCGCTCCGGTGGGAGACGAGTAGTCTAACCACTAAAGCACCGCGGCCCCACTCGCCTTGTACTGACAGGTGTGTGTGCATACAAGAGCCGCAGCTCCCAAGGTCTGGGGATGTATCGCTGCGCCGTCAGGTTGGCAGCCCTGAAATAGCGCCATCCAGTGGCGGGGTCGGCATGCAGGACCCGACCTCCACACACACACACCTCACCCCACAGCACTTCCGGTACAAGCCGAGCGAGTCGGCGTATTTGTAACACGAGGGGATTGCATTCGAGAGGACACGGGTTCGATTCCCGGTCCGACCATCAACCAGACGCGCGAGAGAGAGAGAGAGAGAGAGAGAGTAGCATTGTTCTACTGTAGTAAATATAGTCCACTCACAGTTGCTTCCAAATTATCTTAAGTCCTGCTGAAGTTCTACTTCCGGGATATTCCTCCCCTTCATGCAAACAAAATTTAATCGAATCTAGAAAAGCGCACCAAAGAGACAACGCACATTATTTGTGGCCACTGAGTTGAATTATATTTAGCATAAGAACTGTTTATTACTAGGCATCACCAACAAACTAATGTTGTCTCTATTTTTATTCTCATTAATGATAAATGAAATATTTCTGTTTATAGTTCAAATATAAACAGATGTTGAGTTGAATTCAACCAAAATAATGTAAGTGATTTTTCAAAGGTTTGATTAAAAAAAGTGTTAAGGAAAACGCGAATAAGCTACATACTGCAGTCTATTCGCAGTTTCTCCGCACTTTTTGAATCAAACCTTTGAAAAATGACCCATGTATGATGACCTTGGTTGTTTCTTATATATGTCTCGGATTACAAACTTTTTATACTTGTGTTAACATGAAAATATTCAATTTAGTAAGAAATATTTCTTATGCAAAATTTTAATACACTGACTGCTCAAGAATGCAGTGCACTGTCCTTTTGGTTTTGTTTCGTAAACTCGGTTTGCATGGGGCAGAGGAATACCCTGGAATGATAACTTCAGCAGGGTTTGAGAAAAGTGTGAAATAACTATGAATGGCCTATACTTATAGGTGCATATACGATCCAGAGGTATAACTTTCTTCAATTGTAATACTTACAACTAAAGTCGTGTGTCTTTGTCATGCTCCTAAGCACAGCAGAAAGACCCACTAACGCGCTCTAAGTGACCATAGAATTAGCACTATGTATGTTCGAAAATGGCTCGGGAAACTTTAATATAAACATTTTTCTGTCCTTGAAAACAATCCTTAAAGAAAAAATATCCTCTTTCTTTCAGTAGGTACTAATCAGGATCTTAAAAAAGTTATTTTACTGAATCCACAACAAATTAATAGAATAAAAATGGAGCACTTGTAAAATTTTCAAATTATCGTATGAAGTGTAAATCTTGATGTGTGTTTGTGGGGTGCATGAGGAGAGAAAGAAAGAGGGTGTTTGTGTGACAGAAAGTGAGAAAAAGAGAAAGGGAGAGAAATTTGGATTTGTGCAGGTTTCAAACCTGGCACTCAAATGACAGACAGTCTTTCAGCCAGTAATACCTAAATGTACAGTAAATTGTAGTTGTGAGTAGCTACAGACTATTCACTTATAGCTTGCCCTTCTCACTTGTACGACAGTAGGTGTGTCAAGCCGATTATAAATGTTCGAGCTAAAACTTCAGCTAACTTTTTGGGTTTTTCAACAACAATGAGGTGGGTGAGCAAAATTAAATTACGATAAAGGACTTATAGATCATAGGAAATCTCGCGCATCTATTTGACTATGGACGAGTTAGGCTTAACCCACATGTCTGGTAATTTCCATTCCTTTTTCAATTGACTCGCAGATTGTACGACACACCCTGGCAAATTAGAGCCGACAACTGACATACAAGAATACTAGGACTGAATCCAGTACTTCTTGGTCAGGGGTAAAACTGTAGCATCATCCAATGGATAACTAAAGCTCGATTGATCTTGGTCAGGGGTAAAACTGTAGCATCATCCAATGGATAATTAAAGCTCGATTGATCTTGGTCAGGGGTAAAACTGTAGCATCATCCAATGGATAACTAAAGCTCGATTGATCTTGGTCAGGGGTAAAACTGTAGCATCATCCAATGGGTAACTAAAGCTCGATTGATCTTGGTCAGGGGTAAAACTGTAGCATCATCCAATGGATAACTAAAGCTCGATTGATTACACAGAAGATTGTAGTCTAGCTTGATGCAGAATGAATCGGCGAACTTTCCGGGACGTTATAGGATTAAGTAATTTACGAAATCGTTTTCAAACGACACGAGACACTTCAAGATTTGCAGTTGTGGGAAGTAGTGGTTCAGGTTGCATATACAATGCAAATGCCACTGGAATATGACTGTGTCAGGGGGTTGGGGAGGGGCAGTTTATTTACGACAGCACACACGAGGGAGTTGTAAGGCAATCGAGATTCTTTCTCCACCGGAGACGTGGTGTTGTAAACAGAAGACGACCCCGGGTGTCGACGGCAAGGTACAATAAACGGCGTGGGTGCGGTAGATGGCAACACGACGATCCAGCAGACAAGCGGTGAGATACTTGTCGGCCATTCATCTCACAAGAGCAGCGACGCGACAGAGAGTATCTCCCCCACGCTGCGGCCCGGCAACAAGCCAAGTCTTCATTGGCCCGCGCACGGCTGGACGGGCCAATCGGCAGCTGCGCTACGTCGTCATGTACCTGCGCTTCTCTACTTTCGTTATGACGCGCCGTCACAAATAAAGTTCTCGCAGAGCGCGCTCCTGTTCGACATCTTCCGAAGCCAACGGTCGTGTTAAGGCGGCTGCCCACGACAACAGCGGTCGTGTTAAGGCGGCTGCCCACAACAGCTGTCAATTTATGTCGTTACTCGCCGTCGCACTATACAAATTTGTTATTGGGAAATTATTATTTGTCACGTAATTAAATTATAATGTACAGAGATTCTGTTGATTTGGATTCAGATGAAGAAGAAATAGATACCTGCGTGAACGGTCGCATTATTAGGGCTCCATGATGATGCGAAAAGTTTTAGAGCGTAGGGAAGTAATTTTCGGCATTTAACAGTTACGTTTTGAACGCTGTCCAAATAGCTTTGATCACAGACTAACTGACAAGATATTTACCTCCTACAATGGTGTTATCGTTGCTGTCTACATAATTCAGAAACAAATAATAATATGTGTGTATGGGAGAAGTGGCTTATCCTAGGACACGTAACCACCTAATGAATAACGAACTTTTCAAGTGGTACCTGTAGACTTTATCCTAGAATAGTGGGAGAACCAACCCCTAATATGGTGTGGCGACATTATTCTGGGTTGGAGGGAGACGGGATGTTCCAGAGAAAACCCACCAGCCTTCAGCAATGTCTGCTCCGTTCCCAGATATTTAGACAACGTCGCTACCATGGCCAAATATTGTGAACACTTGTAATGAGCATAAAATGGGTGTGAAGTGTGATAACAGTTATGAAGACGTGGCATTGTACCCACGAAATAACCGCAGTAGCCAGGATATTAATTTTATAATTTTGGTAATTGTACCGTCCACTTTGAGATTTTTGGTGCTGGGAGGGAGCCTGCAGTATCTCACAATATGCGAACTGGATATGAGAAGCTACGGCAGAGGCATGCATTGAATGCAGCTACATAGGGTGTCCAATAAGATTATACGGTTACAGCTTAAATTTTTAAAGTTATATTATCACGACGAAACAACTGTGCGCTAGTTCAGGGGCATACATATATAGAAACTATAACGTTTAACTTACTCAGCATTTATAGGTTTTATGGAAATAAACTGTGGCCTAACGTTATTACTTCGTTATCAGTAACATTATATTGTGTCCCACCAATAAATTTAATACACCGAAATACAAGCTCAGCCACCAAGCCTTTCTCCTTCTAATGGTAGTAGGCATAGAAACCGAGATGCTCTGGTAAGAAGAACCATCTTTCAAAGACGAACCCCTAAAACATAAATACACTTTCTACAGCCTTATTGTAGATACAAGCATGGCAGATCGTATACAATGGTGCAGCGCAATTCAGTGAACAAAACAAAGTCGTTCAAATTTAAGTACGTCATTGAAGCAACAAGTGCGGCAACAGGAAATTCTGAGTCATCATTCAAATGAATTTGGCAGAGGGTAAACAGGAAAACCAATCTGACTTTCCAATGTCTAAATGTAAGAAAAGGCATAAGAAATTAATTGAAGTAGACCATTTTACACGCAGTGTTGTGTAAAGAAAAATACACAAGTTTTACATGGTGAGGAAAATGTTCCATGTTTTCCAGTATATGTTCATATTTGTGTATTATTTGTTGTGGCAAAATTTTCACGAGCGGTGTGAATCTGTTTGTTTACAAATTTTTTATTTTTATTAGCGATTTTGCTATTTTAGTCGGTTCATAACCCATACAGTACCATCTCGACGATTTTACTTTTATTTTTGCTAGCTTCCCATAGACTGGGCTCGAACAAATCACTCGTTAGTTACATAAAATTGCAGGTGCTTATACATTTTTATGCTCGTTTATATACCGATTTGTGGCACAAACAGTGAATCAAGACATTAACGTTTAACGTCACTTGTTCAGTCTTATATTACCATCATAAACGTAGTAAAAATCGTTTTATGTGTACTGGCTATGTTTGGAAAAATTAACACATTTCAAAATCTAATGATAAACGTGTAATGAAATAAAATTCGCGAGTTCCAATTTCGCTCATGTTGTAGATATGGACTCGAATGTCGAGAAGTGGTATTTCACCCCTTCTACCATGCCGAGAAGCGGTATTCCACCCCTTCTACATTGCCGAGAAGGGGTATTCCACCCCTTCTGCCGTGCCGAAGTAGGGGAAGGCCACTGCGGCGCACAAGGTAAACCTAGAAGGTTCTTTTGTTTCTTGTCCAACTATAACAGTATGCACTGAGAAACAGGTTTTCTTTAATCAAACATGATTTGTTTGGTGCAACCAAATTATTTTGTTGTTCTCATTTGGTTGCTCCAAACTGTAAGATTTGGTTGGTGCAACTAACGATTTGTTTGGATACACGTTCATAAAACAGCTTGGGCTGATATAAAAAAATTTACAAATTCGACCGACTTTCGAACCTAGATCACCTGCGCCCACGCGCTAAGCGTAAGTAATCTCAGCTAATGTGACAACTGAGGATAATGCAAAACTTTTAAATATACATACTGCAAATATTGGGCAACGTGTGCAAACAAACATTTCAAGTTTTACAGCTTTACTTATCAGTTTCTTGTTGCGTTATTTTATTAATGTGTTTATGCGATTGTTAAGCATCAATAAATGCACTAATAAACCAGGTTACTATCCTATTCGTCACAAAAAATACAAACAAACTCTGGAACTGTATTTTCGAACGAAGGCAGTCAAATGAGTGGCCAAACAAATATAGACAGTTGATTTAACAAAATATTTAGTTGACAGTCTTTTTTTTTTTTGGCCCAACAAAAATATTTTGTTTATTCAAATATATTTTTTGTTACACGAACAAAAGTAATTTTGTTTGCTTAACAACATATTTTGTTAGGGCAACTAAATATATATTTGGCCCTATACAAACAAATATTTTGTTTAATTTTCTCTCAGTGTGTCAAAAGGTTAAGTATTGCTGAAGTAACTAAAATGCTCTCATGTGGTGTAACTCTAGCTTGTCACGTGAAACTGCAAAAAATTCACATCCTTATATGTGACCCGTTGAGGTTTAATGTATGTCAATCTTCACGTGCATGTGCAGACCTATAACTAGTTATTCTTATGTATACTGCCATATAGCAATTCGTAATGTTCAGCCATGTATTTTAAAGTTAAGATGTTTATTTTTCAGCCACTCGATATTTATTGACGGCCATGATTTTCATGAGTTCAGTAGAGATGAGAGATATGGGCGGCTCTTAACAACAATGTCTTGAGAGCCGAAGAGGACGAAATGAGGTGAGAATGGAGCAGTGCTGGAATGCAAGGGCGGGGGAAACAGGAAATCCCCAAGAAAACCCACTAACCACCGGCATCGTCTAGCGGGAATCGCTCCCACTTTCGAAAACCTGGGAGTAGCCCGGCAGGGGATTGAACCCAGCTCGCCTTGGTGGGAGGCGAGCAGGCTAACCGCTCTGCCACCGCAGACCCGTGATTTTCATGGTATGTTGCTTTCTTTTCGAACTTCATGTCGGCGTATTGTTAACGATAGCGTGGAAACCTCGAGTATTGCTGTACGGAACCTGCTGGTCTGAAATCGTGTTGGGAGACCTTAGTCTATTTCAAATTACATTTCGACAAAATATGTTAAATGTATGTTTTCTCATCTTCAAAAACATTTTGATATTATTTATTAATGCTCATTAGAGTTTTTTTCACCACATATATGAAAAACACTATCAGAATTACAAGCAATAGAAATTTTAAAACAAGTCGGATTTGAAACGTACTCGCTAGAAATAGGTACAGTACCTCCAACTGTATAAATTGAAACTATTAGTAATTTTTTAGTGTAGAGGTCCTCAAAAGTTAGTTTACGACGGCGCCAAACCGTATTATCTCTCCAGCAAGCGACAATTAACATGACTACCTACAATTAGATTATCACATGTAAATATACATGCGATTAGCATCTCTAGATATTCCCACGATTTCTTCGGGTGTAATTTATATATTCCAGGGGAATGGACAATTCTGCCTAAACAAGTGCGGTAATTTGATATAGGAAAAAATCTTCAGCCTTTCTTTATATCGCCATGTATTTTTTACAGATAGCACTGACTTTCCGACCTATCGCAAATATGGAACTTGGTGATGAGACCATATCCTGAAATCACCAGATCACGAAGTTGGTAAGTGTTGACAGAGTGGCAGCACCCAGGCTGCGAAGCCAGGACTGTGGGCTAAGGTCGGAGGCAGATGCAAGGCGAGGCGACGACGAACGGTAGTGGAAAGAGGAAGGGCCGACACCCCGACCCGGCAGTGTCACAGCCCTTCTCCCTTCACTCCCACTACGCCACTTTCAATTCCCCGCCCCGCGATGCTTATCTGGGACAGGGGCCTGGTAACAAT